>BSUD01000004.1:56470523-56492391 GCA_033239045.1 Fagopyrum esculentum
CCCCCCCCCCCCTAATATATTGTGTAAATGATGTTTTGTAGTTCGTTTTTAGTCTTGGTGACATCCCATTGTCTTGAGTTATTAATGAAGTGAGTGACTTTGATGTTTGTGTCAATTAGATTGATATTGTGTGCCATTTTTATAAGCAATGATGGTGTTATCCAACTATCAAGCCATAAATTGATAGATTTTCTATTGTCAACCTGCCAGATGAGTCCGTTTTTTTTATTCGGCTTTGAGTTTTATGAGGTTATTCCATTGCCATGATGTTTCGCCTTTATTTTGGTGATTTAGGATGTTAATATTTTTAGGTATTCTTCATTGATAATCTTTACCCAAATGTTATTAAACTCGCAAGGATTTTCCATAAAAGTTATATTTGTAGTGCTATGTTTGTAATATGAGTCATTCTTAATCCAAGTCCTTTTTATACGTTTTATATAGTCCTTTTTCAGGGAAATCCAATATTCATAATTGATATTTCTTCGTCCCAATTCGAATCCATCATTTTTGAAATTGATTGTGTTGTGAAGTTGAAGCAATTGAAGAGCAACCTCAACATCTACTATGTCCTCGCCATATTGCCTATATGCTCCCTATCATACGTCCTAAGTTGCATCCTCCACAACATCCCTCCCTCCACCGCTTCCCTCTTCTCCTCCGCTGCTTGTTCCATCCCTACTTCTTCCGTCATAGACATCACCTCCCACCACTCTGCCGACTTACTCCTCAATCCTCATGTACAAGTTTGCATTAGCTAACTACTCTTTTTACCCGCAAATATATTCTTCAACTCAGGCCACAGATTCCTAACAATATAACTTACGGCAAATTGCAGATTTATAACGAATAATTTTCAAGTGCAAAATGTTTTGATTATCATAGTATAACACACTTTAAGATGTGTTTTGTGTATTTATTTATCGGGGAAGGGAGCAGAATCGGCTGGAGATAGGGGGAGTGTTGACGTGCCGGATTCCTCCATTCCGGTGGCCGCCGTAGAGCCAAATCAATGATCTTGGTGCAATTCAAGGGGACGCCTACATATACAAGATCGATCTTCTAGACGTTTCAAATCATCGTCAATAGGATTCTATTATATTGTTTCTTGGTGTAAAGAGTATATACTTGTGATGCCACGCCACATCTTGTTATAAAACTTGAAATGGACTTGCTTGGAATGGATGGATAGTCGGTCATCCCAATTTCTCTAAGAAACGATTGACAAGTATATTTTTCACGGTCGTTAATCCTTACCAAAGCTAAATCCAAACTCAAAATACTACTCTAGGTACTAAAATTCAGTTAAGAGACAACCTAAACCTTCACCTTAGATGTGAGAGTGTAAACCGTCGAATTTATTACAATTGTTGCACAACCACGGGCGCGACCTCTGGGAGCAGTGGGTGTGGTTTAGTGCAATTCAACACAAACAATCCATCTTCAATTGGGGCCACGGGCTCGGCTTGGATGGCCGCAGTCGCGAGATCTTCTTCAGCTCTTGAACCGTTTGTGACTCTTCACTTTTTGTCGTTGAGGCGCGACTCTAGAATGACGCGGGTGTGAGAAGGTGAAGAGTTGGCCACTTCATAAATGAGGCCACGGGGTGAGAATCCAAAAGGTCGCCAAGGACAATTTATGAAGGCACGGTTGTGGGTTTTCATCGTGTGTGCGGCCAAATGCCTCCACGGTCGCGCTGACACGGAACGTTGGGCGTTGGCACAAGGGCGCAAAAGAGTTGGGAAAGGCTCTACTTGTGGAGTCGCCACGGGCGCCACTCAATGCCTCACCGTCCGCGGTGACATGGGTCTTCTTGGCACTGGCAAGCTATGGGCAAGGGCGTAGGGGGGGTTGGTCACCATGGGTGCGGTGATTCTTGGCCGCGGGTGCAGTTCTTCAACAGAGACTTCGTCTCGGACTTCTCTTTGCTTCCTCCTTCTTCCAACCGTTGCTATGGCTCCGTTTGGGAACCACGAGCTGATTGTGGCTGAAGCTGAAGGTGAAGCTGAAGCTAAAGCTGAAACTGAAGCTTAAATAAGTAGTTGATTTAAGTAGCTGATCTTTTGTAATAAGCTTGTTTAGCGTTTAAGAAAATACGAGTTGATCGAAGCTGATAGAATTGTAAAGTTACAAAAAAGGGCTTCATTTATAATATGTTACATTATTATTGTTGCATGTAAATATTTATTTAAAAGAAGTTATAATTACAATTAAAATTGTGAAATAAATATTTATTAAAATTATATGGTTAAAATATTTTTTTTAAGATAAAGTTTGAACTTTTTTTTATACAATTTACATAAATAATATATAATTGTTATCATTGTTGTATGCATTAATGATATATAATTGTTATATGCTGATAGCATGAATTATAGTCTATATTTTGGGGTTTGTTTGGACGTTTTATCTTCAATAATCTGCATGTTTGTATGTATAATATGTGATTATGTTACCGTTTCATCTACCTTTGCGGGAATCGAGGTCTACACCTAGTTTTGTTGTAATCGTAGGTAAAATGGCACGTTTTGCATCAAAAAGGAGCAAAAAGGAGCTATGGAGTCATTGGAGCTACATCCAGGAACATAAGGAACCATCCAGGAAGCATAGCCATGGACTAGAGATTCACTTTGGACCAGATTTGAGAGATTTCACATTCAGTTGTGACTCACCTCGGTTGACCACAGATTCACTTCGACCGAGGTGATCCAGAGAAGTCGACTCGACCGAGGCGAACACCTGGGACGCGGCGATGATATTTTATTCTTGGCTGAGATCTTTTATCTTTGGAAAGAGATCTTATATTTTTGGGCTTGGCTCCTGGAAGGAAGAAGATATGCTGGATCATATATTTTACCTATTTTTATGGGAAGAGATCATTCTAAGATATCTTATCTTTGGAGAGTAATTTTCTTATAAAAAGGGTCGGATTTCCCACAAATCCACAACCCGCTTACACCGAAAAACACGCTGCATACATCTGCATACAGTTGAAGAACCCGCTTACACCGAAAAATACGCTGCATACATCCGCATACAGTTGAAGAACACGCTTACAACGCGTAGCACGCAGCAACCATACTCCAGCGGGGAGATTTGAAGAACCTTTTTGAAGGTTGAAGGAAGATTGAAGTCTATAGCTTTTATAGCTTTTGAAGGGTTTTTGTAAGATTATCTTAGATTCCCTTCCTTGTTGTCTTCCTTTGTTGGATTTCTATCCAAGGAACGCTTTTGTTGTGATATTTGATTAAGTTATTGAAGTCTTTTCATCAAATTCTTCTTGTTCAAATATTCACCTTCTTCCCATATACTTGATTAATACTTTCATGATGATGAGTGGCTAATCTCTTTGTGTGATTTTAGGGTGATTGGCTGAAGGTTGTGGGAAAAACAATGATAGAATAATCTTAGATTCCAGTAGGACCCTGAAAGTTCGAGTCTTTAACCTTAACCCTAAGCATCTCGCTCAGTCGATGAACATCTCGGCCGGGGTGAAATTTGGCTGATCGAGGTGACTTATCTGATCCGAAACTGAGGGTTATCTAATCCTGATCACGTTGCAACGTGGGTTGCAACGTGGATTGCAAGAACGCCAAGATCTAAAGATGGTGGCGGCTCCCAAGCCGCTTGGGCTGTAGGAGATGATCACTCAGCGGATTCTGGTTCCCCGAGGACTGACTACACCGTACATGGCTATGCCATGGGAGCTGACTACACCACAGGGGATCAAGTGTTCTGCCCAGTTTTTTGTTTATGACCCTCATTATTGGCAGACCGCTTGGGCCCCACTGATGGAGGATTACAGAGAGGCAGCAGTTGTCCCAGCTGAGGAGGAGGCAGATGATGAGGAGACGGCTGATGACAGAGATGGTGGAGTCTCGATGGATACAGGGACAGATACTGTAGGGACAAGCGCACTAGTTATAGATCTGGATGATGAGGATACTGAGCCTGCACCTGCTGCATCACCTGCGAGACCTGCTAAGCGTAGGACACGCCGACATAGAGATCCAGAGGCTCATCGTCGGATCGATGATCTGACGGATCAGATGATAGACTCTTATGCTGCCCTTACTGTGGACATGCATGAGAGATTTGCTGCCCAGCACCGACAGATTGACAGCTGGACTCATCAGATGCTAGAGGGACAGCACTATCAGCGCAGGATGATGGAGATCCATTTCCAGCAGACTATGGGTTATCCATTTGACCCATCCCAGTATCCGTATGTGCCACCACCACCACCACCACCGGATCAGGATTATTGAGAGCTGTAGGATTTTCTTTCTTATTTTTATACAGTTCAGCTTATTATCTGGTGAGTATTTTATTCTCTTAGACTTATTTTGACCCACTGGGACAATGTGTCCCAAGTATGGGGTATTTGTGTATTACTTGACAGTTATTTGATGTATGACTCTATTTGACCGGATATTTATTCATATTTATGCTTCACTTTTGCATCTATGTGTTTATCTAAGACTACATGCACACTTACAGGTTATTTGATTAAGAAAAACGTCGAAACTGAAACAAAACTGGTTTTAAAAAAAAAAAATTTTTTTGGACCTCGACCGGGACAGTTCTGGCCGAACAAGGTGTTTCACCTCGGTTGACCTAAGAACACCTCGACCGAGGTGGGTTAACTGAGAGTTTTTGAAAACGATTTTTGCGTTTCTTATCTAGATATGATCTCAGTGAAGATCTTGTTTAGTGACTGGTTTTGAAATTCTTTATGTGTTTGAAAGGTTTTATAATATGTTTAAGTTGCTAAATGCTTTGTTTGAAATTATTGGCATGTTTAATACTTTGTTTTTATCCAAATTATGTTGAATTTGAAGATTGACACCACATTATGAGTTCTCTCACTTTCTTCTTGGAAAGACAAAGACATTTCATTCTTCTCTCTTCTTCTTCTTGATCACGCTTAACCCCTCATATACATTTTGCCTCCCTTTACCTATCCGAGAATTTGGAAGCAAGCGAAGTGGTGAAAGCAAGTGAAGTAAAAGTTGAGAAGTGGGCTGGAAGTGAAAGTGTTAGAAAGAAAGAAATAGGTTTGGGGAAGTCAATCATGATGATGAGTAACTCGGCACCATTCACATAGCCGGGTGTTTGTGTCTTGCCAAAGTCGGATTGAGCGATATTCCTAACGGGTCATGGTATGTGCATCAAGGGTTTGATGCATCTCAAGAAATTGATGATTGCTGATTTCCTAGACTTCGGTTATTGTGCACCTCTGTCCATGCATCCCAAAAAGTAAAGTAAAAAGAAAAAGTGTGAAATAAGCAAAGCTTATTGGTGGAAGATGTTGAAAGTCAAAGTGGAAGTGAAGTACATCCTTTTCCCGGATTCTAGCACCACATTACCTTACATACATCCCTACCCTACACATTTCTTGACCTTTCTTTTGGGAAGCCCTTGAGACCTCGAGCTTGCTGATTGACTTAGTGGTTTAAACTGGATTATGCATGATTAATTTCGATAATTATGACTTATTATGCATTCTATGATTTTATGCAAAGATGAACAACTTTCTTATATTTATAAAATGTTTTGATCATATTTTGATTTTAAATTCCATGAAGTATTCTCTTAGAGTGATCTATGATTGTAGCACACCATAAAAATGTTTTTGAAAGACTTTTCATTGACTTTATTGACCTATAATCCATTCTATCTTGTCTTTTATATGCGGAACTTGCTTGGGGACAAGCAAGAGCTAAGTATGGGGTATTTTGATAGCATGAATTATAGTCTATATTTTGGGGTTTGTTTGGATGTTTTATCTTCAATAATCTACATGTTTGTATGTATAATATGTGATTATGTTACCGTTTCATCTACCTTTGCGGGAATCGAGGTCTACACCTAGTTTTGTTGTAATCGTAGATAAAATGGCACGTTTTGCATTAAAAAAGGAGCAAAAAGGAGCTATGGAGTCATTGGAGCTACATCCAGGAACATAAGGAACCATCCAGGAAGCATAGCCATGGATTAGAGATTCACTTTGGACCAGATTTGAGAGATTTCACATTCAGTTGTGACTCACCTCGGTTGACCACAGATTCATTTCGACCGAGGTGATCCAGAGAAGTCGACTCGACCGAGGCGAACACCTGGGACGTGGCGAGAATATTTTATTCTTGGCTGAGATCTTTTATCTTTGGAAAGAGATCTTATATTTTTGGGTTTGGCTCCTGGAAGGAAGAAGATATGCTGGATCATATATTTTACCTATTTTTATGGGAAGAGATCTTTCTAAGATATCTTATCTTTGGAGAGTAATTTTCTTATAAAAAGGGTCGGATTTCCCACAAATCCATAACCCGCTTACACCGAAAAACACGCTGCATACATCCGCATACAGTTGAAGTACCCGCTTACACCGAAAAACACGCTGCATACATCCGCATACAGTTGAAGAACACGCTTACAACGCGTAGCACGCAACAACCATACTCCAGCGGGGGAGATTTGAAGAACCTTTTTGAAGGTTGAAGGAAGATTGAAGTCTATAGCTTTTATAGCTTTTGAAGGGTTTTTGTAAGATTATCTTAGATTCCCTTCCTTGTTGTCTTCCTTTGTTGGATTTCTATCCAAGGAACGCTTTTGTTGTGATATTTGATTCAGTTATTGAAGTCTTTTCATCAAATTCTTCTTGTTCAAATATTCACCTTCTTCCCATATACTTGATTAATACTTTCATGATGATGAGTGGCTAATCTCTTTGTGTGATTTTAGGGTGATTGGCTGAAGGTTGTGGGAAAAACAATGATAGAATAATCTTAGATTCCAGTAGGACCCTGAAAGTTCGAGTCTTTAACCTTAACCCTAAGCATCTCGCTCAGTCGATGAACATCTCGGCCGGGGTGGAATTTGGCTGACCGAGGTGACTTATCTGATCCGAAACTGAGAGTTAAGTGTTAGAGTTTGCCAAATCCTATTCTTATTACACCTTTCCTGATTCAATGCAAGCCTAGGATGAGACTTACCCGGTAATTCCTTTGTTTGTTTACCAAAGATCATAAGTATAGGTAATAAAGGTTTGTCCTTTATTGAGGTTTGAGTGTGCTTTCATCCCATCTTTGTGAGTTAGCCTGAGACTTACCCGGTAAAGGTTGATTCTATTCCCTTAGATGGTGTGTTAGTTTGAGATTATAGTTCTTTATCTTGATTCCTTGAGACTTACCCGGTAATAGGAGTTACGGTTTAGGATTAGTGAGTAGTGAGACTTACCCGGTGATCTATTCCACCTTAGTAACACCTTCCCTATGCAAAAACCTCAGCTTTATCCGCTCATCTTTAGATCTTGAGTTGGAACCACAACTAGATGCTTTAATCCCTAGAATTGCATGTTTCCTTTATTGACTTCTTTATCATCTTTGATTGTTTTAATTACTATTGTGGTTAGTGATTGCTTAAGCATACCGTAATTGGACTTTGTTTCACCAAGTCCCTGTGATCGACCCCTGGAATTCCTTGCTTTTTACTACGATTGACCCGTACACTGCGGGTTTGCATCCTTGTTTTAAGCTTACGTCTAGGGTTATAAATTTAAAGCTTGCACACACCGTTTGGAGCGAACATATGCAAATATTTATTTTAAGGACATTTAACATGGCCGGTTGTGTTTATTAGCTTTCGATTCCTGGCTCGGTAAAAACACTTTGCATGAATTTGAGTAATCGCATTTGCTGCTTTTTAAAATAAAATAATAGATACACTTGTAGAGAACACAAAACCTATAATTTGTCTAATGCATCCATGCCATTTTCACAAATGCCATTTATACTTTGAAAGTACGGACACCTTGAATGCTTTGAAGATGATAAGCAGAAGTAACACGGAAAATTTGTTTATTCATTTACTCATTTTCAACTGTTGGATTTTAGATCCCTATTTTTGCAAAGATTTACACATGTCTAAAAAAACTGGTGTCTAAAACTAGTCAAGGTTGAGGATGGCATGAAAGAGTTCTCCAAGATAAAGAGAACATACAATGTCCAAAACAGACTTTCGATCAGGCATGCTCGGGATAGCTCCTTGACATGCTTTGCTCCTCATCATTCATAATCGTTGAAATCTCACCATCTCATAGCATTTTTCAACAACTTCACTTATATGTTCGAATGCTTATGTTGACATTGTTGTCAATCGAGAGAGCTGGCTTTCATTTGGGATAAAAATATCAATGAAACTCAGTAGATCACGTGGAACAGGAGCATCCATTCCCCCAGCATCCAGAATGACAGTAACACCATCATCTTTTGCAGTCTAGAATTGAAACCACAACAATCATCAAAGTAAACACCACGCATTTTGGGAAGTAAGAAGGAGCCCGTACATGATCAAAAACAAATTAGGACCAAACAGAGCTACAAAAGTGAATCTTCAATATGGAAATTTCAAGAACTCAAACAAATCAAACAAACACAATAAGTAAGAAGGTTTTTATGATGTACCGGAAAGAAACGCAGGCATGGACAATCCATTGGAATATTATATATGTGGTTGTCCAGAGTATAAAATATCCAAACCGGAACATGGGGAACCTCTACAAATGAAGCCAATTTAAGTTGAGGAAATCAAATTGACTAATAGTCAATCAGAAAGTAACTACACCAAAAGAAATGAACAATCAAGAGAACTACTTACCATGCAATTCAGTATTTTGTCATAGAGTAGAACAACATTGACTGAATGCATACTAACAACATAATGCAATTCATTGATTTATGCTTTTAAGCAAGGATGACAAAGGGATAGGATTAATGAATGACAAAGGGAGATATACCTTGTACTAGTTTGTCCACCTGCAAAAACAAGGCAGAAATAAAACTAATCAGATGAAGAATATGATAAATACTCATACGAAATTCTTCCATAAGTATAATCATACAAGGCATGAACAATAAATGTTTTCATCTGATGTCTTATCCTAAAGATTCAGTTTAACTTATCACTTAGCTCAAGCATATACCTAATTCGGAATAACCATGACATGTTTCAAACAAGCTACTTCACAAGCACTTCAAATTGAGAGATGGAGTTTAAGATAGGACCAAAGGTACTGGACAAATGATTGCAAACTACAAATCAACAAATTAAATTGCAATATACTAAACAATAGAACTATAGCATGCAATTCACTATTTTGATCATCGTTTCCCACATCTTGAACCACTATTGAGTGCCCTAGACCCAATAGAAAACAAGAAAGAACACAACTTAATGTAATGACCAAGCAAGACCAAAAAAATAGTCCTAGAATAAGAACATTGTAATTTCTCATCACAATTTGATAGGAGGACACACAAGGTATTATGAGAAACTATCAGATAAACCATTATGGCTCGTGTCATTTAGATCCAGACACTAAGTATTAAACCTAGCTGCATTCCATGATCTAAGGTAATCCTTTTCCTCTACTCACTGTAAGGTTAGGGTTAGGGAAATCAGTTGATGCAAAATGTAAGTAAAGGAGAAATCTACATACAAAGATCCCAAACTTGGAATTCAATGTTCTTATATTGCACTGTCTCAACATTAAATCCAATAGCTGCATCAACCCAACAACACGCATATCAATCAACCCACAAACAAATAGGTAAATTGAATAACATGTCACTCAATCAATGGAGATTAACATAGAAAACAAACTTGGTATAGTGGAGACCACTTCACCCATCTGAAGCCGATCTGCGAAACATAGGCCAAAAATACAGTAAGCAAATCGAAAGAAAGTTTAATTTCACCACCCACATCAATATTGAAATGTAGGTAGTGAATTCTTACAGAGGATGGTGGTTTTGCCGGCATTGTTGATGCCAAGGACTAGGATCCGAGCTTCCTTGTTGACACAGAGTGAAGATTATACCCATCTAGCAGAAGCTTGATCTCAGATTACTCAAAACATCAATGTGTAAAATTGGGGATGTAAAAGGGTGTGTTTTGAGATCCACGCAGCAACACCTTCTTCCCAAATCGAGTATCGGGGAGAGAGACAAGAAACATTGTAAAAGCAAGTTAGAGATCGAAAGAGATGTACACAAATGGAAGAAGAAGATAGGAAGAATACCTTCAAAAGAGATACAGAGAATCGAAGAAGAAGAAGAATGCCTTCAAAAGAGAATCAAAGAAGAAGAAGATAGGAAGAAGATAGAAGAGATCGAAATCTGTCGAAGCAATAAGGAAAATAAAAGCACAAGGGTATTTGGAGAATACTTAAATCCACCCGCTCCATCAGCTCCCATAAGCTTGCCTTGGTTAGCTGATGGAAAGCCCACAAAATTCAGCTTTCATAAGCTTCCTTAAGCTGCTTCATCTTCCTTCAGCTGCAGCTCCCAAACATGCACCAATTTTGTACAGTATAAAGCATCCGCTCCATAAGCTTCAATAAGCTACCATAAGCTGCTGCCAAACGGGGCCTATATATCCTTGTGTTTCTTCATTGTTCACTTCTTCAGTTGGATTTACACAGTTGGCACCAAAATACTACCAATTGACTCTGAAAACATGCTTAAACTACCTAAATAAGATATTGATTTTATCACCTATCAAATTTCATAAGGCTTAGACTCTTACTCATCCTGAGTAAACTAAGATCTACCCAATATTCAACAAAAAGCCTCAAGATGCATGATGAAACATAAAGGCAATAAAAAACATGCAAAGAGCAAAATCAAAATCCTACCAAGTGATGTGAAAAGAGTACTAGCATTTAACTCCTTATTGCTACAAGAGTGGAATACCCGGATTCCTCCTTATAGCTCCTCTTCTTATGTCTCCAACGCCAAAAGAATGAACCTAATTACTCGGATATGTCACTCTTTTTGACAAGGTGCCCTTTTGGGTTTTCACCTTAACACTCTTTTTTTTTTTTATAGATAGTCTCACCATTTCTCACATCACTCAAGTCCACTTTTGCACCAACCTAATGTTGGTCGGACTACATGCTTTTTACCTAAGCCGCCCTTTCGGGTTTCCAACTTATTCCAATATTTTTCTTTGCCTTTTTTAATTTTAACCTTTTTCTATTTTTTTTACTGAATTTCAATATTACAACCATAGTTCTCAAACAAATTGTACAAACATGAATAATAAAAATGCAAGATAAGATCCCTCCCCTCATGCTTGAAGAACACTTTGCCCTCAAAGTGTGAAAATGAAGGCAAAAATATGAATGAAGAAAGGAAAAGAATAAGTTACCGCTAAGATGGTTCGGGTGGACCATCTGGGTGCTCCGATGGATATGGAAAGTGTGAGAAGAAGTTCTCGTGCCTCTAGTACAGCTGAGTGGTCTGACGACTCTACTCATCCATCCGAACAAAAATTCATGCCTTATAGTCCCTCTGCCATGCATGTTATTGGTACTCCATGTGCTCACGCATCCTCTTCTCATAATTGGATTGCCTCTCCTCCTGATGGAGAGCGAGCGAAGAGGACACTCTATCGTCAAAACCTCTCTATCATGTGTCCTACTGAGTGGTTAAAGCTCTCATCTGAGCTATCATTTTCTCCTGGAATGGGTCTAACCCAGTAGGCATCTCCTTAGCATCATCAGGAGTAGACTCATAAGTCTTAGTGGGAGCTCCACTAGAGCTCGCAAAATACCTTTCAATGACGGATACACGCCTTGGCCTCGGAATGACCGGGTTGGCGCATATGTAGAAGCCCGCCAAATCTGGTCCATATGGAAATGAACGGGGTAAATAGGTAACATGACTCTTGTCATGAAAGGACGTTCAAAAATGGTGTGTGCCCTCAGTCTTCAACATCTTGCAACGCCGAAGGAGGGGAACGATAAAGAAGGGAATCGACAAAGGGTCCTCTAGAACTGAGATGTCCATGACCTGAGCAATAATGAGGGTAATGAAACCTCCTTCTACTATGTCCCTTGGCTCACCTCTCTTGACCAGCTTCAAAACGGTCAAGAACAATCGAATCTAATCCGGCACAACCTCACAGTCCGGAATGCACGCATACAAGTAGTCTAAATATTTAAGAGAAACCTTGTTGTCCTTCTTATGCCTACAAAAGATACTCATGAGCATCAATGGCGTGTTTTGCGGTATTAAACATATCAAACTCAATTACTTCATCATTGAACTCCATAGTGAGTTTTCCACTAACAAAATCAATTTTAGTTTTAGCCGTTATTAAAAATGGTCTTCCTTAATTGGATGGTATGCATGCTATGTTCCATATTAATGACAAAAAGTCAACAAGGAATATCAATTTGTGAATCTTGATTAGAACATCTGCAATTAAACCTCTAGGACGGATATTAGAACCATCAATTAGTTGCATAATTGTACCGGTTTGATGCAAAGGTCCTAGACCAAGTGATTTATAAATGGAGTATGGTAAGACATTAATAGAAGCACCTAAGTCTAGCATAGTTGTGTGAAAGCGAGTTTCCCATATGACACATGGAACGCTTACCATACCTGGAACACTACGCTTTTTTTGGCATTTGCGTTTGAAAGACAACGGACACGTGATCACTCTCATTCACCTTCTGTTTCCCTTTCATCTTTTTCTTCCTCTTTATGGTACATAATTCCTTCAAGAAACGAGCATACTTAGACACATTTTTCACGATTTTAAAGAGAGGAATGTTTACCTTGCATTTGGATAAAGTCTCTAAAAGATCCTTATTCTCTATGACTCTTCTTTGTTTGAGTGCCTCGAGGAAGGGAGCAGGAGGTTTATCTTAGTAAAGTGGTGGAAAGTTTGGACGGGCGTAAGGATCTTCTTCAAAATCCTTTTCAGCACCTTTTGACAATTCAGCCGTGGGAGTGGGCACTTGCAGTTGTGGTGGCGTTTCACCTTTTTCAACCACAAGGCGGCCTCATATTGACGTGGGCGCGGGATCATAAAGAAAGGAGGTGCGGGCATGGTCAGGGGGCGGCCACGGGTGCGGCTGAACTTGTTGTTCTTGTTTTGGCCATCTCTAATTTTTGATTTTGATCATTAGCTTCCCACTCTTGAGAGTCAATGCACAAACACTCTCCTTTTGATTTATCACCGTTCGGGAAGGTAAATTTCCCGAGGTTCAAGCTTCGATCCTCGTAATTTCTTCCACCAATTGCCCAACTTGCTTTTCCAAATTTTCTATACTAGATTTTGTGCGTTCGACATGAGTAGCAAAATGTTTAGTTAATGTTTGTATAATTTCCTCAATTAAGTTAGACTTACTTGGTCAAGGATGTTGTTGTGGGTTTGGTTGATCCCTCCACCTAAAGTTTGGACGATCACGCCATCCCGGATTGTAATTTTGAGCATATGGATCATTCCTTTGACGTTGTTGTTGTTGTTGTTGTTGTCCATATGACCCTATAACATTTACCTCAACAGTGGAGTCTTTTGAACTTGACGTCATAAGTCCGTTGGATGGAACGGATCCGAACATACGCCACATGCCTTCAACTGTTGCGGAGTTCCCACTAGTTTTAGCCTCTTCACCATCTCCTTCAATTCAACAATTTCTTTTGATATTTTTGGACAGCTGTGATTTATAGCATGGGCTCCTCTTTTGGTAGAAGTTCTACCAAAATTTATTATACCTTCCACCATTTCTTGAATTTATGATATTACCTCCACAAGAAGCATCAACGATTCGTCTTTCATTGTCCAAAAACCCGTTGTACAAGTACAACACCAAATCTTGAGTGGAATATCCAAGGAATGGGCGGCTTGACCTTAACTTTGCAAACCTCTCATAATACTCATAAAGAGTCTGATCGACTTCTTGCTCAATGTTGCTAATGGCTTTCTTCAAGCTATTGACCTTCTTTACCCAAAAGTACTTCTCCAAGAAGGCTTTGTGCAGATTCTCGCAATTATCTATTGATGCAGGGATAAGCTGCAGTTCCCGATCTATATTGAAAGTCCTTAATTGGGATACAATTCAGGTTGTTCAATAGAATAAATTGGTCAATTTATATGAAGAACAAGTTGATTTTTCTGGAAACTCAGAATACGGATTAATGGATGATATGGAAAGATAAGAAGATGAATATGGAATGACAAATGAAATATATAGGAAGATATGAACTAAGATAGTTTCGCAAAGAACCTTGATCAATGATGTGTCAAAACCCTTGAACGAGAAGATTACCTCAACCCACACTTCTTTAACCTTACACAAATCTTCTAATTAAGACAAACACAAGGAGGGACTAGAATGGGCCAGGAGCACCAGCCTTCAATAATATTAACACACAAGAACAATCTAGCAAGGACTTCATAACGATTCAACCAAAAGCTCTCTTTTTGATTGAATAATAATGAATAAAATACAAACTCCGTAAGCAATGTTGCATGTCTCACAAATCTGTGGAAAATATCAAATCTCATCTCCCAACAATCTCCCCCACTAAGGTTATTTATAAGGAAGATTAACTATGATAACTAGAAAAGATATACTTAAAGATAATCTTAGAAAGATATCTTTAAGATATATAAAAAGATATAAACTATAAAGATAAGATCAAAACTAATAATCACTTAAGATGGTATGAGAGCTTTAAGAAATCAACTAAAAGTTATAGTTGCCAAAGATAGAAGATCATGGCCGGACAAACTAGTCTCGGAAAGGAAAAATTGGTCAAGAAATTGGCCGATTTTCCTATAGGAAAACTCGACCGATTTAATTGGGTCGATTTTTCCTCTCTGAAGCTCTTCCTTGGTCTTATCCTTCTTCTTTACTTGATGAATCTTCTTGGTCATGGCTTGACTCTTCTATAACAGTCAATAATGTCACCAAGGAACTCTTGAGAGTGAAGAGAGTTTCCTTGAGCGTACATATCGTAAGTATGTTTGTAACTTCATCTTGAATCGTCTTTGCTCTTGACCTTGTGATCACTACATCCATGACAAAATCCGAAGAAGGTGAAGGAGTTGTTGGTTTGTCCTTCAATGCCTTAGTCTTTGATCTAGTAACTGGTCCTTGATGTGTTGGAGATGGTCCCACATCAGGCTCCCCTTCTTGAGAAGGATTTGTCCTCGAATCATCAACATGTTCATCTCTAAACTCGTAAGGACTTAAGTCATCGACGTTGAAGATGGGACTTACACCATAATCAGCTGGAAGCTCCAAGACGTAACCATTGTCACCAACTTTCCTTTTCACTCTAAAAGGTTCATCTCCTCGTGGAGATAACTTAGACTTCCGTTTGTCCGGAACTTTCCTTATATGCAACCACACTAGATCTCCGGGTTTGAATAGCATCTCCTTGCGATTCCGATTTGCTTTGGACACAACGGATTTCCCTTTTTGTTCCATCCGTAAGCGCGTCTTCTCATGTAATTCATTTATGAACCCCACATGTTTTCCTGCAATGAAGTATACTCGCTCCTCTAAAGGCAACTGTATAAGATCAAAGGGAGTCAAAGGATTCACTCCATAAACACACTCAAACGGTGTTAAATTTGTAGATGAATGCAAGGTACGATTATAAGCAAATTCAACATGTGGTAAAACATCTTCCCATGCATTCAAATTATCCTTTAAAACAGATCGTAAGATACTAGTCAAAGTTCTATTAGTTACCTCCGTTTGGCCATCCGTTTGAGGATGACTAGAAGTCGAAATTAACAACTTGGTACCTAGCTTTCCCAAAATTGTCTTCCAAAATAAGCTAAGGAACTTGACATCTTTATCGCTCACAATAGTTCTTGGCACTCCATGCAATCTAACAACTTCCTTGAAAAACAAGTTAGCTACATTATATGCATCATCAGTTTTATGGCAAGCAATAAAGTGAGTTTTTTTAGAAAAGCGATCAACAACCACAAACATAGAGTCTCTCCCTTCTTAGTCCTTGGCAATCCTACAACAAAATCTATACTAATGTCAAGCCAAGGTGATGTAGGAATAGGTAGAGGAGTATACAAACCGTGCGGTTTTAGTCTTGACTTCGCTTTTAGGCAAACAAGGCACCTCTTAATCAAATGTTCAACATCTAGGAATAAATCTCAGAGAACGTCTAGGAATAAAACTATATCCTCATGGAACCGAAATCCTTAAAAACAATTGTACTTACCTCAAAAAATCGCCCGATTTTCCTGGCATAGGGTCGATTTTTGCATCCAGTGTAGATTTTGCCAAAGTCAGCATCATCTTCGTATGGATCTTTGATACCAATTGAAGAACCGATAGGTGATATAAATAAGATAGATAATACTCTAGAGGGGGGGGGGGTTGAATAGAGTATGAGAACTTTTCGCAAACCAAATCTCAAGGCCTTGAAACTCCTTTCAAGGGCCTTGATGTCAATCTGATACTAGTGAAACTTTGATTTCAAGGACTTTGAAACTCTATTTCAAGGTCCTTGACTTCTTGCTCCTGCAAAACAAAGTTAGTCACACTAAAGTATATATGGTGCGGAATTGAAAAGATTGACACGAGGATATGTTTACGAAGTTCGGCTCTAGATATCCCTCTCTTCGTTTCAGGGTATATCCGTAGGATCTAACTATCTATTATCTGCTTCAAAGAGTCCTAGATACAAACTAGAAGAAATCCCCTTCTTCTCTCACTTGTAGCCAATGCTACGATCTAACTCCAACTCTTAACCTAGCTATAATAGCCTAGTTACTTCACAGAGTAACACACTCTAGTATAACACTTTTTAGATCTACCAATGGAGCTCTTGTGTTTTCTCTCTCTAAGGGGATAAAACTTTTACGTGAATGTGAGAAAGAATAACAACGAATGAAGATGATTAGGTTGCTTTTAGGATGTAAAGATGTTTTCCGATGTAAGCTTGTGTATCTTCTTCTTCGACTATCATCTTTATTTATATCTTCTGGAAAGATCTTCTAGCCGTTGTAGAGATGACCGTTTGAAGATCAATCTTCTTTTCCATGAAGATCGTAAGGTAGACGTTGCAAGTCTTCAATCCCTACAAACACGTTGAGTCTTTTACTCCTTGATCTTCTCGTCTTCTGTTGGATAAGAGAGAAGATATTTTTTGCCGTTTTCTTGTTTAGAAAATCTTCAAGATAAGATTCTCTATTCTTTGGTTGAGATCTTCTTTCGGTTGATAAAATCCTTGGTTGATGAGATCTTCTTGTTAAAGAATCTTCAACGACGATCTTCAATTTATTTGAATCCTTGTGCCGTGCACTTTAGCATCCAAGGCCCTTGATCTTGTCCTTTTGAACTTTGTTCTTGAATCCAACTTCAAGGCCTTGACATGTAGATATACAACCTGCACTTAGCGTCCAAGGCCCTTGATCTTGTCCTTTTGAACTTTGTTCTTGAATCCAACTTCAAGGCCCTTGACATGTAGATATACAACCTGCACTGAATTCAAACCAACCACATATCTAGAAATATAATCAAGTACATCATTAGATATCCAACTGCTATATTTGTGTGAAGTCTTCCATCATCAACACCTGTAAACCATTTCAATCAAGGTGGAGTTTTCATAATGGAATCATAGGACCTTATAATCCATTGTTGTGATCAAAGAATACCTCATGGAAAGGGCATCCGCGACAACATTATCCTTTCATTTCTTATATTTGATAATATAAGAAAACGTCTCAATGAACTTCATCCATCTTCCATGCCTCTTGTCCAACTTATCTTGGCTTCAAAACTGCTTCAAAGACTCATGATCAGTTCTAAGGATGAATTTATTAGGCCAAAAATAGTGGTGCCATGTTTTAAAAACTTGAAATAAAGCATATAGTTCCTTATCATAAGTAGAGTAATTCAAGCATGGACCCTTTAATTTCTCACTAAAGTAGGCTAAAGTCTTACCTACTTGCATGAGTACTCCTCCAATACCAATACCTGAAGCGTGGTGTAAGACCCTGTTTTTGGCCCTCACCGCCCCCGTGGTGAAGAGAGCCGCCCCTGCGGTTGACTCCAGATCGCACCCGATCTGTTTTTATTCCGTTTTATTTCTTTCCTTAGATAGAAGGTCCGATCTTCTATCTTATGGGCCGGCTTTCCTATGATCTTCTAACCCTAGAAACGTCCTTCCTTCTATCTTTTCCAACCAGTTCCTTTATATTCCCGCTTTCTCTTCCTTTTTCCGTTTCTTCAACCTCGAGCAAAGCTGCAACCCTTCCCTTGTAATCTTCTGTAGAACGTGTAAGTCTTCATCCCCTTTGATCTCTCTCACGTTCATGAGTCTGTTGCATGCTTCTTCCTTCTGTTTCTCTTTCTCTTTTCGTTCTTCTTCTTCTTCTTCACAAGAAGAAAGATTGAGTCTTGATTCTTGTTGGCCTTTGCGTTGTTGATATATTGATCTTTACAAGCTCCCTTGGTTGAGATTTGAAGTGTGTAGAACAAAGATTCAAGATTTGGTTGCTTGGTTGTGACGTGCTTTCAAAAAGGAAGCACGTTGCTGCTTTTTGTCTTAGAACCGCCCCCGCGCCTGCACCTTCCCGCCCCTGCTATTTTGCCTAGTGCAGCCACTGCGGTACTGTCTGGCTGCCCCTACGGTTCTTCTGTAGTAGCTCCCGTCTTTGGTGAGATGCTTCCTTTCCTTGTTTCCTCGTTCCTTTCCTTGTGTTGTGTTGATGTTGTTGGCCCTTGGTGATCTGTAAGACTAGGGTTTGTGACCCTAGCTTGTGGAGATTTCTTAGAGACCATGGAGACTAGAAGTTATAGACTTCTAGCAATCGTTTTGTTCCTGATTCGTTATGCCTTGTTTGAGCAGGCATTCCTTTCTTTCCTTCGGGAAACTGAGTTGTAGTTGACCCTGCGTTTACCTTCGAGTGAGGTAAGTCCCTTGGGCTTACTTAGATGCGTTTTGTATATTGGTTTTATTGTATTGGTTTGCTTATGTTGTTGTTTATCGTTATAACGGATTATTTGAATATGATTGACCTTTGATACCTTAATTGGTCTAAGTGTATTAATATAACCGGGCGGTGACCGCTTGTCCAGTTCAAAATGGAGAAACTGAGAGGTGCTCTTGCGACCAGTCCAACAGGTGACAAAGGGATGCATTTGCTCTATTCCTGTTGGTGAAAGGGGACAAAGGCGAGATCATAGTGATTCTTGTGGGACAACATAAGTGGAATTAGTAAAGGGATTAACTTAATGAAAGATAATAACCGGTTGAGTGCAAGCATGCTATATGCATATATTACCTTATGTGTGTTTGTGCATTTACAGTCTTTTCTGATATCTTGAATGTTAGTTAATGATTTATATTGATGTTATAGATGTCCTGCAGGATAGAGATGCTGCTGAGTGATCCGAATGGTGTGGTCAACCGGGGTTCCTGTACATTATAGGGCGGGATCAGGTTTATATTTCAGTTGTTGTTCTTTCCTTTATTTTGAATTCGGTTGTGAGTCTTTGACGCTTCCCGTTGTTGTTCCTTTGGTTTTTATAACAGTTTTGGTTTTCATTTATTTGTGTCTTGTTGTAAGATCCGATGCTATTGTTGTTACTCTAAGGGTCGGGACCCATTATGAGGTCCTAGCCCGTAACGCTTCGAGTTCCCAAAACTTGAAGTGTTACAATATGGTATTAGAGCTCTAAGTTGACAACAGTGGCACTCGCAATCTTCTGAACGTCGAATAGATAGATATACAGAACCCGCAAGGGGTCTACGTTTTCAAAGGGGGGTTTTGTTTTAAACTTGTCGGTCTGGGATAGATGCACGGGCGACCACCACTACCTCCACAGATCTCAGCAGTGTAGTTTTCTTTTATGATGGTCTTTATGTGTTTTTCCTGGAATTCTGTTGTAGTTGATGGTATGGCCTTATATATCTATATATCCATATCGCAGATGACGCACACTAGAGCTACATCTGTTGTAGGGCGAGGAAGGGGTCAACAACCTCTTCCACCTGCCATCTATGGACGAGGACGGCTCCACTAGCTAGAGGTCGGGGCCAAGCCCTAGTTGCTGATCCGCCTATCGCTGAGGCATTTGCTGAAGAAGTTGTTGAGAGCGTTGTTCCCGTGACATGGAACGGGACTGCAGCTAGGTCCGAAGCACAAAGAGCATAGTCGACCGAGTCCTGTCGAGTGTGCATCGGAGCATCAACATACCACGACTACGTGCAGATAGTCGAGGAGGATATTAGGACTAGAGAACCTGCACCAACACCACCAATACCCGTGAGATCAGCTGAGGTTTTGCAGAGAGTGACGTAGGTGGTTGCTGCACCTGCTAGAGCTGCTGAGGTTACTAGAGTTCCAGACAAGGTGAGAGTGTCGAGACCCGACTTTTGGTTAAAGTCCTTCAACCAGCTGAAAGTTCCTTCTTTTGGAGGAAAGACCGGATTGGAGGTAGAGTTGTGGCTAGGCCAGTTGGATTCTGTTATGGAGGCGATCCGTTGCCCAGATGGTCGTCGAGTCGATATAGCACAAACATTGATGCAGGATCAAGCTCATCACTGGTGGAGGACCATGCGTAGTAAGGTCACGAGTTATGAGAAGATGAAGATTGTGATCAAGGATCGCTATTACCCTGCAGCTATGATGAAAGATCAACTACAAGATTTCCTTGAGGTTGAATTCGAGGATATCCCTATTGTTGAGATTGTCAGCAAGTTTCTAGAGGAGCTATCTTTGTTAGGCCCGTCTACACCACCCGAGGATCAACATGTTTACCTTTTCTCTCGGAGGTTGAGAGAGTCGACTCGCTCTTAACTTGCTGGTATAAATATGTTTAGTAAATGTATCCTTGATCAAACCCCTTACCTTCCACCTTCAATTTAGTGAAAGTGATAAAAATTGAAGGGGTACACTAACCTAATGGAAATAGAAAAGGACCTATTTGACCAAATTCTTTCATTTTTTTTGGTTGATTTTGCTAAGTAGGTTTTTTTATATTTTGGTTTAGTAATTAGGCTCATGACATAAGTTTATTTAGTAAGTGTACCCTAACTTTTTTTTTACTTCTTTCCAAACCTAACTCACGTCTCGTTGTCGCATTCTTCAGTTTCTTCCTTTGTCTGTTGGAGTTTGTGTAACTACCGGATTGCATTTTCAAAAATGATTGTCATCATCATCATTGAATAATCAATTTTCTAAACCTACTTATTCCTTTAGTTTTTGTAATGTACCAAAAGGTTGAGATTTGCAATTGTCATTACGACATCCAACTACTGATTTCTTCTTTTTTGGGTTTAGAATTGTGTGTAGGTGAGTGTCGTAGAATTGTGGGCATTGTGATTGATTGAGACTGATTTCTCAAT
The DNA here is from genome assembly GCA_033239045.1 of Fagopyrum esculentum. Taxonomy (NCBI): domain Eukaryota; kingdom Viridiplantae; phylum Streptophyta; class Magnoliopsida; order Caryophyllales; family Polygonaceae; genus Fagopyrum; species Fagopyrum esculentum. Next base: position 56,491,715 of record BSUD01000004.1, read on the forward strand.
TTGTAGAGGTTGATTGCAAAAATTGTGGCATAAATATCAGATCGCTCTTTCCCACAATTTAAAACAAGATTGAAGCAAATGATAAATAATGACAATGCTCCATTTACCCACAATTTGTTCAACCCATTAATTCAAAATTCAAACCAACTTTGATAGGTGTTTGCGGATACACCTCACTATCTCACTCATTTGACATTAAAAGGTTTAAGTTTGATTATTGTCCATATAATTTTCTGGTATGAGGGTACACCTCATTGTCTCACTCATTTCTAGGCAATCGTTTTGGGGTTTGATTTGGTGTAGTCAATCTCTGGCTAATGTTGTAGTTATATTGGTAATCAATTATATTGGTAATCAATTTCATGATCATAAAAATTCTGGTGTGAAATTTCTGGTATGAAAAATTCTAGTATTAAAAATTTCTGGTATGAAAATTTCTAGTATGAATTACATACTAGAAATTCATACGAAAAAAATAAAAAAGAAAACAAAAAGGACAAAAAAATTCAGTTTTAATTTTACATAAGAAATTCATGTTGTTTCTTCTTTTTTTTAAATAAAGGGTTAATTACTTTTACTTGCTAGAAAGTGGTAAAAATTAATGGGGTATAAACCAAATAAAAATAGAAAAGGGCCTATTTAGGCAAATTCTTTTTTTTTTTTGTATTTGCATAATT
>BSUD01000004.1:56492691-56530868 GCA_033239045.1 Fagopyrum esculentum
ATGGTGACAATGTTGGCCTACGTACATAATCATGGTGGAGTCTTCCTAGAATCATCATTCATTTTAATCCACCTTGCATTCGCTATGTGTACAGCGTAGCGTTGGTGACTGCTTGGAGACTACTCTTGATAAGCCTACTGCCCATACTTCCTCCACCTGTACCCATCTTCAACCTAATCAACTTCGCTCTTTGTCCTGTCCGTACCCATCTTCCACCTGTACCCATTTTCCTTCACCTGTACCCATCTTTCACCTGTACCCATCTTCCTCCACCTGTACACATCTTCCACTTGACTGCTTGGCGAAGTAGTAGTAGTTCCCGGAGTGTACGCCGGTGAGGACCCCGAGAAGTAAATCGGTGCCCGATCATCATCGATGTCGATCGGATTTGCAAAACGTCGAAATTCCGATCTAAAACGTAGGTTGATGTCCAATGAACTCGCCGAAGTAGGAGGAGCGGTAGTGTGAGTAGTAGATCAATTGCAAACGAAGACCAACAAGGGTCAACGTTGACATGAAGGTTAGGGACGTTGGTTGCCATGTCTGTTTTCCGATTGCCAGGGTTTGAAGGAAGAAGATCAGATACGTATAAAAAGAAGTGCGATTGGAGCGGTGGTCGGAAAGGAAAGATGGGGACAGTGTGGAAGAGGTGGTGGCGAATCGGTGTGGAAGCTTCAATAAGAAGGTTGGAGTGATGGGATTCAGGTGCAAGAGTGGTCGGAGAGGAAAGATGCTCGTTCGATTTCAAGGACGTGATGGAGAGGCGGAAGGGAGAAGAAGAGCGAGATAGAGATGTGTTATACTAGGGTTACGGTAAAAAAAGTGAGGTGGGGTATATTTTGTTGATTAAAAAACACAAAAAAGCCTACTTGCTAGATAAGAATTAAAAAAAGCCTACTTACCAAAATTGCCCTTCTATTAATCATATGTAATGATTCTAAGATTTAGATTTAGATACAATAACTCTTTCGCTAAATGTTTGATTTTTTTAATTAGGAATACTTCTCTCCCAATATTTTCATTTTAAAGATTAAGATTATAAAAACATACAAAGCCAAACCAAAGTTATTAGTAATTACAAAACTTTTACAATTACTTTATTTTTTAATCTATACACACTACTAAAGTAATATACATTGACGCTGACGTGACGTGTTGTGGAGGCAGTATTTTAAGGGCCCGTTTGGTTTCAACTCCGAAAATGGAAACGGAATGGAAACGAATTTAGTCCATATGTATATCATTATTCATGAAAATTTGTGGAATCATTCCTTGTGGATTAATACAAAATGCACTTGTTTCCCCATATTTTGTTACCCTATAGGGTATCAAAAGTAATCAAACTCTACTCCAATTCCTTCAAACCACAAAGAATGATTACAAAAATTTTCATGAACAATGGTATACATATTGACTAGATTCGTTTCCATTCCGTTTCCGATTCCGGAGTTCAAACCAAACGGGCCCTAAAATTGACCTATCACAACTAACGTCAATAAACCTTTTATTTTTAAATTCGATAAAAAAATTTAAAAGAATTTGGCCTACTGGGCCTTTTTTAGTTTTGTTATTAGTAAGTGTACCCCATAATTTTTACCACTTTCATTTAATGGTAGGTAAAAATAATTAACTGTAACACCCCGAATCCGCGGAACTCGGGGCGCTACGGGTTGGGACCTCACAATGGGTTCCGACCTTAGCTTGACAACAATTTCACCGGACCTTTCCAACATGGCACATATAAAGGCAAAACCGAAATTCATTTTATTGCAAATGATAAGAAACCTAAAGGAAAACAACAAAAGACTTCAGCCGACATACAACACAAAACCGAACGCCAAATACACGGTATACAAAACACAACAATCGAGATACAAAACACAACTCAACTCCATCCAAAAACCCTTCCTAAAATGTACGGACCTCGACTGCCCACTCTTCCAGATCTCTCGGCCGCATTCCTAACCTGCAAGGCAATCTACAACAACCGGTATAAAACCGTTAGCTTAAATTCGAAGCATTAGAATTAATAGGAAAGGCACATACACAAGTAGAACACCGTAAGCACACAACATACTTAAAAGCACACCAATCCGATTTATTATCTTTATTATAATTAATTTGTATCCCGTTCTAATTCAACTTAGGTTGTGACACGAGAGTCACCAAAACACGCCTCGGTCCCTACTTACCGGCATGGAATGGTACTGATGCATCCGACCGTCTACCAGCACGGGATAGTCACTGAGAACCTCCTAGCTCTCGCGGGAGCCAAGCAAGTTGTCACCGCCCGTTATCATACACTTGGGCCAAAATAATATAAAGGTCGGCAATCCTAATTCCGGTTTAGTTGTTATAAACAAAAAAACAATAAACACACACCACCAAACACACATCAATGCTAATACAAGGAATACGAGCTAAGTCCGGAGACTTACCTCGTCACCACACTCAACTCACAACACTCTCACTTCCTTAGGGAGGAAGCCCATAACCTGCTCACAAGAAGATAACTATATCAACAACAACCCACTCACAATAGAAGTCTTAGACTTCTATACAAATGATCTACGCAAGACCATTTGACTCTCAATTCTAGGACCGCATCCTAGAATCCCTCATGCTCACATCACACTCAAGATATTAAAATATCAATAAGGGCCGGAAAATAAATATCGCATACGCGCTTAAAAACCGGGACGTTACATCAGATCCCCCTAAAAACAAGTTTCGTCCCGAAACTTGCCACACGCCGAACTTCTCGGTCCCTAAGGCCGATGTACGAACTCTCAAACTAAGAAGGTTTAAACCTTCTAATCTATCACACAAATTGCTTCAACCACCATTTCAATATATATAACTGGTCATAAAACACATTCCCGCACGGGGCACAAACTACGCATAACGTCACACATGCACATAACGTAATCAAGAGAAGGACTAGGTCTAACTCGTCAATTCTATCGATGCTACTAGCTCAGCGTAAAACTCAACCAAAGATACTATCCTTTGTCTTACAATTAGACTCATTGGTTCCTCGTCTGCCACTAGATCCTCATGATTGACAACATGTCTCGAGTCATGTATGTACTCTCTCGATTGATACACATGAAACACCGGGTGAACACTCTCTACTCTTGTACGCCAACCGGTAAACCACTTTCCCAACTCACGCTAACATCTCACAAAGGTCCGATATATCGGAACTCAACTTCATTCTCGGGTCTTTCTCAATGCAGCATTTTCATTATGTTTCTTCTTTGCTTGTCTCTAACGAAGAAGATCGAGCTTCCCATTTACACTATTGGCTTTGGTTCTTGTCAAACCAAACTTTGATGTTACGTTTCCCCAATTCTTGTTGCAAGTTCCAAGTAATTTCAAGGAAGTACTTTACTTCACACTGCTTCTACTAACAAGACACGAATGCTATAACTTTTACATTGTTCCTCAATACTCAATCAAGACCTTGTCTTAGAGAATCATTTATACACTTCAAACTCATAATACCTCAAGGTAAATCAAAATAGTTGCATCAATGAATCCCCTCTTAACTCTCTGCAACTCAATTGTCAATTCTTTGCCCCATTCAATACTTCATCGTCATCCGGAGTAGGTTACCATAAATGAGTGCTATACAACTTCTCTCTTCACAGATCTGGCAAAACTCAGCCCATCTAAGAAAACTTGTAACTTCTTTCACATCTTTCGGGGTTTGCCATCCCGAGACAACTTGTCATACATATTCTCTCTTTTTCAAGAGTAGACCCAACATACCTCATCCGGGCATCAGTAAACCCATATGGAATAACTACACTCAATTGGCCTTGGTTGGTTCAAACTACCGTATTTGCAATATTTGAGTCTCGAATTCTCCAACGGTGACAATCAAATCTTAATCTTAATATTAGAAGAGACTACTGACCCTTGCAGCTGATCGAGTAGATCTTCCATTCGTTGTAAGGGATACTGGTCCTTCATTGTCATCTTGCTCAACTTATAGTAATCGATGTACAAACGGAGATAACCGTCTCTCTCTTCACAAACTGGTGTCCTCTATAACAACTTCAAATCAAGAATTCAAGATATATCTCAACATGAACTTCAAATCAAGAGTTCAAGATAACTTCTGGTGTTTTTTATGACAGTGCATTGGTTCTAGTGAAAATGTATCAACAAGTCCTTGTAACTAGTCGTTCAAATGCTTCTTCGACTCACGTATCTTCACCATCCTATACGGCGCCTTGGATGTCGGAGGTGCGCCAAGATCAACCTTAGTGGAAAAATCCACATTCCGATGTATTGGAATCCGTGATATCTCAGTTTTTGTCTTTCCTTATTTCGTCTCATAACATAAGACCGAAACAACCTTGTCTTAACACTTGACAGGTAGTCATGGTATTAATGATCTCCCCCGATCTGTTGGGGTGACGTCCTTCAAACGCGTGTATTGCTCCATCTTTAACAATGTTGACCGTCCTCTTTCAAATATTCATCTTTTCTTGAATTGGAAAGATTTGCTTGCGTTTTTTTGACTCTTGTGTTCTTATATAAGTATTCTTTTAACTTAATCCCATTTTCCCTCCTTAATGGAACAATTGTAAAAATCTTCTAAGATTTTCCACTTATGTGCAACCATAAGGGTCCAATCGGTATGACTTAACTGTGTTTCCAAACAATTGACCTTATCTTCTTCACTTTCCGCGACATCCCAACATATGGGATGAGCTCTTCGTATTCTACATAAGCTTTCCCCATAGACATCCTTTCTTCAAGTAGAAATTATACTTCACTTTCTTTTTGTAAAGTCAACCCGACGGTAGAGGTTCTAACCTCAATCTTCCATATACTTTTTGTACATCTCTTGTCGACATCAAACTTCAAAACTTCGATCTTCTCTTACTCTTGTTGGTCACCTTATGCATCTCTTGGTATTCCAGGAACAACTTCACAAATGTACCAGTATGCCCTGTGGAAAATGCTAGAAGAAACTCCCCATCCAAAACCACTAAAATAAAAGCCATTACATCTCCAGGTACTAACATCATAACTCTAAGCTTGCAACGTTGTCCTAATCTAGGTCCTCTCTTTCATGCCATAGCCACCATGTCTCTTCCGTGTGAGTCTAGAAACTTGACTTATCTCTTGCCCATGGTAACATATCATCCATTTCATACCCTGCATCCTCTATATACTCCCGTTTACGTACCACCTCCATGACACCTTACCTTCTTCTTGATTCACTACTTCCCCTTTACCGTGGTCAAACTTTAAAACCTCTAATTCGTGTCGTTCTCCCCTATGCCAATTTCATGACCTACAAAGGTCGCATAAGGTAATCCAAATCCCTCTATATGCCCATAATCTTGTTTACTCATCCACTTTACACTCACCAATAGACAACCCGCACTTGTGCGTTCTCAATTGTCACCGGTTCACTTGTATCTGACCTTCTCCGAAGTCAGCGACTTATTATTCTACTATACTTCTCATGTCACCATTTTCATGAAGGGTACCCTCCTCGGGCTTTTTGGCTAAGTAAAAGTATATATTTTATTCATAACGGATTAATATCTGTTATTTGGGTCGTTGACCTATTATTTTGTGGGTCGTTGACCTACTGCTTTGTGCGTCGTTGACATACTGTTTTGACTTTTTGACTAAGTTGAACTATAATTTTTATTCATAACTATTTTGTGGGTCCTTGACCTACATTTTTGGTGGGGTTTGAAGATTAAACAAATCATACATTTATTAGCCTTTTTGATAAGTTGAAATATAATTTTTATTCATAACGGATTAATATCTGTTATATAGGCCGTTGACCTACTATTTTATGGGTCGTTGACCTGCTATTGTGGGTTGCTAGATATTTTCACTTTTTGCTATCTGACATCGATTATCAAGGAACATTGATAGTTTGAAAACTTATATAAATGGAGGGTTTTAATATTAAACAAATCATACATTTTTTTTTTGGCTTTTTGACTAAATTGAAGTATAATTTTTATTCATACCTACTTGATATCCATTATATGAGTCGTTGATCTATTGTTTTATGGATCACTGACCTACTATTTTGTGAGTCTATAGGTTGTTGACCTTTTACGGGTCGTTGACATTCTATTTTGTGGGTCACTAAATTTTTAGCGATTTTTTGTTATCCACCTTGATTATCAAGTAAGGTTGATAGTTTGAGAACTTGTATAAATGAAGGTTTGCACATTAAACAAATCATACATTTTTTTGGCATTTTGGCTAAGTTGAAGTATAATTTTTATAAGTATAATTAGTAATCGTTTTATGGTTGTTGACCTACTATTTTATGGATCGTTGACCTACACTTTTTAGCAATTTTGTTATCCAACATCGATTATCAAGTAAAACTGATAGTTTGAGAACTTGTATAATTAGAGGATTTGAATATTAAACAAATCATACATTTCTTAGCCTTTTGGCTAAGTTGAACTATAATTGTTATTCATAACGAATTAATATTCGTTATATGGGTCGTTGACTTACTGTTTTATGGGTTATTGACCTACTATTTTCAAATTTTTTTAGCAATTTTTAATTACAAATCGAAGGTGGATAGTTTGAGAACTTGTATAGATAGACGGTTTGAAGATTAAACAATCATAAATTTCTTAATCTTTCTACTAAGTTGAAGTATAATTTTTATTCATAACGAATTCATATTATTTTCAACGATTTTGTTATTCCACGTCGATTATCAAGTAAGACTGATGGTTTGAGAATATGTATAAACAATGAATTTGAAGATAAAACATGTCATACATTTGTTGGCCTTTGACTTTGTTGAATTATATATTTTTTTTATTCATAATGAATTAATATCCGTTATATGGTCGTTGACCTACTATGAAGTAGAACTCTAATTTTTATTCATAACGAATAAATATCTGTTATACATTAGGTAATGCTGATAGTTTGCGAACAATCTATTATACGAGTTGTTGATCTACGGTTTTGTCAATCTTTGATCTACAGTTTTGTGGGCTGCTAATTATTCTTATGTCATTATATCGAATCAATTATATATGTAAACTAATTTTTTTGGTTTATATCACCAGCATACGCAACTTTCATATAATTTTATTAACAAATACTTGTGCAATACACGGAATATAAACTAGTTTTTATAAATACTTTATACTAAAAAAAATTATGATAACTCTAAAATAATTTTGACAACCAAATCCCCTCATCTAATTTTACAAAATTGCAAATTAATTTATTCGTACTACGGTTGACCACTAGTTCAAAAAAGCAGAGGATAGAGAGTATAGTTATTGGAAATGAAGGGCGATATAAGAAGGGGAAAAAATTTGCATCAAAAAAAGAAGGGAAAAAATCCCCTGCTGGGGGACCACTATCATCCCGGTCCATCCGGCATCCGGTCCATTTTGAAGACGACAACAAACAAACACCCCCACCACCACTCTCTGATTTCTTCCCCAATTCAACTCTTCCCCTTCTCCTCCAATCCCTAATCTCCGATCTCCCTTCTCAATTCTTCATCTGAACACAAAACCCCTTTCAAATCTCCATTAAACCTTCAACAAACACATTCCTGCCCCACCTGTTCCGTCTCCTCCCATGTCCCGTCCCCATTCTCAAACCACCGCCGCCGATTCAACTCCTCTGCTCACCTCCTCCCCCACTTCCAACAGCAACAGCCGGAGATGGACCGGACACGACGCCTCTGGCCGTGGCCCCGCCCTCCGGACCGCCGCTCGGATACTCCGCCGAGCTAGTGGTCGGGGATTGATGCGAGAGCCGTCCGTCAGGGTGCGTGAGGCTGCTGCTGCTCAAATCGAGGAGCGGCAGAGCGATTGGGCCTACTCTCGTCCTATCGTCGTTCTTGACCTTGTTTGGAACGCCTTTTTTGTGCTTGCGGCTGCCGTTGTTTTGGTGGTTAGCTGTGATGAAACGACGTCTGTTCCTCTTAGGTTGTGGATCGTCGGGTACGGGATTCAGTGCGTCCTCCACATGATCTGTGTCTGTGTGGAGTTCAAGAGGAGGCAAGAACTCCGGCTGGCTGAAGGATTTGGTCGGACTTCAGCTTCCTCTTCGAATTTGAACGTTCCGGCGCATTCAAGGAGCTTAAGTACGAGTTCAAGTTCGTCTTCTGGTAGCGAAGAGGCGAGCTTGGTGGAGTTTGTTTCTCCTGATCAAAGAGAAGATGAGGATAATACTAGGTAATTCGATCTCTCTTTTTCGGCTTCTTTGATTCGGTTCCAACCAGTTAAACTATGGAGAATAAGACAAAGAACTGGATATCTTATTGTTTCTGATGTCATTTTGAGAAATTCGATACAAGATAGTGGTTAGAGTTATTTAGAGCTTGAGCAGTTATCCGTTGGTTGCTTTGGAAATTGGAGTTTACCAGGAAATTCCTTAGCAGATGATTGAATAATATCTAGAGGAAAAGAGTTAGCTCACCTGGAGGGCAGGATTCACTGGGGACAATTTTTGTGGGGAAGAAATTTGGTGACACTATGAACATGTGTTCATTGGGAAAATGATTTTGACTTATTAGAGTGAGTGTTGGAAGGGGTTTCGTATCACAATTAGTTGGATGATGAACTTTCTGAGGAATAAGTTTATCTGGAGTGTTGCAGTTTGTGTGGTTAACTCGTGGGGGAGTTAATTGGGTATTCACACAGTGTATTTGAAACCAGTAAGGTTTTGGCTATATTTGAAGTATATTTGACTAGCGCGACCAGATGTTGAACCTTGAGTATAATAATGTAATTTAATTTGGACCATGAAATTTTATGTATGATACTAGGGTTCCTTCATAGTCTGATGTTCTCATCCTTTCTGCAAAGGAAATCGTGTAGGCTAAACTTAAAATTAAAGTCTAATACTTTTGTAACTTGATGGTTCGACTTTGATGTTCTCATACTTTTCATGAAGGAAATCGTGTAGTCATTCGTTGGGCAAATATTGCTTTTTTTAGTTTTCTATGTCATGGCTTTGCAAACGCTCTTTTAAGTATAAACTAGTTTTCCAATGAATTGAGTTCTAAACAAAAAAATTTGAAAAACGAACAAACTTCTTAATCATTTAGACTGTACAGTAACAAAGAAATTTTAATCATCTTTATATCATTCTCTGTGATTGGTGATTAGGTGCTGACATGAAGGCAAAACCATTGAACTTGTACTGATATATAATCTTATCCATATATTTCCTTTCGATTTATTATATCAAGCAGTTTTTTTTTATGTGATGAGGTTCTGTTCTCAAGGTAGTTGTTCTTTACGTGCTACATGTGCAGCATTGCTAAGCATCTGGAATCTGCAAACACTATGTTCTCGTTTATTTGGTGGATCATTGGCTTTTACTGGGTGTCATCTGGGGGAACAACTATAGTGGAAGATGCTCCATATCTTTACTGGTAGATCTGCTTGCCTGTCTTTTACGAAGTAACAGTTCAAACATATGTGACTACACTTCTCACCAGTGCATTGGTGTCTTCAGGCTTTGCATTGCATTTCTGGCATTCGATGTTTTCTTTGTTGTCATCTGCGTCGTTGTTGCATGCCTGATTGGTATAGCAGTCTGTTGCTGCCTTCCCTGCATCATTGCAGTTCTATATGCTGTGGCTGATCAGGTACACTGTTATGTTCTTTCTTAGGGCAATGAATGTTCACAGAACTTAAACAAGTTGTATTCTGACGTCTAAATTATTTTTATGATTGATGTGCTGCTCTCAGGAAGGAGCAACTAAAGAAGACATTGAGCAGCTACCACGGTTTATGTTCAGGAGAATCGGCGAGATTGAGAAAGTAGATAGTGAGACTCAAGAATCATTTGGGGGAATTATGACAGAGTGCGATACAGATACCCCAGTTGAGCATATGCTTTCCCCGGAGGATGCGGTAAATATCTTATCATGTTTTCAGATTGAAGGATTTTACTTAATTTATGTATTTCTTGCTCTTGGTTTTTGTTTGAATGAGAAGTGACCCACTTTCCCAGGGTAGAATTATAACGATAATGCTCTGTGTTAAAAACTCGACAGGAAAGTAAAAATAAACTTGTTTTTTTGAAATCAAACTTAAATTAATAAAGATCTAGTTCACAATTAAGTGCCATTTTAGAACTTTGCACTTGTATTAATGAGATTGAGAAATGCATACACCCAAATTAGTTATCAATCATTTTATTTCTTGAAAAAATACAACTAACACCGTTTACTATCTTTATCAACTATACAAGGGCAATTGTGGAAATTTGATAATGCTAAAGAGTCTAGCAACCATTTTGAAACAAAATTAAAGAGCTAAAATGACACTTAGTTGAGAAATGGAAGAAGTATATTATGTGGTTTTGCAGAAAGCCATCTGTAAAAGAGGCGTTTTTCTTAGGAAATCACCAATTAGCAAAAGCCACCCTTCGGACTTCATTTTTGGCAAAACACCACCTTAGCAGAACACATGAATTTCGTTTCTAGTCACTAAATATTAATTGCGTTAGGTAGTAGATATTCTTGGCTCATTTTATGCTTTTTGAATTAGTCAAAAATCGAGCTTTTGATGTGTTAAGTGTTATGTACTTGTAGCTTCAGTCCTCTCAATCCCTCTAGTTTAGAGGTTCTCTAGTTCAGTTCACAACATATATCTTGTACTCTGGCCATTGGAAAAAGTATTGAAATCTCTAACTCTCCACATGGTATAGATCCAATATGAGTCCTCTAAATTCTGTACTTTCTTCTCTCTTTGTTCATGCCAATGGCTTCATCTCCATCGGCCAACACCATCCCAAATGATCATGAAAAAGAAGCTTCACCATCCCAAATGATCATGAAAAAGATGTTTCATTTCTTGCCATCAACTTCCACAATGCATCCCAACTCACTAGCACAACTCTAAATACGAGACTTAGATCTATCACGATAAGCTCATATTTAGCGTCATTGTCTCCATGCTCAATTCAAGTATCACCCACATTCTCACTAGTACCCAGATGAAGGATGCATTGGCTAAAACCTGTTCTAACTCATACTAGGATCATGTCAAACAAATGAAAGATCAACTTAAACAATTTATGAAGGGAGCATCTACTGCTGCGGATTAGCTTCGATCAATCCACAATGTCACCAAATGCCCTAGCAGAACTTGGTCCTCGACCTTGTCAGGCTGTGTAGCATCTTGTTGAGCTTATCTCTCTGTGCATCGCATCAGGATTAGCCTCCAACACCTCATTGTTCTACCAAAAGTGCAGCAATGGCACTTTGTTCTTGATCGTGTATGTGGACTATAATTACCCTTGGATGATATGAACACAGTTTTTCAACAACCCACCCAAGGCATTGTTACACTTCAGATTTGACATGCTTATTTCAAAGATCGGATTTAATAAACGACCGTCCGTCTTGCAAAGTTGCAAGAGGATGTTAGGCATTATATATGCACAGCTCCTTTTTTTGTAGTATGATATGAACTAGAGAAGGATTTAGCTGTTGTATTTTTTAAGTATAATATGCTTGAAGCCCTCTCAATCCCACTAGTTTAGGGATTCGATAGTTCAGTTCACAGTATATATCTTGTACTCTGGCCATTGGCAAAAATACTGAAAATCATTAACTCTCAACAAATGGCGTGTTGGTTGTTTTAGCCATTGGTCCGAGGTGGAATTTTGCTGATATTGGAACTTTGAAGGGTGGCTTGCTACTATTTCTCGGTTAATGGGCTGTTGTGCTAAAAAACCCATATTTTTGTGCTGTATTGGTAATATTTGAACTTAAGAAATAGGGAAAAGGAACATTATGTTGATTGCTGTAAATTCTGTTTATATCTCTAGTTTGGCTTATTATGAACTCAATTCAGACTACAATTAAATATCAATTGCAATGGCATTCTACGTATATTCTAGTTTCTATACACATGGTTACGTCTGTTTGGCAGCCGCTAACTATTAGGAGGGGTTTTGACGCCATGTGAACAATGTAGTTGCCTTATAGCATGCCATCTGAACAGACCTGTTATGCGCATTCTCACCGAGTTACCGCTCATTTATGTTGTTATGTTTATAGGAATGTGCAATATGTCTTTGTAACTATGAAGATGGATCTGAGTTACGTCAACTTCCATGCCGCCACCATTTTCATGGGTCGTGCATAGACAAATGGTTGCACATCAATGCTACTTGTCCTCTGTGCAAACACTGCATACTAAAGAACAGTGAGCAAAATGGATCTGAGGTGTAAAGAGAAAGAGAGAAAGAGTATTGCTTGTTTGGTTTGTTCGTTGATGTAGCGTTTGTACGTTGAAGCTCTCGCTAACAACTTGGCAATGTGTTTATGGCTTGGGCTTCTACTTCCTGTTTAAGCACACCCAACTGATTACTTGTATTTTGCTGCTTCTGTGTACAGTCATTTTCATATAGATATGTGAGGTTGATCGTCATTCGGCTTTTGTAATTGTAATTTATGACTTATGTTAGTTTAATAATGTTTTCGGAATAAGCCTTTTAAAAGGCTCCAGCCTCCCGGAGGGTCATTTATTTGCTCGTAGACAAGAGTCCCTTGACGGTTTTGCCGTATTTACATATAATGACTAGTGGTGATTTTGTCGAATGAAGGGGATCTCGTGTTGCACCAAATTAGCTTCACCTTCGCTTTTGATTCAAAGGCTGAGGGTATCAGTGTTTTGGTCATTGAACTAACATTGCAGTCAGCAAACATATGGGGGTTACCCTCTGCTATAAATTGCAATGACAACAAATTTTCATTTGCTACCTAACTCAAATATTGGAACCATTCAATGTGCCCTCAAAAAGCAAGCTGATCGCACAATTTTGACCGGATAATTGGTTCATCCACAACTGTATAGTGTGTACACTATTATGTAAAGTAGTAATACAAATATATGGAGGTCGATGTGTAGGATCACCGATGTGTTACATAAATTATAAACTCTGCATGAGCAATCATGTATAAGTGAGCTCCATTATTATAGTAAAAACCTCAAATAACTTTTTTTGGTGAATAAAACCTCAAATAACTCGTGATTAATGAAAATTAAAGAGTGATTTTATTCGGTCACATGAAAAATGACAAAAAAGTCAACACTTGTGTGATGCGTATGCGTCCGGTCCAGACATGTGTATCGTGAGACGCATACGTTTGAGCCGGGTGCATGTGCACGCGTCCGAAAAATCCTATGAGGGCCTCAAACGCTTCTCTTCCCTGCGTTGTAGAATAGTAAAAAGCCATTTCGAGAGAGAAATCCAAAAAAAATAATCCAACTTTGATCCAAAATCAATAAGGGAAATGGATCGAGAGGCTAATGTTGTAGATACACAACAAACGCAAATAAGAAAATGTCCTTTATCTTGGATCGAGGTTAATTTTAATTTTTTTTTATCACTTTTTATTTTGACGTTTACGATTTTAGATTTGAATGTAGTTAGTTTAGAAAGAATTGGAATTGAATATTATCGATATTTAGCCTTTTTTTAACGAGATTTTACGATTTCTTTTTCGAGCTTTTAAATCAGCTCTAATAGCGGGATTACGGCGAAAAAGACGATGTTTTTTTAAAAATTAAAACACATTCTAATTTAAACACATTAAAAATAATACGCAAATTTTAATTTGAAAATAAATCCGATCGCAATGAGAAACATTAGAGATAAGAAGCTCGAGATTAGACGTGTTAGAACATCTGCCCATCGAGGGTAAATGGTAAATTCATAGAAAAATAGAAGGTGTATCTAGTGCCGAATAGGCCCTAGACAGACATGCATAACAATGTATATGTACATGATCAAATAAATAACGCACATGCCCATAACAATAGGCCATGTACTCCTGGTAGACATGCAATCCTCATGAACGTACCATCAACCCTCAAAACATGAATAAAAACATACAGCAAGAGTCACCGCTTGTGAGGCCCGTCCACCTTCGGCAATGTCATCAGCATACAAGAACACTAACAAATCATATATGTGTCAATCCCTCGGTACAAGGGACCATTCACCTTCGGCAAAGCCATCATTAAATGGGACACAAGTCCGGTACAAACATGCATCCGTACAATCTGAAAACCATGAGCAGAATACAACTCAGGTGACAAAAGCATGAAAACTAAGTCACAAACCTATCACCAACCCTGGAGGGGAAGACCTCATATCAAGATTTGGAGGCATATATGTGAGGGTGAGTCTCATGATCAGGTTGCATGTCTATATTTTTCTATATGAGGTCTTCCCCTCTAGGGTTGGTGATAGGTTTGTGACTTGGTAACCCTGGAGCAAAGCTAGGATTTAGGGCATCAATCGAAATCTTGTCCTGGTTAAACACCAAGGCATTACGGACATGCTAGAGGTAGTAAATTTAAGCAGAAAATGCATAAATCCTAACTCTGCTCGTGCAAATCCTGCCCGGTGCGGAACAAAGTAGTCAACCATAACCCTTGCTCTAGTAGAAATATCAATAGACATCCAAAATCCCTCACATACATGCCTCCAAACCTTCCGCATATACGTATAACCAAATATCAACTGGTCATGAGACTCACCCTCACACCAGTGGCACGTCGGATCTATATCAAGGAAATGCAATATGTCTCTAGTAGAAAGTCGTCCAAGGATCGTCATCCAAAGAAGCCTTCACCAAGGGCGAGTCCCTACGATGGGCCACCCAAGATTCCAGCACAACAACCTGTAAGTATTTGTGGTCGATCCGCCTCACCCAAAGGTTGTCCCTCTTAGCATAAATGTGCCAATATTACTTGCATATAAATGTTGAGTTCCAAAACCTAAGTTCGAGGAGACCCAAACCCTCCTCTCTCATGGGCATGCAAACCCACAACCAAGCAACACGGGTCATCTCCATAGGAACTGTCTACATAACTAGTCAATTTGTCCAAAACTAGAGTAGGTACATGTAAAAGAAATAGTGAGAAGCTCTTTCTATCCTGCAACACTGACTTGATTAACTCTAACCGTCTTGTAAAAGAGAGATCTCTCTTGTTCCACACACAAATATGCTTCCCGATCTTGTCAAAAAGTGGGGAGTAATCTGCATCACGTAGAACATGAGGTGCAATTGGTATCCCTAGATATCGGAACGGGAACTCACTAACTGCAAACCCCAAAAGTTCTATCAACTCGGTTGCCTCAACCTCTAAAATTGATGCTAGTAATATAGAGGATTTGAATAGGCTGACCGCTAAACCCAAAATCCTCTCAAACCGCCGTAAACACACCAACAAGATATCAACAAATTGTCTATCACGCTTGCATAAGAAGACCACATCATCCGTGAACATCAAGGTGAGATCCGAAGCTCTTCACAATGCTAGTGGAACCGGAACTCTAGCCTCGCAATCTCCGTATGGATCATCCTAGAAAGAAACTCCATGCAAATGACAAACAACAATGACGACATCGGACATCCTTGCCCCAACCCACGACAACCCTAGAAGAACCCATGTGTTGTCTTGTTTACCCGAATAGAGTACGACGCCGCAGTGACACACACTCCATCACCCAATCAATGAACCTGGTCGGAAACTCAACTCTGTCATGGCAAATCGTAGGAACTTCCAAGAAATTGTGTCATAAGATTTAGCAAAGTCAATCTTCATGAAGCAGCGCCTAGTGTCCCTCCAAACATTGTATCTCCTCTACAACTCCTGGACCAGAAAAACGTTGTCCGACATCAACCTTTCTAGAACGAAAGCAGATTGAGACGGATCATTGAGATAGCCATGACACGGGCCCAACCTATTCGCAATTAGCTTGGTGATGATCTTATAGACAACGCTACAACAAGAGATGGGTTTGAACTGATCCACACAAGAATGAGCCTCGATTTTGGAAATAAGTGAGACCATAGTATGGTTCACTTGCCGTAGTAACTTCCCGTTGATAAAAAAACTATTGAACAATTGCACAAACCTCACTCCTCGTCGTCTCCCAGTTAGCCATGAAGAACTTTGAAGAAAACCCGTCATGACTTGGGCCATCAAATCTCCAATGGACTGTAAAGTCTGCATGATCTCCTCATTGGACACCGGTCCAACAAGACCCCTCTGATCCTCATCCGCATCACGCGGTCCCCCAACAAACCACTCCCTAGGTACCTCATATGTAAGACCCCAGTTTTGCCTTCACCGCCCCCGCATTGAAGAAGACCGCCCCTGCGGCTGAGGTGATCCACCCCTGCAGATTTACGACAGATCGCGCCCGATCTGTTTTCGTTCATTTTATCTTTTTTCCATTGATAGAAGAAGATCCGATCTTCTATCTTATGGGCCGGATTCCTTATCTTCTTCTTAACCCTAGATGTCGTTCCTTATATCTTTCCATCCCTTCTCTATATATTCCCGCCTTTTCTTCCTTTTTCCCGTTTCTTGCATTCGTCTTCAACCCTGAGAGCTGCAACCGTTTTCTTGCTTCCTTGTGATCTTGTTGAACATGTAAGTTCATCATTCTCTGTTCTTTCTTACGTTCATGTACTGCAACATAATTCCTTCTTTCTTTCCGTTTTCTTCTTCTTTCTCTCCTTTTCTTTTTCTCCAAGAATCAAGTTTGAACCTTGATTCTTGTTGGCTTCTCGTTGTTGATATATCGTTATTCTCAGGCTCTTTGGAGTGAGTCTTGACGTGTTGGTGTCAAAGGATCGAGCTTTGATTTCTCTTGCTGTGAGTTCTGTCGAAGAGAAGTCCGATAATGCTTTTGTCACGCAGCCGCCCCCGCGCCTGCACATCCCCTCCCCTGCGTGTGGCCGCCCCTGCGCCTTTCCATCCGCCCCTGCGGTTTCCTCTGCAGTAACTCCCGTTCTTGTGAGTTACTTCCTTCCTTACTTTCCTCGTTCCTTTCCTGGTTCTTATGGTTGTTCCTTGCCCCCTGGGTATGCTGTTAGAGTAAGGTTGAGCCCTTATCTTGTGGAGATCTCTTAGAGATCATTGAGACTAGAAGTTATAGACTTCTAGCAACCTTTTCGTTCCTGATCCGCATGTAAGGAAGAAACAACTATTAAGGGCCACGGAACAACAATTACAACAACAACAGAAACTCCAACAACAACAATTGGAGATCTAATCAGCAAAATTCCGTTAACCCTTATTCTTATGCTGAAAATGCTCTTAATGCCCCCTCTTCTTCTTCTACTCCATTGAGAAGCCAGGAGCCTGCATCAAGTTCATCCCAACCACCAAAGAAGCCAGATGTTGTGCTGGAAGCAATTTTGATCAAGCTCAACGCTTTGGAGACATCGATGAATTCATTTTCAAAGGCACAAAAAGCCTTAGAGCAACAATTTTTCAATAAGGCGAATGAAGCGCCAATAGATCCAAGACAGCTTCCAGCAAGGACAGAGAGCAACCCTAAAGGACATATCATGGCAATTACAACACGCAGTGGAGTGAAGACTGCAGATCCAGTACCTCGGTCGAGCCACGACCAGATGAGGAACACATCGGACCAAGATCAGACGAGGAACACCTCAGTCGAGGTGCCAACCGAGATGGAACCCCAGGAAGCGAAAGAAAAATCTGAAGTTTATGTTCCACCTCCTCCCTATAAACAACCACTTTCATTCCCTCAATCAAGGGCGAGGGCACATCTAGACAAGCACTTTGGTAAGTTTCTAGACCTTATGAATAAGCTACATATTAACATCCCTTCCATTGATGTCATTCTAGGGATTCCCGCCTATGGGAAGTTTCTGAAAGAGATCTTATCAAGGAAGAGGAAGCTGGAGGATTTCGGTGAAGTACGGATGACATATAGGTCTTCGGAGCTCATTCAAATCATGAAAAAGAAGATGCCATCTAAATTGAGGGATCCCGGTTCATTTTGCATTCCCATTCAAGTTGGGGATGTAACCTATGATGCATTATGTGATCTAGGAGCCAGCGTGAGCATCATCCCGCTGGAGCTTTATGAGAAAGTCGGACTTGGAGAGCCCAAGCCCGTGAAGATGACATTATACATGGCGGATCACTCCATTACCCGTCCCGTTGGTATTTTGGAAGACGTTCCCATCAAGTGAGGTAACTTCCACATACCTATAGACTTTGTTGTGCTTGACATTCCCGCAGATTATCCCATCCCTATCATTTTCAGGAGACCTTTTCTAGCAACTTTGTGTTGCAACGTGGATTGTAAGAACGCCAAGTTGAAATTCAACATTGGTGGAGATCATGTGAAGTTTGCATTTCTTGCTGCAATGAAGGGAGAGCCGTTGGAGGATGACATCTTCAACATCTATGATGAAGAAGAATCTAGAGAATTGGTGTGCGAAGCTTGAAGGCATTGGAAGCAGATCCAGGAGCTAGATTTGATAAACTAATTCAGTAGAAAAAAAAACACGTTAGATTTCGGTCCCAGTTCCAGTACCTCGACCGAGACACTTTATGGACCAAGCGAGGTGTTCTTATATGAAGAACATTTCGGTCACCCACCTCAGATCTCGACCGAGGTAGCAAGCGAGATGATGTCAATTGAGACTTTTGAAGGTCCAATTCTTCGATCTAAGTCCACTTTACTAGAAGGAGGAAGCACAGATTCACCTCAAAAAGAACCCCCAATCCTGGAGCTTAAACCACTTCCGAGTCACTTGAGGTATGCTTTCCTTGGCCCGGATTCTACTTATCCCGTTATCATTATTGCTTCTCTTTTTGAAACTGAATTATTTAAACTGATGCATGTTCTGAGGAAACATCGAAAGGCTTTGGGTTATACTATTGATGATCTTGTTGGTATTAAGCCTTCTTTTTTGCATGCATAAGATACTAATGGAAGACGATCATAAGACTTCACGGGAACCTCAAAGACGGTTAAATTCGATCATGAAAGAGGTTGTGAAGAAGGAGATTCTTAAGTTGTTGGATGCAGGTATCATATTTGCCATATCGGATAGCAAATGGGTGAGTCCGGTGCATGTAGTTCCGAAGAAAGAAGGGATGACCGTTATGACAAATAAGAACAACGAGTTGATTCCAACTAGGACCGTTACGGGCTGGAGGATGTGCATTGATTATAGGAAGCTGAACGTGGCCACTCGGAAGGACCACTTCCCGCTGCCCTTCATCGACCAAATGCTTGAACGGTTAGGTCAACATTCCCATTTTTGCTATTTAGATGGTTATAGTGGCTTCTTTCAGATTCTTATCCATCCGGATGATCAAGAGAAGACCACTTTCACTTGTCCATGGGGGACATTCGCTTATCTGAGGATGCCATTCGGATTGTGTAACGCACCTTCCACCTTTCAGCGTTGTATGAAGGCTATCTTTTCCGAGTACATTGAGGAGATCATGGAGGCATTCATGGATGACTTTTTGGTATATGGTTCCTCTTTTGATAATTGTTTGGCTAACCTTTCTCTAGTGCTACAACGTTGTGAAGACACTAATCTAGTTTTGAATTGGAAGAAGTGTCACTTTATGATTAGCGAAGGAATTATTCTAGGACACCTCGTTTCCAACCAAGGTATTGAGGTCGATTGAGCTAAGATCGAGACTATTGAGAAACTTTCTCCTCCTTGTTCTGTTAAGGGTGTGCGGAGTTATCTCGGGCATGCAGGTTTGTACAGGAGGTTCATCAAGGATTTCTCTAAAATCTCTAAACCGCTCACTAACCTTTTGAATAATGATGTTGTTTTTGAGTTTTCGCAGGAATACCTTGATGCTTTTTACAGGATAAAAGAAGCATTGATTACCTCTCCCATTATTCAACCTCCCGATTGGAACTTGCCCTTTGAGATTATGTGTGATGCTAGTGACGTGGCCGTAAGAGCGGTACTTGGACAAAAGAAGGATGGCCGGACCAACGCCATTTACTATGCTAGCAAGACGCTAGATGAAGCTCAACTGAACTACGCCACCACCGAGAAGGAGCTTTTGGCAGTTGTATATACCTTTGAGAAATTTCGCTCTTACTTAGTGGGAATGAAAGTTATTGTTTACACTGATCATGCAGCTATTCATTACTTGCTTGCTAAGAAGGATGCAAAGCCGCGCCTCATTCGTTGGATTCTCTTGCTTCAAGAGTTGGACCTAGAGATTCGCGATACAAAGGGATCCGAGAATTCTGTTGCGGATCACCTCAACCGGCTACCTTCCACCTCGCTCAAGAAGGATGACCTACCCATTGATGACTCGTTTCCCGATGAGCACTTGCATTTATTGGAATATTGGATAGAATCCTTTGTTTTGCCCCATGATGAAGATGAAGTATGGGGGTGAGGACACCTTCAAGCATGTTTGATGATGACGTACGGTCCAACTAGCGACCTTAAATCAAGCCCCTCTTGGGAGGCAACCCAAGGTTTTGCTTTCTTTTTTCCTTTTTATAGCTTAGTTTAGATAGTTTGCTTCGTATTTTGTGCGTCCTCCTAGACAGGAATCAGGTACTCTTTAAGAAGAAATTACAACTCATGAGCTACATGGAAGGATTGATGTTCGAAAAGTTGAGAAAACGGAGCTTGACTGAGATACATATTGGATGCTGTCAGAACGCCTCGACCGAGATGTTCTTCGCCAACCGAGATGGTCTTATGTGGGAGCTGTTATTTATTTCTTTATGCGGTTCAGCTATGTCTGGTGAGTACTTATTTCTTATGACTTATATTTGACCCATTGGGACAATGTGTCCCAAGTATGGGGTATTTGGATGTACTATGTGACTTATGTGTATGACTTGTATGACCATTGCTGGATATTATCGTTTATTTGGCTCTATGTGTTTATTTGTCATTGCAGGCATACCTATAGGTTTCTGTTTGAGAAAAACGTCAAAAACTGTTCGCTCCAAACGGTGTGTGCAAGCTTTAAATTTATAACCCTAGACCTAAGCTTAAAACAAGGATGCGAACCCGCAGTGTACGGGTCAATCGTAGTAAAAGCAAGAAAATTCCAGGGGTCGATCACAGGGACTCGGTGAAACAGAGTCAATACGGTATGCTAATGTCAAAGCTAACCACAAGAGCAATTAACACAATCAAAGATGAATAAGATGTCAAATAAAGCAAACATGCAATTCTAGGGATTAAAGCATCTAGTTGTGGTTCCAACTCAAGATCTATAGATAAGCGGACAAAGCTGAGATTTTTGCGTAGGGAAGGTGTTTCTAAAGTGGAGTAGATCACCGGGTAAGTCTCACTACTCACTAATCCTAAACCGTAACTCCTATTACCGGGTAAGTCTCAAGGAATCAAGATAAAGAACTATAACCTTAAACTAACACACCATCTAAGGGAATAGAATCAACCTTTACCGGGTAAGTCTCAGGCTAACTCACAAAGATGGGATGGAAGCACACTCAAACCCCAATAAAGGACAAACCTTTATTACCTACACTTATGATCGTTGGTAGACAAACTAAGGAATTACCGGGTAAGTCTCATCCTAAGCTTGCATTGAACCAGGAAGGTGTAATAAGAATAGGATTTAGCAAACTCTAACACTTAACTCTCAGTTATGGATCAGATAAGTCACCTCGGTCAGCCAGTTACCACCTCGGCCGAGATGTTCATCGACTGAGCGAGATGCTTAGGGTTAAGGTTAAAGACTCGAACTTTCAGGATCCTACTGGAATCTAAGATTATTCTATCATTGTTTTTCCCACAACCTTCAGCCAATCACCCTAGAATCACACAAGGAAATTAGCCACTCATCATCATTATGAAAGTATTAAATGTAAGGGAAAAAGGTGAATATTTGAACAAAGAAGAATTTAATGAAAAGACTTCAATAACTGAATCAAATATCACAAACAAAAGCGTTCCTTGGATAATAATCCAACAAGACAAGACAACAAGGAAGGGGATTGAAGACAATCTTACAAAACCCTCCAAAAAGCTATAAAAGCTATGATCTTTGATCTTCCTTCAACCTTCAAAAAGGTTCTTCAAAAACTCCCAACTTGGAGTAGGCTGCGGCTGCTGCGCGTGTAAACCCTGATCGACGGTATAGCGTGATGTTCAGCGGTGTATGCGGGATGTTGGAATTGTGGAAAACCAACCCTTTTTATAGGAAAGTAACCCTCCAAAGATAATAAATCTTAGAAAGATATTATCCCATAAATATAGGTAAAATATATGATTCTGCATATCTCCTTCCTTCCAGAAGCCAAGCCCAAAAATATAAGATCACTTTCCAATTTTAAAAGATCTCAGCCAAGAATAAAATATTCTCGCCGCGTCCTAGGTATTCGCCTCGGTCGAGTCGGCGTCTCTGGATCGCCTCGGTCGAGATGAATCTCTGGTCAACCGAGGTGACTCATAACTGAATGTAGAATCTCTCAAAACTGGTCCAAAGTAGCTCCAAATGACTCTTGACTCCTTTTTGCTCCTTTTTTATGCAAAACGTACCATATTACCTGCAATTACAACGAAACTAGGTGTAGACCTCGATTCTCGCAAAGGTAGATGAAATGGTAGTAAAATCACATAATGTACATACAAACATGCAGATTATGAAAGATAAAACGTCCAAACAAGCCTCAAAATATAGACTATAATTCATGCTATCAAAATACCCCATACTTAGCCCTTGCTTGTCCCCAAGCAAGTTCCTCATATAGAAAACAAGATAGAATGGATTATAAGTCAAGAAAATCATGAAAAGTCTTTCAAAAACATTTTATGGTGTGCAACTATCATAGATCACTCTAAGAGGATGCTCCCTGGAATTTAAAAAAACTCAATATGCTCAAAACACTTTATAAATATAGGAAAGTTGTTCATCTTTGCATAAAATCATAGAATGCATAATAAATCATAATTATCAAAATTAATCATGTATAATCCAATTTAAACTGCTAAGTCAATCAACAAGCTCAAGGTCTCAAGGGCTTCCCAAAAGAAAAGGTCAAGAAACGTGTAGGGTAGGGATGTATGTAAGGTAATGTGGTGCTAGAATCCGGGAAAAGGATGAACTTCACTTTCACTTTGACTTGCAACATCTTCCACCAATAAGCTTTGCTTATCTCACACTTTTTCTTTCTTTACTTTACTTTTTGGGATGCATGGACAGAGGTGCACAATAACCGAAGCCTAGGAAATCAGCAATCATCAATTTCTTGAGATGCATCAAACCCTTGATGCACATACCATGACCCGATAGGAATATCGCTCAATCCGACTTTGGCAAGACACAAACACCCGGCTATGTGAATGGTGCCGAGTTACTCATCTTCATGATTGACTTCCCCAAACCTATTATTGCTTTCTAACACTTTCACTTCCAGCTACTTCTCAACTTTAACTTGCTTTCACCACTTCGCTTGCTTCCAAATTCCCGGATAGGTAAAGGGAGGCAAAATGTGTATGAGGGGCTAAGCATGATCAAGAAGAAGAAGAAGAGAATGAAGTGCCTTGGTCTTTTGTTCGCTCCAAACGGTGTGTGCAAGCTTTAAATTTATAACCCTAGACTTAAGCTTAAAACAAGGATGCGAACCCGCAGTGTACGGGTCAATCGTAGTAAAAGCAAGAAAATTCCAGGGGTCGATCACAGGGACTCGGTGAAACAGAGTCAATACGGTATGCTAATATCAATGCTAACCACAAGAGCAATTAACACAATCAAAGATGAATAAGATGTCAAATAAAGCAAACATGCAATTCTAGGGATTAAAGCGTCTAGTTGTGGTTCCAACTCAAGATCTATAGATAAGCGGACAAAGCTGAGATTTTTGCATGGGGAAGGTGTTTCTAAAGTGGAGTAGATCACCGGGTAAGTCTCACTACACACTAATCCTAAACCGTAACTCCTATCACCGGGTAAGTCTCAAGGAATTAAGATAAAGAACTATAACCTCAAACTAACACACCACCTAAGGGAATAGAATCAACCTTTACCGGGTAAGTCTCAGGCTAACTCACAAAGATGGGATGGAAGCACACTCAAACCCCAATAAAGGACAAACCTTTATTACCTACGCTTATGATCGTTGGTACACAAACTAAGGAATTACCGGGTAAGTCTCATCCTAAGCTTGCTTTGAACCAGGAAGGTGTAATAAGGATAGGATTTGGCAAACTCTAACACTTAACTCTCAGTTATGGATCAGATAAGTCACCTCGGTCAGAAGAATTCCACCCCGGCCGAGATGTTCATCAACCGAACGAGATGCTTAGGGTTAAGGTTAAAGACTCGAACTTTCAGGATCCTACTGGAATCTAAGATTATTCTATCATCGTTTTTCCCACAACCTTCAGCCAATCACCCTAGAATCACACAAGGAAATTAGCCACTCATCATCATAATGAAAGTATTAAATGTAAGGGAAGAAGGTGAATATTTGAACAAAGAAGAATTTAATAAAAAGACTTCAATAACTGAATCAAATATCACAACAAATCGTTCCTTGGATAATAATCCAACAAGACAAGACAACAAGGAAAGGAATTGAAGACAATCTTACAAAACCCTCCAAAAAGCTATAAAAGCTATGATCTTTGATCTTCCTTCAACCTTCAAAAAGGTTCTTCAACTCTCTCCCAACTTGAAGTAGGATGCGGCTGCTGCGCGTGTATGCGAGATTTTCAGCTGTAAGCGGATGTTGGATTTGTGGAAAATCCAACCCTTTTTATAGGAAAAAATAACCCTCCAAAGATAAGAAATCTTAGAAAGATATTATCCCATAAATATAGGTAAAATATATATTCTGCATATCTCCTTCCTTCCAGAAGCTCAGCCCAAAAATATAAGATCACTTTCCAATTTTAAAAGATCTCAGCCAAGAATAAAATATTCTCGCCGCGTCCTAGGTATTCGCCTCGGTCGAGTCGGCGTCTCTGGATCGCCTCGGTCGAGATGAATCTCTGGTCAACCGAGGTGACTCACAACTGAATGTAGAATCTCTCAAAATTGGTCCAAAGTAAATCTTTAATCCATGGCTATGCTTCCTGGATGTTTCCTTTTTGCTCCTCAATGTAGCTCCAAATGACTCATGACTCCTTTTGCTCCTTTTTGATGCAAAACGTACCATATTACCTGCAATTACAACGAAACTAGGTGTAGACCTCGATTCTCGCAAAGGTAGATGAAATGGTAGTAAAATCACATAATGTACATACAAACATGCAGATTATGAAAGATAAAACGTCCAAACAAGCCTCAAAATATAGACTATAATTCATGCTATCAAAATACCCCATACTTAGCCCTTGCTTGTCCCCAAGCAAGTTCCTCATATAGAAGACAAGATAGAATGGATTATAAGTCAAGAAAATCAATGAAAAAGTCTTTCAAAAACATTTTATGGTGTGCAATTATCATAGATCACTCTAAGAGAATACTTCCTGGAATTTAAAAACTCAATATGCTCAAAACATTTTATAAATATAGGAAAGTTGTTCATCTTTGCATAAAATCATAGAATGCATAATAAATCATAATTATCAAAATTAATCATGTATAATCCGATTTAAATCGCTAAGTCAATCAACAAGCTCAAGGTCTCAAGGGCTTCCCAAAAGAAAAGGTCAAGAAACGTGTAGGGTAGGGATGTATGTAAGGTAATGTGGTGCTAGAATCCGGGAAAAGGATGAACTTCACTTTCACTTTGACTTGCAACATCTTCCACCAATAAGCTTTGCTTATCTCACACTTTTTCTTTTACTTTACTTTTTGGGATGCATGGACAGAGGTGCACAATAACCGAAGCCTAGGAAATCCGCAATCATCAATTTCTTGAGATGCATCAAACCCTTGATGCACATACCATGACCCGTTAGGAATATCGCTCAATCCGACTTTGGCAAGACACAAACACCCGGCTATGTGAATGGTGCCGAGTTACTCATCTTCATGATTGACTTCCCCAAACCTATTATTGCTTTCTAACACTTTCATTTCCAGCCGCTTCTCAACTTTAACTTGCTTTCACCACTTTGCTTGCTTCCAAATTCCCGGATAGGTAAAGGGAGGCAAAATATATATGAGGGGCTAAGCATGATCAAGAAGAAGAAGAAGAAGAGAATGAATTGCCTTGGTCTTTCCAAGAAGAAAGTGAGAGAACTTATCCTGCGGTGTCAACCTTCAAATTCAACATAATTTGGATAAAAACAAAGTATTAAACATGCCAATAATTTCAAACAAAGCATTTAGCAACTTAAACATATTATAAAACCTTTCAAACACATAAAGGATTTAAAACCAGTCAGTAAACAAGATCTTCACTGAGATCATATCCAGATAAGTAACACAAAATCGTTTTCGAAAACTCTCAGTTAACCCACCTCGGTCGAGATGTTCTTGGTTCAACCGAGGTGAAACACCTCGTTTCGCCAGAATCTCCCCGGTCGAGGTCAAAATTTTTTTTTTTTTAAAACCAATTTTTTTCAGTTTCGACGTTTTTCTTAATCAAATAACCTGTAAGTATGCATGCAATCTCAGATAAACATATAAATGCAGAATGAAGCATAAATATGAAAATATCCGGTCAATAAAATACATCATAGGAAGTCGAATAACATACATCAAAGTCATCACGTAGTCAAATAGTACATCAAATACCCCATACTTGAGACACACTGTCCCAGTGGGTATAATAAAAGTCTAAATGAAAGAGGACTCACCGGATAAAGAGCCGAACTGCATAAAAATAAATAAATAAAACCCTGCAGCTCCTCAGTAGTCCTGATCCGGCGGTGGTGGTGGTATGTAGGGGAACTGAGTCGGATCATAGGGATAGCCCATGACATGCTGGAACTGTAGCTGAGCCATCATGTGCTGATGATGCTGCCGCTCCTGCATCTCGCGGATGTCTAAAGAAAGTGCAGCATAAGAGTCGATAACCTGATCCGTCAGGTCATCGATCCGTCGGTGTGCTGCTCTGTCCCTAACTCCCCTCCTCCTGCGCCTAGCGGGCCTGACTGGAGAAGTCTCAGCTGGCGCCGGCTCAGTGTCCTCCTCATCCTCATCTAGATCAATAATGGGAGGCGCGCTCGTCCCAGCAGTATCTGTACCTGTGTCCATCGGGACGCCGCCTCCTCTCTCATCAACTGTCTCGTCGTCGTTGTCCTCATCAGCCTCCTCAGCCTCCTCTGCAGCTGCAGCAGCGGCAGCTGCTGCCGCTGCTCCCTCTCTATAGTCCTCCATAAGCGGGGCCCATGCTGTCTGCCAGAAATGCGGATCGAAGACCGAGAACTGTGCAGACCATCTGATGCCCTAAGGTGCAGTCCGCTCCCAAGGCATAGCAACGTAGGGTGTAGTCAGTCCACGGGGAACTAGAATCCACCGTGTAATCATCTCCTGAAGTCCGAGCGGCTTGGCAGCCGCCACCATGGTGCACCTACTCAGATCCATATCCTGATACCTAGCGATATGGGTCACTATACCTCCGCAACATATATCACCCTTCCCTTTGGCCTTGATCCTGTGCAGATCCTCTGCCAGCATCAAGCCAAAGTCAGGGTATCCTCCCGTGACCATGCAGTATAAAGAGAAGAGCTCCCCCTGTCGGACCTTCTGGGGCGTCTCAGTACGCGCCAGAAGCGTCTCGCTGAAGATCCTGTGTACCAACCGAAAAGCTAGATGGTAGATGAGCTTCGCCCTGGAATCACCAGGGCGCCACCTGTCTGCATGACTCGTAATGTGGGCAATCTGACCCCAGAACTCTCTAGCTACAGCTCGGGTCGGGAAGTCTACAGCGGTGGGGGTAGGGAAGCCAAAAATGTCTCTCCAGTAGGCAAGAGGTACTAGGTAGTTCCGGTTCATCAACCGGTACTTCACAGCCCCCTCTGTGGGGAGGTAAGTGAAGGAACTGACGAACTCGAGGGTAGGCTCAAGGTAGGCTGGGGCTCGGATCTTAGTAAACTGATCCAGCCCGACTGTGGTGATCATCCTCCTAAGCTCTCCATCTACGTGGAGACAGTCAAAGGCAGAAACGTCCAGAAATCTGGGAGCGATAACTGGACGACTAGCAATGCGGTCATAGTCTACCCGGTGTCTCTCATGGATCACCGGGATAGAAGGTCGGGATGAGGAAGAAGAAGGGGAAGGAGAGGATCTATCTCTAAGGGCTAGCAATCTGTCAGAACTCATCTCTAATGCACACTGTTAGACTACCTCGGTTGACTGACAAATACCAAGAATCACCTCGACCGAGGTGCAGACGACTGGACCGAGGCGAAGACAGTTCGAATTCCACTCTCTGATTTTCAGTTCTTTTCCCCCTAAAATCACTACAAATGCTTCCTAAGGGGTACTTATGGATTTCCTCAACAAAATCAAGGGCAACCAAAGCCCAATACGCAGTAAACGAGTGAGTTAGGGTTTTCGAACCTTTGCAACTCGTTTCGGTCGAAACACTCAATCTTCCTGCAGATCTGTAGTAGCAATCGATCCTTCTACCCTTTAATTGCAGTTTGGAAGCATAAATCGTCGAAAACGAGTGAGAAATGAAGGAGCGAAGTGCTTCTGTTCGCCGCGGTCGAAATGGGGTAAAAAAAAGTGAAAACTGTAATTTTTTCTTTTTATACTGTTACTGGATCTGCTGTCACCTCGGTCGAGATGGTCTCGACTGGCCCGAGGTGGTCTGGACCGAGGCGGTTCTGCAGAAACCCTAGTCGCCTCGGTTGCTTCAAGAATCAACTCGGTCGAGGTGCTCTGACAGTGACCGAGGTGCTTCTGTCTTCTCAGAATCTCGAACTTCTTTCTTTCCAGATGTGCTCCTTCCTGTTGTCTGTCCAGAAACCCAAAAACAAAGCAAAGCAAAGCAAAAATAAAAACTATCTAAACTAGACTTAGAAAACGGGAAAGAAAGCAATACCTTGGGTTGCCTCCCAAGAAGCGCTTGATTTAAGGTCGCTAGCTGGACCATGATGCGTCTCAAACGAGGTAAATCGGCGCAACCTCCTCAACCGGCGTTTCCGGTTGGTACTTCTTAAGTCTATGACCGTTGACCTTGAAGCTTCCGCTAGTTTCGCCCCATATCTCAACTGCACCATGAGGGAAAACATGTTTCACAACGTAAGGTCCGGTCCATCTAGATTTCAACTTACCTGGAAAAAGACGGAGGCGGGAGTTGAAGAGTAGAACTAAATCTCCCTCGTTAAGCTCCTTTGGAACGATACGCTTGTCATGCCATCTCTTCGTCCTTTCCTTGTAGATTTTGGCATTCTCATAGGCGTTCAAACGCAGCTCTTCCAGCTCGTTAAGTTCCAATAGTCGCTTCTCACCAGCCTCCTTGATGTCAAAGTTCAACCATTTGATAGCCCAATACGCCTTGTGCTCCAATTCAACGGGCAAATGGCAAGACTTCCCATATACCAAATTATAAGGGGTGGTACCTATGGGAGTCTTGAATGCTGTCCTGTACGCCCAAAGAGCATCGTCCAATTTCATGGACCAATCCTTCCTCGTTCTAGAGACGGTCTTCTCCAAAATTGCCTTGATTTCTCTATTCGAGATCTCGACCTGTCCACTAGTTTGAGGGTGATAAGCAGTTGATACCTTGTGGGTTACCCCATACTTCGATAGAAGTGCTTTAAACTTCCGGTTGATGAAATGCGTCCCTCCATCGCTGATGATGATGCGTGGAGTTCCAAATCGTGGAAAGATAGTTCTATTCAAGAACTTCACAACCACCTTGGCGTCGTTAGTGGGGGAAGCAATGGCTTCAACCCATCTAGAGACGTAATCAACGGCAAGGAGAATGTAGAGGTTTCCTCCGGAGGATGGGACAGGTCCCATGAAGTCAATCCCCCATACATCAAAGATTTCCACTTCTTGAATGTTATTAAGCGGCATCTCGTTTCTCCTTGATAGGTTCCCTGTTCTTTGGCATGCATCACAAGAAACAACAAAAGATTGCACATCCTTAAATAATGTAGGCCAAAAGAAACCGGAACGCAATACCTTAGCGCATGTTTTATCGGTGCTAGCATGTCCTCCACAAGGAAGTGAATGACAATGCCTTATGACGCTATTAACTTCATCTTCCGGGATGCACCTTCGAAGCATCCCATCCGGTCCGCGCTTGAATAGCAGCGGCTCATCCCAGTAGTAATGTCGTACTTCCTTGAAGAATCGCTTCTTTTGAGAGTACGTCAATCCGGGCGGTATTTCCTGGCAAACAAGATAATTCACTATATCAGCATACCAAGGACCTTTATTATCAGAAAGTTGGTGGAGGGAATGATCCGCCAACTGTGGGTGAATGTCAGAGAAGGGAGTATAAAAATTTTTATTCTCAGCAATCTCAGTTGACATTGTCTCGCTGTCGAGTTCGGTCGAGACGCAAAGGCGTTGACCGAGGTGTTCTTCAGACGCCTCGCTCAGTCCAGAAAGTGCCTCGGTCGAGGTACTGCTACTGGATCCGAGGTTGGAAATCTTCGTTTCCTGGATCAGCTTCTCAGTTATAGCTCCTGGATCCTCTTCCAGTGCCTTCAAGCTCCGTATATCTGCATCACAAGAAGCATCTATACCTTCCTCCATTAAACTGAAGCTTATAACTCATTCGAGTGGATCATTAATAAGGATAGAGCTCACCAATTCTCTTGATTCTTCTTCATCGTAGATGTTGAAGATATCATCCGTTAGCTGCTCTCCCTTCATGGCTGCAAGTAGTGCGAACTCCACCTCATCGCCACCAACGTTGAATTTCAACTTGGCATTCTTGCAATCCACATTGCAACCCGAAGTTGCTAGAAATGGCCTCCCGAGAATGATAGGAACAGGATAATCTGCGGGAATGTCAAGTACGACAAAATCTATAGGAAGATAGAAGTTACCTAACTTGACCGGAACGTCCTCCAAGATGCCCACTGGATGGGTGATGGAACGATCCGCCATGTAAAGTCGAATCTTGACCGGCTTGGGCTCTCCAAGACCGATCTTAGTGCATAGCTCCAGCGGGATGATGCTCACGCTGGCTCCTAGATCGCAAAGGGCTTCACAAGTGACATCCCCAACTTGAATGGGAATGCAAAATGAGCCGGGATCTCTCAACTTAGGTGGCATCTTTTCCTTCATGATCTTGATAAGCTCTGAAGATTTAGATGTCATCCTAACTTCACCAACATCCTCCAACTTCCTCTTCCTTGATAAGATCTCTTTTAAGAACTTCCCATAGGCGGGCATACCTAGAATAGCATCAAGGAAAGGAATATTAATATGTAGCTTATTCATCAAGTCAAGAAACTTACCAAAGTGCTTGTCAAGATGTGCTCTGGCTCTGGACTGGGGGAATGGAAGTGGTGGTTTATATGCAGGAGATGGAACATAAGTTTCTGTCGTTCCTCCTACTTTCTGTTGCACCGCCTCGGTTGGCATCTCGGTCGAGGTGTTCTTCGACTGGATCTGGACCGAGGTGGTCTGCGTCGAGCGAGGTACTGGATCTGCAGTTTTGAGTCCACTCCTCGTCGTTATGGCCATGCACTGGCCCTTAGGGTTAGTTTCCGTCTTTGCTGGAAGCTTCCCTGGATCTCTTGGCGCTTCATTCGCCCTATTAGCAAGTTGTTGTTCGAAGGACTTTTGGGCCCTCGAAAATGAAGTCATAGAATTCTCCATAGCACTAAGCTTGATCAAGATTGCCTCCAGGACTGCGTCCTTCTTTTCCGGCTGAGACGAACTTGATCCTTGCCCTTGGCTCTTCAATGGAGTAGAAGAAGAAGAAGGAGAAGAGAGGAAAGGGTTAGAGGAATCATTAGAGTTGGAGTTTGAATAATTGTTACCGTTGTTTTGGTTATTCGCCCTCCAATTGTTGCTATTGGATCCTCTATTGTTGTTGTAGTTGTTGTTTCGGGGTCCGTTGTTGTTGTTACGGTACCCGTTATTGTTGTTGTTCCTTTGTCCTTGCTCTTCCTTCTTAGTTTGAGCCATCAATAGCTCCTTCAATTGCTTCACGTCGTTCTTCAAGGACGTGAGTTGGTTGTTGTTGGGTTGAGTCTCTTGAAAGTTGACTCTTTTAACTCCACCTTCAGCTCCTTGGTGGGTGTACTTTTCCATGTGCAAGGCTTGCTTCTCAATGAAGTCCCAAGCCTCGTCAACCGCCATGTCCATGAATGTACCGGCGGAGAGTAGTTGGAGATTGAACTGGGTGCTTCCGTCCAGCCCTTTGAAGTAGATCTCCAACAACTCGATCTTTGAAATCCCATGATGTGGGCAATCCAAAAGGATATCCTTGAACCGCTCCCAAGATTTGGACAAGCTCTCTTTGTCCTTCATGATGAAAGCATTGATCTTCCCTCTCATTTCGGCAGTCTTTGAGGGGGGAAAGAATTTGGTCAAGAATTCCGTAGTCATCTCTTCCCATGTGCTAATTTTTCCTGGAGGAAGAGATTGATACCAAGTAAGAGCTCTATCTTTTAAAGAAAAGTTAAAAGGTCTTAGCTTGTAGTTGTTGTTTTCAATTCTGGGAGGTCGCAAGGTCTCCATCAAGATCTCGTAGTTTTGAAGATGGTGATGCGGCGACTCCTTCTCTAGCCCTCCGAATTGGCATTGGCGAATCATGGCTAGGACTTGCGGTCGAAGTTCGTAGTCATGATCTGCTGGATCTCCTAGGTTCACTCCTGGACGCCTCAGTTGTTGATTAGGGTCCATTCTTTGACCTAGGGTTTGTGGAATTCCTGCAAGAAGAACATCTCGGACTGGCATCCGAAGTGGTAGTACCTCGGCCGGGGCGTTGGGTACTGGGATCTGCCTCGGTCGAGGATCAACTACTGGATCCTGCATCGGTCGAGGATCAATTACTGGATCCTCCCTCGGTCGAGGATCAATTACTGGATCCTCCCTCGGTCGAAGTAGAATCTGGTCTCGAATGGCTGCAATCTCAGCTTCGATTGCTGTAGTCCTGGCCTGATTCTCTTCTTTCTCTTGCCTTAGCTCTTCTTTACTGAGACGTAGTTGCTCCTGCGTCTCTCTCAATTGGGCCGCAAGATCGCGATCGTCTTGTTGGGCCATCTTCGCTTCTCTTAAGCGTCTCTTGTATGTCTTTTCTGGTTCGGGATCGTAAGGAACGATTTCCTTTCCAGCGCGGGTTCTTCGCATATACCTAAGAAAGAACCTGCGAAAGTTACTCAAGTAGAGTGGTTAGACAAAACGGGGCAAATGCCCCAAGAGCAAACCGTACCGGCTCGGTCTAGACCAAGTCCCCGGCAATGGCGCCAAAAACTTGTTCGCTCCAAACGGTGTGTGCAAGCTTTAAATTTATAACCCTAGACTTAAGCTTAAAACAAGGATGCGAACCCGCAGTGTACGGGTCAATCGTAGTAAAAGCAAGAAAATTCCAGGGGTCGATCACAGGGACTCGGTGAAACAGAGTCAATACGGTATGCTAATATCAATGCTAACCACAAGAGCAATTAACACAATCAAAGATGAATAAGATGTCAAATAAAGCAAACATGCAATTCTAGGGATTAAAGCGTCTAGTTGTGGTTCCAACTCAAGATCTATAGATAAGCGGACAAAGCTGAGATTTTTGCATGGGGAAGGTGTTTCTAAAGTGGAGTAGATCACCGGGTAAGTTTCACTACACACTAATCCTAAACCGTAACTCCTATCACCGGGTAAGTCTCAAGGAATTAAGATAAAGAACTATAACCTCAAACTAACACACCACCTAAGGGAATAGAATCAACCTTTACCGGGTAAGTCTCAGGCTAACTCACAAAGATGGGATGGAAGCACACTCAAACCCCAATAAAGGACAAACCTTTATTACCTACGCTTATGATCGTTGGTACACAAACTAAGGAATTACCGGGTAAGTCTCATCCTAAGCTTGCTTTGAACCAGGAAGGTGTAATAAGGATAGGATTTGGCAAACTCTAACACTTAACTCTCAGTTATGGATCAGATAAGTCACCTCGGTCAGAAGAATTCCACCCCGGCCGAGATGTTCATCAACCGAACGAGATGCTTAGGGTTAAGGTTAAAGACTCGAACTTTCAGGATCCTACTGGAATCTAAGATTATTCTATCATCGTTTTTCCCACAACCTTCAGCCAATCACCCTAGAATCACACAAGGAAATTAGCCACTCATCATCATAATGAAAGTATTAAATGTAAGGGAAGAAGGTGAATATTTGAACAAAGAAGAATTTAATAAAAAGACTTCAATAACTGAATCAAATATCACAACAAATCGTTCCTTGGATAATAATCCAACAAGACAAGACAACAAGGAAAGGAATTGAAGACAATCTTACAAAACCCTCCAAAAAGCTATAAAAGCTATGATCTTTGATCTTCCTTCAACCTTCAAAAAGGTTCTTCAACTCTCTCCCAACTTGAAGTAGGATGCGGCTGCTGCGCGTGTATGCGAGATTTTCAGCTGTAAGCGGATGTTGGATTTGTGGAAAATCCAACCCTTTTTATAGGAAAAAATAACCCTCCAAAGATAAGAAATCTTAGAAAGATATTATCCCATAAATATAGGTAAAATATATATTCTGCATATCTCCTTCCTTCCAGAAGCTCAGCCCAAAAATATAAGATCACTTTCCAATTTTAAAAGATCTCAGCCAAGAATAAAATATTCTCGCCGCGTCCTAGGTATTCGCCTCGGTCGAGTCGGCGTCTCTGGATCGCCTCGGTCGAGATGAATCTCTGGTCAACCGAGGTGACTCACAACTGAATGTAGAATCTCTCAAAACTGGTCCAAAGTAAATCTTTAATTCATGGCTATGCTTCCTGGATGTAGCTCCAAATGACTCATGACTCCTTTTGCTCCTTTTTGATGCAAAACGTACCATATTACCTGCAGTTACAACGAAACTAGGTGTAGACCTCGATTCTCGCAAAGGTAGATGAAATGGTAGTAAAATCACATAATGCACATACAAATATGCAGATTATGAAAGATAAAACGTCCAAACAAGCTCCAAAATATGGACTATAATTCATGCTATCAAAATACCCCATACTTAGCCCTTGCTTGTCCCCAAGCAAGTTCCTCATATAGAAATCAAGATAGAATGGATTATAAGTCAAGAAAATCAATGAAAAAGTCTTTCAAAAACATCTTATGGTGTGCAACTATCATAGATCACTCTAAGAGAGTACTTCTTGGAATTTAAAAACTCAATATGCTCAAAACATTTTATAAATATAAGAAAGTTGTTCATCTTTGCATAAAATCATAGAATGCATAATAAATCATAATTATCAAAATTAATCATGTATAATCCAGTTTAAACCACTAAGTCAATCAACAAGCTCAAGGTCTCAAGGGCTTCCCAAAAGAAAAGGTCAAGAAACGTGTAGGGTAGGGATGTATGTAAGGTAATGTGGTGCTAGAATCCGGGAAAAGGATGAACTTCACTTTCACTTTGACTTGCAACATCTTCCACCAATAAGCTTTGCTTATCTCACACTTTTTCTTTTACTTTACTTTTTGGGATGCATGGACAGAGGTGCACAATAACCGAAGCCTAGGAAATCCGCAATCATCAATTTCTTGAGATGCATCAAACCCTTGATGCACATACCATGACCCGTTAGGAATATCGCTCAATCCGACTTTTGCAAGACACAAACACCCGGCTATGTGAATGGTGCCGAGTTACTCATCTTCATGATTGACTTCCCCAAACCTATTATTGCTTTCTAACACTTTCACTTTCAGCCACTTCTCAACTTTTGACTTGCTTTCACCACTTCGCTTGCTTCCAAATTCCCGGATAGGTAAAGGGAGGCAATATGTATATGAGGGGCTAAGCATGATCAAGAAGAAGAAGAAGAAGAAGAATGAATTGCCTTGGTCTTTCCAAGAAGAAAGTGAGAGAACTTATCCTGCGGTGTCAACCTTCAAATCCAACATAATTTGGATAAAAACAAAATATTAAACATGCCAATAATTTCAAACAAAGCATTTAGCAACTTAAACATATTATAAAACCTTTCAAACACATAAAGAATTTAAAACCAGTCAGTAAACAAGATCTTCACTGAGATCATATCTAGATAAGTAACACAAAAATCGTTTTCGAAAACTCTCAGTTAACCCACCTCGGTCGAGATGTTCTTGGTTCAACCGAGGTGAAACACCTCGTTTCGCCAGAATCTCCCCGGTCGAGGTCAAAATATTTTTTAAAACCAATTTTTTTTCAGTTTCGACGTTTTTCTCAATCAAATAACCTGTAAGTATGCATGCAATCTCAGATAAACATATAAATGCAGAATGAAGCACAAATATGAAAATATCCGATAAAATGACATACATCAAAAGTATCGAATACAAATAGTCACGTAGTCAAATAATACATATAAATACCCCATACTTGAGACACACTGTCCCAGTGGGTATAATAAAAGTCTAAATGAAAGAGGACTCACCGGATAAAGAGCCGAACTGCATAAAAGTATAATAAATAAAACCCTGCAGCTCCTTAGTAGTCTCGATCCGGTGGTGGTGGTGGTGGTACATAAGGATACTGGGTCGGATCGAATGGATAGCCCATAGTCTGCTGGAACTGTAGCTCCATCATCCTACGCTGATAGTGCTGCCCCTCCAACATCTGCTGAGTCCAGCTGTCAAGGTGTCGGTGCTATGTAGGATGGGGCTCGGATCTCAGTAAACTGATCCAGCCCGACTGTGGTGATCATCCTCCTAAGGTCTCCATCTAACCGTAGGCAGTCAAAAGCAGAAACGTCCAGAAATCGGGGTGCGATAACTGGACGGCCTGCTATCCTCTCGTA
Source organism: Fagopyrum esculentum (assembly GCA_033239045.1). Lineage (NCBI taxonomy): Eukaryota > Viridiplantae > Streptophyta > Magnoliopsida > Caryophyllales > Polygonaceae > Fagopyrum > Fagopyrum esculentum. Next base: position 56,529,335 of record BSUD01000004.1, read on the forward strand.
ATCTACCCGGCATCTCTCGTGGATAACCGGGCGGTAGGGACGGGAAGAAGAAGGGGAAGGGGAGGGTGAAGATCTATCTCTCAGGGCTAAACGGCGATCGGAACTCATCTTCACAAACTCACTGTCAGACCACCTCGGTTGACTGACAAGCCTCAGAAATCACCTCGGTCGAGATGCAGTTCGACCGGACCGAGGCGTAGCAGTCGCGATTTCAATTCTCAGAATTTCAGTTCTTTTCCCCCAAAAATCACTACAAATGCTTCCTAAGGGGTACTTATAGATTTCCTCAGCAAAATCAAGGGCAACCAAAGCCCAATAAGCAGTGAACGAGGAGTTAGGGTTTTCGAACCTTTTGCGCCTCGTTTCGGTCGGAAACACTCAATCTTCTCGCAGATCTGTAGTTGCAATCGACTCTTCTACTCCTCAATTGCGGTTTTGAAGCAGAAATCGTCGAAAAAGAGTGAGAAACGAGGGAGAGCGAGGTGCCTCTGTCGCCGCGGTCGAAATGCGTAAAAATAAAAAGTGAAAAGTAATTTTTCCTTTTTATACCGTCGCGAGATCTGCTGTCACCTCGGTCGAGATGGTCTCGACTGGACCGAGGTGGTACGGACCGAGGCGGTTCTGCAGAAACCCTAGTCGCCTCGGTTGCTTCAAGAATCAACTCGGTCGAGGTGCTCTGACAGTGACCGAGGTGCTTCTTTCTTCTCAGAATCTCGAACTGCTGTCCATCCAGGAGTGCTCCTTCCTGTTATCTGTCTAAAACACCAAAAACAAAGCAAAGCAAAGCAAAAACAAAAAACTATCTAAACTAGACTAGAAAACGGGAAAGAAAGCAATACCTTGGGTTGCCTCCCAAGAAGCGCTTGATTTAAGGTCGCTAGCTGGACCATGGTGCGTCTCAAAGGAGGTAAATCGGCACAACCTCCTCAACCGGCGTTTCCGGTTGGTACTTCTTAAGTCTATGACCGTTGACCTTGAAGCTTCCGCTAGTTTCGCCCCATATCTCAACTGCACCATGAGGGAAAACATGTTTCACAACGTAAGGTCCGGTCCATCTAGATTTCAACTTACCTGGAAAAAGACGGAGGCGGGAGTTGAAGAGTAGAACTAAATCTCCCTCGTTAAGCTCCTTTGGAACGATACGCTTGTCATGCCATCTCTTCGTCCTTTCCTTGTAGATTTTGGCATTCTCATAGGCGTTCAAACGCAGCTCTTCCAGCTCGTTAAGTTCCAATAGTCGCTTCTCACCAGCCTCCTTGATGTCAAAGTTCAACCATTTGATAGCCCAATACGCCTTGTGCTCCAATTCAACGGGCAAATGGCAAGACTTCCCATATACCAAATTATAAGGGGTGGTACCTATGGGAGTCTTGAATGCGGTCCTGTACGCCCAAAGAGCATCGTCCAATTTCATGGACCAATCCTTCCTCGTTCTAGAGACGGTCTTCTCCAAAATTGCCTTGATTTCTCTATTCGAGATCTCGACCTGTCCACTAGTTTGAGGGTGATAAGCAGTTGATACCTTGTGGGTTAC
>BSUD01000004.1:56530878-56572823 GCA_033239045.1 Fagopyrum esculentum
TCACTACACACTAATCCTAAACCGTAACTCCTATCACCGGGTAAGTCTCAAGGAATTAAGATAAAGAACTATAACCTCAAACTAACACACCACCTAAGGGAATAGAATCAACCTTTACCGGGTAAGTCTCAGGCTAACTCACAAAGATGGGATGGAAGCACACTCAAACCCCAATAAAGGACAAACCTTTATTACCTACGCTTATGATCGTTGGTACACAAACTAAGGAATTACCGGGTAAGTCTCATCCTAAGCTTGCTTTGAACCAGGAAGGTGTAATAAGGATAGGATTTGGCAAACTCTAACACTTAACTCTCAGTTATGGATCAGATAAGTCACCTCGGTCAGAAGAATTCCACCCCGGCCGAGATGTTCATCAACCGAACGAGATGCTTAGGGTTAAGGTTAAAGACTCGAACTTTCAGGATCCTACTGGAATCTAAGATTATTCTATCATCGTTTTTCCCACAACCTTCAGCCAATCACCCTAGAATCACACAAGGAAATTAGCCACTCATCATCATAATGAAAGTATTAAATGTAAGGGAAGAAGGTGAATATTTGAACAAAGAAGAATTTAATAAAAAGACTTCAATAACTGAATCAAATATCACAACAAATCGTTCCTTGGATAATAATCCAACAAGACAAGACAACAAGGAAAGGAATTGAAGACAATCTTACAAAACCCTCCAAAAAGCTATAAAAGCTATGATCTTTGATCTTCCTTCAACCTTCAAAAAGGTTCTTCAACTCTCTCCCAACTTGAAGTAGGATGCGGCTGCTGCGCGTGTATGCGAGATTTTCAGCTGTAAGCGGATGTTGGATTTGTGGAAAATCCAACCCTTTTTATAGGAAAAAATAACCCTCCAAAGATAAGAAATCTTAGAAAGATATTATCCCATAAATATAGGTAAAATATATATTCTGCATATCTCCTTCCTTCCAGAAGCTCAGCCCAAAAATATAAGATCACTTTCCAATTTTAAAAGATCTCAGCCAAGAATAAAATATTCTCGCCGCGTCCTAGGTATTCGCCTCGGTCGAGTCGGCGTCTCTGGATCGCCTCGGTCGAGATGAATCTCTGGTCAACCGAGGTGACTCACAACTGAATGTAGAATCTCTCAAAATTGGTCCAAAGTAAATCTTTAATTCATGGCTATGCTTCCTGGATGTTTCCTTTTTGCTCCTCAATGTAGCTCCAAATGACTCATGACTCCTTTTGCTCCTTTTTGATGCAAAACGTACCATATTACCTGCAATTACAACGAAACTAGGTGTAGACCTCGATTCTCGCAAAGGTAGATGAAATGGTAGTAAAATCACATAATGTACATACAAACATGCAGATTATGAAAGATAAAACGTCCAAACAAGCCTCAAAATATAGACTATAATTCATGCTATCATCTTTCCAAGAAGAAAGTGAGAGAACTTATCCTGCGGTGTCAACCTTCAAATCCAACATAATTTGGATAAAAACAAAATATTAAACATGCCAATAATTTCAAACAAAGCATTTAGCAACTTAAACATATTATAAAACCTTTCAAACACATAAAGAATTTAAAACCAGTCAGTAAACAAGATCTTCACTGAGATCATATCTAGATAAGTAACACAAAAATCGTTTTCGAAAACTCTCAGTTAACCCACCTCGGTCGAGATGTTCTTGGTTCAACCGAGGTGAAACACCTCGTTTCGCCAGAATCTCCCCGGTCGAGGTCAAAATTTTTTTTTTTTTTTTATTTTTAAAAACCAATTTTTTTTCAGTTTCAACGTTTTTCTCAATCAAATAACCTGTAAGTATGCATGCAATCTCAGATAAACATATAAATGCAGAATGAAGCACAAATATGAAAATATCCGATCAATAAAATACATCATAAGTACATCAAATACCCCATACTTGAGACACACTGTCCCAGTGGGTATAATAAAAGTCTAAATGAAAGAGGACTCACCGGATAAAGAGCCGAACTGCATAAAAGTATAATAAATAAAACCCTGCAGCTCCTTAGTAGTCTCGATCCGGTGGTGGTGGTGGTATGTAGGGGAACTGAGTCGGATCATAGGGATAGCCCATGATGCGCTCAAACTGTAGCTGAGCCATCATGTGCTGATGATGCTGCCGCTCCTGCATCTCGCGGATGTCCAATGAAAGTGCAGCATATGAGTCGATAACCTGATCCGTCAGGTCATCGATCCGTCGGTGTGCAGCTCTGTCCCTAACTCCCCGCCTCCTGCGCCTAGCGGGCCTGACTGGAGAAGTCTCAGCTGGCGCCGGCTCAGTGTCCTCCTCATCATCATCTAGATCAATAATGGGAGGCGCGCTCGTCCCAGCAGTATCTGTACCTGTGTCCATCGGGACGCCGCCTCCTCTCTCATCAACTGTCTCGTCGTCGTCGTCATCGTCATCAGCCTCCTCTGCAGCAGGGGCAGCTGCTCCCTCTCTATAGTCCTCCATAAGTGGGGCCCATGCTGTCTGCCAGAAATGCGGATCGAAGACCGAGAACTGTGCAGACCATCTGATGCCCTGAGGTGCAGTCCGCTCCCAAGGCATAGCAACGTAGGGTGTAGTCAGTCCACGGGGAACTAGAATCCGCCGTGTAATCATCTCTTGAAGTCCGAGCGGCTTGGCAGCCGCCACCATGGTACACCTACTCAGATCCATATCCTGATACCTAGCGATATGGGTCACTATCCCTCCGCAGCATATATCCCCCTTTCCCTTGGCCTTGATCCTGTGCAGATCCTCTGCCAGCATCAAGCCAAAGTCAGGGTATCCCCCTGTGACCATGCAGTATAAAGAGAAGAGCTCCCCCTGTCGGACCTTCTGGGGCGTCTCAGTACGCGCCAGAAGCGTCTCGCTAAAGATCCTGTGTGCCAACCGAAAAACTAGATGATAGATAAGCTTCGCCCTGGAATCACCAGGGCGCACTTGTCTGCATGACTCGTAATGTGGGCAATCTGACCCCAGAACTCTCTAGCTACAGCTCGGGTCGGGAAATCTATAGCGGTGGGGGTAGGGAAGCCAAAAATGTCTCTCCAGTAGGCAAGAGGTACTAGGTAGTTCCGGTTCATCAACCGGTACTTCACAGCCCCCTCTGTGGGGAGGTAAGTGAAGGAACTGACAAACTCGAGGGTAGGCTCAAGGTAGGATGGGGCTCGGATCTCAGTAAACTGATCCAGCCCGACTGTGGTGATCATCCTCCTAAGCTCTCCATCTACGTGGAGACAGTCAAAGGCAAAAACGTCCAGAAATCTGGGAGCGATAACTGGACGACTAGCAATGCGGTCATAGTCTACCCGGTGTCTCTCATGGATCACCGGGATAGAAGGTCGGGATGAGGAAGAAGAAGGGGAAGGAGAGGATCTATCTCTAAGGGCTAGCAATCTGTCAGAACTCATCTCTAATGCACACTGTCAGACTACCTCGGTCAACTAACAAATACCTAGAATCACCTCGACCGAGGTGCAGACGACTGGACCGAGGCGAAGACAGTTCGAATTCCACTCTCTGATTTTCAGTTCTTTTCCCCCTAAAATCACTAAAAATGCTTCCTAAGGGGTACTTATGGATTTCCTCAACAGAATCAGGGGCAACCAAATCCCAATACGCAGTAAACGAGTGAGTTAGGGTTTTCGAACGTTTTTACCTCGTTTTGGTCGAAACGCTCAAATTTCTTGCAGATCTGTAGTTGCAATCGATCCTTCTACCCTTTAATTGCAGTTTGGAAGCAGAAATCGTCGAAAACGAGTGAGAAACGAGGGAGCGAAGTGCTTCTGTCTGCCGCGGTCGAAATGGGGTAAAAAAAAACGAAACTGTAATTTTTTTCTTTTTATACTGTTACTGGATCTGCTGTCACCTCGGTCGAGATGGCCTCGACTGGCCCGAGGTGGGCTGGACCGAGGCGGTTCTGCAAAAACCCTAGTCGCTTCGGTTGCTTCAAGAATCAACTCGGTCGAGGTGCTCTGACAGTGACCGAGGTGCTTCTTTCTTCTCAGAATCTCGAACTGCTGTCCATCCAGGTGTGCTCCTTCCTGTTGTCTGTCCAGAACGCCAAAAACAAAGCAAAGCAAAGCAAAAACAAAAACTATCTAAGCTAGACTAGAAAACGGGAAAAGAAAGCAATACCTTGGGTTGCCTCCCAAGAAGCGCTTGATTTAAGGTCGCTAGCTGGACCATGATGCGTCTCAAAGGAGGTAAATCGGCACAACCTCCTCAACCGGCGTTTCCGGTTGGTACTTCTTAAGTCTATGACCGTTGACCTTGAAGCTTCCGCTAGTTTCGCCCCATATTTCAACTGCACCATGAGGGAAAACATGTTTCACAACGTAAGGTCCGGTCCATCTAGATTTCAACTTACCTGGAAAAAGACGGAGGCGGGAGTTGAAGAGTAGAACTAAATCTCCCTCGTTAAGCTCCTTTGGAACGATACGCTTGTCATGTCATCTCTTCGTCCTTTCCTTGTAGATTTTGGCATTCTCATAGGCGTTCAAACGCAGCTCTTCCAGCTCGTTAAGTTCCAATAGTCGCTTCTCACCAGCCTCCTTGATGTCAAAGTTCAACCATTTGATAGCCCAATACGCCTTGTGCTCCAATTCAACGGGCAAATGGCAAGACTTCCCATATACCAAATTATAAGGGGTGGTACCTATGGGAGTCTTGAATGTTGTCCTGTACGCCCAAAGAGCATCGTCCAATTTCATGGACCAATCCTTCCTCGTTCTAGAGACGGTCTTCTCCAAAATTGCCTTGATTTCTCTATTCGAGATCTCGACCTGTCCACTAGTTTGAGGGTGATAAGCAGTTGATACCTTGTGGGTTACCCCATACTTCGATAGAAGTGCTTTAAACTTCCGGTTGATGAAATGCGTCCCTCCATCGCTGATGATGATGCGTGGAGTTCCAAATCGTGGAAAGATAGTTCTATTCAAGAACTTCACAACCACCTTGGCGTCGTTAGTGGGGGAAGCAATGGCTTCAACCCATCTAGAGACGTAATCAACGGCAAGGAGAATGTAGAGGTTTCCTCCGGAGGATGGGAAAGGTCCCATGAAGTCAATCCCCCATACATCAAAGATTTCCACTTCTTGGATGTTATTAAGCGGCATCTCGTTCCTCCTTGATAGGTTCCCTGTTCTTTGGCATGCATCACAAGAAACAACAAAAGATTGCACATCCTTAAATAATGTAGGCCAAAAGAAACCGGAACGCAATACCTTAGCGCATGTTTTATCGGTGCTAGCATGTCCTCCACAAGGAAGTGAATGACAATGCCTTATGACGCTATTAACTTCATCTTCCGGAATGCACCTTCGAAGCATCCCATCCGGTCCGCACTTGAATAGCAGCGGCTCATCCCAGTAGTAATGTCGTACTTCCTTGAAGAATCTCTTCTTTTGAGAGTACGTCAATCCGGGCGGTATTTCTTGGCAAACAAGATAATTCACAATATCAGCATACCAAGGACCTTTATTATCAGAAAGTTGGTGGAGGGAATGATCCGCCAACTGTGGGTGAATGTCAGAGAAGGGAGTAGAAAAATTTTTATTCTCAGCAATCTAAGTTGACATTGTCTCGCTGTCGATCTCGGTCGAGACGCAAAGGCGTTGACCGAGGTGTTCTTCAGACGCCTCGCTCTGTCCAAAAAGTGCCTCGGTCGAGGTACTGCTACTGGATCCGAGGCTGGAGTTCTTCGTCTCTTGGACTAGCTTCTCAGTTTTAGCTCCTAGATCCTCTTCCAGTGCCTTCAAGCTCCGTATATCTGCATCACAAGAAGCATCTATACCTTCCTCCATTAAACTGAAGCTTATAACTCTTTCGAGTGGATCATTAATAAGGATAGAGCTCACCAATTCTCTTGATTCTTCTTCATCGTAGATGTTGAAGATATCATCCGTTAGCTGCTCCCCTTTCATGGCTGCAAGTAGTGCGAACTCCACCTCATCGCCGCCAACGTTGAATTTCAACTTGGCGTTCTTGCAATCCACATTGCAACCCGAAGTTGCTAGAAATGGCCTCCCGAGAATGATAGGAACATGATAATCTGCGGGAATGTCAAGTACGACAAAATCTATAGGAAGATAGAAGTTACCTAACTTGACCGGAACGTCCTCCAAAATGCCCACGGGATGGGTGATGGAACGATCCGCCATGTAAAGTCAAATCTTGACCGGCTTGGGTTCTCCAAGACCGATCTTAGTGCATAGCTCCACCAGGATGATGCTCACGCTGGCTCCTAGATCACAAAGGGCTTCACAAGTGACATCCCCAACTTGAATGGGAATGCAAAATGAGCCGGGATCTCTCAACTTAGGTGGCATCTTCTCCTTCATGATCTTGATAAGCTCTGAAGATTTAGATGTCATCCTAACTTCACCAACATCCTCCAGCTTCCTCTTCCTTGATAAGATCTCTTTTAAGAACTTCCCATAGGCGGGCATACCTAAAATAGCATCAAGGAAAGGAATATTAATATGTAGCTTATTCATCAAGTCAAGAAACTTACCAAAGTGCTTGTCAAGATGTGCTCTGGCTCTGGACTGGGGGAATGGAAGTGGTGGTTTATATGCAGGAGGTGGAACATAAGTTTCTGTCGTTCCTCCTACTTTCTGTTGCGCCGCCTCGGTTGGCATCTCGGTCGAGGTGTTCTTCGACTGGATCTGGACCGAGGTGGTCTGCGTCGAGCGAGGTACTGGATCTGCAGTTTTGAGTCCACTCCTCGTCGTGATGGCCATGCACTGGCCCTTAGGGTTAGTTTCCGTCTTTGCTGGAAGCTTCCCTGGATCCCTTGGCGCTTCATTCCCCCTATTAGCAAGTTGTTGTTCGAAGGACTTTTGGGCCCTCGAAAATGAAGTCATAGAATTCTCCATAGCACTAAGCTTGATCAAGATTGCCTCCAGGACTGCGTCCTTCTTTTCCGGCTGAGACGAACTTGATCCTTGCCCTTGGCTCTTCAATGGAGTAGAAGAAGAAGAAGGAGAAGAGAGGAAAGGGTTAGAGGAATCATTAGAGTTGGAGTTTGAATAATTGTTACCGTTGTTTTGGTTATTCGCCCTCCAATTGTTGCTATTAGATCCTCTATTGTTGTTGTAGTTGTTGTTTCGGGGTCCGTTGTTGTTGTTACGGTACCCGTTATTGTTGTTGTTGTTGTTCCTTTGCCCTTGCTCTTCCTTCTTAGTTTGAGCCATCAATAGCTCCTTCAATTGCTTCACGTCGTTCTTCAAAGACGTAAGTTGGTTGTTGTTAGGTTGAGTCTCTTGAAAGTTGACTCTTTTAACTCCACCTTCAGCTCCTTGGTGGGTGTACTTCTCCATGTGCAAGGCTTGCTTCTCAATGAAGTCCCAAGCCTCGTCAACCGCCATGTCCATGAATGTACCGGCGGAGAGTAGTTGGAGATTGAACTGGGTGCTTCCGTCCAGCCCTTTGAAGTAGATCTCCAACAACTCGATCTTTGAAATCCCATGATGTGGGCAATCCAAAAGGATATCCTTGAACCGCTCCCAAGATTTGGACAAGCTCTCCTTGTCCTTCATGATGAAAGCATTGATCTTCCCTCTCATTTCAGCAGTCTTTGAGGGGGGAAAGAATTTGGTCAAGAATTCCGTAGTCATCTCTTCCCATGTGCTAATTTTTCCTGGAGGAAGAGATTGATACCAAGTAAGAGCTCTATCTTTTAAAGAAAAGTAAAAAGGTCTTAGCTTGTAGTTGTTGTTTTCAATTCTGGGAGGTCGCAAGGTCTCCATCAAGATCTCGTAGTTTTGAAGATGTTGATGCGGCGACTCCTTCTCTAGCCCTCCGAATTGGCATTGGCGAATCATGGCTAGGACTTGCGGTCGAAGTTCGTAGTCATGATCTGCTGGATCTCCTAGGTTCACTCCTGGACGCCTCAGTTGTTGATTAGGGTCCATCCTTTGACCTAGGGTTTGTGGAATTCCTGCAAGGAGAACATCTCGGACTGGCATCCGAAGTGGTAGTACCTCGGCCGGGGCGTTGGGTACTGGGATCTGCCTCGGTCGAGGATCAATTACTGGATCCTGCATCGGTCGAGGTAGAATCTGGTCTCGAATGGCTGCAATCTCAGCTTCGATTGCTGCAGTCCTGGCCTGATTCTCTTCTTTCTCTTGCCTTAGCTCTTCTTTACTGAGACGTAGCTGCTCCTGCGTCTCCCTCAATTGGGCCGCAAGATCGCGATCGTCTTGTTGGGCCATCTTTACTTCTCTTAAGCGTCGCTTGTATGTCTTTTCTGGTTCGGGATCGTAAGGAACGATTTCCTTCCCAGTGCGGGTTCTTCGCATATACCTAAGAAAGAACCTGCAAAAGTCACTCAAGTAGAGTGGTTAGACAAAACGGGGCAAATGCCCCAAGAGCAAACCGTACCGGCTCGGTCTAGACCAAATCCCCGGCAACGGCGCCAAAAACTTGTTCGCTCCAAACGGTGTGTGCAAGCTTTAAATTTATAACCCTAGACCTAAGCTTAAAACAAGGATGCGAACCCGCAGTGTACGGGTCAATCGTAGTAAAAGCAAGAAAATTCCAGGGGTCGATCACAGGGACTCGGTGAAACAGAGTCAATACGGTATGCTAATGTCAAAGCTAACCACAAGAGCAATTAACACAATCAAAGATGAATAAGATGTCAAATAAAGCAAACATGCAATTCTAGGGATTAAAGCATCTAGTTGTGGTTCCAACTCAAGATCTATAGATAAGCGGACAAAGCTGAGATTTTTGCGTAGGGAAGGTGTTTCTAAAGTGGAGTAGATCACCGGGTAAGTCTCACTACTCACTAATCCTAAACCGTAACTCCTATTACCGGGTAAGTCTCAAGGAATCAAGATAAAGAACTATAACCTTAAACTAACACACCATCTAAGGGAATAGAATCAACCTTTACCGGGTAAGTCTCAGGCTAACTCACAAAGATGGGATGGAAGCACACTCAAACCCCAATAAAGGACAAACCTTTATTACCTACACTTATGATCGTTGGTAGACAAACTAAGGAATTACCGGGTAAGTCTCATCCTAAGCTTGCATTGAACCAGGAAGGTGTAATAAGAATAGGATTTAGCAAACTCTAACACTTAACTCTCAGTTATGGATCAGATAAGTCACCTCGGTCAGCCAGTTACCACCTCGGCCGAGATGTTCATCGACTGAGCGAGATGCTTAGGGTTAAGGTTAAAGACTCGAACTTTCAGGATCCTACTGGAATCTAAGATTATTCTATCATTGTTTTTCCCACAACCTTCAGCCAATCACCCTAGAATCACACAAGGAAATTAGCCACTCATCATCATTATGAAAGTATTAAATGTAAGGGAAGAAGGTGAATATTTGAACAAAGAAGAATTTAATGAAAAGACTTCAATAACTGAATCAAATATCACAAACAAAAGCGTTCCTTGGATAATAATCCAACAAGACAAGACAACAAGGAAGGGGATTGAAGACAATCTTACAAAACCCTCCAAAAAGCTATAAAAGCTATGATCTTTGATCTTCCTTCAACCTTCAAAAAGGTTCTTCAAAAACTCCCAACTTGGAGTAGGTTGCGGCTGCTGCGCGTGTAAACCCTGATCGACGGTATAACGTGATGTTCAGCGGTGTATGCGGGATGTTGGAATTGTGGAAAACCAACCCTTTTTATAGGAAAGTAACCCTCCAAAGATAATAAATCTTAGAAAGATATTATCCCATAAATATAGGTAAAATATATGATTCTGCATATCTCCTTTCTTCCAGAAGCCAAGCCCAAAAATATAAGATCACTTTCCAATTTTAAAAGATCTCAGCCAAGAATAAAATATTCTCGCCGCGTCCTAGGTATTCGCCTCGGTCGAGTCGGCGTCTCTGGATCGCCTCGGTCGAGATGAATCTCTGGTCAACCGAGGTGACTCATAACTGAATGTAGAATCTCTCAAAACTGGTCCAAAGTAAATCTTTAATCCATGGCTATGCTTCCTGGATGTAGCTCCAAATGACTCTTGACTCCTTTTTGCTCCTTTTTGATGCAAAACGTACCATATTACCTGCAATTACAACGAAACTAGGTGTAGACCTCGATTCTCGCAAAGGTAGATGAAATGGTAGTAAAATCACATAATGTACATACAAACATGCAGATTATGAAAGATAAAACGTCCAAACAAGCCTCAAAATATAGACTATAATTCATGCTATCAAAAACCAGTTTGAAAATTTTTTTTGGCTCGACTGAGACGTTCATGGCCCATCGAGGATGAACACCTAGGATGACGCCAGAACACCTCGACCGAGATGGCTTTAACTGAAAGTTTTTTGAAACATTTTTTGTGCTTCTTCTCCGGATATGACCTCGATGTTGATTCCGTATGCAGATTGGTTTTGAAATCTTTATATGCTCGAAAGGTTTTATGATATGTTTAAGTTGCGGAATGATTAGTTTGAAGTTTTAGCATGTTTAATACTTTGTTTTTATCAAAATTATGTTGGATTTGAAGGTTGACACTACATGATGAGTTCTCTCACATTCTTCCTGGGATGATTAAGGCAATTCATTCTCTTCTCTTCTTCTTCTTGACCATGCTTTAGCTTGTCATATACATTTTGTCTCCCTTTACCTATCCAGGAATTTGGAAGCAAGTGAAGAAAAGCAAGTGAAAGTAAAGTTGAGATGTTGGCTGAAAGTATTAGAAAGAAACATTTAAGTTTGGGGAAGTCAATCATGATGATGAGTAACTCGGCACCATTCACATAGTCGGGTGTTTGTGTCTTGCAAAAGTCGGATTGAGCGATATTTCTAATGGGTCATGGTATGTGCATCAATTTGAGGCATCTCGAAAAATTGATGATTGCTAATCTCCTAGGCTTCGGTTATTGTGCACCTCTGTCCATGCATCCCAAAAAGTAAAGTAAAATAAGCAAAGCTTATTGGCGGAAGATGTTGAAATTCAAAGAAAGTGAAGAAAGATCCTATTCCCGGATTGTAGCACCATATACCCTATATACATCCCACCCTGACACGTTTCTTGACCTCTTTTGAAAGCCCTTGAGACCTCGAGCTTGTTGATTGGCTTGGTGGTTTAAACTGGATTATACATGATTGATTTCGATAAATATGATTTATCATGCATTCTATGATTTTATGCAAAGATGAATAGCTTTCTTATATTTATAAAATGTTTTGACCATGTCTTGATTTTATTTGCCATGAGCGCACCACCAAAGGTTTTGAAATGTTTTTCATTGATCTTTTTGATGACTTATAATCCTTTCTATCTTGTATCTAAGATTTGGATCTTACTTGGGGACAAGCAAGGGACAAGTATGGAGTATTTTGATAGCATGTATTATAGTCTATATTTTGGGATTGGTTTGGACGTTTTATATTCACAAATCTGCATGTACGGATGCATATTCTTTGATCATTATGTTCTTTTGTCTACCTTTGCGAGAATCAAGGTCTACACCTAGTTTTGTTGTAATTGTAGGTAAAATGGCACGTTTTGGAACGAAATGGAGCTAAGGAAGCTAAGGAGTCATTGGAGCTACATTCTGGAGCATTGAGGAGTTATAAGAAGATCTCAGGAAACAATGAAATGGTTTAGAAGATTGATTTCGAATCAGATTAGAGAGATTTACATTCAGCTGAGACTCACCTCGGTCAGCTACAATACCACCTCGACCGAGGCGAACTGATGACAGAACAACGAGATCTTTATTTTTGGCTGAGATCTTCTATTTTTGGAAAGTGAATATCACATGTTTTGGATGGATTTCTGGAAGGAAGAATATCTTTTGGCTGATATATTTTGTACGCAAAGAAGATTACAATATATTTTAAGGAAGGAAATTTTTTTTAAAGATATTTTATCTTTGGAAGTTAATTTTCCTATATAAAGGGTTGGATTTTCTGCAATTCAACCATCTTCGGATCATGGATTTTCTGAAGAAAGTTTGAAGGAAGTTTGAAGGTTGAAGATCAAGGAAGGAAGGAATCAAGTTGAAGTTAGCTTTGAAGGAAGTTTGTAAGAGTTTCTTAGTTGGTTTGACTTTGTTGTCTTTTATGATTTATGATTGAGGAACATAGCATGTTTTTTTGTTTGTTTGATTCAGTTATTGAGACCTTTGTGTTAAAGTTTTCTTGTTTGAATATTGATTCCTTTCTCACATATTTGATTATTGTTATCATGACGATTGTTGGCTACGTTCTTTATGAGATTCTAGGGTGATTGGCTGAAAGTTTTGGGAAAGACGATGATAGAATGATCTTGTATCCCAGTGGACCTTGAAAGCTTGAGCCTTTACCTTAACCGAGGAACACCTCGGTCAGTCATTGAACATCTCGGCCGGGATGGGATATAACTGAACGAGATCAGACCTTTCCTGAACCTTATCTGAGTTGAGGGTTTCTGTTTGCCAAATTCTATCCTTGTTATACCTTTCCTGGTTCAACGCAAGCCTAGGATGAGACTTACCCGGTGATTCCTTTGTTTGTATACCCAAGATCATGAGTGTAGGTAATAAAGGTTTATCCTTTATTGGGGTTTGAGTGTGCCTTCATCCTATCTTTAAGAGTTAGCTTGAGACTTACCCGGTAAAGGTTGATTCCATCCCCTTGGGAGGTATGTTGGTTTGAGATTATAGTTCCTTTCTTTAGTACCTCGAGACTTACCCGGTAAAAGGATCTTTGGTTTGGGATAATGAGTAGTGAGACTTACCCGGTAATCTATTCCCACCTTAGAAACATCTTCCCTTTGCAAACCTTAGCTATGTCCACATTATCCTTTGAGATCTCGAGTCGGAACCACAACTGGATGCTTTAATCTCTAAAATCCGCATTCCCTTTATCTTGACTTTTATATCATCTTTGATAGCTTTGCTTGTTGCTTGTTGTTATTTGACAACCAGAATTACCGATCTTTGTTTAACCATAGTCCTTGTGTTCGACCCTGGAATTCTTGCTTTTATTACATCCGATCCGTACACTACGGGTTCCCTAATTGAAAATATTCTTGGTATAAATATTAAAGCTTGCACACACCTTTTGGAGCAAACAACAGGCTTTCCTTGCTCCTTTCCTAAGGGAAATTGAGCCGTCTCTGAGTTGTTTGTTGAGCTTTGAGTTACCTTCGAGTGAGGTAAGTCCCTTGGACTTACTTAGCTTCATTCCGTATATTGGTTTGAGTGTTTTGGCTTGTTTGTGTTGTTTATCATGTTTATAATGGATATCCGGAATATGATTCACCCTTTATAACCTTAACTGACCCAAGTGTATTATAACCGGGCGGTGACCACTTGTCTAGTTCTACAGGAGACTAGAATGTGCTCTTGCAACCCAGGCCCGTAGGTAACGGATAATATTGATCTATTCCTATTGGTAGACGGAAGCAAAGGCGAGTTTCGGGAGATTATCGTGTGACAAAAGAAGTTGAATTAGTAATGGATAACTTTAAGAAAGATAATAACCGGTTGTGTGCAAGCATGCTATATGTTTATTTTACTGTTCGCTCAAAAGGGTGTGCGTCAAAGTCTTAATATTTATATCTAGAACTCAAAAGCAAAGCGAACCCGCAGTGTACGGATCAGCTGTAGAAAGGTAAGAATTCCAGAGTCGAACTCAGGGATTTGGTGAGAAAATTTCCAATTTCAATTATCTAGCGAAAGTATAAAAGCTTTTGTGATATGATAAAGAGAGAAATGATTCCAAGGATTCAAGTATCCGATTTAGGCTTTCGATTCAAGACACTTCTATAGATATAGGACAGAATTTATATTGCCAAGATTAAATGTTCAAAGGTAGGATTCGTACGATGAATTTCCGAAACCTATATAACTAATCTATAGGTTCTCTCTATAAAGGTTGTTGAGGCTGCAATATAGAAAGATCTAAAGACAAGAATTATGTTCAAACTAACTATCTAAAACTCCAGGATATGACTCTCCAAAGTAAGAATAGAAAGCAACTTAGAATCTTAATAAAGGATGTTGAGTCTCTTTATTACCCAAATCTTGCAATCTTAATCTATTAAATGTAGAAACAGGTTTGAAGTGCATTCATACATTCAATTAGAGGGTAGGAAGGTTAATCAAAATTGGGGTTTAGGCAAGGATTAAATCGACTCTGGAATTCTTACCTTTCTACAGCCGATCCGTACACTACGGGTTCGCTTTGCTTTTGAGTTCTAGATATAAATATTAAGACTCAAAAACTTTTCGAACCTAAAGAACATGATAAAGGTGTAGAGGCAATCAAATACAAACAAATCTAAGCCATTAAGTCTTAAACACATGCATAAAAGTCTCAAGGTCTTTCAAATCAAAGGAAAGGTTCAAGAAACGTATTATGGGAAGGAGTTCTTTTTGGCTATTGTGGTGCTAATCCGGGAAAGAGGAACACATAACACCTTCAAGAATTTTCTTCACCGCACATGCTTCGCATGTAGAAAGCTTTGATTTCGTTATACTTTAATTTTTGAGAGTATGGATAGCGGTGCACAAAAACCGAAGGCTAGGAGATCGGCGTTTCTCAATTTCGAGATGCCTTAAACCCTTGATGCACATACTATATCCCGTTAGGACTTGTCGTTCAATCGGACTTTGGCAAGACACAAACACCCGGCTATGTGAATGGTGCCGAGTTACTCATCCTCATGTTCAACGTCCCCAAACTTATGAAATTTTGCACCTTTTTTTTTTCAATACATTTTCCTTGGCCCTCCCACATCAAACATGCCTTTTTCAATCACCTATCCTAATTCCCGGATGGTAAGAGTAGGGTTACATATTTCATTGAGGAGCTAGCATGATCAAGATATGAGAAAAGAAAAGAAGTGAATTGCCTTAGTCATCCTTAAATGATGTAAAAGAACTTGCAATATAGCTTCGACTATTATTTCATTTTCTCATCAAAACAACTAAATCATATAACTTATTCATGTATTCAAGTAACAAAAGCAATTTCATTGATGCTATAATCAAGATCTCAACACAACTAAGCATCTTTTTACCTATCCATATACACAATTTTCATCATAGAGGTCATTTCCATATAAGAAGCACTTAAAATTCTTGAAAATTCATAGGTTTTGAAAAAGTTCATGCAAATGCGAGTGTCATAATAGAAAGCAAGCCGTGCAAGAGTTATTACAAGCCAGATTGTCAAGAGTAGTGGAAAGTACATAGAGTGCTAAAGTGAAACATAAGGTATTAAGTACCCCCACCCCATACTTGACATCCACATTGTCCCCAATGTGAAAATCAAGCATAAGAAGGAGAAAAATACTTACAATGTAAAAGAAGTGGAAGCTCAATCCTCTGTCGGTGGTGGAGGTGGTGGATATGGATACATCGGTGCGGAGGGATCGTAGAAGTGGCCTAACTGGTGGTAGTACATGTCCCTCATCTGGCCATCATAGGATAAATGCCTAGCGTCCGTCTCCTCCCTGTAGTTCCTGAACTGTGTGTTCAGGGTGTCATAATCGGTGCGGAGGACACGGTAGTCGGTGCTGAGGCTCTGGAAGCTAGTGACTAGCTCCCTGAAGTGGCGTGGAGCTCGGCGTCCTCGTCTAGGGCCTGGAGCATGTGCATAAGAGTGTCGAGGTGGCTGCATGTCATCCTCCGTCTCCTCATCCTGCCTACTAGTCCTGCTCGGTCCTGCTCCATGAGTGTCAGTGTCCATGGCATCCGTAGCATGCCCGCTATGGGTATCGCTCTCAAACTCGAGCATGGTCTCCTGTCCTCCATCCTCATCCTCCTCTGAGTCACCTGCATCATCATCATAATAAGTAGGAGGTGAGAACTCCTCAAGCATCGCCTCAAAGGTCTCCTTCCAGTTCCTCTTATTCCGAATGGTGTATTCGGATTTCCATATGATCTCGGATGGCTTCTTCTTCGGATCCCTGTGTCATGGCATCGGCACATGTAGAGTTCCTCTCCCTCGAGGAATCAAGACCTGTCGAACCACCAACCTCTGTGAGCCTAAAGGAAGGACACTCTCAGCTAGAGTGCATCCCGAGAAGTCATAACCTAGAGTCCTAGCCACATGAGTGACCAAGCCTCCTGCACAGATGTCACCCTTGGCTTTGTTGGCTATCTTTCCTAGATAGTCAGCAAGCATGGTGGAGATGTCGGGAGTGGTGGTGGATGTCATGCAGTAGAGGATAAAAAGCTCATCAGCCTTGAGCTTCTGCGGAGTCTCAGTCCGGGCAAACAAACTCTCACTGAGTATCCTATGCACTACCTTGAAGGAAAGGTTGTACATACTTGTCTCCTTGGAGTTTCCGGGTCTCCACTTATCCCTTCCGTACTCTCCTACGGAAATAGCCTCCCAAAAATCACTAGCATTGAGGCCTCTAGCAAATGTGCTTGCATCTGAATAAGAAAAGCCAAACAAGTCGCCAAAAGCATCAATGGACAAAGTGTGGTCTTGGCTCATGAGGCGGAAAGTGACCATCCTTTCCCTAGGATCGTGCTCAAACGTACTAAGAAATTCTAGGGTGATCTCCCTATAAGCATCTTCCCTAATCGTGGCAAACTGTCTCAACCCTGCTCTATCAAGCATCATATCAACATCCTCTCGAACATATAACGAATCTAAGTCATCAAGCACTATGTAGCGAGGACGGGTGAATGGGCGATCTATAATGCGTTCATAGCGTTTCTTATGCTTGGATAGGGGAGGGGGAAGCTTAGGGATGTTGGTAGGTGGTGGTGGAGGTGGGGCAAGGGCTTTGGAAGAAGATCCCTTCTTCTTCCCCGTGTTTCTAGTTATCCTCTTTACAAGATCCATTCTAAGTCCTAAAAATCGACCTGTTCTTCACAAAAATCGGCCAATTTTTCTGGGCTGGGTCGATTTTTATCTCGATTTCAACGATTCTCACAATTCTGTAAAGTTTTGTTCAATCTATCACCACACACAGTTCTCTACAATGATTTCTAAACAACTTCCTCTATCAATTCCAACAACAAAAGCCTTCCTAAGCAACTTCAATTTCAGGTGAGAAACTTAGGTTTTGGAAAGAAAAACCTGAATTCCTTATGGAGTAGTCGATTGCTGTGCGTGTCGTTGTTAGATCCTTGTTCCTCGTTGAAAATGCTTCAGTTTGGAGCCAAGAATCTCTCGAAATGGTTAAGGAATGAGGATTTGAGGGTGTGGCGACTTTTCGGCTTTCTTGAGAGAGGGAAATCGAGAGTTGGAGATGTGGGAATGAAGAAGATCGAGTGTGATTGCCTTATATAGGGTCGATGATTTCTGAAGAAAATCGGCCGATTTTTCTGGTCGATTTATTTGTCGGGGCGATTTTTCTTTCTGACTGAAAAAATCGGACGATTTATTTTGGCAGGTCGATCTCCAGGTCGATTTTTGTTTCTGTTGAGAAAAATCGACTTGCTCTGTTACTGAATCGGACGATCTTCTTATGGTAGGTCGATTTCCTTCCTTGTTTTTCTTGAATCTCGAAGATATAACTTAATTGTGCTCCATTCTCCGTGAATCTCTCACATTTGAACCTAGTTTCCTGCGATTAATGACACGACAAACCAAGAGTGCATCGAGGAACATATAAAAACGAAAAACGAAGAAACAAAGCAATTAATCTATTCTAACTAAGTGAAGGAAAGAAGGGAAAACTATACTATCATTGGGTTGCCTCCCAAGAAGCGCTTTATTTATCGTCTTTAGCTGGACGGTGTATGATGTTGTGTTCAATGGAGGAGGATAGGAGCTATCTCCTCGACCGGAACTTCCGGTGTGTATTTCTTCAACCGTTGGCCATTAACCTTAAAACTTCCGCTTTGTTCACCCCATACTTCAACTGCACCATGGGGGAAAATTCTTTTAATCACAAAAGGTCCTGTCCAACGGGATTTGAGCTTACCTGGAAATAGACGCAACCTTGAGTTGAATAGGAGGACTTGGTCTCCCTCCTTCAAGTCTTTTGGAATGATGTGCTTATCATGCCAGCGCTTTGTCCGTTCCTTGTAAATCCTTGCGTTCTCGTACGCATTTAGCCGGATCTCATCCAGTTCATTGATGTCTAAGAGCCGTTTCTCTCCGGCTTCTTTCATGTCGAAGTTGAGCCACTTGATAGCCCAATAAGCTTTGTGTTCTACCTCTACAGGAAGATGACATGATTTACCATAAACGAGATTATAGGGAGTCGTACCTATTGGTGTCTTGAAGGCTGTCCTGTATGCCCATAGTGCATCGTCAAGCTTCATTGACCAATCTTTCCTCGTTTTAGAGACGGTCTTCTCTAAAATCTCTTTAATCTCTCTATTGGATATCTCGACTTGTCCTCTGGTTTGCGGATGGTAAGGTGTAGCTATCTTATGGGTCACCCCATACTTAGCTAATAGAGTCTCGAATCGACGGGCTGTGAAATGCGTTCCTCCGTCACTAATGATGGTTCGGGGAGTTCCGAACCTTGGGAAGATCGTTTTGTTGAGGAACTTCACCACTACCATTGCATCATTAGTAGGGGAAGCGATTGCCTCCACCCATCTTGAGACATAGTCTACGGCAAGAAGTATATACTGGTTGCCGCATGAAGATGGGAAAGGTCCCATAAAGTTGATGCCCCATACATCAAAGATCTCTACTTCTTGTATGTTGTTGAGAGACATCTCATTCCTCCTGGATATATTACCTGTCCTTTAACAAGCATCACAAGAAACAACAAACTTTTGCACATCTTTGAAAAGTGTAGGCCAATAAAAGCCGGAGCAAAGTACCTTAGCACAAGTCTTGTGGGAAGTAGCATGTCCGCCACATGGTAGAAAATGGCAGTGTCGGATGACAATATCTATCTCATCTTCGGGAATACATCTCCTGTAGATGCCATTTGGACCTCTTTTGAATAGAAGAGGTTCGTTCCAATAAAAATGCCGGATGTCTCTCAAGAACTTCTTCTTTTGAGCATATGAAAGTCCGGGTGGAATCTCCTGACAAACAAGGTAATTTACAATGTCAGCAAACCATGGATCATTACCTTGTGATATGTGTCGAAGACACTCTTCAATCTCGTGCAGCTGCTCGTCAGGGAAGGAGTCGTCTATCGGAAGTTCATCCGACTCGCCGGTGAGTTGCGGACGACGACTAAGGTGATCGGCGACGGAGTTCTCCGATCCTTTCTTATCACGGATCTCTAAATCAAACTCTTGTAAGAGTAAGATCCATCGTAGAAGCCTTGGCTTCGCATCCTTCTTCGTGAATAAGTATCGGATTGCGGAGTGGTCCGTATAGACTATCACTTTCGCACCTACAAGATAGGAACGAAATTTCTCAAATGCATATACTACGGCTAAAAGTTCCTTTTCCGTAGTTGCGTAGTTGTATTGAGCCTCATCTAGCGTTTTGCTAGCGTAGTAGATGGCATGAGTGCGACCATCTTTCTTCTGTCCAAGAACGGCTCCTATAGCGACATCGCTTGCGTTGCACATGACCTCGAAAGGAAGAGCCCAATCGGGTGGTTGAATGATTGGTGCCGAAATCAAAGCTTCTTTGATCCTGCAAAAAGCATCTAAGCAATCTTTCGAAAATTCGAAAGTCGCATCTTTCATCAAAAGATTAGTCAAAGGTTTTGAAATCTTAGAAAAATCCTTTATGAATCTCCTATAGAAGCCTGCATGTCCTAAGAAGCTTCTAATTTCTTTTACTGATGAAGGGGGAGGTAACTTCTCAATGGTTTCTATCTTTGATCGATCTACCTCTATTCCCCTTTGTGACACTAAGTGACCTAACACAATTCCTTCGGTGACCATGAAATGACACTTTTCCCAATTTAAGACTAAGTTAGTGTCCTCACATCTCTTAAGAACTAGTGAAAGGTTATAGAGACAACTATCAAAGGAAGAACCATATACCAAAAAGTCGTCCATGAAGACTTCCATGATATTCTCTACATATTCGGAGAAGATTGCCATCATACACCTTTGGAAGGTGGCTGGAGCGTTGCATAAGCCGAATGGCATTCTTCTATAAGCGAACGTACCCCATGGGCACGTAAAGGTTGTCTTCTCTTGATCATCCGGATGAATTGGTATCTGAAAGAAACCGCTATATCCATCTAAATAACAAAAGTAGGCATGTTGGGCTAACCTTTCCAACATTTGATCGATGAAAGGAAGGGGGAAGTGGTCCTTCCTTGTGGCCACGTTCAGTTTGCGGTAGTCGATGCACATTCGCCACCCTGTAACTGTCCGTGTAGGGATGAGTTCGTTGTTCTTGTTGGCAACAACGGCAATGCCTCCTTTCTTAGGTACTACTTGTACCGGACTCACCCATTTGCTATCAGAAATAGGGAAGATGATACCTGCATCAAGTAGCTTAAGGATTTCTTTCTTCACGACCTCTTTCATTGCCGGGTTTAACCGTCTTTGAGGTTGGCGTGAAGGTTTGTAATCCTCTTCCATTAATATTTTGTGCATACATAGAGAAGGCTTTATTCCTACTAAATCATCAATGGTGTAACCTAGTGCTCTCCTATGTTGCTTCAAAACATGCATGAGTTTCTCTAATTCATCATCATTCAAATTTGCATTGACTATAACTGGGTATGTGGAATTAGTGCCAAGAAATGCGTACCTTAAATGCGTGGGAAGTTGCTTCAATTCTAATGATGGAGGTACCTTGGTTGGTGATGAATCGTGGCTTTCGGATGTTGTGGGAGAGGTCTCTATAGGTGTGGGTACTTCATCATTAGATTCGGAGGCGGCTGCGGTGAAGTCCGGAGAATCCATAGAATTACTCATTGAATCGACCCCCCTGTAATAAATCGGTCGATCTTCTGCACGATTTTTCTTTCTGTCGGAAAAAATCGTGCTACCTCTTCATGAATCGGGCGATTTAATGTTGTCAGGTCGATTTTAGTTTCTGTCGGAAAAAATCGTGCTACCCCTTCATGAATCGGGCGATTTATTGTTGTCAGGTCGATTTTAGTTTCTGTCGAAAAAAATCGGATTGAATCTTCAGAAATCGGACGATTTATTTCTGGCAGGTCGATTTTCTTCACAGTTTCCGGAGTCCACTCTAGTTCTTCAATTTTTGCTTCTAGTTCTTCCTCCACATCATTTAATGCTTTCACATCCTCATTGCAGTCATGTTCCACCCCTTCCTCCATGATGCTCATGCTAAGAACCTTTTGAAGAGGGTCTTTCATCAAGATCGAACTTACTACCTCTCTAGACTCCTCTTCCTCAACAATTTCATAAACGTCGTCTTTCAAGGCTGGCTCCTTGATTAAGGAAGATAGTATGAATTCTATCTTTCCTTCAACAATATGGAAGGATAGCTGGCCGTTCTTGCAATCTACCATGCATCCAGATGTGGCAAGGAATGGTCTCCCAAGGATGATGGGAACCGGGTAATCTGCAGGTATGTCAAGAACGACAAAATCTATAGGTATGTAAAACTTACCTAGCTTTACCGGAATGTCTTCTAATATTCCCACCGGCTTAGTGGTAGAACGATCAGCCATGTAGAGTGTGATCTTCACCGGTCTAGGCTCTCCTAGACCAACTGCCTTGCATAGAGCGAGAGGTATGATACTCACACTTGCTCCAAGGTCACAAAGAGCATCATAGGTAGCTTCTCCCAAAGTGATGGGTATGCAAAAGGATCCTGGATCGCGGAGCTTGGGTGGCATATTCTCCGTCATAGTCTTGATGAGTTCGGATGACTCCATACTCATCTTGACTTCTCCTATATCTTCCAACTTCCTCTTGTTAGAGAGGATCTCCTTGAGGAATTTCCCGTAAGCCGGCATACCTAAAATCGCATCCATAAAAGGTATGTTAATATGGAGCTTACTCATAAGTTCAACAAACTTACCGAAATGTTTATCTAGGCGTGCCGCGCTCTAGATTGAGGAAAAGGTAGAGGTGGTTTGTAAGCGGGAGGAGGAACATAGACTTCTTCCTTCTCTTTTGCCTCTCCTTCTTTTGTGGAGGTATCAACTACTTTAGGTTGAGGGTCGACGGTCGTCTTTCCGCTCCTAGTAGTTATTGCCATAACCCTTCCCTTTGGGTTATCTTCTGTTTTTCCGGGAAGCTTCCCTTGATCTCTTGGAACTTCTCCGGCCTTGTTGAATACTTGGTTTTCTAAAGCTTTGTGAGCTTTGTCAACCGAAGTTATGTAACTCTCCAATCCTTGTAGCTTGCCTAGGATCGTTTCTAGCATGGGATCCGGTTTGTTTGATCCGCTTGATTGTTCCTGGCTTGTTGAAGGAGTAGAAGAAGATGGAGGTGTTAGAGCCTTTCCAGCATATGAGTAAGGATTACCTGAACCTTGCTGATTTGACCTCCGATTGTTGTTATTTGAGTTCCTATTGTTGTTGTTGTTCCAATTGGAGTTTCGGTTGTTATTGTTGTTGTTGCTCCAATTGGAATTCCGGTTATCATTCCTTTGATTGTTGTCTCGCCCCATGTAGTTGGCTTCTTGCTCTTTAGTCTTTTGAAGACTCGTTTTGAGCACTTCCCTCAATTCTTTGATGTCATCCTTGAGGGAGAATATTTGTGTTTGAGCCGCTTGATTCAACTTGGCTCCCGTATCGCCTTGATTCCGGCTATTTGATTCCACCTTCCGGTGGGAATACTTCTCAATCACTTGGGCTTGCTTCTCAATGAAGTCCCAAGCATCATCCTCTCTCATATCCATGAATGTGCCGCAAGATAGAGATTGGAGGTTGAATTGTGTCTCCACATCCAACCCTTTGTAGTAGATCTCCAATAATTCCAGCTTGGAAATACCATGGTGTGGGCAATCCAACAAGAGATCTTGAAACCTTTCCCAAGATTGAAACAAGCTTTCGTTAGGTTTCATAGAAAAAGCATTTATTTTACCTCTCAATTCCGCCGTTTTGGATGGCGGAAAGAACTTGGTGAGGAATTCCGAAGACAATTCCTCCCATGTAGCTAACTTCGCAGCCGGAAGTGTTTGGTACCAAGCTAGAGCCTTGTCCTTCAAAGAGAAGAAGAACGGCTTAATCTTGTAGTTGCTTGTAGTAGCCTTCTTCGGCTTCATAGTCTCCATGAGAATCTCAAAATTCTGCAAGTGTTGATGCGGAGATTCAGTACTTGCTCCGCCATATTGACTTTGGCGAACCATAGTGATGACTTGTGGTGAGAAGCTAAACTCTTGGATGTCTTCAGCTCTGAAATCCACACCTAGACGGCGTGGTTGCTGAATTGGATCCATCCGTTGCCCCAAAGTTCGGGGTCTATCTTCGTTATTGACAGCTCTAACGTTCCTAGTCGTAATGCGAGGGACAACCTTAGGTGTTGGAGTGTTTCGGTTAGGACGAAGTGATGGATCGATCTCTTCAAGTTCCGGCATATCCGGATCAATCTCGTCATCATCGGATGAGTCATTTCGAATGGATTTAGTTGGTGTCTTGACTTTCTTCTTCTTCTTGGAGTCGTTCAACTCCAACTTCATGTCCAACATCATAGCTCTCAGTTCATCAATCTGAAATTGATGACTTATTTCAGCTTCCTTTCGAGCCTTCTCACTCAACTGGAGTTGGCGTTGAGCTTCGTTCAGTTCAGCCTTGTAGTTTCTCTCATCGTTTTCAGCCATTTTCTTCTCCTTCAACTTTCTCCTCAAAGTTCTTTCTAATTCGGGATCGAAAGGAATTAGATCTTTAGTGGATCTAGTCTTTCGCATATACCTAAAGAACCTGCGAAGATCACTCAAGTAGACAAATCAAATCACAAAAGCAAGAGCTCTCAAGCTAGACAACCGAAAACCGGATTTGATCTAGACCAAATCCCCGGTAACGGCGCCAAAAACTTGTTCGCTCAAAAGGGTGTGCGTCAAAGTCTTAATATTTATATCTAGAACTCAAAAGCAAAGCGAACCCGCAGTGTACGGATCGGCTGTAGAAAGGTAAGAATTCCAGAGTCGAACTCAGGGATTTGGTGAGAAAATTTCCAATTTCAATTATCTAGCGAAAGTATAAAAGCTTTTTTGATATGATAAAGAGAGAAATGATTCCAAGGATTCAAGTATCCGATTTAGGCTTTCGATTCAAGACACTTCTATAGATATAGAACAGAATTTATATTGCCAAGATTAAATGTTCAAAGGTAGGATTCGTACGATGAAGTTCCGAAACCTATATAACTAATCTATAGGTTCTCTCTATAAAGGTTGTTGAGGCTGCAATATAGAAAGATCTAAAGACAAGAATTATGTTCAAACTAACTATCTAAAACTCCAGGATATGACTCTCCAAAGTAAGAATAGAAAGCAACTTAGAATCTTAATAAAGGATGTTGAGTCTCTTTATTACCCAAATCTTGCAATCTTAATCTATTAAATGTAGAAACAGGTTTGAAGTGCATTCATACATTCAGTTAGAGGGTAGGAAGGTTAATCAAAATTGGGGTTTAGGCAAGGATTAGTTTTGATTAAAGATTAATTCAATTAAAGTTCGTCAGAAGAATAAATTGTGCTGTTCATACGAAAAATCGGCCGATTTTTTTCAAGAACAGTCCGATTTTCCTGTTTGTCGTAAAACTAAGATCTAAATTCTCAGGGTCCTAATGTTTGAATGAGTTCAGTCTATCATCATCTAAGCCTTAATCATCAACTATTCTCCCCAGAATCACAAGGTTTTTAGCCAACCATTTTCAAAATCGAATCAAATTAATTATTGAAGAAGATATCGCAAAGAAACCAATCTTGAACGAAAAATTCTATAACTTTCAAATCTGTAAAACAATCGTCAAATCTGTTCAATGTATCTATCAACAACTCAATTTCGTGTTCACAAACCACAAACAAGGCAATGGAATAAAGAAATCTCACAATCAAATTAATTGGGCTTTATGTCGTTGATTTCTCCAAAACGTGTAAAGATTATCTGGTGCCACCTTCTCGTCTTCGTTCGTAGGGTTCTCTTCTATAGTTTCTTGCAGATGGGCCGTTTGGCAAAACTCTCATCTAGCCCAAATTAATTGGGCTTTATGTCGTCTTTTCATTTGGCCGAATCGTGAAGAAAATCGACCCAATCGATTTTGGTGAAAACCCGTTCGATTTCAAGGTATGAAAATCGTCCGATTTATATATATATTGGCACGATTTTCTTCAACAAAAAGTGATCTTCCTTTGGTTCGTCTTCTATGCTTCTCCTTTGCAATTCCTTAGCCCTTTGTGCTCCTTCTAAGACTCCTTTAGCTTCCTTAACATCCTTGGATGCTTCTTGCTCCATTTTTGCTTCCAATTTAACTCTATTTACCTGCAATTCATCAAAATCTCGTGTAGACCTCTATTTCCGACAATTGATTGAATATAACATAAAAGGTATGCAAAATCCCTCTAAATGCAAGGTAAATAGAGATAATGTGCTGCAATATGCATGAATATGATGATACATAATTCATGTCATCATTTACCTTACGTGTGTTTGTGTCTGTATTCTCTTGCTATTATATAGAATGTTAGTTAACGGTTTATACCGTCGTTATAGATGTTCCGTAGGATTAGGATGTTGTTGAGTGATCCGGATGGTGTGGTCAGCCGGGGTTCCCGTACATTATAGGACGGGATCGGGTTTATGTCCCTTTTGTTGTTTCCCTTTTGTTTTGAACTCGGCTGTGAATCTTTTACGCTTTCTTTTGTTTAAACCTTTGGTTTTATATTGATTTTTGGTTTTCATTCGTTTGTGCCTTGTTGTAAGATTCGTTGTGCTGCTGCTTCTCTGAGGGTCGGGACCCACTGTGCGGTCCTAGCCCGTAAGGGGTCTAACATTTTCAAAAGGGGTTTTGTTTTTAAACTTGTCGGTCTGGTATAGATGTACGGGTGACAACCACTACCTCCGCGGATCTCAACAATGTACTTTCTTATATGTTGGCCTTTATATGTGCTTTTTCTTGGATTTGTGCTTTAGTTGTAGCGTGGCCTTATATCTATATATAGTCTTATATATCTATCCATATAGCAGATGACACGCACTAGAGCTACCACTGTTATAGGGTGAGGAAGGGGTCGACCACCACTTCCATCTGCCGTCCGTGGACGAGGACATGCAGGAAGACCTCCACTAGCTAGAGGTCGGGGCCAAGCCCCAGTTGCTGATCCGCCTATCGCTGAGGTGTTTGTTGAAGAAGTTGTTGAGAGTGTTGTTCTTGAGGCTGCGAACGGAACCGCTGCTAGGTCCGGAGCACAAAGAGCGCCATCGACAAAGTCCGCTCAAGTGTCCATCGGAAATTTTGTATATCACGACTATGTGCAGAGAGTTGAGGAGGCTATCCGGACTGGAGGACCAACACTAGTGCCGTCAGTTCTTGCGAGATTAGCTGAGGTTTCGCATAGAGTTTCATAGGTTGTTGCCACGCCTGCTAGAGTTGTTGAGGTTGTTAGAGCGCCGGCTGAGGCGAAGGAGCCGAAGCCCGACAGTTGGTTGAAGGCTTTCGACCAGTTGAAGGTTCCCACTTTCATGGGAAAGACTGGATTGGAGGTGGAGCAGTGTCTAAGACAATTGGATTTTGCTATGAAGGCTATCTGTTGCCCAGAGAGACGTCGAGTTAACATAGCACAGACGCTACTGAAGGATCAGGCTCATTCTTGGTAGAGGACCGCTCGCAGTAAGGTCACTAGTTATGAGCAGATGAAGACGGTGATCAGGGATCGCTACTGCCCTGCGGCTATGAGGAGAGACCGTCTTTAGGATTTCCTTGAGGATGGATTCGAGGATTTACCTATTGCTGAGACATCAGCAAGTTTTAGGATGGGTTGTCTTTGTTGGGTCCATCTGCACCACCTGAGGATCAACATGTTTACCTTTTCTCTCAAAGGCTGAGAGAGTCGACACACTCTTATCTTGTTGGTTCCGTTGTGACTCTCTAACGAACTACCAAGATAGAGCTTCTGCTTATGAGAGAGACCGACCGGGTCAGAGGAGAGCTTCTTAGACAGGAGGTCCTGAGAAGAGACAGAAGACTGGATCAACCAGTGCTGGAGCTAGAGTAGCTGGTTTTGGGCATAGTCAGACGTCGGGACGTTCTACTTTCCAACAAAGTTCTGATAAAAGACAGCAATATCATAACTACGGAGGTGCAGGACACATCCGAGCTGATTGCAAGAAGCCAACCGTGACTTGCTTTTCTTGTGGAAATCCCGGACACAGAGCTGCCTTTTGCCATCAAGGCAAGGCGCTATCACAGCAGGGTTCTTCACCTACCAGTGTTGCGGGATGAGCATAGAGATCTCAGTATCAACAACAGAAGCAACGGAGAGTTTTTTGTTCTACCACTCCTCAGGGTTCCACTCCGGGACAAGGGAGAGGTAGAGGACGTGTTGGTGGATCTGTAGACACTAGAGATGCATCAGCCATAGTGTATGAGTTGAGGAGTGTTGTAGAGCCGACAACGTCAGCAACCACATATACCATTCATATTAATGGTTTTCCTGTCAGGGTTCTTTTCGATACCGGTGCTATGCATTCTTTTATATCTGATGCAAGTGTAGATAGATTGGCCTTAGTTACTATAGAAGGTAGACCCTATAGGATTACCCGATGGGGGTAAGATTCGAGGTACACAAGAGGTTCGTGATTCCCCTATTAGATTGGGAGGTCGCGATTGGCCAGCTGACTTCTTCGTCATATACTTAGTACATGAAGAAGTTATTCTGGACATAGATTAGATGGATCAACATCGAGCAGTTCTGGACATCGGCAAGAGGATAATGACAATAACTACAGATGCAGGTCATGTTGAGATTTTCCAAGGATGGGATCTCGGGAAGACTGGTACAGTCATCAGTGCAGTGCGAGCTGCAAGACTTATTAGTCAGGGATGCAAGGCTTTTTTGTACTATGCCATGAAGGATAGTACAAGTCCTGATTTGGAGGAGATTCCTATAGCTTGCGAGCTTGCTGACATCTTTGGAAAGCCATCAGGTTTACCTCCACAAAGGAGTTTAAACTTTGGCATTGAGCTAGAGTCCGGTACAAGACCGATCTCTAAGGCTCCTTATCGTATGACGCCTATCGTGATGCTTGAGTTGAAGAAGAAGCTCCAGGAGTTAGTAGAGAAGGGCTTCATCCGCCCAAGTGTATCTCCTTGGGGCGCACCAGTACTTTTTGTCAATAAGAAAGCCGGGTCAATGAGGTTATGTATCGACTACCGGCAGCTAACTAAGGTGACGATCAAGAACAAGTACCCATTGCCCCATATCGACGATCTTTTGGATTAGTTGCATGGAGCTTCAGTGTTTTCGAGGATCGATTTGAGATCTGGATATAACTAGCTGAGGGTGAGAGAGCAGGACATAGCCAAGACGGCATTTCGGATCAGATATGGACACTACGAGTTTGTAGTGATACCGTTTGGGCTTACGAACGCGCCCGCAGTCTACATGGAGTTAATGAACAACATCTCAACTTCCTAGACCAGTTTTTAGTTGTCTTCATAGACGACATTCTGGTTTAATCTCGCAGTAGAGAGGAGCATGCATGACATTTGAGGATTGTTCTTCATGTTTTACAAGATAGAGAGCTTTACGCCAAGCTTTCTAAGTGCGAGTTTTGGATGTCCGAGGTAGCATTCCTTGGTCACATTGTTTCAGCTGAAGGGATCAAGTTAGACCCGGTGAAGATTGAGTCAGTAGTATCTTGGCCGCCACCTAAGAACGTCAAGGAGGTTCGCAACCTCTTAGGATTGGCGGGCTACTACCGGCGTTTTGTTGAGGGCTTTTCAGTTATTGACCGACCGCTCACTTCCTTGTTGAGGAAATCTACGAGGTTCGTATGGTCCAAGCCGTGCCTGCAGAGCTTCGAGGAGTTGAAGAAGAGGTTGACCTCTGCTCCTTTCCTAGCTCAACCAGAGGGCATTGAGGACTTTGTGGTTTACAGTGACGCATCCAAGCTGGGCTTGGGATGTGTTTTGATAGAGCGAGGTAAGGTGATTGCTTACGCGTCTCGACAGTTGAAGACGTACGAGGAGAATTACCTACCCATGACCTCGAGTTGGCTGCTGTGGTTCATGCTTTGAAGATTTGGAGACATTATCTGTACGGAGCTACGTGTCAGATATTCACAGACCATAAGAGTTTGAAGTACATATTCACTCATCGGGAGTTGAATAACCGCCAACGCAGATGGTTGGAGTTGATGAAGGACGTTGATCTTGAGATCTTATACCACCCGGGAAAGGCTAATGTGGTAGCAGATGCCCTCAATAGGAAGACTCTCCGGGAGATGGCGATCGCTAGGCTGACAGCTAAGCCACAGTTATAACGAGATCTTGCATGGCTAGAGATGGATATCCACTTACCGGATTTTGATAACCAGTTTTTCACTTTGGAGATAGTACTTGATCTGTTGGCCGAAATCCGACAGAAACAGGAGAGTTGCCCAGCGTTGACGCAGATCCGAGACCGGTTGTCTCGAGGAGAGGCGCCGCCGTTTGCAGTTGGTACTGATGGAGTTTTGAGATGCAATGAGCGTGTTTGTGTGCCTTCAGATCGAGAGTTGAGACAGAGGATCTTTCAGGAGGCTCACTCTTCACCTTACTCAGTGCACCCTAGCGCGAGTAAGATCTATCAGGATATCAAACGCTCTTTCTGGGGGGGAGGCCTGAAGCCAAATGTCACAAGATATGTAGCTTAGTGTGCGACCTGTCAGCAGGTCAAGATCGAGCATCATCGACCAGGAGGCGACCTACACCCACTTCCCGTCCCTCAGTGAAAGTGGGAAGATATCTCTATGGATTTTGTTACCGGTTTGAGACCAAGTTGAGGTTTTGATGTTATCTGGGTCATAGTAGATCGATTGACGAAGACCGCGGGTTTCATTCCGATCAAGGAAACGTGGCTGCTAAGTCGGTTGGCAGAGGAGTTCACGAGACAGATAGTGAGACTTCATGGGGGTACCTAGGACAATAGTCTCTGATAGAGACGGACGGATCACATCCAGATTCTGGCAGCAGGTTCATGCCACCCTAGGTACGAGTATGCAGTTCATGACTGCTTGTCATCCTCAAACCGATAGTCAATCTGAGCGGACCATCCAAACTCTGGAAGACATGTTACGAGCCTACGTATTAGACTAGGGACAGGTGTGGCCAGATCACCTTCCCTTAGTGGAGTTTTTGTACAACAGTTGGCACGCATCAATCAGGATGGCTCCTTATGAGGCTATATACGGACAGAGATGCCGTACACCGTTGTGTTGGGACGAGCATAGCAGTGCTAGCGGAGTAGCACCTTAGAAGATTCAGGATGACATGGATCGAGTAGCAGTGATCCGAGAGCGGATGTTAGCAGCGCAGAGTCGACAAAAGTCTTATGCAGATAAGAGGCGCAAACCTCTGGAGTTCAGAGTTGGAGCTCAGGTTTTGTTGAGAGTATCCCCGACACGATGCGTCAGACGTTTCGGTGTCAAGGGGAAGTTGAGGCCCAAATATGTTGGACCATTAAAGATTCTTGAGCGAGTTGGAGAGGCAGCATACAGACTTGCCTTGCCACCGAGACACATCGTCAGTCACGAGGACCTAGTGATCGAGCCAGACAACACGTTCGTAGAGCACCCGGTGGCTGTCTTGGAGCGTAGTAGGAGACGCTTGCGTTCAAAGGACATACTGATGATGAAAATAAAGTGGTCGATGCGAGGAGCTGATTAGGAGACTTGGGAGACAGAGGATAGTATCCAGAGGAACTATCCGGAGTTTTACGCTGAGCTAGATGCACTGTTAGCGTAGTCAATTTGTTTGGTTTTTCCTTTGTTGCGTTGCGTACGCTTTTTGTGTGACGTTTTGAGTTACGTGCTCCGAGTGGGAATATGTGAGTTCAGTTCTGGTTTCGTGTGTTGTTGTGATCGTTGGGATTTTGCACGTTTCGGAACAAAACTTATTTTTAGGGGGATTTGATGTAAGACCCCAGTTTTGCCTTCACTGCCCCCGCGGTGAAGAAGGCCGCCCGTGCGGCTGAGGTGATCTACCCCTGCGGATTTACGACAGATCGCGCCCGATCTATTTTCGTTCGTTTTATCTTCTTTCCATAAATAGAAGATCCGATCTTCTATCTTATGGGCCAACTTCCCTATCTTCTTCTTAACCCTAGACGTCCTTCCTTCTATATTTCCAGCCCTTCTCTATATATTCCCGCCTTTTCCTCCTTTTTCTCGTTTCTTGCATTCGTCTTCAACCTTGAGAGCTGCAACTGTTTCCTTGCTTCCCTGTGATCTTGCTGAATGTGTAAGTTCATCATTCTCTGTTCTTCCTTACGTTCATGTACTGAAGCATGCTTCCTTCTTTATTTCCGTTTTCTTCTTCTTTCTCTCCTTTTCTTCTTCTCCAAGAATCAAGTTTGAACCTTGACTCTTGTTGGCTTCTCGTTGTTGATGTATCGTTGTTCTCAGGGTCTTTGGAGTGAGTCTTGACGTTTTGGAGTCAAAGGATCGAGCTTTGGTTTCCCTTGCTCTGAGTTTTGTCGAAGAGAAGCCCGACAGTGCTTCTGTCACGCAGCCGCCCCCACGAATGCACATCCCCGCCCCTACGTGTGGCCGCCCCTGCGCCTTTCCAGCCGCCCCTACGGTTTCCTCTACAGTAACTCCTGTTCTTGTGAGTTGCTTCCTTCCTTGCTTTCCTCGTTCCTTTTCTGGTTCTTATGGTTGTTTCTTGCCCCTTGAGTATGCTGTTAGACTAAGGTTGAGCCCTTAGTTTGTGGAGATCTCTTAGAGATCATTGAAACTAGAAGTTATAGGTTTCTAGCAACCGTTTCGTTCCTGATTCGTGATGCTTGTGTGAACAGGCTTTCCTTGCTCCTTTCCTAAGGGAAATTGAGCCGTCTTTGAGTTGTTTGTTGAACTTTGAGTTACCTTCAAGTGAGGTAAGTCCCTTGGACTTACTTAGCTTCATTCCGTATATTGGTTTGAGTGTTTTGGCTTGTTTGTGTTGTTTATCATGTTTATAATGGATAACCGGAATAGGATTCACCCTTTATAACCTTAACTGGCCCTAGTGTATTATAACCGGGCGGTGACCATTTTTCTAGTTCTACAGGAGACCGGAATGTGCTCTTGCAACCAAAGCCCGTAGGTAACGGATAGTACTGATCTATTCCTATTGGCAAACGGAAGTGGAGGCGAGTTTCGGGAGATTCTCGTGTGACAAAAGAAGTTGAATTAGTAATGGATAACTTTAAGAAAGATAATAACCGGTTGTGTGCAAGCATGCTATATGTTTATTTTACCTTACGTGTGTTTGTGCATTTACGCTGTTGCTAGTATCTAGAATGTTAGCTAACGGTTTATACCGTCGTTGTAGATGTTCCGCAGGTTCAGGATGCTGCTGAGTGATCCGGATGATGTGGTCAGTGGGGGTTCCCGTACATTATAGGACGGGATTGGGTTTCATGTTCCTTTTGTTGTTTCCCTTTTGTTTTGAACTCGGCTGCGAGTCTTTTACGCTTTCCTTTGTTTAAACCTTTGGTTTTATATTGAGTTTTGGTTTTCATTCGTCTGTGCCTTGTTGTAAGATCCGTTGTGTTGTTGCTACTCTGAGGGTCGGGACCCATTGTGCTGTCCTAGCCCGTAGCGCTTCGAGTTCCCAGAACTTGGGGTGTTATATCTTCCACTGTTATTGTACTCCAAAAAGCCCTTGAAAGAAACAAAAAAACTCCCCGACCACTTCTCCAATGAGGTTGTGGTCGAACCATCAATGAGGTTGAGTGAAGGGATAAAATCTCTCCGCCCATTGGCCTTCCTCAAAGTATGAAAATAGGAAGAAGATCTGACACTCTTGAGAACGTGCCTGAATTTTGCATGTTGCTCATAGAAGCTCCTATCCGCTACATTAAGTCTCTTAGCCTTAGACTTGTACTCTTAAGTTAGTCTATAAGGACTCAGACTCAGGGTCCAGTCTAAGGCTTTCAAGGCAAGACACATACTCATCATTTGTCGTCCTTGCCTTATCGGAGATGTGCCCAGAATGTCGTCTGTTCACACCTTGTAAACGCCCTTTCATGCCCTAAAGGAGATAACAAAGATGGACTTGGTAGGTTCCCCAAAGTCAGCAACTCCAATTCTCTTTCACAATCTCTTGAACTAGTCATGTGAAACCCATCTATTAGAGAAATTAAAAACGATTTCCCTGACACCGGACGGTAAGTGATGTGGGAGATTACGGGCTTGTGATCCAAGAACTACCATATGTTCGGAAAACTAGCACGACAATACACCCCCTGCTCTAGCCAGTCATGGTAGATGGTACCACTTGTCCAAGTGAATATGTTAATAATTATAAATGGTATATCGGATAGGCCCAACTCCTGACAGACGTTCAACATGCCCTTACACTTTGAATATACATACGGGTTCACCATTGATACGCTTCTCTAGGTACATGAAATCATTAAATTCACCCAAGACAAGCCATGACATAGGATAATCACTAAACTAACGTTTAATAGGATCCAACACTCGCTTGCAATAGATGATACCTCCAGTCCCGTAGACAAAACAAACCCCATAACGCAATCCAGTCACCTTGCAAGTGACAAAGACAACGATAAACTGCTCACCAATCTCCCTAACCTCCAACTCAAGGCGAGTGTCATTCCATAGGACCAAAATTCCTCACCTTTCATCGATATCAAAATTAGTGATGTACTTCCAATCTAAAAACCGGGAACGCATCACTAGATGAATATCTAAAGGTATAGAATCATACTTGGTCTCAAAACCCCCACACAACCTAGCATTAAACTCCATCAAAAGCTTTCTTAAACCAATTTTGTTTCCGGGGTTGGTCAAACTCCTGCATGTTCCAAGAAATAACACTTATCGGGAAATTGATATCCGGGTAACCCTCCCGTGCTTACTGACCTCACCCCTCAATTGGGAACTGGAGGCAAGTCTGGTGGACATGCGCTCAAGGAAAATCTCACCCCTCCTTATGTGTTGTCGGTGGACTTGAGTTCAGGATTTAGAGGCCACAACTCTCTCTTTGCTCATTGTGGCCTTAGGATTGTGATCGGTACGCGTATTCGGCTTGGAAAGGACTCTAGTGTATCCCTCCTCTGTGTTAGTCGCCTTCTCCACATCTATCTCAATTGTCAAAGTAGTGTATGTATTGGAGACTTTGACATTGGGAGTCGAAACTGACTTTCTCTTGCTCTCAACACTCACTTGCTCCTCCTCCTACTCAACTCCCTCAACATTGTCCTCATCAAACCCCTCTACTCTCTCCAACTCCACCCTTATAGACTCCACATACATCTCTCTAGTAACTCTATCCTTAGCCTCTCTCACCCTTGTGTACATATATTTAGTACTAGAGTTGTCTTGATCCTCACTAGATCTAACAACTTCCTCCTCAAAGGAAGTCTCCTCAACCTCTTCCACCACAACGATCTTTCTTTTGTGAGGAATAATCTTAGGTGTAGTCTTGGTGGGGTAGTAAATACTTTTACTACTATAGTTGGGCTTAGAAGCCCAATTCTTACTCACCAACCTATCCTGACCTGTGGAAGTACGGTCCTCCTCTTTATATCTTCCCTCATCCCTCACCTACTCCTTCATCTTCTTCTTTCTCTTATCCTTTTCATCCTTAAGATTAACCCTCTCCGAAATGGTCTTTGTAGCAACCACCTGGATAACCTCCGCATCCACAACTTGCTCAACAACACCCTCCTTTGCCTCCCAGCGACAACAACGTTTGATGGAAGACTTACTAAGGTGTCTCTCTCCATCGGTAACAGTTCTACTAGTGTCACCCTTACCTGCATCCACATCCTTCTCCATCATAATCTCAATATTACCTAGGTTATCTCCTTCTCCAATCTCCCTCTTTCCTTTCTCAACAACATGTACATACGTCCTTCACCTTTAAAACTCCTCCCTCACCAACATGACTACTCAATCTAGATCTCTTACCCATGTCTCCTCTCTTCTTCTTGAAGGAGCACCCTCATCCTTGTGACCAAAAGTGAGGAACCCTTTATTATAATCCGGCTCATTCTTATAGATCATTGTGCAGATTACATTAATACCATCATCAAATTCAAGGGTAATCTCTTTCTTTATCTCTAGAGAAAATTTAATATTTGTGAGCACACGAGCATCATACCCTCTTTGGTCGCAAAATCCATGTAAAGAGGCTTCTCAAGCATAAAGGCAACCCTCCCAAGGATATTAGAAGTCCGGTAATCATTAGGGATATCGTACAACCTTACGCATAAGGGATTAGAAGATACGTCTATCTTGTTGAACGTAAACTTATCAGGGACAAGTTTGAGAATCAATGGCCTCCCGTGAATGTGGTATGACCCTTCTCTTAGCACTTTATCCTGATCGTTGTCATCATCAAATGTGAATATCATCCACCCAGCTTCCATCTTGAGCCTCGACTTCACTCCCCAAGATTGTTGTATGTCCCTAATGACAAAGTATCCTAGGTAATACCCAACGTACTGGCCAAGTAAGCAACTCCCTCAAACCTTCTCCTTAGGCAACACCTCATCATAACGGATTTTAACAATATCACCGGTAGGAGCAATGTAAGTCAGCGCACCCTCTACCCCTTTGTTCATAAAAACATTAGTGGAAGGACGCACCCTGTTGTTATGCCTTAAGTGAATCCCACCACTATTTGCACTAGTGCCCGTGCGGGGTAGATCAAGAAAATCAGTAGAATTAGTCTCACCCCTAGCATTTATAGGCCTAACAATACCACTAGATTCAGATCTAGAAACTACCCAAGAGGCCAAAAAAAAAGAACGAGCAGCATGAGTAATCACCTTAGGACAAAAAGGAGAATACTAGGAACTAAAACAAGTACACTAGCAAAAGGGATAATGGGCATATAAAAATCAAGAACATACACATCACCATCATCATCATTAGCATCATTATGAGAGAGAATATTAGTCATGGTGGCGTATGATCAGGAGGAACATTCAAAACAGATAACGCATTGAGCTTCCACAACTCGAGGAGACATCGAGGCGCATGCACCACGTCCTGCTCTCATTGAGACAGGCGTTGAGGATCAAGCACCTCCTATCCAATTAGATGCTCCTATTATTGTTGAGGAGGATGCGGCATCATCATTACCACAATATGCTCTGGATTATCATACGGAGGACTCGGAGGGTGATCCACATCTAGATGGCATTCTAAATCGTGAGCAAGAGCATGTACTTGTTGGGCAGAAGTAGGTACCTATTGAGCGGATCAGTCAATCACGTATATATGGATCAGGAGTAGATAGCTATTGACGAAGTACATGAGCCTCATCACGAGGAGACATATTCTAGAGGCAGTCCCGCATGTCCCCGAGATGGGTGCTCCTACTATCTTGGGGTTATTGATACGTTACACCGGACACAAAGCTAGTGTGATATGGGATGACAGGGTATATAAACAATTTTTTTTCCAAACGTTAGATATCAAAATATTTTCCTTGTTTTTGTAAGATAATGTTAATTCTTCAACTTATCGTAGGACGATCCCTAGACGATCAAGCTTATCAGGAGACTGGATAGGATCAAGAAAGTACATGAGTGCTCTTGAGATTTGGACGACCATATCCCTTGTTTGGTTTGGCTAGACGCAATAGACTTACAGAGTTAAATGACCTTCAGTTATGTGGGGTCGATAACTCTTTGGTTACGACGTTTGTCGAGAGGTCTCACCTCGATACGAAAACATTTCACTTGCCATAGGGGAGATGGATATATCACTACACGATGTCCATATTATTACTATTGGACTTGTAGTTGATGGGGATACGCTACTGACTCCCGCAGTGATTTGTATTCTAGGTCTAACTAGCTCGTTCATGCTTTTGGCTTATCCCTAGAGGAGACCCTTCAGACTGCGCACATGTACTTTGTGATCCATTGAGGACTATTGCCACATGCATGTTGGACCTTCTAGATGCTCCTCAAGATACTATTGCATTTTCATGTTTGATATTGTTCATCTCGTTGGCCTTGACAGTCGACAAATCTACCAACAAGCTTCGACCATGGCTTACCGACTTAATATGTGATCATGAGAGAAAATTTGCATATGCATGTAACACCGAGGTACTCATATACTTGTATAGATATTTGGGGGACACTTCTAGGAAGAGGGTCACAACAATGGGAGGATGTACTGCACTTTTATAAGTATGGTTTCATATCAAATTTCATGTACTTATTTTATGAATCAAACTTATTTTATTTGTTTTCATGCAGTTCTGGGTACACACACTTCCCATTATTGGGGTGTGAGGTAGTGGAGGATCTAAAGATGTATGGGTATGCAAAGTAGTCTTCAAGACTTGTCGTCTTGAAGAGACTGTCAAACCGACTACTAGTTTTTACTTTTTAGAGGGTCCAGACATTACAAGCACACATGCTAATAGTCTCCCGTTTCTCCAATCAAATATATGCTAGTCTTTTTCTGTTTGATTTATGGTCTTTTGTGCATTATATGACGTTCATACCTTCTAATTAAGACTCAAATACTAATTGGTAGTTGTCTTAGAAATCTTATACATGTCTTATTACCGTTGACGGTGTTGATTGCCTCATTTTCTTGCAATTCACTAACATTATGTATGATGTCAAAAGGGGAACATATGTTCTTGTTTTAGTTAACAAGGACTCTACACTGAGACTTAAGATTTTCTAATATATATGTCATGCTAAGGGGGATGACCAAGGGATGTCTAATTAAAGGGAAATATAAATAGGTGTACCTGAGGGCGTACTTATTTTTTATGATGTCAAAGTGGGAGTATATGTACCTCGTCAGCAAGTACTTGCAAACGTAAAATTCCTAGGTTTGTTCGTAGGATTTGAGTGAGTGTGTAGTTTAGAGTGTTGGGTAGATTCCATAAGGGCGTACTCGGGAAGTATAAGTTTGTAATCTACACTCAAAGAAGTTTAATACAGTCGTTTAAAGTCTTATCCTACAAAGGAGGTAGTGATTTCATCACGGTCAACTAATTTGTTGGTTTTGGTTTTCACTCTAAATACTCGTGTTGATCTTTACATACTTTCATCTTAAGTTCTATATAATGCCGCTACATAGAGATTTTGAGATTTAGATTTCCTAAAGAATACTAATACTGATCCAACAAATTGCATTATAGTTAGTCAACTTACTATCTTCCTTTCTACATTATCTTCTACTTAAATATAAGATTGTTTAAAGATAGGTTGTTGGGTGGTTTTCACTTGTTCACACACCTAGCACTAACTTCGTGTCCCTCCCTCACCTAACAAAGTTAGTTGTTTTCTCTTACAGTTTTTTTTGTCACAAACGAGTTTGTAATTTTTTTTAATATTTTTTACAATTCGGTTTATATTTTATAGGTTTCTTTTTAGTTGGATTCCTCTTTTAATTGTTTAAGCAACTTCACGATTATATGTATTTCCACTCTTAATTCACTTTATGGTGAAGGCGATCAATGTGTCGTATGAACTAGTATTCTTGTCTTGCTTCATCCCTTGTTACTCTAAATCCCCTTCATAATTGTCAAAAAGCTTGTACAAACGGTAAATTTGGCTTTATACTATTCAAAGTGAAATGCGTCCCAAAGTGTTGGTGATAGTGTACTAATTTGGCTCTTTGACATTTGTGCAATCAACAATGCAAATTTTCAAACTTAATTTTCGATTATGTCAAGAATTGAGAATTGAAGAAATTTAAAGTTAAATCCCTCGTTATCTAAACAATTGATTTTCAACATCATCTTACTTGAAAGTAAGAAATAAGCAGATCAAATACCACATATTCCAAAAATATTCCTTTTCTTGAATCTTTTCAAAATATCAAGTTCTTATTACCATCTTTCGAAAAAGTTCACATCGAGCATGCTTTTTGAAAAGCCAATAATGTTGTCGATTCACCTCTTTTTTTTGGGCAATTTAGATCCACCATCAATGCCGATGTCCCTTTAAGTGTTCTCATCCTGATGGTCTTTAGCCTATGTTGCACGGACACTTCTTGAAGGCGGCGTGTCCCGTGTCCTGCCGTGTCGGACACGGGGATACAATAGGACACGACTCGGACACGGTCAAGACACGTTTCCAAGGTAGGACACGTCTAGGACATGGTGAGGACGCGGATTATGTCCGGCAAGACACGGTCAATGAAAGTTTACATTATTTTTGTAAGGCTAGAAAAAAACATTTTCTTATAAACATAAACAAAAACTGATTTGCCGTAATATTTTTTCTTCTCTCCCATTTTTTCCAACTAAACCTATCCTCACATGGCCACCTGCGAGATTGTGGTTGCCGGAAGTAGGACACCGATCTTCTTCTTCGGCTCTAATGTTGAAATGTTGTTCTGCCGGTCGACTCTTCTCTCTATTTTTCTTATGATTTCATAAATTAATTTTGAATCTTTGATTACTAATGTATTGTGTCATCTTTCTTTGTTGAATGTTGAGTGTGTTATTCTAATACTTTCGCTTTATATAATTTATTAATATTTATTATTGTTTGCCTTGGTTGATCATGTTGTTCGGCTGTTGTTTATTTGTAAAATGAATGGTTCATTCTTCAATTTTGATACTATATATATATATATTTCAGATTATAAGACTAAATATGTTCATTTCTATATTTTGTAAGACTGGACATGTTTGTGTCTAATCTTTTGTTTCGGTTATTTTGTTATCAGGTTAATATTTTTATATACTCATATATCATTGATTTTTTCCACATATATGTATTTCATTATGATATAGGAATTTTAGATTTCAATATTATTGAATAATATATTATTTGTTTTACTCGCCGTGTCCCCATTTCCTATACTTTTGAGAATTGTCGCTTCCTCGTTTCTCGCCGTGTCCGTTTCCCGTTTCCGTGTCCGTGCATCATAGTCTTTACCAATAGTT
Organism: Fagopyrum esculentum; assembly: GCA_033239045.1. NCBI lineage: Eukaryota > Viridiplantae > Streptophyta > Magnoliopsida > Caryophyllales > Polygonaceae > Fagopyrum > Fagopyrum esculentum. The sequence goes on from BSUD01000004.1 coordinate 56,570,717, forward strand.
CTTAAGCATGTCCACGGATCACGGGTTACCCGTGACCCGGCAGGTTTCGGTCCGGCGGAAACCCGGTGGGTTAGTGACCCGGCGGATCCGGGTCACGACGAGTCCGGGTTCCGCCGGGTTACGGGTAAGGGTAAGGGTCGAGGTGATCCTTACCCACAAACCCGGTGGGTCGACCCGCCAATGGTCATATTTTGAAAAAAAAAAATTTAACCCAACGGCTAGCCGTTAGGGGTTACCGTTTGGCAACGACTAATGAGCAAAAATAAAATAAAATAAATTTAACCCCAAAACATTTCTATAAATACCCCAAACCCAATTCATTTCATCTCACACCAACTCTCATACAATCATCTACTCAATCTCTTCATAATTTCCAACTCTTACATTCAATTACTCTCATATTCTCATTCTCTAATTTCCATTTTAATTATTCATTTTACATTTACTACATTCAAATATTCAATTACTCTCAATTCTCTTAATCTCATTATTCTCTAATTCTCATTTTATTTTCTTATTCTCATAAGTCTCAATTTTCCATTAGTACCAAAAAAAAGGCTAGCCGAGGAAGACGTTCCGTTAGCGGTCCGTCATCCGACGGAGGTGTTAGTCAAGGACGTCATTCCGTTAGCGGTCCTCCAACCGTATCGGATTTTAGGCGGGGTTTAAGCGGAGATCACGAGATCCACGAGGAGGAGAAAATCAACATGGATTCACCTCCTTTCCTCAACACCCAAGAATCCGAGACACAAGACCCGGAGGAGCCTATCAACAACACTCAACTATCGGCGGCGGTCTTTAGGTTTTGGCTCAAAAAAGGTGATCCCGATGCTAACGGAATTTATTATGCTAAATGCAACTTTTGCTTTACAAAATACAAGCACAAAAAGGGAGAAGGCTACGGGAACTACAAAAGACATATTCGCAACAAGCATCCCGAAAAAATGGGAATGACACGAGGGCAAACACAACTAACAGGGTAAGCGTCAACCTCTAACCAACCTCCTTCTTTATTTACATATGATCATGCTTCGTCTATGGATGCATTTTTGGAAATGTTAGCCGTAGATTATTTGTCGTTTAGTTTTTCACAAATGTTAGTTTTAATGATTGGATGACACATCATGCTCAACCCGCATATAAACCGATTTCTCGCCAAACCGCTAAAAGAAAAATGATGCTTAAATATAAAATGCGTAAAGAAGAATTGATTAAATATTTTATGGAAAATGATGATATCCAAGTTTCTATTTGTAGTGATACTTGGACCGACGGTTTGCAAAAAAATCACTATATGGGTATTACTTGTCATTTTATTGATAAATTTTTTATTTTAAACAAAATAGTTTTAGCATTACGAGTTTTCAACGAACAACACACCGCCCAAAACATTGCCCGTTTGATTGCAAATGTTTTGGAAGAATATAGATTACTTTCACGAGTTTTTTCAATCGGTTTTGACAACGCCTCCGCTAACACGGCTTCCATTAGAGATTTAACCAACTATTGTAAGCCATCAGTTGGAGGTAAATTTTGTCACATTAGGTGTGCCGCTCATATTCTAAACTTGTGTGTTCAAGACAGTTTAACATATATTGGAGATTTAGTACAACCTATTCAAAAAATTCTTAATGAACTTTGGTCTAAAAAAAAGTATGCGTACTAAATGGTATGCATATTGTAAACAAAATGGCGTTTATCCTAAAATTTTTTTCAAAAGATGTTTGTACAAGATGGAACTCTACTTACAAAATGATTTCCAAATCATATGATTATCGAGATCTTTTAAGTGGTTTTGCCGCACAACATGGTGATTTTGTTTTCGGGGAAACTTGGATTTTAGCAAGAGATGTAATGGAGATTTCTAAATATTTTTATGATGCTACTAATACTTTTAGTTATGTTTATACACCAACTTCAAACGTATTTTGTTATGTAGCAATTAATATTGCATTTGCACTTCAACGAGGTCTTTTAATTGATTCTATTTCACGGTTACGCTTCAGGTACGGCCCTTTTATTGCGGTACGGCCGTACGGCTGTACCGCAGGGCGACACGTGTCCCGAAAAAAAAAAAAAAATTTTTTTTTTTTTTTTTTTTTTTTTT
>BSUD01000004.1:56573040-56784876 GCA_033239045.1 Fagopyrum esculentum
TTCTATTATAATTCATGAACTATTCTATTATAATTCATGAACTATCCCATAATAAGTTTTGAACTATTACTTTCACTCCTTTATAAATTTTGCACTATGAACTATTCTATTATAATTCATGAACTATCCTTTTAGAAGTTATGAACTATTACTTAATAAGTTTTGAACTATTACTTTCAATCCTTTATAAATTTTACACTATGAACTATTCTATTATAATTCATGAACTATCCTTTTATAAGTTATGAACTATTCCATAATAAGTTTTGAACTATTACTTTTACTCACTTTTTTTAAAAAAAAAAAAAAAATTTTTTTTTTCGGGACACGTGTCGCCCTGCGGTACGGCCGCACGGCCGTACCGCAATAATGGGCCTTACTTGAATGATACCCCTATTTCACAAGCTATTTTTATAATGCAAGGTAAATGGTTAGATTATTATACAACTATTCCAGATGTTTTTCTTGTTGCAATTTGTGTTAGATCCTATACGTAAAATGGAGGATTTAAAACAATTTTTAGAAAGTTATTATGAATTTTTAGATTTACAACAACATCCCGATTGTCATGCTTCTACCATACTTGCTAGAGTTAGGTCTTTACTTGATGATTTAGTGGTTCATTATCGTGTTAGCGATCAAGGTCAATCATCTCAACCCCCTCCTCGTCCTTTATCTTCAACTACTTCTAAATTTAAATCAATTACTAGATATTTGTTTGGCCCGAAAAGGCCAAAAACCACGTCGAGTTTCCATTCGGAACTCGACGAATATCTAACCATTACTTTTGAGTTTTACAATGAAGAAAAGTTCGAGGATTTCAACGTATTAGAGTGGTGGAGCTCACCAGAGAGAATGAGGTTCCCTACCCTCACAAGGATCGCGACACAAATTCTCGCCGTTCCCGCATCAACGGTAGCGGTCGAGCAAATCTTTAGCCGGAGTGGAAAGGTGCTCGATCCGACGAGATCAAACATGTTGCCCAAGACGTTGGAGGCCCAAGTCCTACTAGCCGATTGGAGGAGAGCGGAAATGCGAACACAAAAAAAAACCTATCAGCGGAGGAAGGCGACGACGATGACGACGAACGACAACAAACGCCATCGGATGTATCGGCGGGAAGCTTGGATCAGGGAGCGGCGGCGACCGAGTCCGACGACTAAGGTAAGGGCCAATCGGGGATATAAACAAAGGTATGAGAACTATGTGGGCTTTGATTCCTCCTCTCCGAGAGGATACGTAGGGAATCGGGATTCTGGTTCAACCCTAATTCTCCCTTTTTTTTCACAAATTTCGGGTTTAAAAAAATACACCAACCCGCCAGACCCGTGACCCGGCGGGTCCGACCCGTGGACATGCTTAGTAGATCTATAAGAGCACCCACATTGGTGTGTTTTAGAAGCCAATTATGATAGAGAATTTAATTTTTTTTAGAACCGATGTAATAGTGTCCTCCTGTAAGATGAAAATATTACGTGCAAGATGAAAATGTATCAACTTAGAATATGACATGTGAATAAATACTATAAATAGCTTTAAAGCTTAAAATATAAGCTAAAAAATAAAATATATATTTTATAATTCATAAAATAATTTTATCTATATATGAAAATCTATTTTATATATACTTATATCACTTTTAAAAAAATTAATTTATATAAGTAAAAAATAAACTATTTTTGCAAAAGCGAGAGAAAATTTAAAAAAATATTAAAATTTATATTAAGATGAATCTTATCACTGGAAGCTCTAAGATGGAAACGAGTTCTAATCAACTACCTCCCAAGCTATTATATTTATCAACTTCTCCGAATTGCTTTCCTTTACATAAAAACACACATCTTGTTAACTTTTTTTATTTTATTTGGATTGTGCGCTGCTGAAGCCTTTTGTCATATTGGTCGGGGATAGAGCGAAATCAGAGCAGATAAATGGCAGCTTCCATGTCGCTTTATCTTCATCCACCTCCTTCCTCCAACGCCCAATCCACAATTACTAGTATCACTCACCTCCATCGCCACTGCCACCTACCTTCTGCCTGTACCGCCAGGTTTGCGGCAGACTTCAGATGCCGAGCCGGTCAGACCGGATTCTTCACGAAGCTCGGCCGTCTCATCAAGGAGAAGGCCAAGAGCGATGTCGAAAAGATCTTTTCTGGTTTCTCCAAGACTCGCGACAACCTCGCTGTCGTCGACGAGCTCCTCCTTTACTGGAATCTCGCTGATACTGATCGCGTTCTCGACGAACTGGAAGAGGTCTTTCTCTCTCTTTTCGAACTTTGAGGAATCAAAATGTGCTCATGCCAGATCCAAACTGGGCCTTCATTCCAGTTTTTGTTGTAGGTGTGGTTTACATTTATTTGTGCGCTCAGTTTGACGTTATTTTTGGTGTCAGGCTCTGCTGGTATCAGACTTTGGTCCAAAAATTACCATCAAAATTGTGGAGAGCTTGAGGGCGGATATATTGTCAGGGAAGCTCAAATCAGGGACTGAGATAAAGGTAGGCATTTCCTTTTGATATTACGGCGATGAAGAAAATGATGAATTACGATCAAAATTGTGTCAAACGATATGCTGGATTTGGCAATAGTTGCTCTAACTTCTGCAGTGTTGATACTTACATTCCATTTTACAAATAGAGAAATTGATGAATTCATGTGTTTCTTCAAGGACAGACCGAGAGGATCTTGAAACAATTCTTCAATCTGCAGAATGGAAACAAATTATGTCTATGCTCTGGCCAATGTGCCTGATAATGTAGTCTTGTGCATCATTTTCCTTTTTTCATATCTCAATCGTACTATGATTTTGAGTGTGCAAAATATTTGTTTCTGTTGGGGTTTATAGCATTGACTGGTTTAATTCAGGTTCCAGTTGGATATGTAATAATTGTAGGAAGCTTTAAAGAAATCTGTCCTGGATTTGTTGACTAGCAAAGGAGCCAAGACAGAACTTAAACTTGGATTCAGGTTAGGGATCTCTTTTGCTTTATTTCCTTTTTATCGCTTTTGATCTCATTATTCATTTGCTAATTCCGATGGGGTTGATGCCCTAACTTTCTTTCTCGTGTCAAAGAAAACCAGCTGTTATCATGATTGTTGGTGTTAATGGGGGTGGAAAAACTACGTCCCTTGGTGAGTTGTGCGACAAGTATCTTGTAGTTGAATTTCATCATCCAACTGAAAGAAATTGTTGAAATTACTATGAGATATTTGATTGGCTGTATGGAATGAGATTTGATGGCTTCCTTTTGGTTTATATATGTACAGGCAAATTGGCATATAGATTGAAGAGTGATGGAGCTAAGGTTAGGACTTAACGGCTCTGCTATCTGATGCTGTTATAAATGGTATTAGCATTCCTAGAAAAATTAAAAGCGATTGTTCATCTACTCTGCATAGTAATCCAGTTGATGCTTTGCTGAGATAATGTGCTATAATTTAATTAAAGATCATATATAATGGATTTTTGCTAATTTGATCAGTTACTCTAAACATCACGGGCAATCCTAGCAAAAGAGAGCTGAAAATATTTTAATTTGGGGCAGATGCATTGATCTTCTGCTGGAATATGAATATCAATGGGAATGCCTTGTCACGTGGCTCTTTTTTCATTTATGATAAGATCTTTTTAACTGCACTTGCAATTATGTATTTGCTTGTAGAGAAATATATATGGGCAGATTCATTTTGCATTTTTATATGGACCTGTTCCTTCCAGTAGTTCATCTTTCTATATCGACCATGTGATATTTTTATGTTCCACCAGATACTAATGGCAGCAGGAGATACCTTTCGAGCTGCTGCGGGTGATCAACTGGAGATATGGGCTGAACGAACTGGCTGTGAAATTGTGAGGGCTGAGAAGGAGAAGGCAAAAGCATCCTCAGGTATGGTGAAGCGTTGTAAAGTTAGCTTATTGTGTTGTCTGGATAGCATGTGATTTACACGGTTTTTAATGTTCTTTCTGAATAGTCCTTCAACAGGCAGTAAAAAGAGGAAAAGAGGAAGGATATGACATTGTTCTATGTGATACGTCTGGCCGTAAGTTGAGGAGCTCTGAATAGCATTCTTTTAATCATGGGCTGTCTTATATCCTCTTAGCAAACATTTGGTTATTCCCTCAGGTCTTCATACTAATTACAGTCTCATGGAAGAGTTGGTTGCATGTAAGAAAGCTTTGAGTAAAGTAGTTGCTGGTGCACCCAACGTAAGTTCAAGGTCCCTTTTTGATTTCTGATTCAGCCGTCAGATTGCTTTGTGAATTGATGGATTATGTGACCCATTCGGAACGTGCTTTGGGAGTTATTTTGGGGTTTTCCAGGTCATCTGTATGATCATCTTATAGATTAAGGTTGGAGTGTTGGTGGTGGTCTGGTGGCCTAAGTCCAGGGAATGCAAATAGGCTAATAAATAAGATTGAGAACTGAAACTGTAATTTTTGGCAGTACTGAACTTGTCATTAATCATGTAAGTTCAGTGAGGGAATCCAATTAGTATGAAAACTTGGGTTAGAGAGATACTCTTCCTGCTTCTAACATTTTGTCTTTTAATAAATCAGAGGCCATCTGTCATATTAATTACTTTTCCATGGTGCAGGAGATTCTTCTTGTTTTGGATGGAACAACTGGTTTGAATATGCTTCCTCAAGCAAGAGAGTTTAATGATGTAGCATTCTTTTATTTAGTATCACTGTTTTTTAATACTGTGTAAGTTTAACAAGAGTGATTGTGAAAAGCAAGACATCTTATCCTTTTCCCTCTGCAATTTGCAACCATCTCTGTGATGGTACGCTGCCAGGTTGTTGGAATAACTGGTTTTATCTTGACAAAACTGGATGGGTCTGCTAGAGGTGGTTGTGTGGTATGCATTCTAAACTTTGAGAATGACATGCTACAGTTTCTCTTCTTTAGACCTCACAAGGATTCCTGCAACGTTGACAGGTTAGTGTTGTAGATGAGCTGGGAATTCCTGTCAAGTTTGTAGGTGTGGGTGAAGGCGTGGAAGACCTCCAACCCTTTGAAGCTGATGCCTTTGTAAATGCCATATTTCCTTAAAAAGGTACGAATTGAACTTGATTCTGTTTGTCAAGCACATTATGTATTGTAATGCTAAATTTCGTTTATTCTTTAAACCCTCTGGTTGGGCTTTGATGACATCATTTAAGAGCCCGGAGAAACTTCACAATAGATGCTCTAAAACAGCACAACTCAGAATTGATACAAAACTAGAATTGCACAATTTCAGGGAATCGACATTGTGCCTACTTACAAGGAAGCAGATGAAGTGGTTTCCGATAGCTCAATGTTTGCCCTTGTCACTTTGCAAGACACTCGTGATCCAAAAGCATGCAGATACGACATATAACTAAGGACTGAAAATTGTGAATATTCTAGCTGGATTCGTCGTGTAGCCAATTGTACTGTCTGTTTTAGTGTAGAATGTAGAGCCAATACCGAATGCAGGTTTTCTAGTTTTTAAGAGAAGCTGAGCCACAGTAATCAACTCGCACTATTGCTTCTGTACGATAATTCATCCCATACCCACCCATTGTTTCTGCCCAAGACGAGGACGTCGGAAGTCCACGATTCGGATTTAGGCGCTCTATATAATCTATATACATTCTGTTAGATACATTTTGCGTGATTCTCAAAATGACTGGCATGAAAATATAAGGGGGGGTTCTCTCACTTGCGGAGGGGAGGGGCTTTGTGCTCCTGCCCGCACAATGACATCAAACTGAATTTCCCTGCTACAACGGGCCTGTTTTTTAAATTCTTTGATATAAAGGTAAGTGAAACAAGGAATGTACGTCTAGAAGTTGCTCGTCCTAGAGCATATCTCATATGAGGTCTTCAACATTTAGCGGAAGGTTCTTGTTCTCTAGATTCGAGCTATGTCCAAGAGATGTGTGTTTATCTATAACGACGTTGATTCCCTAAAAACACGTTGAACTTAAACTTGCGAACATCTTAAAATCAAAATCAAATTTTGGGAGGTTAGAAATGATTAATGAAATTGATAAGGTTATCCCTTTGATTCCAATAATGTTGTATCCTAAACTTAATTATGACATTTCGGAGACCTCTTATTAGAGCAAATGCTTCTGCTTGAAGGACGGTTTCTACTCCACATCTTCCCTTTCTCGTGACGAGTGTTATGGCATTATGGTCTCGAATAAAAAAGCCAAAACATTTTGATCCCTCGTGAGTATGGTAAACTAGCTTAGGGGTTAAAGGAGTAAGCTTTTGCAAAGGAGAGAATGATCACATTGGAAATTGAGACCCCTTTTAGAGCTAGAGTTTGTGAAGATTTAAATCTAGTTTTCTTATTGAGACGGAAGGACTCGATGAGGTTTTTAGTGCATAAAAAGACACGTTTTTCAATTGCAAATAGGGCTTTTTGGAGTTCACTTTTCCAATTTTCAGCATTTTTATATTGATCATAACTAGAAAAACTGGAGAAAAAAAAATCCAAGAAAAATATTTCGGGAAAAAATTTAAAAAACAAAGAAAAAGAAAACATGTATACAACTATACATAGATGTTTTCATTATTGACAACAATTTAAGTAAAGATGAAGGTATGCGTATACAATCTTGCACGTACAGGTAAAAAAACAAACACTTGAAACAATAGGAAAAATGGAATAGTTTGTATTGGTTAGCATGTATTCACATTTGGTTGATGTGTTTTGACCAAATCAATAGTACATGTCAAGATTATCACGGGTAGGAAAGGGCGTAGCACCAGGGAGATGGAGCCACTCGATCTGGACCTCCACTTGACCTGTCTCGACATTGTTAAGCTTAAGGATCATGGATTGTACCATATTCCCTTTACCTTGCCATACCACTTTGCTTTCGTCGGCTAGGCAGTTCCCAGCGCTCGGTTGAACCTTCTTCACAGCGGTCCCTATAGGGAGGTCCCTTAAGCCGAGCTCCATGCACTCCAAGTACGGCCTTAGGTCAATCTCCGCCATCCCCATCTCGTCGTCTTTAGAGTAAGTGTCCTAATTAATGTCGGAGATAATAAGTTCCCACGTAAAAAGTTATCAAATATAAAGCTGGAGACATTCCTTCTATTGTCAGTTGATTTGATTTTAGGATAAAAACTAGCTGAATTTATGTATTAGGCTTAGGGTTAATGGGCAGGTGCGCTCGTATGCACACGATTCTACAATCCGCATATACTAGGCTTTGATAATTAATAAAAACCAAATTTGTAAAAAAATTAAATCAATAGTGATGCGAGTCAAATGAAATGAGCAAATGAACATACATGATCGAAGACCGCGAGTCTGATGGGGTGGGCGGGGTCGGTAACCCGAAAGGTGAACTCCTGGTTCCACTGGGGATTGCAGTCGGACTTGACCACTTTGGTCCGGAAGTGCTGATCGGAGAGGGAGACGACCATATAGGGGTCGCTGCTTCGTAAGTCTCGGATGGCCAGATCCATCCCTCTTACAACTCGAACCTTCACAGCTCCCTCCATCGCCAATTCATTCGCTTCCACACAACTAAGATGATTATTAGATCATACACCATTTCGATCTTCTTCATTTTTGTATGGAGACCACGTCTTTTCTTTTCTTTTCTTTTCTTTTATTTATTTATTTATTTATTTATTTATTATTATTATTATATGTTTTTTGGGTCTGCTGCCAGCCAGCCAGCCAGACTCGTTCCTTCGGTTCAACAACTTGTGTCAGTAGATTTAACTATTTTCAAAGTCACAATTTTTTGTAGCTTCGTTTGACTTTCATTCATCTACTTTTTAATTTAAATTTAGATTTGCTGATATAATTATAGATAATGTCTGTAATAACAAACATTATTTATACTACCTAATTCAAATTTGTAATTTTTTTTTTACCAAAAATTGAATTATATAGATATGTATAGATTTAACTTGAGATCATTTTAAAGAAGGCTTCTTTTTATAAAAAAAATTTAAATTAGAACATGATTTATTTTGATTTTTTAAAATATAAATTAAAATAAGTGAATTTCAAATTATTTTGTATAAATAAATTCTGGCTATAAGGTAAAATTTTTTGTTCTGCGTATTCTTGAAACACATTGAATAACGATAAGAGCTTTTTGTTTTGATTTTTATAAATAATTATGAATGATTATCATTTAACTTGAGAGAGAGAAATTATGTACATAAAACAATATATTGCCAAGTCAAACTTTATTAGTGAATATGATTCACTCAGAACATATAATTAAATATTTTTTATATTAAAGGTGTATTTTATATATATTTTTTTAATTAGACTAATTAGGCATTCGGTTGATTTAGAATATAGTTTGATTAGTTTTTCCTTATATTTCCTTTTAAAACTTTATAAATTTTAGGACAAAACTGGTTAGTAGGCTATTTAGAGAAATATTGATAGTAAGTAGGCTTTTTTGTTTTTCAATTAAGTAAATATACCCCTCTTATTTTTTTTCACCGTCAAACCTTCTCCATCCGCTTGTTTTCTTCTTTCTTCCAAATGCTTTTTAACAACTGAATTTCTTTTTTTATTTTCTTTTATTAATTTTTTTTGTCTTTTTTATTTTCTTTATTTTTTATTTATTTTCTAGAATGAAGAATTTTTTCACACACCGGAATTATCACATACCGGAATTATCACATACCGGAATTTCCACATACCGGAATTTCACATACCGGAATTTTCACATACCGGACCGGAATTTTACATACCGGAATTATCACATACCGGAATTTTCACATACCATAATTTTCACATACCGGAATTTCACATACCGGATTTTCACATACCGGATTTTCACATACAGGAATTATCACATACCGGAATTTCACATACCAAAATTTCACATACCGGACATTTACATACCGAAATTTACATACCGGAATGAATTTTTAATTGTCTAATATTTAATTTTGCAAATTTTAGGGGGCTCGTTGTAATTTTGCAATTTTTTTTATTGTAATTTGCGTATATGATGATGGTTTGCAAAAATGGGTCCATCACCGTCTCTTTTGGTTTCCAAAAGACATGTTCTTTTTCCCAGTTGACAATGACAAATTGACAAGACGTGGAGGAGTTGAGCATTATTTGAGTGGAGAATTATATGTTAAAATTGTCTCAAAATAAAAGTATTATGTAAACAAAAATAAATAGCGGACAGAAAGCACAAGGATCAAGTGCTGATTGTGCCGCTAGTTTTAATTCAGAAATTTCTGGAATGAAATTTCTGGTATGAACTTTTCGTATGAAATTTCTGGTATGAAAAATTATGGTATGAAAAAGTTCTAGTATGAAAAAAATTCTGGTATGAAAAAAATTCTGGTATGAACTTTTCGTATGATAATTTCTTGTATGAAATTTCTGGTATGAAAATTCTGGTATGAGAATTTCCGGTATGAGAAATTCAGTCCAGAAAATAAAAAAGAAAATAAAAAATAAATAAAAAAAGGCAAGAAAAATAATAAAAGAAAACAAACTCAATAATTAAAAATTATACTTATATAACAAATAACAAACATCATTTATTCTTTCTTTCTAATAGAAAGGTTAATAATTTTTACCTACTATTAAATGAAAGTGGTAAAAAATTTGGGGTACATTTTCTTAAACAAAAACTAAAAAAAGCCTAGTATGTCAAATTCTCCCAATATAACTATTTTTTTTGATACAAGGTAAATAACTTAAAAGGATCAATTTGTAAAAACCGATCGTCCTAAAGTATCATTTCGGATGAGGTCTTGAACCTTTTCTGGGATTGCGTCCGCTTCCATCTCGCCATGGTATCCGTGTGACGCAATCTTGTCCGCGACCGTATTGATCTCCTTGAAAATATGTTGTGCGGTGGAGTAATGGAAATCAACAATAATAATTGAAATATCGTTAATCATCATATCAAGTTCCCATGGTGGCTTCCAAATTCGATTAATCGAATTGATAAGCGTTAGACTATCTCCTTCTATCTCGATAGATGTAACTCCACACTCCTTAGCCTTTTGAACCGCAATGCAAGTGCTTCGCCTTCCAACACTGAATTAACATTACAAATGCCGTTTCCTACTGCCGTAGGAATCACATGTTGATCCCGAATGATAAATCCATAGGCGTACTTATTTGATGAATTATGTGAGGCGTCAAAATTGAGTTTATAGGATCCTTCCGAAGGTCATTGCCATTTAATGTTTTTCTTTCTTCTTCTTTGTGATTTGGTTGTTAGGGTATTCTTGCTGTGTTCAGAGTTGGCTAGATTCCAACTTGCAATTTGGTTAATAGTAATGACTTTGACGTTTTGTGGAAATTTTACTTTTTAAAAACGAACTGATTTCTAGCCATCCACATGTTCCACCAAATAACAACTACTAGAATCATCTCCTTATTCGAAATTGAATCCTTGAGGTCAAAAAGTGCCTCAACGATTCCTTGGTTATCGAGATCGATATTTTGAATGCTATTTTTTTACCTTTTGATTATCAATAGTTGTTATCATGGTCGGACACTGAAAGAAAAGGTGTTTGACACTTTAAGTATGGTGATTACAGAACTCACAATTCATGACGACCGGAATCCTCTATCTGTCGAGATTTTGTTTTGTAGGAAGACCATTCATAGCTAATTTCTACAAGAAATTCTTAATTTTTGGCATATCCAGGTTTTATCCAGAGTAACTCCAACTTTCCGTTTTTGAACCATCTCCAAAGATGATTTAGTTGAATACCACCCATCATCGTTTCCTAACTAATACACGCGATCGTGGATTTGACTTTTAGGGAGGTTATAATTCTTAATTTTTTCTATTACATTATGTAACACCCCAAATTCTGAGAACTCGGGGAGCTACTGGTTAGAACCTCACAATGGGTCCCGACCTTAGTTTAACAACAATTTTACTTGGATCTTACAACATGGCACAAAAGTATTTAAAACATTTGAAAACTTTAAACAATATATACATGGAGAATATGTATCAGCCTTACAAGAAAAGATACTAAAACGACGCATATGAAGAACAGAAGACATTCCCGTCCCCAACTAAATGAGTATGTGGACCAGGTTGACCATTTCCTTCGGATCTCTCTACAATTGTCTTAACCTGCAAGGCATCTAAAAGCGGTATAAAACCGTTAGCTAACATTCTATGCATAAGGATAAAGGTAAAAGCACAAACACACAATATACACAATCAACATGCAACACTCAATCCTTTTATTATCTTTAATTAGGTGATAGGTTATTATTAATGATACTTATTTTGTGACACGAGAGATTCCCAAACCTCGCCCCTGTCCCCGTTTACCAGCGCGGAATGGTACTAATGCATCTGACCGTCTACCTGACTGAGCTGGTCGCAGTGAACCTCCTAGACTCTCGCAAGAGCTAGGCAGATGATGTCACGGCCCGTTATCATACACTTGGGTCAATTACGTAAATTATAAAATCAGCCTAATCTGGTTTCGTTGTTTATCATAACTAACAAACACCACTCATACACATTACACTCATACAAGAAGCCAGCTAAGTAAGCCCGTGGACTTACCTAAATCTGATCTCGACTCTCTTAATCACAACTAAATCTGTAATTGTTATAACTCGGTTGCCTGTCAAAGGAGGCAAGTGTGTCAGCACACTTTTTAGGTAAATAGAAGTCTAAGACTTCTAAGGTAGTAGATCCTATTAGAACAAAATATAATATAGTACCAATTTATGGTAAAATAACTAATTTACCCTTGGTCCCGAAACTTCCAAAAATTCCATAATTCATGCCTAAACTCTTATTTGAGACTAAAGAGTCGTATTCTAACTCCTAAAGATGAATTTGGTTACAAACTAGCAATTTACCCATTTTCCTATTTTCGGAAAGATCGTTAAGGTCCAACTTCGGCTTCAAATATGAAATTCGAATAATCTTATAAAAATTCCAAAATAATTCCCTTGATCATCTATGATATCTCATCTACTCCTAGGAGCAAGAATTTCTTAAAATTCCGAAATAATTCCCTAGGAACTTCTCAAATGCATACACAACCGCTAGCAACTCCTTCTCGGTGGTAGCATAATTGAGTTGGACATCATCTAGCGTTTTGCTAGCATAATAGATGGCATGCGTAAGCCCATCTTTCCTTTGTCCCAAAACAGCCCCAACGGCTACATCACTCGCGTCGCACATGATCTCAAACGTAAACTCCAATCCGGAGGTTGCATGATAGGAGCGGTGATCAAAGCATTCTTCAACCTACAAAAAGCCTCAAGGCAATCCTTGGAGAAAACAAACTCAACATCTTTCATTAGTAGGTTAGTAAGAGGCTTAGAAATCTTAGAGAAATCTTTAATGAATCTCCGGTAAAAACCGGCAGCCCTAGAAAACTCCTTACCCCCTTCACCGAGGTAGGTGGTGGCAACTTCTCTATCGTCTCTATCTTAGCCCTATCAACCTCAATGCCACGGTTGGACATCAAGTGTCCCAACACAATGCCTTCACTTACCATAAAGTGGTATTTTTCCCAATTCAAGACTAGATTAGTCTCCTCACATCTTTTAAGCACCAAGGACAAGTTAGCTAAACAATCATCAAATGAAGATCCATAAATAGAGAAATCATCCATAAACACTTCCATGATATTTTCAATGTATTCAGAAAAGATAGCCATCATACACCTTTGAAAGGTGGCAGGTGCATTACACAACCCAAATGGCATTCTCCTATATGCAAATGTACCCCAAGGACATGTGAATGTAGTTTTCTCTTGGTCATCGGGGTGGATAGGGATTTGGAAGAATCCACTATAACCATCTAAGTAGCAAAAGTGAGAATATTGAGCTAATCTTTCTAGCATTTGGTCAATAAAGGGAAGAGGGAAGTGATCTTTCCTAGAGGCCACATTTAGTTTCCTATAGTCTATACACATCCTCCATCCCGTAACCGTTCTAGTTGGGAGTAATTCATTATTCTCATTAGTCACTACGGTCATCCCACCCTTCTTAGCAACCACATGCACGGGACTAACCCATTTACTATCCGAAATCGGGAAAATGATTCCCGCATCTAGCAATTTAAGGATCTCTTTCTTTACTACCTCTTTCATGATGGGGTTTAGTCTTCTTTGAGGTTCAATTGAAGGTTTATGCTTATCTTCCATTAAGATCTTATGCATGCACAAAGAAGGTTTAATGCCAACTAAATCATCAATGGTATAGCCAATAGCCTTCCTATGCAATCTCAACTCATGCAACAATCTATTCAACTCATCATCATTCAAGCATGCATTAACAATCACCGGATATGTAGAATCTTCACCAAGAAAAGCATACTTAAGATGAGAGGGGAGGGATTTAAGTTCAAGTTTAGAAGGACCTTTATCGATTGGAGACGCTCCATATAATGTAGGTTGAGATGAATCCAAAGCTTTGGAAGACTCCCCAAAGCTCCTTGAAGCTTGATCCACAACCAATGCAGTTTCTGGAGAAACCACGGGCAAAATCATGGGCTCTGGCACAACCACGGACGTGGAAGTTGCAAAGCTAGCCTTTTTGAGCACTCCAGAGAGTTCCACGGGACATTCCACGGGCGTGGTTCTTCCCCAAGCCGTGGTTCACACAGCAATTCAGCACACCTTCGTGTACTTCAAATTCAGCTCTTGTCTCCTTTTCCAATGCATCCAAAGCCTTGATTTCTTTATTGCAAGCCTCCTCAACTCCTTCCTCCATCAAACTTAAGCTAAGAACCTTCTCCAAGAGGTCCTTGATCAAGATTGAGCTCACAACTTCTCTAGACTCCTCTTGCTCGACGATGTTGAACACATACTCACCAAGGGCTGGCCCCTTCATCACTGTGGATAATTTGAACATGATATTCTCCTCTCCAATGTTGAAAGAGAGAATTCCATTTTTGCAATCCACCAAAAATCCAGAAGTGGCTAGGAAAGGTCTCCCTAAGATGATGGGAACCGGATAGTCCGCCGGGATGTCCAAGACAACAAAATCAATCGGCACATAAAACTTTCCTAGTTGCACCGGTATGTCCTCCAAGATTCCAACCGGGTGAGTGATTGAACGGTCCGCCATGTAAAGGGTCATCTTGACCGGCTTTGGCTCTCCTAGCCCAACCTTGTTGCAAAGTGCAAGCAGGATGATGCTTACACTTGCCCCAAGATCACATAGGGCTTCATACTTCACTTCTCCCACTCCAATTGGCACACAAAAAGATCCCAAATCTCTTAGCTTAGGAGGCATCTCCTCTTTCATGGTTTGGATAAATTTCGAGGACCTCTTTGTCATCCTCACTTCCCCATACTCTTCCAACTTCCTTTTGTTGGAGAGTATTTCCTTCAAGAACTTGCCATATGCCGGCATACCTAGAATAGCATCCATGAACGGAATGTTAATATGCAATTTAGACATAAGTTCAAGGAATTTACCGAAGTGTTTGTCCAAGCGAGCTCTTACTCGTGATTGTGGGAATGGTAGCGGTGGCTTGTATGGAGGTGGTGCCACATACGTTGGCTCATCATCCTTGCTCTTTCCTCCATCTTCTTGCAATAGCTCTTCTTCTATCACCACTTGCTTCCCCTTATCATTTCCCTTAGGTAGGGGATCCTTCATGCTCAGCCCACTCCTTGTTGTGATGGCCAACACTTGGCCTCTTGGGTTATCTTCAGTTCTTCCGGGAAGCTTTCCCGGATCTCTATGAGCTTCACCCGCTTTTTGGAACACTTGTGCTTCCAACACCTTTTGAGCTTTAGAAATGGAAGTCACCGTGCTCTCAAGACCACTCAACCTCCCAAGCAATTGCTCAAACATCATCTCGGTTCTATCATTTGGAGGTTGAGTAAATCCGGGTGGAGGTTCTTGTGAAGCCTTTGGTGGTAGAGCTGCGCTTGTGGAAGCGGGAGGGTTCAAGGCTCCATCCGGGTTAGAATAGGAAAACCCGGGATGGTTGTGGTTAGGCCGGTAATTGTTGAATTGCCGGTTGTTGTTGAAGTTCCTTGGGCCTTGATAGTTGTTGTAGTTTCCCCTTCCCATATAGTTCACATCTTCCTCCTTGGAAGACAAGTTTGCTTGCACTTGCGCTTGAGGGCTAGCTTGACTCTTCAAAGTTGTAGCACACAACTCCCTCAAAGACTTAAGCTCATTGTTGATTGCATCAAGCTTGAAATTACTCATTGTGACTTCACTCACCTCATATGCTCCCGCTTTCCTCCCATCACTCTTCCTATGGGAGTACTTTTCAATCACCAAAGCTTGTTTCTCTACAAACTCCCAAGCTTCATCCACATTCTTTTCCATAAAAGTTCCACCGGAAAGAGATTGAAGCTTGAATTGGCTATCTTCATCAAGTCCCTTGAAGTAGATCTCCAAAAGCTCTATTTTCGGTATACCATAGTGTAGACAATCTAGGAGAAGGTCTTTGAACCTCTCCCAAGACTTGAATAGGCTTTATCTATCCTTCATCACGAAGGCATTTATCTTCCCTCTTAGCTCGGTAGTCTTGGAAGGTGGGAAGAACTTAGTCAAGAACTCGGTTGTTATTTCCTCCCAAGTACTCACACGCCCTAGTGGAATCGATTGTTACCAAGCCAAGGCTTTATCCTTAAGTGAAAAGGAGAAAGCCCTAAGCTTATGGTTGTTGTTCTCCAACCTAGGCGGTCTTAGAGTCTCCATCAATATCTCGTAGTTCATCAAATATTGATGAGGGGACTCTCCTTCCATCCCTCCAAATTGATTATGCCGGATCATTTGTAAAACTTGAGGATGGAGCTCATAATCATGGGCTGCGGGATCTCCTAAGTTCACACCCGGACGGTGCACTCTTTGAGCCGGATCCATACGTTGCCCTAACGTTTGTGGCTCCTCAATCATTATCGGCTCAAAACGAATATTAACCGCCGGCTGCGGTTGTGGTGGTGGTGGAGGAGGTTGTTGACGATTAAGCTCTCTTTGCACAAGAGCTTGCCTAATCTCTTCAATCTCCCTCCTAGTTGCTTCTTGCCTCTCATTGGCAAGTCTCCTTTCATTCTTCAAGAGCTCATCTCTTAACCTAATTTGCTCTAAAGCCTCATCCAACTCAGCTTGAAGATTTCTTGCGGCCATCTCTTTCTTCTTCTTGATGCTCTTAGATCTAGCATTAAGGGTTTTCTCCGGTTCGGGATCGAATGGAGCTAAATCCTTGCCACGAGATCTTCACATGCACCTAAAGAATGAGAGATGTCCTGAAAATGCAAAGACACAAACCAAACAAGATCAAAAGCAACAAGAAAGACCTACACTATAAACAATCACAAAAAGACTCAATCTAGACCTAGTCCCCGGCAACGGTGCCAAAAACTTGTTACGCTAAGATTGTGACACGCAAAAGTCTTAAATTTATAACTCGATAAATTTTTCCTAACTCTTAGCGAACCCACAATGTATGGGTTGGTTTGTAGTAAGGATAGTATTCCGAGGTCGAACACAAAGACTAAGGTGAAATTGAATCAATAGTGACTAAGGATAGTGTTGATCTAGGCTAAGAAAGGAGAAAGAAATAAAGAAATGAAAATCTCAATGTTTTTGGATTGGTTTTGTGGTGATCAATCAAAGATCACAAATCATGCAATATTAAACAAATAACTAAGCTAGAGGCAAATAAACAAACACAAACACGAGATAGGTATTCAAGAGAGAAAAGCGGATTCTAGGGGTTAGAAATTCCGGTTATGGCATAGGACTCAAGCTATCTAGTCATTCCTTGGATCAACTATGGTATGTTGGGAAAGGGTGTTTCTCAAATGGAACCAATCACCAGGTAGGTCTCATGATCCACTAATCCCGCAACTAAGGTCCTATTACCGGGTAAGTCTCTAGGAGCCTAGGGTTGGGAAATCTACACAAACCGGATTGCTATCTAGGGATCTAACCTCTCCTTACCGGGTAAGTCTCGGGAAGGTAAGTCCTAAACATCGATTCTAGCACACTCGATCCAATAGCGGCTTATGAGGCTCACTACTACCTAGAGTTCGTCATCTTCGATATCTAAGAGCAAGAATCACCGGGTAGGTCTCCTCTAACACTTAGTTGCTAACACTAGGTCACCCTAGGATAGATTTAGCTTAACAAACACTAGGATTTCAAAAATCTAACAACCTAACATTCAGATTTATCAATGCAAGCAAGTCAGACAAAAATCACAGTCAGTTCATCAAGTCCATGGCCGTGGAACCTACTAGAACAGGCCGTGATTTACAACAGAGGCTAGGTTCGAGCAAACAATTCATCCAAAGGTACGTTTAAGTCTATCCTATCATAGTCCAAGCCATAACCATCATTTCCTTACCCTAGAATCGCATCTATTTAGCCAACAACAAACATCTTAACAATCAAACTCAATAAGCGTACATTCAAGGCTTCCATAGCAAGTAAATGAAGTGAAATAGAGATGAACAAGTAGAACAAAGAAAATCAAGCTGAATGTATGTTAAAAAAGACTTACAACCCTTCAAAAGAAGGTTCAATCCGTTCCTTACAAAACCTTGCAAATGTCTTCAACCAAAGTTGCTCAAAATCACTCTAGAAACTATGAAAACTCTAAAAATGGTGTGTTCTTCTTTTCTTCCCCAAAATGAGAGTGTTTCTTCTCCTCCAAGAGTAGCTCCAATCCAATGGTGAGAGTGTGGAAGAGAATGGAATGATGGGGTCTGCCCTCAACAGCCTGCAGGACCACATTTTATACACAATCAAGGGCAAGGGTCGGTTATGGAGATCATGGGACAGCTGTCGCAACTGTGCAGGGAGAACCACGGCCTATTTCCACGTCCGTGGAAGTCCCAGTGGCCATGGTTTTGGTGGTGCAGCTTTCTTTGGATCATCAAGCCACAAGTTGGTGCAAGGCATGCACCAACAAGGTCCCATGTGTCCTCCTTAGCTCCTAGCTTGCTTCCCAATGAGTCCGAAGGTGTGTCATCTCGAGGAATGATCCTCGAATGTATCGATTAAGCTCCAAAAGTTCCCAAAATACCTATAAAACATGCAAAAGTCCGTGTAGATGTCTATCTCGACAAATATACAAGAATTGAATGCAAACGTCATGAACTAGTGCTAAACCATGCATGAATGAGCGAAAAAAACTATCTAAATGAGTGCTTAAACCTACGTCATAAATCGTGTTATCACCCTCTATAAGACCGCTGAAATGAGAGGGAAAATCAATGCATTCATGATGAAGGACAAGGAGAGTTTGTCCTAGTCATGGGAGAGATTTAAACACATCCTTTTGGATTGCCCACATCATGGGATTCCAAAGATAGAGTTGTTGGAGATATACTTCAAAGGATTGGACAGAAACACCCAGTTCAACCTTCAACTACTATCCGCCGGCACGTTCATGGACATGCCGATTGACGAAGCTTGGGAGTTCATAGGGAAACAAGCTTTACACATGGAGAAATACTCCCATCAAGGAGCTGAAGGTGGAGTTAAAAGAGTCAATTTCCAAGAAGCTCCATCAAACAATGATCAACTCACCTCTTTAAAGAATGATGTGAAGCAATTGAAAGAACTTTTGGTTGCTCAAACCAAGAAAGAAGAGGAAGGATATCAAAAATCAAGGAACAACAACGGTTACCGGAACAACAACAACGGTTCCCGGAGCAACAACTACAACAACAATAGAGGATCCAACAACAATAATTGGAGGCCAAACAATCAAAATTCGGGTAACTCCTACTCTAACTCCAATTCGAACAACTCTTCTAACCCTTTCCTCTCTTCTTCTTCTTCTTCTTCTTCTTCTTCTTCTTCTTCTTCTTCTTCTTCTTCTTCTTCTTCTTCTTCTTCTTCTTCTTCTTCTTCTTCTTCTTCTTCTTCTTCTACTGCATTGAAGAGCCAGGAGCCTGGATCAAGCTCGTCCCAGCCAGAAAAGAAAGATGCAGTGTTGGAGGCTATCTTGATCAAGCTCAACGCTATGGAGACGTCCATGACTTCATTTTCGAAGGCACAAAAAGCCTTTGAACAACAATTCTTTAATAAGGCAAATGAAGTGCCAAGAGATCCAGGGAAGCTTCCAGCAAGGACAGAAAGAAACCCTAAAGGACAGATAATGGCAATAACGACGAGAAGTGGACTGAAAACTGCAGATCCAGTGCCTCGGTCGATGCCAGTACAGTCGAAGAACACCTCTGTCCAGGTACAATCGAAGAACACTTCGGCCGAGGTGCCAACCGAGGTTGAGCCTCAGAGAGCGTCGGACAAAACTGAAGTTTATGTCCCACCTCCTGCATATAAACCACCACTTCCATTCCCCCAGTCAAGGGCTAGAGCACATCTAGACAAGCATTTTGGTAAGTTCCTCGACTTGATGAATAAACTACATATTAACATCCCTTTCCTTGATGCTATTCTAGGGATGCCCGCCTATGGGAAGTTCTTAAAAGAGATTCTATCAAGGAAGAGGAAGCTGGAAGACTTTGGTGAAGTAAGGAGGACATCTAAATCCTCCGAGCTTATTCAAATCATGAAGGAGAAGATGCCACCCAAGTTAAGGGATCCCGGCTCATTTTTCATTCCCATTCAAGTTGGGGATGTCACTTGTAAGGCGTTGTGTGACCTAGGAGCCAGCGTGAGCATCATCCCACTAGAGCTATGTGTGAAGATCGGACTTGGAGAGCCCAAGCCGGTGAAGATACGATTATACATGGCGGACCGCTCCATTACCCATCCCGTGGGCATTTTGGAAGACGTCCCGGTTAAGTTAGGTAACTTTTATTTACCTATAGACTTTGTTGTGCTTGACATTCCCGTAGATTATCCAGTTCCTATCATTCTCGGGAGACCATTTCTAGCAACTTCGGGTTGCAATGTGGATTGTAAGAACACCAAGTTGCAATTCAACATTGGCGGTGATCAAGTTGAGTTTGCATTGCTTGCGGCAATGAAAGGAGAGTCATTGGGAGATGATATCTTCAACATCTATAATGAAGAAGAATCAAGAGAATTGGTGAGCTCTATCCTTATTAATGATCCACTTGAGAGAGTTATTAGTTTTTCCTTAATGGAGGAAGGTATAGATGTTTCTTGGGATGCAGATATACGGAGCTTAAAGGCACCGTAAGAAGATCCAGGAGCTAAACTTGAAAGACTAATCCAGGAGAAGAAGATCTCCAATTTCGGTCCCAAGTGCAGTACCTCGACCGAGGCACCTTATGGACCAAGTGAGGTGTTCTTAGCTGAAGAACATCTCGGTCACCCTCTCTGGACCTCGACCGAGGTTGAAAGCGAGATATTGTCAACTGAGACTTCTGAAAGTCCAGTTCTTCGATCTAAGTCTACTCCACTGAAAGGAAGAAGCAAAGATCCACCTCAGAAAGCACCCCTAGTTGTGGAGCTTAAACAACTCCCGAGTCACTTGAGGTATGTTTTTATTGGTCCAAATTCTACTTATCCCGTCATCGTTAGTGCTTCCCTCTCCGAATCTGAATTATCTAAACTAATGCATGTCCTGAGGAAGCATCGAAAGGCTTTGGGTTATACTATTGATGATCTTATTGGCATTAAGCCTTCTTTCTGAATGCATAGAATACTAATGGAGGACGATCATAAGACTTCACGGGAACGTCAAAGACGGTTAAATCCGATCATGAAAGAGGTTGTGAAGAAAGAAATTCTTAAGTTGTTGGATGTAGGTATCATATTTCCTATCTCGGACAGCAAGTGGGTGAGCCTAGTGCACGTAGTTCCGAAGAAAGGAGGGATGACCGTTGTGACAAATAAGAACAACGAGTTAATCCCAACTAGGACCGTCACGGGCTGGAGGGTGTGCATCGATTATAGGAAGCTGAACGTGGCCACTCAGAAGGACCATTTTCCACTTCCCTTCATCGATCAAATGCTCGAACGGTTGGCCCAACATTTACATTTTTGCTATTTAGATGACTATAGTGGCTTCTTTCAGATTCCTATCCATCCGGATGATCAAGAGAAGACCACTTTCACTTGTCCATGGGGGACATTCTCTTATAGGAGGATGTCATTTGGATTATGTAATGCACCCGCTACCTTCCAACGATGCATGATGACTATCTTCTCTGAGTATATAGAGGAGATCATGGAGGTATTTATGGATGATTTTTCAGTATATTGTTCTTCTTTTGATGATTGCCTATCTAACCTTTCTCTAGTGCTACAAAGATGTGAAGACACTAATCTCGTCTTGAATTGGGAGAAGTGTCACTTTATGGTTAATGAAGGCATCGTGCTAGGACACCTCCTTTCCAGTCGAGGTATTGAAGTCGATCGAGCTAAGATCGAAACTATTGAGAAACATCCTCCCCCGTGTTCTGTTAAGGGTGTGCGGAGTTTTCTCGGGCATGCAGGTTTCTACAAGAGGTTCATCAAGGATTTCTCGAAGATCTCTAAACCACTAACTAAACTCTTGAATAAAGATGTCGTTTTTGAGTTTTCCCAGGAGTGTCTCGATGCATTCTACAGGATTAAGGAGGCGTTGATCTCCACTCCCATTATCCAACCTCCGGACTGGACCTTGCCCTTTGAGATCATGTGCGATGCGAGTGATGTGGCGGTAGGAGCGGTGCTTGGACAAAAGAAGGATGGCCGGACCACCTCCATTTACTATGCTAGCAAGATGCTAGACGAAGCCCAGCGTAACTACGCCACCACCGAAAAGGAGCTATTGGCGGTTGTATATGCTTTTGAGAAATTTTGTTCTTACTTGGTAGGAGCGAAATTTATTGTTTACACTGACCATGCAGCTATTCGTTACTTGCTTGCTAAGAAGGATGCCAAGCCACGCCTTATTCGATGGATTCTCTTGCTTCAAGAGTTTGACCTAGAGATCCGCGACAAGAAGGGATCCGAAAATTCTGTTGCGGATCACCTCAGCCGGCTACCTCCCTCTTCACGCGGGAAGGACGACATAGACGATTCATTCCCCGATGAGCACTTGCACTTGCTGGAACGTTTGATAGACTTCCTTATCTCACCCCATGATGAAGGTGAAGTATGGGGTGAAGATACTTTCCAGCGTGTTTAGAGACACCGTACGGTCCAGCTAGCGACCTTAAATCAAGCGCTTATTGGGAGGCAACCCAAGGTATTGCTTTCTTTCCTCTTTTCTAGCCTAGCTTTAGATAGTTTGCTTTGCTTTGCTTTGTTTTTGGCGTCCTAGACAGACAACAGGTAACCTCTAAGGAAGGAATACAACCCAGGAGCAACACTAGAAGGACAAAAGTTCGAGAAATCGAGAAGATGGAGTTTGACAAAGACACATCTCGGTTGCTGTCACAACACCTCGACCGAGATGATTCCTAAGCAACCGAGGCGACTAGGGTTTATGACAATCCACCTCGGTCCGTATCACCTCGGTCCAGTCGGGACCACCTCGACCGAGGTGACAGCAGTTTCAGAAAAGGGTATAAAAGGGGGATCGATTTCTCTCTCTTCCCTCTCACCTTCTCGACCGCGACGTACAAAATCACCTCGCTCCCCGATTCTCGATCGTTTTCAACGATTCTTGCTCCCAATCTGCAAGGAAAGAGTAGAAGATCAGTTGCAAGCGACATTCAGCAACAAAAACGCTCCAAATCGGCCGAATTTGGGGGTAATAAAACCGAAAACCCTAACTTTTCGTCTTTTACCGATTTTGGAAGAAATTGGCTTTGGTTGCCAATCATTCTTGTTGAAAAAGGCTTAAGTACCCCATAGGAACAATTGGTAGTGATATTGGGGGAAAATAACTGGATTTCTGAGAGTTGGAATCAAACAGTGCATCACCTTGGTCCAGTCGACCTGCATCTCGACCGAGGTGTTCTTGAGGATTGTCAGGGCAACCGAGGTGGTCTGACAGTGAGAGAAAATGAGTTCCAAATCTGATAGGCAACTTGTTCTGAGGGATGGATCCTCCCCTTCTCCTTCTTCTTCTTCTTCCCGACGTTCCATACCGGTGATCCATGAGCGTCACCGGGTAGATTATGACCGCATTGCTGCGCGCCTAGTGATTGCGCCGCGGTTCCTAGATGTTGCTGCCTTTGATTGCCTCTATGTGGATGATGACTTGAGGCGGATGATTTCTATGGTAGGGCTAGAGCAGTTTATGGAGATTAGAGCTCCAACCTACCTCGAGCCCACATTGGAGTTTGTGAGCTCCGTGACCTACTTGACCGAGGAGAGGGCCATCAAGTACCGGTTGCTAAACCGGAACTACTTAGTCCCGATGGATCAGTGGCGAGAGATCTTCGGCTTCCCGACCCCCACAGTTTCCGATTTTCCTTCTCGATCCGTGGCTCGCGAGTTGTGGGGACAGATAGCTCACGTAGTTGAGCATGCTGACAGGTGGAGACCTGAAGATTCCAGGGAGCGGATCATCTTCCACCTTGCCTTCAGACTCGCTCACCGTATTTTTAGTGAGACACTTCTGGCGCGTACTGAGACGCCCCAGAAGATTAGACAGGGTCAGCTTCTGAGTCTATATTGTATGGTTACCGGAGGAGTTCCCGACTTCGGAGTGATGCTGGCTGAGGACTTTCACAAGATCAAGGCGAAGGGGAAGGGAGATATCTGTTGTGGCGGCTTAGTGACTCATCTTGCTACAGTGATGGACCTTGATCTGAGCGCATGTACTATGGTGGCGGCTGCCAAGCCGCTTGGTCTACAAGAGATGATCACGAGGAGGATTTTGGTTCCTCGTGGACTTACTACGCCATACGTGGCGATGCCCTGGGAGCTGATTGCGCCTCAGGGTATTAGGTGGTCATCTCAGTTTTCAGTTAATGACCCTCAGTACTGGTCCACTGCGTGGATTCCTCTTATTGAGGATGCTAGAGACGCAACAGCAGCAGCCCAAGAGTAGGACGAGGAGGAGGCTGATGAGGAGGATGATGGCGGTGCCGCTATGGAGACAAGGACGATTACAGCTGGTCCCAGTATACCAGTCGTCGATCTAGACGACAAGGAGACACAAGATGAGCCAGCTGCAGCACCAGCACGTCCTGCTAGGCGTAGAGTTCGCAGGCAGAAAGATCCCGTAGCTCACCGCCGGATTGACGATCTGACAGATTAGATGATTTACTCCTACGCAGCCCTGACCGTCGATCTAGACGGACGTTTGGATGACCATCGCCGAGATATGGATAGCCGGACTCATCAAATGCTGGAGAGTCAGCACTATCAGCGCCGGATGATGGAGATCCAGTTCCAGCATATGATGGGATATCCATTCGACCCGTCCCAGCATCCGTACATACCATATCCACCACCACCGCCAGCAGATCAGGACTAGAGCTCGCAGGGATTTCTTTTCTTTATTTATTATGCAGCTCAGCTTATGTCCGGTGAGTTCTTCCTATTTCCTTAGACTTATCTTGACCCATTGAGAGAATGTGTCCCAAGTATGGGGTATTTATGTGTATTATTCGACATTATGTATGCTTGTATGACTTGATTCGGATATTTATGATTTTTTATGCTCTATGTGCTTATCTGAGACTACATGCATGCATACAGGTTATTTGATTGAGAAAAACGTCAAAAACTGGTTAAAGAAAAATTTTTTTATGACCTCGACCGAAGTGATTCTGACCGATCGAAGTGTAGTACCTCGGTTGACTTAGAACATCTCGACCGAGGTGGTTTAACTGAAACAGTTTTCGAAACGATTTTTGTGCTTCTTATCTGGATATGACCTCAATGAAGATTTTATTTGCGGACTGGTCTTGAAATCTTTATATATTTGAAAGGTTTGATAATATGTTTAAGTTGCTAAATGCTTTGTTTGAAATTTTGACATGTTTAATACTTTGTTTTTATCCAAATTATGTTGAATTTGAAGGTTGACACCAGATGATGAGTTCTCTCACTTTCTTCCTGGGATGATTAAGGCAATTCATTCTCTTCTCTTCTTCTTCTTGATCATGCTTAGCCCCTCATATACATATTTGCCTCCCTTTACCTATCCGGGAATTTGGAAGCAAGCAAGTGAAAAGCAAGTGAAAGAAAAGTTGAGATGTTGGCTGAAAGTTAGAAAGAAACAAATAGGTTTAGGGAAGTCAATCATGATGATGAGTAACTCGGCACCATTTACATAGACGGGTGTTTGTGTCTTTCCAAAGTCGGATTGAGCGATATTCCTAACAAGTCATGGTATGTGCATCAAGGGTTTGATGCATCTCAAGAAATTGATGATTGCTGATCTCCTAGGCTTCGGTTATTGTGCACCTCTGTCCATGCATCCCAAAAAGTAAAAAGAAAAATAAGCAAAGCTTATTGGTGGAAGATGTTGAAGTTCTAAGGAAGTGAAGTAAAGATCCTTTTCCCGGATTCTATCACCACATTCCCTATATACATCCCGTCCTCACACGTTTCTTGACCTTCTTTTGAAAAGCCCTTGAGACCTCGAGCTTGTTGATTGACTTGGTGGTTTAAACTGATACATGATTAATTTCGATAATTATGATTTATTATGCATTCTATGATTTTATGCAAAGATGAACAACTTTCTTATGTTTATAAAATGTTTTGAATATGTTTTGATTTTAAACACCATGAAGCCTTCTCTTAGAGTGATCTATGAGCGGAGCACACCACCAAAAATGTTTTGAAAAACTTTTCATTGATCTTTTTGGCTTATAATCCATTCTATCTTGTACTTAAGATTTGGAACTTGCTTGGGGACAAGCAAGGGACAAGTATGGGGTATTTTGATAGCATGTATTATAGTCTATATTTTGGGACCTGTTTAGACGTTTTATCTTCAATAATCTGTATGTTTGTATGTATATTAAGTGATTATATTGTCATTTCATCTACCTTTGCGGGAATCGAGGTCTACACCAAGTTTCGTTGTAATCGTAGGTAAAATGGCACGTTTTACATCAAAATGGAGCTAAAGGAGCTAAGGAGTCATTGGAGCTACATTCAGGAGCTTAAGGAAGAATCCAGGAAGCATGAAATTGAATTAGAGATTTACTTTGGACCAGATTTGAGAGATTTCACCTTCAGCTGAGAGTCACCTCGGTCAGCTACAGTACCACCTCGACCGAGGTGATCCAAGGGAGCGTCTCGACCGAGGCGAATATCCTGACGCGGCGAGATATATTTTATTTGGCTGAGATCTTTTATTTTTAGAAGGAGAGATCTTAGATTTTTGGGCTGGATTTCTGGAAGGAAGATCATATATTTTAGAGATTTATTTTAGGAGATAAGATATATTTTATTAGGAAATTATCTCTTTAAGATATTTAATCTTTGGAAGATAATTTTCCTATATAAAGGGTTGGATTTTCCACAAGTTCAACCATGCTTATGCATGCTTAGAGGGCTGATAGCATCCAACAATTAAGGGATTTTCTCCAGCGTTTTGAAGGAAGGAAGATTGAAGATCAATCTAGGAAGGATTGATAGCTTATTATAGCTTTTGTGAAGGGTTTTTGTAAGACTTTCTTAGATTCCCTTCTTGTTGATTTGTCTTGTTGGATTTGTGATCCAAGTAACGCTTATTTGTTTGATATTTGATTCAGTTATTAAAGCCTTGTTCTAAAGGTTTTTGTATTCAAATATTCATTCTCTTCCCATATATTTGATTATTGCTTTCATGTCGATGAGTGACTAATTTCTTTGTGCGATTCTAGGGTGATTGGTTGAAGGTTGTGGGAAAAACAATGATAGAACAATCTTAAATTCCAGTATGACCCTGAAAGCTCGAGTTTTTATCCTTAACCCTAGAACATCTCGTTCAGTCGATGAACATCTCGGCCGGGATGGAACTTGGCTGACCGAGGTGACTTTTTTTTATCCGAAACTGATAGTTAAGTGTTAGAGTTTGCCAAATCCTATTCTTATTACACCTTTCCTGGTTCAATGCAAGCTTAGGATGAGACTTACCCGGTAATTCCTTAGTTTGTTTACCAACGATCATAAGTGTAGGTAATAAAGGTTTATCCTTTATTTGGGTTTTAGTGTGCCTTCATTCCATCTTCGTGAGTTATCCTGAGACTTACCTGGTAAGGGTTGATTCTATTCCCTTAATTGGTTTGTTGGTTTGAGACTATAATTCCTTTCCTTAGTACCTTGGGACTTACCCGGTAATAGGAACCTTTGGTTTGGGGTTAGTGAGTAGTGAGACTTACCCGGTGATCTATTCCACTTTAAAAACACCTTCCCTTTGCAAAACCTCAGCTTTGTCCGCTTATCTTGAGATTTTGAGTTGGAACCACAACTGGATGCTTTAATCCCTAGAATTTGTATATTTCCATTAATTGACCTTATTATCATCTTTGATTGTTTTAATCGCTTTTGTGGTTAGTTGCAATATTGACAACCTATACTTGCTTTGTTTCACCTAAGTCCCTGAGATCGACCCCTGAAACTCTTGCTTTTTATTACAATTGACCCGTACACTGCGGGTTCACATCCTTGTTTTAAGCATACTTCCTCGGTTATAAATTTAAAGCTTGCACACACCATTTCGAGCGAACACTAGGCATACCATCAAGACCAGGAGATTTGTCACAACCAATGTCAAAAATTGAATTTTTTAATTTCAACATGATTAGAGGCCTTTGTAAGGTTTATATTGTCTTCTTTGTTAACCTTATTTTTAATTAGTGGAAGTTTTTATTCTAATAAGTATTTATCAAGATGTGTTTTAGAAAATTATCCACAAACTCCTTTCTAACTTCCGATCGAATTTCACTTTCAAACGAAAGCACAATCTCATCTGTAGTCGTAAGTTTTTTTAAGTGTTTGTGTTCTTCTACCCGTTGCAATTCGGTGGAAGTACTTTGAGTTTGAATAAATATTTTTCAAGTGTTTATTTTTTTTGTTCTTTGTCTCTAGTATCTTTGATGAAAAGAAAGTAAACGATCTTGTATAGATAGTAAATTCCGCTGTAAAAAGGTCATCTCTTTGGTTCAGGGTTGATTGATTGGTGTTGTAACATCCCAAGTCTTGGGAACTCGAAGAATTACGGGCTAGAACCTCAAAATGGGTCTGACCCTCAAAGTAGCAACGTCAACATCGGATCTTACAACAAGACACAAATAAATGAAAACCAAAACTTATAATAATACCAAAGGTTATAACAAAGGGAAGCGTAAAAGACTCACAGTTGAGTTCAAAAACAAAGGGAAAGACAACAACAAAAATATAAACCCGATCTCGTCCTACAATGTATGGAAACACCAGCTGACCACACCGTCCTGATCACTCAACAACATCTCTAACCTACGGAATGTCTACAAAATCGGTATAAACCGTTAGCTAACATTCTAGATATCAGAAAGACGGTAAATGCACAAACACACATAAGGTAATAAAACGTATAGCATGCTCGCACTCAGCCAATAATTATCTTTCATTAAGTTATCCATTACTAATTCAAATTCTTTTGTCACATGAGAATCTCCCAAAACTTGCCTCCGATTCCGTCTGCCGATAGGAATAAATCAGTATTATCCGTTACCTGTGGGTCTGGGTTG
Organism: Fagopyrum esculentum; assembly: GCA_033239045.1. Lineage (NCBI taxonomy): Eukaryota > Viridiplantae > Streptophyta > Magnoliopsida > Caryophyllales > Polygonaceae > Fagopyrum > Fagopyrum esculentum. The sequence continues at coordinate 56,601,493 of BSUD01000004.1, forward strand.
CAAGACCACCTCCTAGTCTCCTGTAGAACTAGAGAAGTGGTCACCGCCCGGTTATCATACACTTGTTCCAATTACGGTTATAAAGGTCAATCCTAGTCCGATTATCCGTTATAAAAATAACAACAACGCAAACAAGTCAGTACACTCAGACCAATATACGGAATGAAACTAAGTAAGTCCAAGGGACTTACCTCGCTCGAGGGTAAACTCAAAGATCATCAACAACTCAGTTTCCCGAAGGAAAGGAAAGAATATCTGCTCAAACAAGGCATAATGCATCAGGAACGAAACGATTGTTAGAAGTCTATAACTTCTAGTCTTAATGATCTCTAAGAGATCTCCACAAGCTAAGGTCTCAAACCCTAGTCTTACATATAAACAAGGGTCAACAATAACCAATACAACTACAAGAAGAAACGAGGAAACAAGGAAAGGAAGCAGCTCACCAAAGACGGGAGTAATTGTAGGAAAACCGCACATCGGCTGGACAGAGGCGCCGGGGCGGCACTGGGCAGACCCACAGGGGCGGGTCTGTGCAGACGCAGGGGCAGTTTCGGCACATAAGGTGGCATCGGGGCTTCACTTTGACAACAATTCACAACAGGGAACCAAAGCTCGGTCCTTTGCTCCAAACTCTTCAATTCTCAACCAAGGGATCTTGAGAACATCAACGTATCAACAACGGAAAGGAAAACAAGAATCAAGACTCGATCTTGATTCTTGAAGAAGAAGAAGAAGAAGAACCGAAAGAAGAAGAAGAAAGAACGAAAAGAAAGAGAAACATAAGGACGAGAAGTGATAACACGATTTATGATCTAGATTTAGACACTCATTTAGATAGATTTCCCGCTCATTCATGCATGGTTTAGCATCGGTTCGAGACGTTTTGCACTCAATTCATGTATTTTGTCGAGATAGACGTCTACACGGACTTGTGCGTGTTTTGTAGGTAATTCGGGAAATTTAGGAGCTAAAACGATGCGTTTGAGGATCGTTCACTTAGACAACATACCCTCGGACTCATTAGGACACAAGCTAAAGGCTAAGGAGGACTCATGGAACCTTGCCAACACTAGCCATGCACCAAATCACAGCTTAATCATCCAAGGCAAAGTTTCTGCACAGAATCACGGTTCTCTGACAGACCACGGCCGTGGAATCAACCGTGATTTTTGCAAGATTCTTGTGACAGCTGTGCCACGACTCTCATGGCCAGCTCATGCAAGTTTGTTATAAAAGTGGTCCTTCATGGGTTGTGAGAGGCAGCTGGGGGTAGTTTGGAGCAGCTCATCCATTATCCATTTCTCTCTAACAAATATATTCCCTCAACAAGAAGTTTTTCTAGGAAGGAAAGTGTCAAAGAGAAGGGGGAGAGTTCCATTGAAGAGAAGAGAAGAACACACACCATAGTTTTCTTGTATTTCGGATTCTGATTTTGGAATTGTAAGAATCATTTGAACCTTCCCTTGGAAGGATTGTAAGTCATTCTAATCCTATTTTCAGCTTGGTTTTGTTCTAAGTTCATTTGTTTCATCTCTTTACCCTCATTATCTTAAAATGAATGTTATGATTTTATGTTTGTTTGTTTCGATTTCCATTATGAATGTTGTAGGCTAAATTGATGTGGTTCTAGGGTGAGGGAAGGATGGTTATGGCTAGGGCTATGATAGGACGGACTTAGATTTACCTTTGGATGACTTTCGTTTATGAACATAGTTGCTGTTAGAAATCATGGGTAGTTCTTGTCTGACCACGGCCGTGGTTTAGATAGAACAAACCGTGATTTTCCCTGGTTCGAAGGATCTTGCCTTAGATCTATAGAATGTTGAAATCCTAAGTGTTTGTTGAGATTAACCTACCCTAGGGTAACCTAGTGTAGTGACTAAGTGTTAGGAAAGACTTACCCGGTAATCCTTGCCCTTAGATTTTAAAGATAACAACCCTTAGGTAGCGGTGAGCCTAATAAGTCGCCATTGGATTAGATGTGCTAGGATAGTTGTTTAGGACTTCCCTTTCCAAGACTTACCCGGTAAGGATAGGTTAGACCCCTAATTAACAATCCGGTTTGTGTAGAATTCCTATCCTTAGGTTCTTAGAGACTTACCCGGTAATGAGACCTTAGGAATGGACTAGTTGGACCATGAGACCTACCCGGTATTTGATCCCAATTTAGATACACTTAATCCCAACATATCATAGTTAATCCCAAGGATGAATAGATGACTTGAGTCTTATGCCATAACCGGAACTTCCAACCCCTAGAATCCGTCTTTTCTTTTTTTGATCATTATCTTGTTGGTCGTTTATTTGTGTCGATTTATAGTTTAGTTGATCGATTATTCGCGTGTATTGTGATCTTTGATTGATCATCGAAAACCACCCAAAAACATTTGAGATTTTCGTTTCTCTATTTCGTTCCCTTTTCTTGACTTAGATTTTCACTATATTTAATCATAAATTGAATCAATCTCACCTTAGTCTTTGTGTTCGACCTCGGAATACTATCCCTACTACGAACGTCCCGTACACTGCGGGTTCGCTAGGAGTTAGGAGAAATATAACGAGTATAAATTTAAAACCCAATTGCGCATCACACGATCTTAGCGTAACAAGTTTTTGGCGCCGTTGCCGGGGACTAGGTCTAGATTGAGTCTATTTTGTGATTGTTTATAGTGTAGATCTTTCTTGTTGCTTTTGATCTCTCTTTGGTGTGTGTTTTTGCTTTTCAGGACATCTTTTACTCTTTAGGTGTATGCGAAGATCTCGTGGCAAGGATTTAGCTCCATTCGATCCCGAACCGGAGAAAACCCTTAGATCTAGATCCAAGAGCATAAAAAAGGGAAAAGAGATGGCCGGAAGAGATCTCCAAGCTGAATTGGATGAAGCCTTAGAGCAAATAAGGCTAAGAGATGAGCTCTTGGAGGAAGAAAGGAGACTTGCCAATGAGAGGCAAGAGGAAACTAGGAGGGAGATTGATGAGATTAGGCAAACCCTTGTACGAGGGGAGCTTAATCGTCAACAACCTCCACCTCCTCCACCACCACAACCGCAGCCGGCGGCTAATGTTAGGGTTGTTCCCATTGCATTTGAGGAGCCACAAACCCTAGGGAGACGTATGGATCCGGCACAAAGAGCACACCGACCGGGTGTGAACTTAGGAGATCCCGCAACCCACAACTATGAGCTCCGGCCTCAAGTTCTACAAATGATCCGGCATAATCAATTTGGAGGGATGGAAGGAGAGTCTCCTCATCAACACTTGATGAATTATGAGATTTTAATGGAGACTCTTAGACCGCCAAGATTGGAGAGCAACAACCATAAGCTTAGGGCTTTTTCCTTCTCTCTTAAGGACAAGGCCTTAGCTTGGTATCAATCTATTCCACAAGGGCGAGTTGGTACTTGGGAGGAGATGACAACCGAGTTTTTGACCAAGTTCTTCCCACCTTCCAAGACTACCGAATTAAGAGGGAAGATCAATGCCTTCGTGATGAAGGATAGAGAAAGTTTATTCAAGTCTTGGGAGAGGTTCAAAGATCTTCTCCTAGATTGTCCACACCATGGCATACCGAAAATTGAGCTATTGGAAATCTACTTCAAGGGACTTGATGAAGATAGCCAATTCAAGCTTCAATCTCTTTCCGGTGGGACTTTTATGGAGAAGCATGTAGATGAAGCTTGGGAGTTTGTGGAGAAGCAAGCTCTAGTGATTGAGAAGTACTCCCATAGGAAGAGTGAAGGGAGAAAGGCGGGAGCATATGAGGTGAGTGAAGTCACCATGAACAATTTCAAGCTTGACGCCATCAACAATGAGTTGAAGTCCTTGAGGGAATTGTGTGCTACATCTTTGAAGAACCAAGCAACTCCTCAAGTACTTTCACAAGCCAACTTGTCTTCCAAGGAGGAGGATGTGAATTATATGGGAAGGGGCAACTTCAACAATTACCAAGGCCCAAGGAATTTCAACAACAACCGGCAATTCAACAATTACCGGCCCAACCACAACCATCCCGGATTTTCTTACTCTAACCCGGATGGAGCCTTGAACCCTCCCGCCTCCACAAGCTCAACTCCACCACCAAGAGCTTCACAAGAACCTCCACCCGGATTCACCCAACCTCCCAAGGATAGAACCGAAATAATGTTTGAGCAATTGCTTGGAAGGTTGAGTGGTCTTGAGAGCACCGTGACTTCAATCTCTAAGGCTCAAAAGGTTTTGGAAGCACAAGTGTTCCACAAGGCGGGTGAAGCCCATAGAGACCCGGGTAAGCTTCCCGGAAGAACCGAAGACAACCCGAGAGGTCAAGTATTGGCCATCACAACAAGAAGTGGGTTGAGTATGAAGGATCCCTTGCCCAAGGACCATACTAAGGGAAAGCAAGTAGTGGTAGAAGAGGGAAGAATGCAAGAAGATGGAGGCAAGGACAAGGATGTAGAGCCAACCTATGTGGCACCGCCTCCATACAAGCCACCACTACCGTTTCCACAATCAAGAGCAAGAGCTCGATTGGACAATCACTTTGGTAAGTTCCTTGAACTAATGTCTAAGTTGCATATTAACATTCCGTTTATGGATGCTATTTTAGGAATGCCGGCATATGGCAAGTTTTTGAAGGAAATACTCTCCAACAAAAGGAAGTTGGAGGAGTATGGGGAGATAAGAATGACCAAGAGATCCTCGGAATTGATCCAAACCATGAAAGAGGAGATGCCTCCCAAGCTAAGGGATCCGGGCTCTTTTTGCGTCCCAATAGGAGTGGGAGATGTGAAGTACGAGGCCCTTTGTGATCTTGGAGCGAGTGTAAGCATCATACCGCTTGCACTTTGCAACAAGGTCGGGCTAGGAGAGCCAAAGCCGGTCAAGATGACCCTCTATATGGCGGACCGTTCTATCACACATCCGGTTGGGATTCTAGAGGACATTACGGTGCAGCTAGGAGGATTCTACGTGCCTATTGATTTTGTAGTGTTGGACATTCCGGCGGATTATCCCGTTCCTATCATCTTAGGAAGACCTTTCCTAGCCACTTCCGGATGCTTAGTGGATTGCAAGAACGGGACTCTCTCCTTCAACATCGGGGAAGAGAACATCAAGTTCAAGCTGTCCACAATGATGAAAGGGCCAACCCTTGATGAAGATATCTTCAACATAGTCGAGCAAGAAGAATCTAGAGAAATTGTGAGCTCGATCTTGATCAAGGATCCCTTGGAAAAGGTTCTCACCTTAAGTATGATGGAAGAAGGTGTTGAGGAGGCTTGCAATGAAGAGATCAAAGCCTTGGAAGCATTGGAAGAGGAGCCAAGAGTTGGATTTGAAGGCCACGAAGAAGTGTTGAACAACTGTAAGTTCCACGGTCGAGATTCAAGTTCCACGGCCGTGGAAGTTGAGCAAGCCGTGGTTTCAGCCGTGGTTTTTCCCTGGATCAGCCCTTGATGGTGATCAAGCTTCTAGGAGCCTTGGAGGGTCTTCATTTGCTTTGGATTCATCTCATCCAACATTGTTTGGATCGTCTTCAACCGATAAAGGTCCTCCTTCACTTGAACTTAAACCCCTTCCCTCTCACTTGAAGTATGCTTTTCTTGGTGAAAATTCAACATATCCTGTGATTGTTAATGCATGCTTGAGTGATGATGAACTTGCTAGGTTGTTGCATGAACTAAGATTGCATAGAAAAGCCATTGGTTATACTATTGATGATTTGGTTGGCATTAAGCCTTCTTTGTGCATGCATAAGATAATGATGGAAGATAACCACAAACCCTCTATTGAACATCAAAGGAGATTGAATCCTATAATGAAAGAGGTAGTCAAAAAGGAAATCAAAGTTGCTAGATGCGGGAATTATCTACCCTATCTCGGATAGTAAGTGGGTTAGCTCCGTTCATGTAGTTCCTAAAAAGGGTGGGATGACTGTAGTAACTAATGAGAACAATGAACTAATCCCGACTAGGACGGTTACGGGGTGGAGGATGTGCATTGATTATAGGAAGTTAAACATGACCTCTAGGAAAGATCACTTCCCTCTCCCCTTCATTGACCAAATGCTAGAAAGGTTAGCTCAACACTCTCATTTTTGCTATCTAGATGGCTATAGTGGATTCTTCCAAATCCCTATCCACCCCGATGACCAAGAGAAAACAACTTTTACATGTCCATGAGGTACTTTTGCATATAGGAGAATGCCATTTGGGTTGTGTAATGCACCCACCACCTTCCAAAGGTGTATGATGGCCATCTTTTCGGAATACATAGAAAATATCATGGAAGTTTTCATGGATGATTTCTCTGTCTATGGTTCTTCTTTCGATAATTGCTTGGCTAAGTTGTCCTTAGTATTGCAAAGATGTGAGGAGACAAATCTTGTCTTAAATTGGGAAAAATGCCACTTCATGGTAAGTGAAGGCATTGTGTGAGGACACTTGGTGTCTAACCGTGGCATTGAGGTTGATAGGGCCAAGATTGAGACGATAGAGAAGTTGTCACCACCTACCTCGGTGAAAGGGGTAAGGAGTTTCTTAGGGCATGCCGGTTTCTACCGGAGGTTTATTCAAGCTTTCTCTAAAATCTCTAAGCCCCTCACTAACCTACTAATGAAGGATGTTGATTTTGTCTTTTCAAAAGATTGTCTTGAAGCTTTTTGTAGATTGAAGAACGCCTTGATCTCCGCACCTATCATGCAACCTCCGGATTGGAGTCTACCATTTGAGATCATGTGTGATGCAAGCGATGTAGCCGTTGGGGCTGTTTTGGGGCAAAGGAAAGAAGGGCGCACTCATGCTATCTATTACGCTAGCAAGACGCTAGATGATGCCCAACTCAACTATGCTACTACCGAGAAGGAGTTGCTAGCGGTGGTTTATGCATTTGAGAAGTTCCGCTCATACCTTGTTGGAGCGAAGGTCATAGTTTATACGGATCATGTGGCGATCCGTTATCTACTTACAAAGAAGGATGCCAAACCAAGGCTGATTCGGTGGATCCTTCTTCTTCAAGAGTTTGATTTGGAAATACGAGATAAGAAGAGATCCGAGAACTCCGTGGCGGATCACCTTAGTAGGTTGCCTCATTTAGAGCTTGAGAAAGATGACATTCCAATTGATGACTCATTCCGAGATGAGCAATTGCAAATGGTGGAGGAATGCTTGTTCCAAGTGTCTAGAGGAAATGAGCCATGGTATGCCGACATCGTGAACTACTTAGTATGTGAGGAAGTGCCTCCCGGATTGACATATGCACAAAGCAAGAAGTTCTTCAACGATGTGAGGCACTACTATTGGAGTGAGACACTCTTGTTCAAGAGAGGGCCGGATGGGATGTTTAGGAGATGCATACCGGAAGATGAAGTAGAGAGTGTGATCCGGCATTGTCACTCCTTACCATGTGGAGGCCATGCTAGCTTACACAAGACGTGTGCAAAGGTATTGCAATCCGGTTTTTATTGGCCTAACTTGTTTAGAGATGTGCAGGGTTTTGTAGCGGCATGTGATGCTTGCCAAAGGACGGGCAACATCTCAAGGAGGAATGAGATGCCCTTGAACAACATCCAAGAAGTCGAGATTTTTGATGTGTGGGGTGTGGACTTCATGGGACCATTCCCTTCTTCATGTGGCAATCTCTACATCCTTTTGGCGGTGGACTATGTGTCGAGATGGGTGGAGGCGACCGCCTCTCCAACAAATGATGCCAAGGTGGTAGTGCGGTTCTTCAACCGAGTGATCTTCCCTAGGTTTGGAACACCAAGGGTGATCATTAGTGATGGAGGGAAGCACTTCACAAATAGGAATTTTGGGGCACTTTTGGCTAAGTATGGGGTGACTCATAAGGTGGCAACACCTTACCATCCCCAAACTAGTGGCCAAGTGAAGATATCCAACCGGGAGATCAAGACTATCCTTGAGAAGACGGTGTCTAGAATTAGAAAGGATTGGGCTATGAAGCTCAATGACGCATTATGGGCATATAGAACCGCCTTCAAGACACCGATTGGCACCACTCCTTACAAGTTAGTCTATGGCAAGTCTTGCCACCTTCCGGTGGAAATGGAGCATAGAGCTTATTGGGCCATTAAGTGGCTAAATTTTGACCTCAAGGAGGCGGGAGAGAAGAGGTTGCTTGATCTAAACGCCCTTGAGGAGATCCGGTTGGACGCTTATGAGAATGCCCGGATCTACAAAGAGAGAACCAAAAGATGGCATGACAAGAAGATCATCCCCAAGGAGTTGAGTGAAGGAGATCTTGTCCTTCTCTTCAACTCAAGGCTAAGGCTCTTTCCCGGAAAGCTCAAATCAAGATGGACCGGGCCATATATGGTGAAGAAGATCTTTCCCCATGGAGCTATCGAGATAGGAGGGGAGCATTGTGGGAATTTCAAAGTGAATGGGCACCGCTTGAAGAGATATATTCCGGGAGCTCCGGTGGACATGATTGCCCCGCTTCACCTTGAATAGACGCTCCCGAGTTTGGTCAAGCTAATGACCTTAAAGAAGCGCTTGGTGGGAGGCAACCCATTGGTAACATTTTTCCTTTTTCGCTTTGTTTTTTTTTAGAATTTTTCTATCTTTGTGTGTGTTGTGTGTTTTGTGTTTCGTGTGTGCTAGAACCTTAGTGGCATTTGAAGCCTTTCTTGGCATATGAATGATGATGATGAACCCCTCACCAATTATGGGTGGAGCGGACGCGGGACTTGGACGGCTAGCGGTGCCTAGCGCGGGTTCCGAAGCTTTGATGGTGCTTAGAGCTCTCTACCATGGTTGATAGGATCATCCAACATCAATTCATTTGAGAAATCCCAAATACCATAGCAAACCACTTTTACATTGTGAGAACCTTCTTTCACTCTCTTAACTTGATTTACACATTGGGGACAATGTGTTTCTAAGTATGGGGTGGGGTTTCGCATGATCCTTTGCATGATGAGCATCTAGGATAGTTTAATATTTGCACATGTCTTGCATTGTACATACTTAAATCTTGTCTTGTGAATTGGCTATGGATAGCCTTATGCGTTGAATTGATAAATGCATATGTGGACTTGAACTACTTCTCTTAAATTCTATGAATGATTTGTGATTATGATGTTAGCCTAGAATGAATAGAGTATTGAAAGTCGAAATTACATGATAGTTCTTGCATACCATCTTGGAATGAATGAGGCATTTCATCTTTCTCTACTTCTCATCTTGATCATGATTGCTTAAGCACCTCAATTGATATAAAATTGACCTCTTTTAACCCATCCGGGAATAGGAGCATGCTAGTGTGTTGAAGTGTATGGAAAGCAAGTATGGAGTAAAGTTATTGATGAAAGGAATGTCATGAATAAAATGCTGAAATTATTGTGGAAGTGTAGCCAAAATTAAGTTTGGGGGCGTTGGTTTAAATGACAAGTAACTCGGTACACTTCACATAATCGGGTGTTGGTGCCTTGCTAAAGTCAAATGAACCAATAGCCCTAACGAGCTTTGGTATGTGTGCCCGGTGTGGATGCACCTCGAAAAAAGAGAAAAAGCCCGAGGACGGCTAATCACCGAGGTTTCGGCTATTGTACACCAATGCCATTGTCTCAAAAACAAGTCAAGAAAAAGAAAAGAAAGCTAGATAAGGAAAAATATACACTTGGGGGAAGTTGATCGAGGACAAGGAAGTGAAGTTAGTTCCATTCCCGGATTAGCATCACATAACCTAGAAAATTCCCCACCCAATCACAACGTTTCTTGGCCTTTTATGTCACAAAACCTTACGACCTACTTGCATGTTTGTAAGACTTAGTAATCTAGATTGGATACACTCTTGATCTTCTTGACCACTTCATCCTTACATCTCATGCATGCTTTTAAGTCAAGTACGATTGTCTTTCCATGCCTTCATTTGTTTGATACATAATTGCTTGTCCAATTGCCATGAAACATGACTATGAAGGTGATCCAATAGTAGAAGCACAAACCCAAAAAGATTTTACCATTTTTCTGCATACATAAATCATGTCATCTCTTAGTCTATAGTTGGGAATTTTCTCGGGGACGAGCAAACCTTAAGTATGGGGTATTTTGATAACACGATTTATGATCTAGATTTAGACACTCATTTAGATAGATTTCCCGCTCATACATGCATGGTTTAGCATCGGTTCGAGAAGTTTTGCACTCAATTCATGTACTTTGTCGAGATAGACGTCTACACGGACTTGTGCGTGTTTTGTAGGTAATTCGGGAAATTTAGGAGCTAAAACGATGCGTTTGAGGATCGTTCACTTAGACAACATACCCTCGGACTCATTAGGACACAAGCTAAAGGCTAAGGAGGACTCATGGAACCTTGCCAACACTAGCCATGCCCCAAATCACAGCTTAATGATCCAAGGCAAAATTTCTGCACAGAATCACGGTTCTCTGACAGACCACGGCCGTGGAATCAACCGTGGTTTTTGCCAGATTCTTGTGACAGCTGTGCCACGACTCTCATGGCCAGCTCATGCAAGTTTGTTATAAAAGTGGTCCTTCATGGGTTGTGAGAGGCAGCTAGGGGTAGTTTGGAGCAGCTCATCCATTATCCATTTCTCTCTAACAAATATATTCCCTCAACAAGAAGTTTTTCTAGGAAGGAAAGTGTCAAAGAGAAGGGGGAGAGTTCCATTGAAGAGAAGAGAAGAACACACACCATAGTTTTCTTGTATTTCGGATTCTGATTTTGGAATTGTAAGAATCATTTGAACCTTCCCTTGGAAGGATTGTAAGTCATTCTAATCCTATTTTCAGCTTGGTTTTGTTCTAAGTTCATTTGTTCATCTCTTTACCCTCATTATCTTGAAATGAATGTTATGATTTCATGTTTGTTTGTTTCGATTTCCATTATGAATGTTGTAGGCTAAATTGATGTGGTTCTAGGGTGAGGGAAGGATGGTTATGGCTAGGGCTATGATAGGACGGACTTAGATTTACCTTTGGATGACTTTCGTTTATGAACATAGTTGCTGTTAGAAATCACGGGTAGTTCTTGTCTGACCACGGCCGTGGTTTAGATAGGACAAACCGTGATTTTCCTTGGTTCGAAGGATCTTGCCTTAGATCTATAGAATGTTGAAATCCTAAGTGTTTGTTGAGATTAACCTACCCTAGGGTAACCTAGTGTAGTGACTAAGTGTTAGGAAAGACTTACCCGGTAATCCTTGCCCTTAGATTTTAAAGATAACAACCCTTAGGTAGCGGTGAGCCTAATAAGTCGCCATTGGATTAGATGTGCTAGGATAGTTGTTTAGGACTTCCCTTTCCAAGACTTACCCGGTAAGGATAGGTTAGACCCCTAATTAACAATCCGGTTTGTTTAGAATTCCTATCCTTAGGTTCTTAGAGACTTACCCGGTAATGAGACCTTAGGAATGGACTAGTTGGACCATGAGACCTACCCGGTAATTGATCCCAATTTAGATACACTTAATCCCAACATATCATAGTTAATCCCAAGGATGAATAGTTGACTTGAGTCTTATGCCATAACCGGAACTTCCAACCCCTAGAATCCGTCTTTTCTTTTTTTGATCATTATCTTGTTGGTCGTTTATTTGTGTCGATTTATAGTTTAGTTGATCGATTATTCGCGTGTATTGTGATCTTTGATTGATCATCGAAAACCACCCAAAAACATTTGAGATTTTCGTTTCTCTATTTCGTTCCCTTTTCTTGACTTAGATTTTCACTATATTTAATCATAAATTGAATCAATCTCACCTTAGTCTTTGTGTTCGACCTCGGAATACTATCCCTACTACGAACGTCCCGTACACTGCGGGTTCGCTAGGAGTTAGGAGAAATATAACGAGTATAAATTTAAAACCTAATTGCGCATCACATAATCTTAGTGTAACAAGAAGATGCACCAAGCTCTAGAACTTGACGGGGAAACCAATGGAAGAAGAAGACTTACACGTTCAACAAGGTTCACAAGGGAAGAAGGCTGCAACTTTTGAGGTTGAAGAAGAACGTATGCAAGAAATGGGAAAAGGAAGAGAAGGTGAGAATTTATAGGAAATAGTGGGAAAAAATAGAAGGAAGGGCGTCGCTAGGGTTAGAAGATGTTTCTTGGGATGCAGATATACGGAGCTTAAAGGCACCGTAAGAAGATCCAGGAGCTAAACTTGAAAGACTAATCCAGGAGAAGAAGATCTCCAATTTCGGTCCCAAGTGCAGTACCTCGACCGAGGCACCTTATGGACCAAGTGAGGTGTTCTTAGCTGAAGAACATCTCGGTCACCCTCTCTGGACCTCGACCGAGGTTGAAAGCGAGATATTGTCAACTGAGACTTCTGAAAGTCCAGTTCTTCGATCTAAGTCTACTCCACTGAAAGGAAGAAGCAAAGATCCACCTCAGAAAGCACCCCTAGTTGTGGAGCTTAAACAACTCCCGAGTCACTTGAGGTATGTTTTTATTGGTCCAAATTCTACTTATCCCGTCATCGTTAGTGCTTCCCTCTCCGAATCTGAATTATCTAAACTAATGCATGTCCTGAGGAAGCATCGAAAGGCTTTGGGTTATACTATTGATGATCTTATTGGCATTAAGCCTTCTTTCTGAATGCATAGAATACTAATGGAGGACGATCATAAGACTTCACGGGAACGTCAAAGACGGTTAAATCCGATCATGAAAGAGGTTGTGAAGAAAGAAATTCTTAAGTTGTTGGATGCAGGTATCATATTTCCTATCTCGGACAGCAAGTGGGTGAGCCTAGTGCACGTAGTTCCGAAGAAAGGAGGGATGACCGTTGTGACAAATAAGAACAACGAGTTAATCCCAACTAGGACCGTCACGGGCTGGAGGGTGTGCATCGATTATAGGAAGCTGAACGTGGCCACTCAGAAGGACCATTTTCCACTTCCCTTCATCGATCAAATGCTCGAACGGTTGGCCCAACATTTACATTTTTGCTATTTAGATGACTATAGTGGCTTCTTTCAGATTCCTATCCATCCGGATGATCAAGAGAAGACCACTTTCACTTGTCCATGGGGGACATTCTCTTATAGGAGGATGTCATTTGGATTATGTAATGCACCCGCTACCTTCCAACGATGCATGATGACTATCTTCTCTGAGTATATAGAGGAGATCATGGAGGTATTTATGGATGATTTTTCAGTATATTGTTCTTCTTTTGATGATTGCCTCTCTAACCTTTCTCTAGTGCTACAAAGATGTGAAGACACTAATCTCGTCTTGAATTGGGAGAAGTGTCACTTTATGGTTAATGAAGGCATCGTGCTAGGACACCTCCTTTCCAGTCGAGGTATTGAAGTCGATCGAGCTAAGATCGAAACTATTGAGAAACATCCTCCCCCGTGTTCTGTTAAGGGTGTGCGGAGTTTTCTCGGGCATGCAGGTTTCTACAAGAGGTTCATCAAGGATTTCTCGAAGATCTCTAAACCACTAACTAAACTCTTGAATAAAGATGTCGTTTTTGAGTTTTCCCAGGAGTGTCTCGATGCATTCTACAGGATTAAGGAGGCGTTGATCTCCACTCCCATTATCCAACCTCCGGACTGGACCTTGCCCTTTGAGATCATGTGCGATGCGAGTGATGTGGCGGTAGGAGCGGTGCTTGGACAAAAGAAGGATGGCCGGACCACCTCCATTTACTATGCTAGCAAGATGCTAGACGAAGCCCAGCGTAACTACGCCACCACCGAAAAGGAGCTATTGGCGGTTGTATATGCTTTTGAGAAATTTTGTTCTTACTTGGTAGGAGCGAAATTTATTGTTTACACTGACCATGCAGCTATTCGTTACTTGCTTGCTAAGAAGGATGCCAAGCCACGCCTTATTCGATGGATTCTCTTGCTTCAAGAGTTTGACCTAGAGATCCGCGACAAGAAGGGATCCGAAAATTCTGTTGCGGATCACCTCAGCCGGCTACCTCCCTCTTCACGCGGGAAGGACGACATAGACGATTCATTCCCCGATGAGCACTTGCACTTGCTGGAACGTTTGATAGACTTCCTTATCTCACCCCATGATGAAGGTGAAATATGGGGTGAAGATACTTTCCAGCGTGTTTAGAGACACCGTACGGTCCAGCTAGCGACCTTAAATCAAGCGCTTATTGGGAGGCAACCCAAGGTATTGCTTTCTTTCCTCTTTTCTAGCCTAGCTTTAGATAGTTTGCTTTGCTTTGCTTTGTTTTTGGCGTCCTAGACAGACAACAGGTAACCTCTAAGGAAGGAATACAACCCAGGAGCAACACTAGAAGGACAAAAGTTCGAGAAATCGAGAAGATGGAGTTTGACAAAGACACATCTCGGTTGCTGTCACAACACCTCGACCGAGATGATTCCTAAGCAACCGAGGCGACTAGGGTTTATGACAATCCACCTCGGTCCGTATCACCTCGGTCCAGTCGGGACCACCTCGACCGAGGTGACAGCAGTTTCAGAAAAGGGTATAAAAGGGGGATCGATTTCTCTCTCTTCCCTCTCACCTTCTCGACCGCGACGTACAAAATCACCTCGCTCCCCGATTCTCGATCGTTTTCAACGATTCTTGCTCCCAATCTGCAAGGAAAGAGTAGAAGATCAGTTGCAAGCGACATTCAGCAACAAAAACGCTCCAAATCGGCCGAATTTGGGGGTAATAAAACCGAAAACCCTAACTTTTCGTCTTTTACCGATTTTGGAAGAAATTGGCTTTGGTTGCCAATCATTCTTGTTGAAAAAGGCTTAAGTACCCCATAGGAACAATTGGTAGTGATATTGGGGGAAAATAACTGGATTTCTGAGAGTTGGAATCAAACAGTGCATCACCTTGGTCCAGTCGACCTGCATCTCGACCGAGGTGTTCTTGAGGATTGTCAGGGCAACCGAGGTGGTCTGACAGTGAGAGAAAATGAGTTCCAAATCTGATAGGCAACTTGTTCTGAGGGATGGATCCTCCCCTTCTCCTTCTTCTTCTTCTTCCCGACGTTCCATACCGGTGATCCATGAGCGTCACCGGGTAGATTATGACCGCATTGCTGCGCGCCTAGTGATTGCGCCGCGGTTCCTAGATGTTGCTGCCTTTGATTGCCTCTATGTGGATGATGACTTGAGGCGGATGATTTCTATGGTAGGGCTAGAGCAGTTTATGGAGATTAGAGCTCCAACCTACCTCGAGCCCACATTGGAGTTTGTGAGCTCCGTGACCTACTTGACCGAGGAGAGGGCCATCAAGTACCGGTTGCTAAACCGGAACTACTTAGTCCCGATGGATCAGTGGCGAGAGATCTTCGGCTTCCCGACCCCCACAGTTTCCGATTTTCCTTCTCGATCCGTGGCTCGCGAGTTGTGGGGACAGATAGCTCACGTAGTTGAGCATGCTGACAGGTGGAGACCTGAAGATTCCAGGGAGCGGATCATCTTCCACCTTGCCTTCAGACTCGCTCACCGTATTTTTAGTGAGACACTTCTGGCGCGTACTGAGACGCCCCAGAAGATTAGACAGGGTCAGCTTCTGAGTCTATATTGTATGGTTACCGGAGGAGTTCCCGACTTCGGAGTGATGCTGGCTGAGGACTTTCACAAGATCAAGGCGAAGGGGAAGGGAGATATCTGTTGTGGCGGCTTAGTGACTCATCTTGCTACAGTGATGGACCTTGATCTGAGCGCATGTACTATGGTGGCGGCTGCCAAGCCGCTTGGTCTACAAGAGATGATCACGAGGAGGATTTTGGTTCCTCGTGGACTTACTACGCCATACGTGGCGATGCCCTGGGAGCTGATTGCGCCTCAGGGTATTAGGTGGTCATCTCAGTTTTCAGTTAATGACCCTCAGTACTGGTCCACTGCGTGGATTCCTCTTATTGAGGATGCTAGAGACGCAACAGCAGCAGCCCAAGAGTAGGACGAGGAGGAGGCTGATGAGGAGGATGATGGCGGTGCCGCTATGGAGACAAGGACGATTACAGCTGGTCCCAGTATACCAGTCGTCGATCTAGACGACAAGGAGACACAAGATGAGCCAGCTGCAGCACCAGCACGTCCTGCTAGGCGTAGAGTTCGCAGGCAGAAAGATCCCGTAGCTCACCGCCGGATTGACGATCTGACAGATTAGATGATTTACTCCTACGCAGCCCTGACCGTCGATCTAGACGGACGTTTGGATGACCATCGCCGAGATATGGATAGCCGGACTCATCAGATGCTGGAGAGTCAGCACTATCAGCGCCGGATGATGGAGATCCAGTTCCAGCATATGATGGGATATCCATTCGACCCGTCCCAGCATCCGTACATACCATATCCACCACCACCGCCAGCAGATCAGGACTAGAGCTCGCAGGGATTTCTTTTCTTTATTTATTATGCAGCTCAGCTTATGTCCGGTGAGTTCTTCCTATTTCCTTAGACTTATCTTGACCCATTGAGAGAATGTGTCCCAAGTATGGGGTATTTATGTGTATTATTCGACATTATGTATGCTTGTATGACTTGATTCGGATATTTATGATTTTTTATGCTCTATGTGCTTATCTGAGACTACATGCATGCATACAGGTTATTTGATTGAGAAAAACGTCAAAAACTGGTTAAAGAAAAATTTTTTTATGACCTCGACCGAAGTGATTCTGACCGATCGAAGTGTAGTACCTCGGTTGACTTAGAACATCTCGACCGAGGTGGTTTAACTGAAACAGTTTTCGAAACGATTTTTGTGCTTCTTATCTGGATATGACCTCAATGAAGATTTTATTTGCGGACTGGTCTTGAAATCTTTATATATTTGAAAGGTTTGATAATATGTTTAAGTTGCTAAATGCTTTGTTTGAAATTTTGACATGTTTAATACTTTGTTTTTATCCAAATTATGTTGAATTTGAAGGTTGACACCAGATGATGAGTTCTCTCACTTTCTTCCTGGGATGATTAAGGCAATTCATTCTCTTCTCTTCTTCTTCTTGATCATGCTTAGCCCCTCATATACATATTTGCCTCCCTTTACCTATCCGGGAATTTGGAAGCAAGCAAGTGAAAAGCAAGTGAAAGAAAAGTTGAGATGTTGGCTGAAAGTTAGAAAGAAACAAATAGGTTTAGGGAAGTCAATCATGATGATGAGTAACTCGGCACCATTTACATAGACGGGTGTTTGTGTCTTTCCAAAGTCGGATTGAGCGATATTCCTAACAAGTCATGGTATGTGCATCAAGGGTTTGATGCATCTCAAGAAATTGATGATTGCTGACCTCCTAGGCTTCGGTTATTGTGCACCTCTGTCCATGCATCCCAAAAAGTAAAAAGAAAAATAAGCAAAGCTTATTGGTGGAAGATGTTGAAGTTCTAAGGAAGTGAAGTAAAGATCCTTTTCCCGGATTCTATCACCACATTCCCTATATACATCCCGTCCTCACACGTTTCTTGACCTTCTTTTGAAAAGCCCTTGAGACCTCGAGCTTGTTGATTGACTTGGTGGTTTAAACTGATACATGATTAATTTCGATAATTATGATTTATTATGCATTCTATGATTTTATGCAAAGATGAACAACTTTCTTATGTTTATAAAATGTTTTGAATATGTTTTGATTTTAAACACCATGAAGCCTTCTCTTAGAGTGATCTATGAGCGGAGCACACCACCAAAAATGTTTTGAAAAACTTTTCATTGATCTTTTTGGCTTATAATCCATTCTATCTTGTACTTAAGATTTGGAACTTGCTTGGGGACAAGCAAGGGACAAGTATGGGGTATTTTGATAGCATGTATTATAGTCTATATTTTGGGACCTGTTTAGACGTTTTATCTTCAATAATCTGTATGTTTGTATGTATATTATGTGATTATATTGTCATTTCATCTACCTTTGCGGGAATCGAGGTCTACACCAAGTTTCGTTGTAATCGTAGGTAAAATGGCACGTTTTACATCAAAATGGAGCTAAAGGAGCTAAGGAGTCATTGGAGCTACATTCAGGAGCTTAAGGAAGAATCCAGGAAGCATGAAATTGAATTAGAGATTTACTTTGGACCAGATTTGAGAGATTTCACCTTCAGCTGAGAGTCACCTCGGTCAGCTACAGTACCACCTCGACCGAGGTGATCCAAGGGAGCGTCTCGACCGAGGCGAATATCCTGACGCGGCGAGATATATTTTATTTGGCTGAGATCTTTTATTTTTGGAAGGAGAGATCTTAGATTTTTGGGCTGGATTTCTGGAAGGAAGATCATATATTTTAGAGATTTATTTTAGGAGATAAGATATATTTTATTAGGAAATTATCTCTTTAAGATATTTAATCTTTGGAAGATAATTTTCCTATATAAAGGGTTGGATTTTCCACAAGTTCAACCATGCTTATGCATGCTTAGAGGGCTGATAGCATCCAACAATTAAGGGATTTTCTCCAGCGTTTTGAAGGAAGGAAGATTGAAGATCAATCTAGGAAGGATTGATAGCTTATTATAGCTTTTGTGAAGGGTTTTTGTAAGACTTTCTTAGATTCCCTTCTTGTTGATTTGTCTTGTTGGATTTGTGATCCAAGTAACGCTTATTTGTTTGATATTTGATTCAGTTATTAAAGCCTTGTTCTAAAGGTTTTTGTATTCAAATATTCATTCTCTTCCCATATATTTGATTATTGCTTTCATGTCGATGAGTGACTAATTTCTTTGTGCGATTCTAGGGTGATTGGTTGAAGGTTGTGGGAAAAACAATGATAGAACAATCTTAAATTCCAGTAGGACCCTGAAAGCTCGAGTTTTTATCCTTAACCCTAGAACATCTCGTTCAGTCGATGAACATCTCGGCCGGGATGGAACTTGGCTGACCGAGGTGACTTTTTTTTATCCGAAACTGATAGTTAAGTGTTAGAGTTTGCCAAATCCTATTCTTATTACACCTTTCCTGGTTCAATGCAAGCTTAGGATGAGACTTACCCGGTAATTCCTTAGTTTGTTTACCAACGATCATAAGTGTAGGTAATAAAGGTTTATCCTTTATTTGGGTTTTAGTGTGCCTTCATTCCATCTTCGTGAGTTATCCTGAGACTTACCTGGTAAGGGTTGATTCTATTCCCTTAATTGGTTTGTTGGTTTGAGACTATAATTCCTTTCCTTAGTACCTTGGGACTTACCCGGTAATAGGAACCTTTGGTTTGGGGTTAGTGAGTAGTGAGACTTACCCGGTGATCTATTCCACTTTAAAAACACCTTCCCTTTGCAAAACCTCAGCTTTGTCCGCTTATCTTGAGATTTTGAGTTGGAACCACAACTGGATGCTTTAATCCCTAGAATTTGTATATTTCCATTAATTGACCTTATTATCATCTTTGATTGTTTTAATCGCTTTTGTGGTTAGTTGCAATATTGACAACCTATACTTGCTTTGTTTCACCTAAGTCCCTGAGATCGACCCCTGAAACTCTTGCTTTTTATTACAATTGACCCGTACACTGCGGGTTCGCATCCTTGTTTTAAGCATACTTCCTCGGTTATAAATTTAAAGCTTGCACACACCATTTCGAGCGAACACTAGGCATACCATCAAGACCAGGAGATTTGTCACAACCAATGTCAAAAATTGAATTTTTTAATTTCAACATGATTAGAGGCCTTTGTAAGGTTTATATTGTCTTCTTTGTTAACCTTATTTTTAATTAGTGGAAGTTTTTATTCTAATAAGTATTTATCAAGATGTGTTTTAGAAAATTATCCACAAACTCCTTTCTAACTTCCGATCGAATTTCACTTTCAAACGAAAGCACAATCTCATCTGTAGTCGTAAGTTTTTTTAAGTGTTTGTGTTCTTCTACCCGTTGCAATTCGGTGGAAGTACTTTGAGTTTGAATAAATATTTTTCAAGTGTTTATTTTTTTTGTTCTTTGTCTCTAGTATCTTTGATGAAAAGAAAGTAAACGATCTTGTATAGATAGTAAATTCCGCTGTAAAAAGGTCATCTCTTTGGTTCAGGGTTGATTGATTGGTGTTGTAACATCCCAAGTCTTGGGAACTCGAAGAATTACGGGCTAGAACCTCAAAATGGGTCTGACCCTCAAAGTAGCAACGTCAACATCGGATCTTACAACAAGACACAAATAAATGAAAACCAAAACTTATAATAATACCAAAGGTTATAACAAAGGGAAGCGTAAAAGACTCACAGTTGAGTTCAAAAACAAAGGGAAAGACAACAACAAAAATATAAACCCGATCTCGTCCTACAATGTATGGAAACACCAGCTGACCACACCGTCCTGATCACTCAACAACATCTCTAACCTACGGAATGTCTACAAAATCGGTATAAATCGTTAGCTAACATTCTAGATATCAGAAAGACGGTAAATGCACAAACACACATAAGGTAATAAAACGTATAGCATGCTCGCACTCAGCCAATAATTATCTTTCATTAAGTTATCCATTACTAATTCAAATTCTTTTGTCACATGAGAATCTCCCAAAACTTGCCTCCGATTCCGTCTGCCGATAGGAATAAATCAGTATTATCCGTTACCTGTGGGTCTGGGTTGCAAGACCACCTCCTAGTCTCCTGTAGAACTAGAGAAGTGGTCACCGCCCGGTTATCATACACTTGTTCCAATTACGGTTATAAAGGTCAATCCTAGTCCGATTATCCGTTATAACAATAACAACAACGCAAACAAGTCAGTACACTCAGACCAATATACGGAATGAAACTAAGTAAGTCCAAGGGACTTACCTCGCTCGAGGGTAAACTCAAACATCATCAACAACTCAGTTTCCCGAAGGAAAGGAAAGAATATCTGCTCAAACAAGGCATAATGCATCAGGAACGAAACGATTGTTAGAAGTCTATAACTTCTAGTCTTAATGATCTCTAAGAGATCTCCACAAGCTAAGGTCTCAAACCCTAGTCTTACATATAAACAAGGGTCAACAATAACCAATACAACTACAAGAAGAAACGAGGAAACAAGGAAAGGAAGCAGCTCACCAAAGACGGGAGTAATTGTAGGAAAACCGCACATCGGCTGGACAGAGGCGCCGGGGCGGCACTGGGCAGACCCACAGGGGCGGGTCTGTGCAGACGCAGGGGCAGTTTCGGCACATAAGGTGGCATCGGGGCTTCACTTTGACAACAATTCACAACAGGGAACCAAAGCTCGGTCCTTTGCTCCAAACTCTTCAATTCTCAACCAAGGGATCTTGAGAACATCAACGTATCAACAACGGAAAGGAAAACAAGAATCAAGACTCGATCTTGATTCTTGAAGAAGAAGAAGAAGAAGAACAGAAAGAAGAAGAAGAAAGAACGAAAAGAAAGAGAAACATAAGGACGAGAAGTGATAACACGATTTATGATCTAGATTTAGACACTCATTTAGATAGATTTCCCGCTCATTCATGCATGGTTTAGCATCGGTTCGAGATGTTTTGCACTCAATTCATGTATTTTGTCGAGATAGACGTCTACACGGACTTGTGCGTGTTTTGTAGGTAATTCGGGAAATTTAGGAGCTAAAACGATGCGTTTGAGGATCGTTCACTTAGACAACATACCCTCGGACTCATTAGGACACAAGCTAAAGGCTAAGGAGGACTCATGGAACCTTGCCAACACTAGCCATGCACCAAATCACAGCTTAATCATCCAAGGCAAAGTTTCTGCACAGAATCACGGTTCTCTGACAGACCACGGCCGTGGAATCAACCGTGATTTTTGCAAGATTCTTGTGACAGCTGTGCCACGACTCTCATGGCCAGCTCATGCAAGTTTGTTATAAAAGTGGTCCTTCATGGGTTGTGAGAGGCAGCTGGGGGTAGTTTGGAGCAGCTCATCCATTATCCATTTCTCTCTAACAAATATATTCCCTCAACAAGAAGTTTTTCTAGGAAGGAAAGTGTCAAAGAGAAGGGGGAGAGTTCCATTGAAGAGAAGAGAAGAACACACACCATAGTTTTCTTGTATTTCGGATTCTGATTTTGGAATTGTAAGAATCATTTGAACCTTCCCTTGGAAGGATTGTAAGTCATTCTAATCCTATTTTCAGCTTGGTTTTGTTCTAAGTTCATTTGTTTCATCTCTTTACCCTCATTATCTTAAAATGAATGTTATGATTTTATGTTTGTTTGTTTCGATTTCCATTATGAATGTTGTAGGCTAAATTGATGTGGTTCTAGGGTGAGGGAAGGATGGTTATGGCTAGGGCTATGATAGGACGGACTTAGATTTACCTTTGGATGACTTTCGTTTATGAACATAGTTGCTGTTAGAAATCATGGGTAGTTCTTGTCTGACCACGGCCGTGGTTTAGATAGAACAAACCGTGATTTTCCCTGGTTCGAAGGATCTTGCCTTAGATCTATAGAATGTTGAAATCCTAAGTGTTTGTTGAGATTAACCTACCCTAGGGTAACCTAGTGTAGTGACTAAGTGTTAGGAAAGACTTACCCGGTAATCCTTGCCCTTAGATTTTAAAGATAACAACCCTTAGGTAGCGGTGAGCCTAATAAGTCGCCATTGGATTAGATGTGCTAGGATAGTTGTTTAGGACTTCCCTTTCCAAGACTTACCCGGTAAGGATAGGTTAGACCCCTAATTAACAATCCGGTTTGTGTAGAATTCCTATCCTTAGGTTCTTAGAGACTTACCCGGTAATGAGACCTTAGGAATGGACTAGTTGGACCATGAGACCTACCCGGTATTTGATCCCAATTTAGATACACTTAATCCCAACATATCATAGTTAATCCCAAGGATGAATAGATGACTTGAGTCTTATGCCATAACCGGAACTTCCAACCCCTAGAATCCGTCTTTTCTTTTTTTGATCATTATCTTGTTGGTCGTTTATTTGTGTCGATTTATAGTTTAGTTGATCGATTATTCGCGTGTATTGTGATCTTTGATTGATCATCGAAAACCACCCAAAAACATTTGAGATTTTCGTTTCTCTATTTCGTTCCCTTTTCTTGACTTAGATTTTCACTATATTTAATCATAAATTGAATCAATCTCACCTTAGTCTTTGTGTTCGACCTCGGAATACTATCCCTACTACGAACGTCCCGTACACTGCGGGTTCGCTAGGAGTTAGGAGAAATATAACGAGTATAAATTTAAAACCCAATTGTGCATCACATAATCTTAGCGTAACAAGTTTTTGGCGCCGTTGCCGGGGACTAGGTCTAGATTGAGTCTATTTTGTGATTGTTTCTAGTGTAGATCTTTCTTGTTGCTTTTGATCTCTTTTTGGTTTGTGTCTTTGCTTTTCAGGACATCAGTTACTCTTTAGGTGTATGCGAAGATCTCGTGGCAAGGATTTAGCTCCATTCGATCCCGAACCGGAGAAAACTCTTCGATCTAGATCCAAGAACATTCGAAAAGAGAAAGAGATGGCCGGAAGAAACCTCCAAGCTGAATTGGATGAAGCCTTAGAGCAAATAAGGCTAAGAGATGAGCTCTTGGAGGAAGAAAGGAGACTTGCCAATGAGAGGCAAGAGGAAACTAGGAGGGAGATTGAGGAGATTAGGCAAGCCCTTGTTCAAGGAGAGCTTAACCGCCGACAACCTCCACCTCCACCACCACAACCGCAGCCGGCGGCCAATGTTAGGGTTGCTCCCATTGCTATTGAGGAACCACAAACCCTAGGGAGACGTATGGATCCGGCACAAAGAGCACACCGACCGGGTGTGAATCTAGGAGATCCCGCAACCCACAACTATGAGCTCCGCCCTCAAGTTCTACAAATGATCCGGCATAATCAATTTGGAGGGATGGAAGGAGAGTCCCCTCATCAACACTTGATGAACTATGAGATTTTAATGGAGACTCTTAGACCGCCAAGATTGGAGAGCAACAACCATAAGCTTAGGGCTTTTTCCTTCTCTCTTAAGGATAAAGCCTTGGCTTGGTATCAATCTATTCCACAAGGGCGAGTTGGTACTTGGGAGGAGATGACAACCGAGTTTTTGACCAAGTTCTTCCCACCTTCCAAGACTACCGAATTAAGAGGGAAGATCAATGCCTTCGTGATGAAGGATAGAGAAAGTTTATTCAAGTCTTGGGAGAGGTTCAAAGATCTTCTCCTTGATTGTCCACACCATGGTATACCGAAAATTGAGCTATTGGAGATCTACTTCAAGGGACTTGATGAAGATAGCCAATTCAAGCTCCAATCCCTTTCCGGCGGGACTTTTATGGAGAAGCATGTAGATGATGCTTGGAAGTTTATGGAGAAGCAAGCTCTAGTGATTGAGAAGTACTCCCATAGGAAGAGTGAAGGGAGAAAGGCGGGAGCATATGAGGTGAGTGAAGTCACCATGAACAATTTCAAGCTTGACGCCATCAACAATGAGTTGAAGTCCTTGAGGGAATTGTGTGCTACATCTTTGAAGAACCAAGCAACTCCTCAAGTACTTTCACAAGCCAACTTGTCTTCCAAGGAGGAGGATGTGAATTATATGGGAAGGGGCAACTTCAACAATTACCAAGGCCCAAGGAATTTCAACAACAACCGGCAATTCAACAATTACCGGCCCAACCACAACCATCCCGGGTTTTCTTACTCTAACCCGGATGGAGCCTTGAACCCTCCCGCCTCCACAAGCTCAACTCCACCACCAAGAGCTTCACAAGAACCTCCACCCGGATTCACCCAACCTTCCAAGGATTGAACCGAATTAATGTTTGAGCAATTGCTAGGAAGGTTGAGTGGTCTTGAGAGCACCGTGACTTCAATCTCTAAGGCTCAAAAGGTTTTGGAAGCACAAGTGTTCCACAAGGCGGGTGAAGCCCATAGAGACCCGGGAAAGCTTCCCGGAAGAACCGAAGACAACCCGAGAGGTCAAGTATTGGCCATCACAACAAGAAGTGGGTTGAGTATGAAGGATCCCTTGCCCAAGGACCATACTAAGGGAAAGCAAGTAGTGGTAGAAGAGGGAAGAATGCAAGAAGATGGAGGCAAGGACAAGGATGTAGAGCCAACCTATGTGGCACCGCCTCCATACAAGCCACCACTACCGTTTCCACAATCAAGAGCAAGAGCTCGATTGGACAATCACTTTGGTAAGTTCCTTGAACTAATGTCTAAGTTGCATATTAACATTCCGTTTATGGATGCTATTTTAGGAATGCCGGCATATGGCAAGTTTTTGAAGGAAATACTCTCCAACAAAAGGAAGTTGGAGGAGTATGGGGAGATAAGAATGACCAAGAGATCCTCGGAATTGATCCAAACCATGAAAGAGGAGATGCCTCCCAAGCTAAGGGATCCGGGCTCTTTTTGCGTCCCAATAGGAGTGGGAGATGTGAAGTACGAGGCCCTTTGTGATCTTGGAGCGAGTGTAAGCATCATACCGCTTGCACTTTGCAACAAGGTCGGGCTAGGAGAGCCAAAGCCGGTCAAGATGACCCTCTATATGGCGGACCGTTCTATCACACATCCGGTTGGGATTCTAGAGGACATTACGGTGCAGCTAGGAGGATTCTACGTGCCTATTGATTTTGTAGTGTTGGACATTCCGGCGGATTATCCCGTTCCTATCATCTTAGGAAGACCTTTCCTAGCCACTTCCGGATGCTTAGTGGATTGCAAGAACGGGACTCTCTCCTTCAACATCGGGGAAGAGAACATCAAGTTCAAGCTGTCCACAATGATGAAAGGGCCAACCCTTGATGAAGATATCTTCAACATAGTCGAGCAAGAAGAATCTAGAGAAATTGTGAGCTCGATCTTGATCAAGGATCCCTTGGAAAAGGTTCTCACCTTAAGTATGATGGAAGAAGGTGTTGAGGAGGCTTGCAATGAAGAGATCAAAGCCTTGGAAGCATTGGAAGAGGAGCCAAGAGTTGGATTTGAAGGCCACGAAGAAGTGTTGAACAACTGTAAGTTCCACGGTCGAGATTCACACTCCACGGCCGTCAAACTCTCTAGACAACTCCGGGAAGCAAGCTTGTCAAGAACCACGGCCGTGGAAGATGAGCAACCCGAGATTCCAACCGTGGTTTTCCCTGGATCAACCCTTAATAGTGATCAAGCTTCTAGGAGCCTTGGAGGAGCTGCACTTGCTTTGGATTCATCTCATCCAACATTGTTTGGATCGTCTCCAATCGATAAAGGTCCTCCTTCACTTGAACTTAAACCCCTTCCCTCTCACTTGAAGTATGCTTTTCTTGGTGAAAATTCAACATATCCTGTGATTGTTAATGCATGCTTGAGTGATGATGAACTTGCTAGGTTGTTGCATGAACTAAGATTGCATAGAAAAGCCATTGGTTATACTATTGATGATTTGGTTGGCATTAAGCCTTCTTTGTGCATGCATAAGATAATGATGGAAGATAACCACAAACCCTCTATTGAACATCAAAGGAGATTGAATCCTATAATGAAAGAGGTAGTCAAAAAGGAAATCAAAGTTGCTAGATGCGGGAATTATCTACCCTATCTCGGATAGTAAGTGGGTTAGCTCCGTTCATGTAGTTCCTAAAAAGGGTGGGATGACTGTAGTAACTAATGAGAACAATGAACTAATCCCGACTAGGACGGTTACGGGGTGGAGGATGTGCATTGATTATAGGAAGTTAAACATGACCTCTAGGAAAGATCACTTCCCTCTCCCCTTCATTGACCAAATGCTAGAAAGGTTAGCTCAACACTCTCATTTTTGCTATCTAGATGGCTATAGTGGATTCTTCCAAATCCCTATCCACCCCGATGACCAAGAGAAAACAACTTTTACATGTCCATGAGGTACTTTTGCATATAGGAGAATGCCATTTGGGTTGTGTAATGCACCCACCACCTTCCAAAGGTGTATGATGGCCATCTTTTCGGAATACATAGAAAATATCATGGAAGTTTTCATGGATGATTTCTCTGTCTATGGTTCTTCTTTCGATAATTGCTTGGCTAAGTTGTCCTTAGTATTGCAAAGATGTGAGGAGACAAATCTTGTCTTAAATTGGGAAAAATGCCACTTCATGGTAAGTGAAGGCATTGTGTGAGGACACTTGGTGTCTAACCGTGGCATTGAGGTTGATAGGGCCAAGATTGAGACGATAGAGAAGTTGTCACCACCTACCTCGGTGAAAGGGGTAAGGAGTTTCTTAGGGCATGCCGGTTTCTACCGGAGGTTTATTCAAGCTTTCTCTAAAATCTCTAAGCCCCTCACTAACCTACTAATGAAGGATGTTGATTTTGTCTTTTCAAAAGATTGTCTTGAAGCTTTTTGTAGATTGAAGAACGCCTTGATCTCCGCACCTATCATGCAACCTCCGGATTGGAGTCTACCATTTGAGATCATGTGTGATGCAAGCGATGTAGCCGTTGGGGCTGTTTTGGGGCAAAGGAAAGAAGGGCGCACTCATGCTATCTATTACGCTAGCAAGACGCTAGATGATGCCCAACTCAACTATGCTACTACCGAGAAGGAGTTGCTAGCGGTGGTTTATGCATTTGAGAAGTTCCGCTCATACCTTGTTGGAGCGAAGGTCATAGTTTATACGGATCATGCGGCGATCCGTTACCTACTTACAAAGAAGGATGCCAAACCAAGGCTGATTCGGTGGATCCTTCTTCTTCAAGAGTTTGATTTGGAAATACGAGATAAGAAGAGATCCGAGAACTCCGTGGCGGATCACCTTAGTAGGTTGCCTCATTTAGAGCTTGAGAAAGATGACATTCCAATTGATGACTCATTCCGAGATGAGCAATTGCAAATGGTGGAGGAATGCTTGTTCCAAGTGTCTAGAGGAAATGAGCCATGGTATGCCGACATCGTGAACTACTTAGTATGTGAGGAAGTGCCTCCCGGATTGACATATGCACAAAGAAAGAAGTTCTTCAACGATGTGAGGCACTACTATTGGAGTGAGACACTCTTGTTCAAGAGAGGGCCGGATGGGATGTTTAGGAGATGCATACCGGAAGATGAAGTAGAGAGTGTGATCCGGCATTGTCACTCCTTACCATGTGGAGGCCATGCTAGCTTACACAAGACGTGTGCAAAGGTATTGCAATCCGGTTTTTATTGGCCTAACTTGTTTAGAGATGTGCAGGGTTTTGTAGCGGCATGTGATGCTTGCCAAAGGACGGGCAACATCTCAAGGAGGAATGAGATGCCCTTGAACAACATCCAAGAAGTCGAGATTTTTGATGTGTGGGGTGTGGACTTCATGGGACCATTCCCTTCTTCATGTGGCAATCTCTACATCCTTTTGGCGGTGGACTATGTGTCGAGATGGGTGGAGGCGACCGCCTCTCCAACAAATGATGCCAAGGTGGTAGTGCGGTTCTTCAACCGAGTGATCTTCCCTAGGTTTGGAACACCAAGGGTGATCATTAGTGATGGAGGGAAGCACTTCACAAATAGGAATTTTGGGGCACTTTTGGCTAAGTATGGGGTGACTCATAAGGTGGCAACACCTTACCATCCCCAAACTAGTGGCCAAGTGAAGATATCCAACCGGGAGATCAAGACTATCCTTGAGAAGACGGTGTCTAGAATTAGAAAGGATTGGGCTATGAAGCTCAATGACGCATTATGGGCATATAGAACCGCCTTCAAGACACCGATTGGCACCACTCCTTACAAGTTAGTCTATGGCAAGTCTTGCCACCTTCCGGTGGAAATGGAGCATAGAGCTTATTGGGCCATTAAGTGGCTAAATTTTGACCTCAAGGAGGCGGGAGAGAAGAGGTTGCTTGATCTAAACGCCCTTGAGGAGATCCGGTTGGACGCTTATGAGAATGCCCGGATCTACAAAGAGAGAACCAAAAGATGGCATGACAAGAAGATCATCCCCAAGGAGTTGAGTGAAGGAGATCTTGTCCTTCTCTTCAACTCAAGGCTAAGGCTCTTTCCCGGAAAGCTCAAATCAAGATGGACCGGGCCATATATGGTGAAGAAGATCTTTCCCCATGGAGCTATCGAGATAGGAGGGGAGCATTGTGGGAATTTCAAAGTGAATGGGCACCGCTTGAAGAGATATATTCCGGGAGCTCCGGTGGACATGATTGCCCCGCTTCACCTTGAATAGACGCTCCCGAGTTTGGTCAAGCTAATGACCTTAAAGAAGCGCTTGGTGGGAGGCAACCCATTGGTAACATTTTTCCTTTTTCGCTTTGTTTTCGTTTTTAGAATTTTTCTATCTTTGTGTGTGTTTTGTCCTCTTTGTGTTTGTGCTAGAACCTTAGTGGCATTTGAAGCCTTTCTTGGCATATGAATGATGATGATGAACCCCTCACCAATTATGGGTGGAGCGGACGCGGGACTTGGACGGCTAGCGGTGCCTAGCGCGGGTTCCGAAGCTTTGATGGTGCTTAGAGCTCTCTACCATGGTTGATAGGATCATCCAACATCAATTCATTTGAGAAATCCCAAATACCATAGCAAACCACTTTTACATTGTGAGAACCTTCTTTCACTCTCTTAACTTCATTTACACATTGGGGACAATGTGTTTCTAAGTATGGGGTGGGGTTTCGCATGATCCTTTGCATGATGAGCATCTAGGATAGTTTAATATTTGCACATGTCTTGCATTGTACATACTTAAATCGAAAACCCCATAAAAATCAGAAAATTTTATAATTTTTGTGCTTTCTAGGCTTGGATATGGTCCTAATGATGAAATCTTGTCTTGTGAATTGGCTATGGATAGCCTTATGCGTTGAATTGATAAATGCATATGTGGACTTGAACTACTTCTCTTAAATTCTATGAATGATTTGTGATTATGATGTTTGCCTAGAATGAATAGAGTATTGAAAGTCGAAATTACATGATAGTTCTTGCATACCATCTTGGAATGAATGAGGCATTTCATCTTTCTCTACTTCTCATCTTGATCATGATTGCTTAAGCACCTCAATTGATATAAAATTGACCTCTTTTAACCCATCCGGGAATAGGAGCATGCTAGTGTGTTGAAGTGTATGGAAAGCAAGTATGGAGTAAAGTTATTGATGAAAGGAATGTCATGAATAAAATGCTGAAATTATTGTGGAAGTGTAGCCAAAATTAAGTTTGGGGGCGTTGGTTTAAATGACAAGTAACTCGGTACACTTCACATAATCGGGTGTTGGTGCCTTGCTAAAGTCAAATGAACCAATAGCCCTAACGAGCTTTGGTATGTGTGCCCGGTGTGGATGCACCTCGAAAAAAGAGAAAAAGCCCGAGGACGGCTAATCACCGAGGTTTCGGCTATTGTACACCAATGCCATTGTCTCAAAAACAAGTCAAGAAAAAGAAAAGAAAGCTAGATAAGGAAAAATATACACTTGGGGGAAGTTGATCGAGGACAAGGAAGTGAAGTTAGTTCCATTCCCGGATTAGCATCACATAACCTAGAAAATTCCCCACCCAATCACAACGTTTCTTGGCCTTTTATGTCACAAAACCTTACGACCTACTTGCATGTTTGTAAGACTTAGTAATCTAGATTGGATACACTCTTGATCTTCTTGACCACTTCATCCTTACATCTCATGCATGCTTTTAAGTCAAGTACGGTTGTCTTTCCATGCCTTCATTTGTTTGATACATAATTGCTTGTCCAATTGCCATGAAACATGACTATGAAGGTGATCCAATAGTAGAAGCACAAACCCAAAAAGATTTTACCATTTTTCTGCATACATAAATCATGTCATCTCTTAGTCTATAGTTGGGAATTTTCTCGGGGACGAGCAAACCTTAAGTATGGGGTATTTTGATAACACGATTTATGATCTAGATTTAGACACTCATTTAGATAGATTTCCCGCTCATACATGCATGGTTTAGCATCGGTTCGAGAAGTTTTGCACTCAATTCATGTACTTTGTCGAGATAGACGTCTACACGGACTTGTGCGTGTTTTGTAGGTAATTCGGGAAATTTAGGAGCTAAAACGATGCGTTTGAGGATCGTTCACTTAGACAACATACCCTCGGACTCATTAGGACACAAGCTAAAGGCTAAGGAGGACTCATGGAACCTTGCCAACACTAGCCATGCCCCAAATCACAGCTTAATGATCCAAGGCAAAATTTCTGCACAGAATCACGGTTCTCTGACAGACCACGGCCGTGGAATCAACCGTGGTTTTTGCCAGATTCTTGTGACAGCTGTGCCACGACTCTCATGGCCAGCTCATGCAAGTTTGTTATAAAAGTGGTCCTTCATGGGTTGTGAGAGGCAGCTAGGGGTAGTTTGGAGCAGCTCATCCATTATCCATTTCTCTCTAACAAATATATTCCCTCAACAAGAAGTTTTTCTAGGAAGGAAAGTGTGAAAGAGAAGGGGGAGAGTTCCATTGAAGAGAAGAGAAGAACACACACCATAGTTTTCTTGTATTTCGGATTCTGATTTTGGAATTGTAAGAATCATTTGAACCTTCCCTTGGAAGGATTGTAAGTCATTCTAATCCTATTTTCAGCTTGGTTTTGTTCTAAGTTCATTTGTTCATCTCTTTACCCTCATTATCTTGAAATGAATGTTATGATTTCATGTTTGTTTGTTTCGATTTCCATTATGAATGTTGTAGGCTAAATTGATGTGGTTCTAGGGTGAGGGAAGGATGGTTATGGCTAGGGCTATTATAGGACGGACTTAGATTTACCTTTGGATGACTTTCGTTTATGAACATAGTTGCTGTTAGAAATCACGGGTAGTTCTTGTCTGACCACGGCCGTGGTTTAGATAGGACAAACCGTGATTTTCCTTGGTTCGAAGGATCTTGCCTTAGATCTATAGAATGTTGAAATCCTAAGTGTTTGTTGAGATTAACCTACCCTAGGGTAACCTAGTGTAGTGACTAAGTGTTAGGAAAGACTTACCCGGTAATCCTTGCCCTTAGATTTTAAAGATAACAACCCTTAGGTAGTGGTGAGCCTAATAAGTCGCCATTGGATTAGATGTGCTAGGATAGTTGTTTAGGACTTCCCTTTCCAAGACTTACCCGGTAAGGATAGGTTAGACCCCTAATTAACAATCCGGTTTGTTTAGAATTCCTATCCTTAGGTTCTTAGAGACTTACCCGGTAATGAGACCTTAGGAATGGACTAGTTGGACCATGAGACCTACCCGGTAATTGATCCCAATTTAGATACACTTAATCCCAACATATCATAGTTAATCCCAAGGATGAATAGTTGACTTGAGTCTTATGCCATAACCGGAACTTCCAACCCCTAGAATCCGTCTTTTCTTTTTTTGATCATTATCTTGTTGGTCGTTTATTTGTGTCGATTTATAGTTTAGTTGATCGATTATTCGCGTGTATTGTGATCTTTGATTGATCATCGAAAACCACCCAAAAACATTTGAGATTTTCGTTTCTCTATTTCGTTCCCTTTTCTTGACTTAGATTTTCACTATATTTAATCATAAATTGAATCAATCTCACCTTAGTCTTTGTGTTCGACCTCGGAATACTATCCCTACTACGAACGTCCCGTACACTGCGGGTTCGCTAGGAGTTAGGAGAAATATAACGAGTATAAATTTAAAACCTAATTGCGCATCACATAATCTTAGCGTAACAAGAAGATGCACCAAGCTCTAGAACTTGACGGGGAAACCAATGGAAGAAGAAGACTTACACGTTCAACAAGGTTCACAAGGGAAGAAGGCTGCAACTTTTGAGGTTGAAGAAGAACGTATGCAAGAAATGGGAAAAGGAAGAGAAGGTGAGAATTTATAGGAAATAGTGGGAAAAAATAGAAGGAAGGGCGTCGCTAGGGTTAGAAGATTAAACAAAAGCCAGCCCATAAGATAGAAGATCGGATCTTCTATCCTTGGAAATAAATAAAATGGAATAAAAACATATCGGCGCGATTTAGGGCAAAACCGTAGGGGAGGCACTGTTCATCGCGGGGGCGGTGAAGGCAAAACTAGGGTCTTACATCAAATTCTCTAAAAAGAAGTTTCGTCCCGAAACTTACAACGAACCAGCAATCATAAAATGATATAACAGAAACTCTAAACTCGACTCATCTATTCCCTCTTGGGGCACATAACTCAAAACGTCACACAAGTGTAAACAACTGAACAGAAGAAAACTGCAACTCAAACATCTACGCTATAGTTGCATCTAACTCAACATAAAACTCCGGATAGTTCCTCTGGATACTATCCTCTGTCTCCAAAGTCATCTCATTAGCTACTCGCATCGACCACTGTATCTTCATCATCGGTGTGTCCTTCTATTGCAAGCGTCTTGTACTACACTCTAAGACAGCTATCGGGTGCTCTACGAACGTATGGCTTGACTCAACCACTAAATGCTCATGACTAACGATGTGCCTCGGATCTGGTACGCACTCTCGTAACTGAGACACATGGAAGACTGGGTGAACACCCTCTAGTCTCGATGATAAAGCAAGTCTGTATGCTACCTCTCCGACTCGCTCCAAAATCTCAAAAGGTCCGACATATCAGGGACTCAGCTTCCCCTTGACGCCGAAATGTCTAACATCTCGTGTCGGGGATACTTTCAGCCATACCTGATCTCCAACTCTAAACTCTATAGGTATGAGCCTCTTATCCGCGTAAGACTTCTGACGACTTTGTTCTGCTAATATCCGCTCTCGGATCATCGCTACTCGAGCCATATCGTCCTGTATTTGCTCAGGTGCTACTATGATAGCACTACTCGGCTTGTCCCAACATAGCGGTGTATGACATCTCTGTTCGTATAAAGCCTCATAAGGAGCCATCCTGATCGATGTGTGTCAACTGTTGTTATACGAATACTCCACTAAGGGAAGATGATTTGACCACACCTGTCCCCAGTCTAACACGCAGGCTCTCAACATATCCTCCAGAGTCTGGATGGTCCGTTTTGACTGACCATCGGTCAGAGGATGATAAGCATTCGTGAACTGCAGACTCGTACCTAGGGCGGCATGCAATTACTGTCAAAACCTCGAAGTGAACCGTTCGTCTGTGAAAGACTATAGTCCTAGGTACTCCATGAAGTCAAACTATCTACCTAGTGAACTCCTCTTTCAATTGACTTAACGGCCACGTTTCCTTGATAGAAATGAAACATGCAGTCTTCGTCAGTCGATCTACTATGACCCAGATGGCATCAAAAACCTCGACTCGGTCTCAAACCGGTAACAAAGTCCATAGATATGTCCTCCCACTTCCACTATGGGACGGGAAGTGGGTGTAGCTCACCTCCTGGTCAATGATGCTCGATCTTGACCTAGTGACAGGTCGCACACTGAGCTACATTTCTTGCCACATCTGGCTTCACACCTCCCCACCAGAAGGAGTGTCTGATATCCTAATACATCTTACTCGTATCGGATGCACTAAGTATGTTGTAGAGTGAGCCTCTTGTAAGATCCGGTGCCTCAACTCACGATCTGAGGGTACACATACATGCTCTTGGCGTCTCAAAACTCCATCGGCACCAATTGCAAACGAAGATGCCTCTCCTTGAGACATCCCGTCTTAGATCCATGTCAAAGCTGCGCAACTCTCCTACTTATGTCGGATTTCAACCAACAGATCCGGTAGCATCTCCAAGGTGGACAAATGGCTGTCGGAATCTGGAAAGTGGATATCCATCTCTAGCTATGCCAAGTCTCGCTGTAACTGGGGCTGAGCGGTCAGCCGAGCGATCGCCATCTCCCGGGGAGTCTTCCTACTAAGAGCATTAGCTACCACATTTTCCTTCCCTGAGTGGTACAAGATCTGCATATCGAAGTCCTTGATCAACTCCAACCATCGGCGGTGGTGGTTATTCAACTCCCGCTGAGTGAAGATGTACTTCAGACTCTTATGTTTTGTGAATATCTGACACGTAGCTCCGTATAGATAATGCCTCCAGATCTTCAAAGCGTGAACGACAATAGCTAACTTTCGTAGGTAGGGTAATTCTCCTCATACGTCTTTAGCTGTCTGAACGCGTATGCTATAACATTACCCCTCTGCATCAGAACACATCCCAACTAAGCTTGGATGCATCGCTGTAAACCACAAAGTCTTCAATGCCCTCTAATTGAGCTAAGATAGGACGGACGTCAACCTCCTCTTCAGCTCCTCAAAACTCTATAGGCACGGCTCAGACCACACGACTCTCGTAGTCTTCCTCAGCAAGCAAGTGAGGGGGTCAAGCAATGATTGAAAATCCCTCCACGAAACGACGATAGTAGCCGCCAAGCCTAGGAAGCCGCGTACCTCCTTGACGTTCCTAGGAGGAGGCCAAGATGCTACAAACTCGATCTTCGCCGGATCTACCTTGATCCCTTCGGCGGAAACAATGTGACCAAGGAAAGCCACCTCAGACATCCAAAACTCACACTTGGAGAGTTTGGCGTAAAGCTCTCTATCTTGCAGGACTTGGAGTACGATCCTTAAGTGTCATGCATGCTCCACTCTGCTGCGAGAGTACACCAAAATATCATCGATAAAGACTGCCACAAACTTGTCTAGGAAACCGATGAAGATACTGTTCATCAACTCCATGAACACTGCGGGCGCATTTGTGAGCCCGAATGGTTTCACTACAAACTCGTAGTGGCCATATCTGGTCCGAAATGCTATCATGTCCTGCTCTCTCACACTCAGCTGGTGATATCCTGATCTCATATCGATCCAAGAAAACACTGAAGCTCCGTGTAGATGTTCAACAAATCGTCGATACGGGGAATGGGTACTTATTCTTGTTTGTCACCTTGTTAAGCTCTCGATAGTCGATACATAACCTCATCGACCCGTCTTTCTTCCGGACGAAGAGTACTGGTGCGCCACAAGGAGATACACTAGGGGAGATGAAGCCGTTCTCAGCTAACTCCTCGAGCTGCTTCTTAAGCTCAAGCATCTCTATAAGACATCTTGTGGTAAGGAGCCTTCGAGATCAGTCTCATCTCGGGCTCTAGATCAATGCCAAAGTCTGCACTCCTCTATGGAAGTAAACTTGATGGCTCTCTAAAGACGTCGGTAAACTCGCATGCTACCGGAATCTCCTCCAACGCTGGACTCGTACTATCCTTCATGGCATAGCACCAGAAAACCTCGCAACCCTGAATAATAAGTCTCCCACCTCGCACTACACTAATGATTGTACTGGTCTTTCTGCAATCCCATCCTCGGAAAATCTCCACCTGGCCATACTCTATAGTTACCGTCATTGTCCTCTTTCTGATGTCCAAAACAGCCTGATGTCGATCCATCCAATCCATGCCCATAATGACTTCTTCATGTACTAAGTACATGACGAAGAAGTCAGTTGGCCAATCAAGACCTCCAAATCTAATAAGGCAATTGCAAACCTCTCGTGTACCTCTAATCTTACCCTATCGGGTAATCCTATAAAAAAAGGTCTCCCTTCTATGGTAACTAAGACCAATCTATCTACACATGCATCAGATATAAAAGAATGCATTGCAGCATTATGGAAAAGAACTTTGACAGGAAAACCATTAATATGAATGGTACCTGTGGTCGTTGGAGCTGTCGGATCAACTTGCACTCCTCAGCTAATACACTCTAGCTGATGCATCTCTGGTGTTTGATGTACCACCAACTCGTCCTCTACCTCTCCCCTGTCCCGGAGCGGAACCTTGAGGAGCAATAAATTTAGGAGCTCTCTACTGCTGCTAGTACTGAGGTCTTTGACATCTCCTACAACACTGGCATGTGAAAATCCATGCAGAGATAGCGCCTTGCCCTGACGGAAAAACGAAACTCTATGTCAAGGCTTGCCACAAGAAAAGCAAGTCATTGCAGTCTTCTTACAACCAGTTCGGATGTGTCTGACACCTCCGCAGTTATGACACTATCGTCCTTTGTCTGAACTCTACATCGTCTGTTGGAAACCTGAGCGTCTCGGCGTCTGACTACACCTGAATCCAGCAGCTCCAGCTCTAGTACTGGTTGGTCCTGTCCTTTGTGTCTTCTCAGGACCACTTGCCTGAGAAGCTCTCATCTTACCCGGTTTGTCTCTCTCATAAGCAGATGCTCTATCATGATAGTCCGTCAAGGAGTCACAACGGAAACTAGCAAGATAAGAGTGGGTAGACTCTCTCAACCTCCTAGAGAAAAGATAAACATGTTGATCCTTGGGTGGTGTTGATGGACCCAACAAAGACAACTCCTCTTGAAACTTCCTAACGATCTCAACAATAGGAAGATCCTCGAATCCAGCCTCGAGGAAATCTTGAAGTCGATCCCTCCTCACATCTACAGGGCAATAGCGATCCTTGATCAACATCTTCATCTGCTCATCACTCATGACCTTACTGCGCATGGTCCTCCACTAGTAATGAGCTTGATCCTCCAGCAAAGTCTATGCTATATTAACTCGACTACCCTCTAGACAACGGATCACCTCCATAGCAGAATCTAACTAGCCTAGCCAAAGCTCTACCTCCAATCTTATCTTCCTTTTGAAAGAAGGAACCTTCAGCTGGTTGAAAGCCTTCAACCAATAGTCAGGTCTCGGCTCTCTCATCTCATCTAGAGCTCTAACAACCTCAACAACTCTATCAGGTGGGGCAACAACCTATGTCACACTCTACAAAACCTCAGCTGATCTCGCGGGTATAGGCAGTGCTGGTGTAGGTCCTCCAATCCTGATAGCCTCCTCGACTCTCTAAACGTAGTCGCGGTATGTAGATGCTCCGATGGATACTCGACCAGACTCGGTCGATTGTACTCTCTATGCTCCAGACCTAGCGGCGGTCCCGTTCCCAGCCTCGGGAACACCGCTCTCAACAACCTCTGAACGCCTCAACGATAGGCGGATCAGCAACCGGGACTTTGCCCCGACCTCTAGCTAGTGGAGGTCTTCCTACACGCCCTTGTCAACGGACGGCAGGTGGAATACATATAGATGTATAAGGCAATGCTACAACTACAGCAGAAATCTTGAAAAAGCACATAAAGGCCAACATAAAAGAAAACTAATTGTTGAGATCCACAAAGGTAGTGGTGGTCGCTCATACATTTATCCTAAACCAACAAGTTAACAACAAAAACCCCCCTTTTTAAAAACGTAGACTCCTTGCGGGTTCTATTTATTTATCTATTCAACCTTTAGAAGAAGACGGGTGTCATTGTTGCCAACCTATAGCTTTAATACCATATTATAACACCCAAGATTTGGGAACTCGAAGTAATACGGGCTAGGACCTTACAATGGGTCCTGACTGTAAGAGCCTAGTTGCTGAGAGTTGAGAGAGGGAGCAGAGGGGCCAGGTTTATGCCTGAGCCGCCCCTGCGTGACCCATGGGGCGCCCCTGCGTGACCCATGGGGCGCCCCTGCGCCTTACCTGGTCCACCCCTGCGGCTCATAGAGCCCGCCTCTACAACTTTGTCTCCCGCAGCCGTCATCTTTGACTGCTTTGACTCGTGCTTTACTCTTTTACCACCCTATATATATATATATATATATATATATATATATATCTTCTTCTCCTCTCTGATGAGGATTTGCATTCTCAGATCCTCTCTCTCTCCTCACGTACCTCTTCTCTTCTTCTCTCTTCTCCTTAGAGCATATTGCTTGATCTTTCTTGAAGTGGTGTAAGTTTTAGGAAGCTTTTGCTTGGGCTTTGATGAGGATGATGTTGATGTGCCTTGTTGTGCCAGCTTGAGGTGTTGTTGTTGCTTTTTGGGTCCTTCTGGAGAGCTTGTTTGGTAAGTTCCCTGGCTGCTCCTCTTCCTTTCTTCTTTTCTTCATCTTTTCTCCCTTTCCTTAGCTTAGTTTAGCTTTCCTTAGGATTGGTTCTTGTTTAGCCATGATTTGGCTTATGTTGATGTATATAAATGTATTTCACACATGTATGTTGTTGTTGGAGTGAAGAAGAGTAGAGCGCTGAAGGAAGAAGTGAAGAAAGGAGCTAAGTGGTGTCTTCTGCACACCAGCCGCCCCTGCGCCACCCTACAGCCACCCCTGCGCCGGCCAGTGCACCGTCCCTACGCCACCAGTGAGCCGCCCATGCGCCTACCTGCACCAGCTTGGTGTTTCCTTTGGTTTTGCAGGTGTGTGTTGCTTCTAGGCCTTCCTTAGGGTGCCTTTGTTCCCTCCTTTCCTAGTATGAGGGCTTAGGATCATGCTAGATGTGTGCAGTTGAGTTTTGATGATGTTTATGATCGGTTTATGCCTTGCATGGCTTTTGAGGTTCGTTAGGTTATGAGTGAGGTTGATCATTTGGATCCCTTTGGGTCTAGGTGTGACCCTTATGTGGTAAGGAGTCTGATATATATCTTTATGCCTTGTTTATAGGTTGTGTTCTCCCTCCAGTGTAGAGGTGATCTTGGTTGAGTTGTGATCGAGGTTGAGGTAAGTCCGTAGGACCTACTTAGTTGCCATCCTTATATTGGGTGTTTGCATGAGTGGTGTGTGCTTTGTATTTTGCTATGATAGCAAGTGATGTCGTGTATACCGACCTATGTTTTATTGATTGCCCCGTATGCGTGGCTGTGATAACCTTTCCCTTTCATCCCGTCGTGGAGTCTGGGAGGTTCTCTTGACTCAGGCTAAACCGGTTTACAAGAAGGGAACAATCCACTCCCACAGGGTACACGGATTGTGTGACCAATACTAGTACTGCTGGCTAGCAGGCTCAGAGGCGAGGATGTATCGGTCCTCGTATCACATAATTTCATATATATTATATATATTTGTCTGGAGTGAATTAATGACATTATATTGAGATGAACAAATTGGTAAATGAGTGGAAGCATGCTGATGTGTTTATCTTTGTGCTTATGCATTACTCTATATATGTGTATGGATAGCAAATGGTTTATTACCATGTTGCAGGTGCCCCACAGGATAGGCATGCTGCTGGGTGATCTAGCAGAGTGGCAGGCCGAGGACGTCTCGTACATAGGTTGTGTTGGCTTTTGGGTTGTAATCTTTCCCTCCTGCGTGAGGATGGTCTTTGGTTACCTCTTGTGTGAGGGTGTTATGTTTCTTACTCGGCTATGTTGTCTTACCTTTTGGTTTATACAGTTTTATGTATTTGTTTGCATATCTGTCAGTGCTATGTTGTAAGGTCCAGTGAACTTGTTGTCAGGCTAGGGTCAGGATCCATTGTGAGATCCTAGCCCAATATGGCACTCCGGGTTCCGCGGATTCGGGGTGTTACACTGACCCTCAGAGTAACAACAGAAAAATCGGAGCTTACAACAAGGCACAAATAAATGAAAACCAAAACTTATAATAAAACCAAAGATTATAACAAAGGGAAGCGTAAAAGACTCGCAACCGAGTTCAAAATAAAGGGATAGACAACTACAAAATATAAATCCGATCCCGTCTTATAATGTACGGGAACCCCGTATGACCACACCGTCCGGATCACTAAGCAACATCTCTAACTGCGAAACGTCTACAACATCGGAATAAACCGTTAGCTAACATTCTAGATATCATAAAGACGGTAAAGGCACAAACACTTAGAAGATAATAAAACGTATATCATGGTCGCACTCAGCCGGTTATCATCTTTCATTAAGTTATCCATTACTAATTCAACTTCTTTTGTCATACAAGAATCTCCCGAAACTCGCCTCCGCTTCCATCTGCCGACAAGAATAGATCAATACTATCCGTTACCTGTGGGCTTGGGTTGCAAGAGCACCTCTAGTCTCCTGTAGAACTAGACAAGTGGTCACCGCCCGATTATCATACACTTGTGCCAATTACGGTTATAAAGGTCAATCCTAGTCCGGTTATCCGTTATAACAATAACAACAACGCAAACAAGTCAATACACTCAAACCAATACACGGAATGAAGCTAAGTAAGTCCAAGGGACTTACCTCACTTGAAGGTAAACTCAAAGATCAGTAACAACTCAATTTCCCGAAAGAAAGGAAAGAATGCCTGCTCAAACAAGGCATACCGCATGAGTAATGAAACAATTGCTAGAAGTATATAACTTTTAGTCTCAATGATCTCTAAGAGATCTCCATAAGCTAAGGTCTCAAACCCTAGTTTTACAGATCAACAAGGGTCAACAACAACCAAAACAACTCAAGGAAGGAACAAGGAAACAAGGAAAGGAAGCAGCTCACCAAAGACGGGAGCAACTGCAGGAAAACCGTAGGGGAGGCTGGACAGATGCGTAGGGGTGGCACCGGCCAGATCCGCAAGGGCGGCTTTGTGCAGGCGCGGGGGCGGTTTCGGCACAAAAGGTGGCGTCGGGGCTTCTCTTTGACAACAACTCACAACAGGGAACAAAAGCTCGATCCTTTGTTCCACACTCATCAATT
Organism: Fagopyrum esculentum; assembly: GCA_033239045.1. Taxonomy (NCBI): domain Eukaryota; kingdom Viridiplantae; phylum Streptophyta; class Magnoliopsida; order Caryophyllales; family Polygonaceae; genus Fagopyrum; species Fagopyrum esculentum. Next base: position 56,642,662 of record BSUD01000004.1, read on the forward strand.
TTCAGCCATGGGAGCTTGAGAACATCAACGTATCAATAACGGAAAGGCCAACAAGAATCAAGACTCGATCTTGATTCTTGAAGAAGAAGAAGAAGAAGAAGGAAGGGAAGATGCAGAAAGCTCAAGAACGTGACGGAGAAACCAAGGGAAGAAGAAGACTTACACGTTCAGCAAGGTTCACAAGGGAAGAATGTTGCAGCTTGTTAGCATGAAATATTGTGATATTTTAGGCACGTTTTCTAATCGTATTTGATTCATATTGATAGTCTTTGATTGATCTTTGCGCATATGTGAGCTAGTATTGCCTATATTTTCGATATGGATGTCTACACTAGTTCTATGTTGATTATAGGTGATTTGGAGCTATTTCCGAACGGAATCGAGCAAAGGAGAGTTGAGTTGATATGTCCATAGATCGAGGACACTTTTTGGAAGCAATTTGGAGTCTTAGATTGAGGAATGCACGAGTTTAGGGAAGAACCACGTTCTTGCCCTAAATTACGCCCTAAAATACTGCCGTATTACAAACCACGTTCAGAATTACGGCCGTGGATTCAGAGTCAGAATTCGATGTTCATTCCAGAGGATTTTACGGCCGTGGAACTAACCGTAATTATTTCCACGCCCTAGAATTACGGTCGTGGAATCTTCCACGACCGTGATCTTGGCGAATCTTTTCGCCACTCTTCGAAGCCACGATCTTTTGAAGATTGGGCCGGCCCGACACTTTGCCCTGCATTATAAAAAGACGGAAGAAAGGAGATTCTGTCATGCTCGCTTACGCTTACAATCATCGCTTAGCAACGCACAAAGCCTCATCTTAGAGGGAATTGGGAGATCTCATTGGAGATCAAAGTTCGTATTGAAGAGTTGCTCAAAACTCGCACTTTCGGTGGAAGTTGCTGTTAAGATCTTCGGATTTGTGGAAGATCGAAGTTCTTGGAAGATTTTGCAAGAAGATCTCTCTTCTTGTTTAGGTTTGATTTGGAAACGGATTGACATCCCGTTTCTCTTCTTTCCTAAGGTTGTGATCGTTTACTCCGTTTTGAATCTTTTGATAAACACTTGTTCTTGATTGTGATCTTGAGATTCACTTAAAGATTATTGATAGTTCTTGAAAGTTTACATCTTTTATCTTTTAATTCTTGAATTAATATCAATATGACTGTTATTGGCTAAAAACCTTTAACAATTCTAAGGTGAAGGGTTGATAGTTGTGGCTTAGATGATGATAGATCGATCGCAAACAGATTAGACCCTGAGAGTTAGAGAATTATCGCCGACAACCTTAAATTACGGCCTGTTCTTGAGTCCACGGCCGTGGAACCTCAAGAACTAACCGTGATTTTCCTTAAGTCTACGAACCTGCTTTTACTTTAGTCCAAAGTCAAAGGTTTGCTTTAACTTAGTTTAGACTTGTCTTTTCTAGGTGGTAGTGAAGCCTCAACAACCTCTACCTCGATTGTGAGTGTCACAACCTCAATCGGTTAAGTTAGTCTTGATCCTTGGGTTACAAGTTTGGGTATTTGCCATTAATTCTTGCCTTTAGAATCTTTCTATATTGAGCCTCAACAACCTGTATAGAGAGTTTCTTATAGGTGATTCATATAAGGTTTTTGGAACTTCACCGTACGATCACCTTACATTAGCATACCTTTGCATATCTCAACTCTGTCTTTATATCATTTAGTATATCTTGAATCGATTGCGACAATTAGATACCTGGATCTTTAGGATTGTTGTTTTCCCAATATCTGCAAAACTCCCATATTTACTTGCTTGATAACCTGCATTCGAATTCGTTCCACCCAAATCCCTGTGTTCGATACTCTGAAATTCTTGCTTAACTACGTCGATCCGTACACTGCGGGTTCGCTTGCTTGCTTCTAGTTTTATAAATTTAAAACTTATTTGCACACACCTCTAGGGGCGAACAAGTTTTTGGCGCCGTTGCCGGGGATTTGGTTTCGTCCGAATCCGGTAGCCGGTTGTCAAGCTTGGGAGCTTGCTCTCGTTATTTGATTTTTCTTTGAGTGCATGCGCAGGTCTAGGAACACCGAAGATCTCTTACCTCTTGATCAAGAGCTAGAGAAAACCTTGAGACAAAGACGCAAGGAAAAGAAGATGGCTGAAGAGAACGAACGCAATCTTCAAACGGAGTTGGCGGAGAAGGAAGCTCAACTCCGATGGAATGAAACTCTCCGCCAGGATGAGATGGATCGTCATCAATCTCAAGTTAACGGTCTACAAGACATGCTCTTCCAAATGAGGATAAAGATGAGCGACCTTGAAGATAAGGTAGGCAAGAAGTCCTCGAGAAGGAGATCAAGGTCTAGAAGAAAAAGCCACTCATCCGCTAATGATAGTGACTCTTCCATGCCACCATTAGAAGAGATTGATCCCACAATCAATATAAATCCCTTCAATCCACAAGGAGCTACTAATCGCCGCATCCCACCAAGGAATGCGAGAGTCGAACGTGTGGATAATGAGCCAAGAACTCTTGGCCAGCGGATGGATCCAACACAACAACCACGCCGTTTGGGTGTGAATTATGATGCTGAAGATGTACAAGGGTTTAGCTTTAACCCTCAAGTTATCACTCTTGTTTGCCAAAGCCAATTTGGCGGTACAAGCGCCGAATCTCCACACCAACACTTGCAAAACTTTGAGTGTATGATGGAGACGATGAGACCGAAGAGTGCCACTACCAACAGCTACAAGCTTAAACCTTTCTTTTTCTCCTTGAAAGGGAAAGCGTTATCTTGGTACCAAGCTCTTCCTAATGGGAAACTAGACACGTGGGAAGACCTTTCCGCAGAGTTTCTCACCAAATTCTTTCCGCCTTCCAAAACAGCGGAACTTAGAGGTAAGATCAATGCTTTTTCCATGAGATCTAACGAAAGTTTGTTTCAATCTTGGGAAAGGTTTCAGAATTTACTATTGGATTGCCCTCATCATGGCATATCCAAGCTTGCCTTGCTGGAGATTTATTACAAGGGGCTGGATGCGGGAACGCAATTCAACCTCCAATCCCTCTCATGTGGAACGTTCATGGACATGAGAGAAGATGACGCTTGGGACTTCATTGAGAAGCAAGCAAGAGTCATAGAGAAGTATTCCCACCGGAAGGTGGAGGGAAATCGTGTGGAGCAAGGAGCGAAGCTCACACATGAAGCTCAAACTCAGATTTTCTCCCTCAACAATGAGATCAAAGAGTTGAAGGAGGCTATCAAGACCAACTTCCCAAAACAACAAGAGAAGGATGTTGGCTATTTGGGCAACAACAACGGCGGTGATAACACCAACCGCAACAACAATAACCGGAACAATAACCGGAATAACAATTGGAATGGAAACAACAACAACCGGAACAACAACAATTGGAACACCAATCGGGGTTCAAACAACAACAATTGGCGCTCCAATCAACAAAATTCCGGTAACTCCTATCCTTCCAATTCCAGTTCACTAACTCCACCCTCCTCTTCCTCTACTTCTTTGAAAAGCCAGGGGCAATCATCTAATGGAGAAAACAATACGGGAAAGGAGAAGCCAGATCCCATTTTGGAAACGATCTTGGGAAAGCTTCAAGGGATGGAGAACCGCCTCATTAAGGTTGATGATCGAGTTTCTAAGATTGACAAAGCTTAAAAAGTTTTAGAAAACCAAATGTTCGATCATGCGGAGGAAGTTCCTAGAAATCAAGGGAAACTTCCAGGAAAGACGGAGGACAACCCCAAAGGAAGGGTAATGGCGATTACAACTAGGAGCGGAGTGACTACCACCGATCCGCAGCCTACGTTCGTTGAAGTCCCCGTAGAGAAGGACAAAGGAAAGGGGAAGGAGAAGGAAGACGTCTATGTTCCTCCTCCAACTTACAAACCTCCCCTACCATTCCCTCAATCTAGAGCGCGAGCGCGCCTAGATAAACAATTCGGTAAGTTCATAGAACTCATGAGCAAGCTGCATATTAATATACCCTTCATCGATGCTATTGTAGGTATGCCGGCTTATGGCAAGTTCTTGAAGGAGCTTCTCTCTAACAAGAGGAAGCTAGAAGATTTTGGTGAAGTCAAGATGAGTTCGGATTCTTCGGATCTCATCAGGACGATGAAGGAGAAAATGCCCCCAAAGCTGAAAGATCCGGGGTCATTTTGCATTCCCATTGGAGTGGGAGAGGTCACATATGACGCTTTATGTGACTTAGGAGCAAGTGTGAGCATCATACCACTTGCATTGTGCAGGAAGATCGGTTTAGGCGACCCTAAACCGGTGAAGATGACGTTATACATGGCGGATCGATCCATTACTCGTCCCGTCGGAATTGTAGAAGACGTCCCGGTCAAGCTAGGTAAATTCTTTGTTCCCATTGATTTTGTCGTGCTTGACATTCCTGCAGATAGTCCGGTCCCGATCATACTCGGAAGACCGTTTCTTGCAACTTCCGGCTGCATGGTCGATTGCAAGAATGGGAGACTCGCTTTTGATATTGGGGAAGAGAAAGTAGAGTTCGTTCTTTCCACTCTAGTGAAGGAGCCAATCTTTGATGAGGATATTTACAATATCCAAGACGAAGAAGGTTTGTCTAGGGAGGAGGTAAGTGCGATTCTCTTTAACGATCCTCTACAAAAGGTTATTACTATGAGTCTAACCAATGTAGGAGAAGAAGAAGAGTGCAAAGAGGAAATTGAAGCCTTGGAAGCACAAGAAGAGATGCATGGAGTGGAGTTTGAAAAACTCCACGACGAGGCTGAGAATACTAGAATCCACGGTCATACTCTGTATTCCACGATCGTGGATTCCACGACCAAAATCGACCTCCATTCCAGAGGATATTACGGCCGTGGAACACCAGGGGAGACCGTAATTTTGACCGTGGAAGAGGGTGATCGGCATACTTCTTCAACTTCTTCTAATTCTTCTCCAACCCATTCAACATCCTTAGAAACTTCTAAGGAAACATCGGAAGCTCCTCAAGGATCATTGGAAGCTCCGAAAGTAATGGAACTCAAACCACTTCCTACTCACCTAAGGTACGCTTTTCTTGGATCTAATTCTACCTTCCCGGTTATCGTTAGTTCCGAATTAAGCATAGATGAACATGAACAGCTCATGATTGTCCTTAGGAAACATAGAAAAGCCATAGGCTATACTATCGAGGACTTAGTAGGAATTAAACCCTCCCTATGCATGCATAAGATACTAATGGAGGAGGACTTTAAAACTTCAAGACAACCTCAAAGGCGGTTGAATCCGACCATGAAGGAGGTTGTCAAGAAGGAAATTCTTAAACTTCTTGATGCAGGTATCATCTATCCTATCTCCGATAGCAAGTGGGTGAGCCCAGTTCAAGTAGTTCCGAAGAAGGGAGGAATGACGGTCATCACCAATAAGAACAACGAACTCTTTCCTACCCGAACCGTGACTGGATGGCGAATGTGCATAGACTACCGCAAGCTCAACAACGCAACGCGGAAGGATCACTTTCCATTGCCATTCATCGATCAGATGCTTGAAAGGTTAGCACAACATTCATACTTTTGCTACCTTGACGGTTATAGTGGCTTCTTTCAGATTCCGATACATCCGGATGATCAAGAGAAGACCACATTCACGTGCCCTTGGGGTACGTTCGCCTATAGGAGGATGCCGTTCGGGCTTTGCAACGCCCCAGCCACCTTTCAACGGTGCATGATGGCCATCTTCTCCGAATACGTAGAGGAAATCATGGAAGTCTTCATGGACGACTTCTCCGTTTACGGTTCCTCTTTTAACGATTGTCTTTCTAACCTTTCTCTTGTTTTGCAAAGATGTGAAGACACTAACCTAGTTCTTAATTGGGAGAAGTGTCAGTTTATGGTTAAGGAAGGATTCGTGTTAGGTCACTTAGTCTCTAGTAGAGGGATAGAGGTAGACAAGGCTATGATAGAGACCATAGAGAAACTTCCTCCCCCAATTTCGGTGAAAGGGATAAGAAGTTTCCTAGGACATGCTGGATTCTATAGACGTTTCATTAAGGACTTTTCTAAGATATCAAAACCTCTCACTAATCTATTGATGAAGGATGCGGTTTTTGAGTTTTCACAGGAATGTTTGGATGCGTTTAACACCATTCGGCAAGCTCTAATTTCAGCACCTATTATCCAACCTCCGGATTGGACTCTCCCCTTCGAGATTATGTGCGACGCTAGTGACGTAGCCATTGGAGCTGTTCTTGGGCAACGAAAGGAAGGACGAACCCACGCCATATACTACGCTAGCAAGACGCTAGACGAAGCTCAGCTCAACTACGCCACTACGGAAAAAGAGTTTCTAGCCATTGTCTACGCTATCGACAAGTTTCGCTCTTATCTTGTAGGTGCAAAGGTGATTGTCTACACGGATCATGCTGCGATCCGATACCTCCTTGCAAAGAAAGATGCGAAGCCAAGGTTGATTAGATGGATTCTTCTCCTACAAGAATTCGATCTTGAGATCCGCGACAAGAAAGGCTCGGAAAATTCTGTTGCGGATCATTTGAGTCGTCTAACACATCTAAAGGACGATCAATTACCCATTGATGACTCCTTTCCGGACGAACACCTACATATCATAGAGGAGTGCATCAAGGTAATCTCCAAAGGTAACGAACCATGGTTTGCTAATTTCGTTAACTATTTGGTTTGTCAAGAGATACCACCCGGACTGTCATACGCACAAAGGAAGAAGTTCTTCAAGGACGTCCGGGAATACTATTGGAACGAGCCTCTACTCTTTAAGAGAGGTCCGGATGGCATCATCCGGCGATGTGTGCCGGAAGATGAGATGCAAAGTGTCATCCGCCATTTTCATTCACTACCTTGTGGAGGACACGCTAGTTCGAACAAAACTAGCGCAAAGGTATTGCAATCTGGATTCTATTGGCCTACTTTATTTAAGGATGTGCAATCCTTTGTTTCTTGTTGCGATGCTTGTCAAAGAACAGGCAATATCTCTAGAAGGAACGAGATGCCCCTCAACAACATCCAAGAGGTGGAGATTTTCGACGTATGGGGAGTCGATTTCATGGGACCATTCCCACCTTCTTGTGGAAACCAATACATATTATTGGCGGTAGACTACGTTTCTAGATGGGTAGAAGCAATTGCCTCTCCCACAAATGATGCCATGGTGGTGGTTAAGTTCTTCAACAAGACCATCTTTCCGCGATTCGGGACGCCAAGGACGATCATTAGTGATGGAGGTTCTCACTTCATAGCCCGTCGCTTTGAAGCTCTTCTAGCCAAGTATGGGGTTACTCACAAGATAGCTACCCCTTATCATCCACAAACAAGTGGACAAGTTGAGATCTCAAATAGGGAGATCAAGGGAATTCTAGAGAAGACGGTTTCAAGGACTAGGAAAGATTGGTCCTTGAAACTAGATGATGCATTATGGGCGTACCGGACTGCGTACAAGACTCCCATAGGAACCACACCATACAACCTTGTGTATGGGAAGTCTTGTCATTTGCCGGTAGAGCTAGAGCACAAAGCGTTTTGGGCTATCAAATGGCTGAATTTCGGCATGAAGGAAGCGGGAGAGAAGCGTCTCCTAGACATCAACAAGCTGGATGAACTCCGTTTGAACGCCTACGAAAACGCTAAGATCTACAAGGAAAGAGCAAAGCGTTGGCATGATAAGCATATCATTCCAAAAGACTTCAAAGAAAGAGATCAAGTCCTCCTCTTCAATTCGAGACTTCGCCTCTTTCCAGGTAAGTTAAAATCTCGTTGGACTGGACCTTTTCTAATTAAGCGTATTTTCCCCCATGGTGCAGTTGAAGTATGGGGTGAAACTAGCGGAAGTTTTAAGGTGAACGGCCAACGACTCAAGAAGTACTCACCGGAACTCCAAGCTGAGGAGTTTGCACCTACCGCACTCGAATAGGCGCAAGATTGGTCTAGCTACGGACCTTAAACAAAGCGCTTCTTGGGAGGATACCCAAGGTATTGCATTCTCGCTTTTGTTTTCGATTCATAGATTAGTTTAGAATAGACGTTTTCACTTTATTTTGCCTCGATTTCTTCCGGTATGTTCGTGTCTTTGGTTGTAGGATCGATGGAAAAGGAGAAAGGAAGGATAATGTCAAAGAAAAGTGACGAAATTTAGACTTTGAAGCTTTACAGAAGGTTCCACGGTCTAAATTACGGTCGTCATAGCTACAGTGGCCGTAATTCTCAAAAGCCTATGAAAAATCATCAAAACCACAGGTCCGTACACTTCCACGGCCGTGAAATGCCCCGACAGACCGTGATTTTTGAAATTTTGCCTGCGAGTATAAAAGCCACACTTCTTCACAAAACCACCACAATTCTTCCCCAATTCCACGACCTAGATACCGAAAACCCGCAGCCACTCCCAATTCTTCGTTTCCTAATCGTTTTCAACGATTCTTCGTCCTAAACTGCAGCAAATCCAACCACGAACAAGATCCAAGCAACAAATCGAGTGGAAATCGATCAACAAACGCGCATTTTGGATTTTTCAATCCGAAAAAGAGGTTATTTCTTTCTTTTCGATTCTCGCGGATTTGGTTCGTTTTTACTATAGATTTTTAGGAAGAACTGACAAAGATTGGAAGGAATTAGATTAGGACTGCTTGTTGTGGTGATATTTGGTGAATTTGCTGAGATTCACGAAATTCTGTGACGAATCACGGTCTCTGGAGGTTCCACGGCCGTGGTTTCTATAGAACAGCCCGTAATTTTGAACAGAATGGACTTTGTGAGGAGAATGTCGGGAAGGATAAAGGAGAAGAAAGGGGAGAAAAGTAAGAAAAGGAAAGGAAATCCCTCCACCTCTAGGGCACCACCACCCTCATCTCCCTCACTACCATCCTCACCTTCACCTCCATCTTCACCACCTCACCCTAGCATCCCAACCATACACGAAAACCACCTAGCTGCATTTAAGAAGATACAGAAGAGGGCAGTGATCGGCCCTAGGTATTTGTTGGTGGAGGATCTACATCCTCTCAACATAGTTGATGATCTCACATGGCTCTTGGATAGAGCCGGATTGCTAGTCTTCACGAACATTCGTGAAGACGCTTATGAGGAGATTACCCGGGAGGTTGTGACGTCCTTTGAGCACAGCCCAGTAGATAGGACCGTCTCCTTCCGTCTGATGGATCGAGACTACCACTTGAGCATTGTTGAGTTCGGGACCATTTTCGGGTTCCATGAGACCTACAATGGTCGACTTCCTAGAGGCGTTTCCGCCAAGGATTTTTGGGCGGAAGTGGCTATGATTTACGCCGACGAGGACCGTTGGCAACCCGCCGATACCAAGGCTAGATTGATGTACCATCTAGCCTTGAAGATAGCCCACCGTGTTCTTTCGGAGAGTCTCTTTCCTAGGACGGAGACGCCCCAAAAGATCAAGACGGATGAGCTATTCCTTCTTTACAGTATGCTTTATGGATGCCGCGCAGATTGTGCTACTCTTTTGGCGGCGACGATGAGTAAACTCAAGAATAAATCGAAGGGGAACATTGGATATGGTGGGATAGTGACCCACATTGCTAGGACATTTGGTGTGGATTTTTCAGCTTGCACCCGCATACCCGCCGTACCTCTAGGATTACATGCATTCATGGTTAGGGGACTCATCTTCCCCACACATAGAGGTCCGCCTTATGCGGGCATGCCTTGGGAGAGTAGGACGGGCAGGGGTGTTGAGTGGCTGCCAGAGTATTCCATTGTGGCAGGACGCCACAATTGGAAAGAGACGTTCGCTGCGATGCATGCGAACAGGCTTGTAGCTCCCCCTTACGTTCCACCACCGAATGAGGATGAGGAGGAGATGGGAGAGCAGTATGAGAGTGGTGGAGGAGCTGAGCAGGAGTTCGGCACGTTTCCGGATCAGCCGGAGGCGGCCCCGGATGTACCTAGGCGCTCTCCACGCCCAGCTAGAGCTTCAGGCTCGTCATCTCGCCGCGCCAGCGTGAGTGAGAGGCCCACGTGGATGACTACACCTCCCACTTGGTACAGCACACCCCCTCCTTGGTCCACGACGCAGCCAGCAGCACCACCACCACCACCAGCACCAGCACCAGCCGATGCCCCCGCATGGTATGATGACGCCCCGGGATGGTATGAGAGGATGCCGGATTGGGCTACCGGACTTTCGGAGAGAGTTGGAGCACTAGAGATCCGGGCGGATGCTAGAGATGGACGCTTAGACGACCTTGACCACATGATGAGGGACGTCTACCGCCAGCAGTTTGGGCGGTTCTATGATCCGAGTTTCTCTCCGTTTCCACCTCCACCGGCGCCACAGTGATCGATGCATGACCGTTTGTTTTAGACATTCCCGCCACCACTTGTGAGTTTCTTTTTCTTTTCTTTCTTTTGTTCTTTCTTTTGAACATTAGGGACAATGTTCGTCCTAAGTATGGGGTGGGATGTACTAAAAATTTGTAATAACTCTACTCTCTATGTTGCTTTCAATTGAGACTATCATCGCATGTTCATTATGTGTTACACTTTTTATTTTTTGCATTGCATGAAAAAGAACTTTAAAAAACCCATAAAAATTGAAAAATTTTGAAAACTTTGTGCTTCTAAGGAATTGAGATGATTTCCATGATAATCACTACTTGCGAATTGAGTTTGATGACAATTGCATGCTTAAAAGGATTGTAAATCGAAAAGAATTTGAATGAATGAATTCTACCTCTTTTGCAAGTTTTATAATGTGAAAACGTTACCTAAATCATGTTGAGGAATTGAAGTTGAAATCACATTATAATTTCCTATACTTCTTGTTGAAATGATTAAAGGCAATTCGATACTTTCTTTCCTCTTTCTTTGATCATCTAACTCCTCATTGAAATATTAGCCTCCTTTACCTATCCGGGAACTTGGAAAAGTGAATGAGAAAAAGGCATGTTTGATGTGGGAGGGCCATGAGAGCAATTAATTGCAATCAATTGAATAGAAAGAAATTATAGGTTTGGGGAAGTCAATCATGACGATGAGTAACTCGGCACCATTCACATAGCCGGGTGTTTGTGTCTTGCCAAAGTCGGATTGAGCGATATTCCTAGCGGATTATGGTATGTGCGCTAAGGGTTTGAGGCATCTCTTGCAATTTTGAGAAACGCCAATCTCCTAGGCTTCGGTTTTTGTGCACCTCTATCCATAACTCCAAAAGTAAAGTCAAAAAATGAAAAGAAGAGAGCAAAGCTCTAAGTTGAAGTGTTGCGAAAACCGCATAAGAAGAAGAAGGTAGTTGTCCACTTTCCCGGATTTATGTACCACTTTCCCTTAAAGTTTTCCCTTCCCTTCCATACTCTAGACCTTTTCTTTGAAAGTCCTTATGATCAAAAGAATGTTATATGGCTTGGTGATCTAAATTAAAGCTTCTTATGATTGATTTTGATAATGATTGAAGGTTATAATGCTTGTTTTGAAGCTAAATTGATTCATGAATTTTCCTTGCCTTTTACTCTTTGATTAAGTGTGTGAAAGTTTGAAAAACGATTGAAGCAAGGTTTGAGAATGATCTATTCTTTAGAAGTCACATTCAACAAAAGAAGGTACACATATTTCATCCTAACTCTTGTTTAAAACTTTTTGAAAGACCTTGCTTAGGGACAAGCAAGTGTTAAGTATGGGGTTATTTGTTAGCATGAAATATTGTGATATTTTAGGCACGTTTTCTAATCATATTTGATTCATATTGATAGTCTTTGATTGATCTTTGCGCATATGTGAGCTAGTATTGCCTATATTTTCGATATGGATGTCTACACTAGTTCTATGTTGATTATAGGTGATTTGGAGCTATTTCCGAACGGAATCGAGCAAAGGAGAGTTGAGTTGATATGTCCATAGATCGAGGACACTTTTTGGAAGCAATTTGGAGTCTTAGATTGAGGAATGCACGAGTTTAGGGAAGAACCACGTTCTTGCCCTAAATTACGCCCTAAAATACGGCCGTATTACAAACCACGTTCAGAATTACGGCCGTGGATTCAGAGTCAGAATTCGATGTTCATTCCAGAGGATTTTACGGCCGTGGAACTAACCGTAATTATTTCCACGCCCTAGAATTACGGTCGTGGAATCTTCCACGACCGTGATCTTGGCGAATCTTTTCGCCACTCTTCGAAGCCACGATCTTTTGAAGATTGGGCTGGCCCGACACTTTGCCCTGCATTATAAAAAGACGGAAGAAAGGAGATTCCGTCATGCTCGCTTACGCTTACAATCATCGCTTAGCAACGTACAAACCCTCATCTTAGAGGGAATTGGGAGATCTCATTGGAGATCAAAGTTCGTATTGAAGAGTTGCTCAAAACTGGCACTTTCGGTGGAAGTTGCTGTTAAGATCTTCGGATTTGTGGAAGATCGAAGTTCTTGGAATATTTTGCAAGAAGATCTCTCTTCTTGTTTAGGTTTGATTTGGAAACGGATTGACATCCCGTTTCTCTTCTTTCCTAAGGTTGTGATCTTTTACTCCGTTTTGAATCTTTTGATAAACACTTGTTCTTGATTGTGATCTTGAGATTCACTTAAAGATTATTGATAGTTCTTGAAAGTTTACATCTTTTATCTTTTAATTCTTGAATTAATATCAATATGACTGTTATTGGCTAAAAACCTTTAACAATTCTAAGGTGAAGGGTTGATAGTTGTGGCTTAGATGATGATAGATCGATCGCAAACAGATTAGACCCTGAGAGTTAGAGAATTATCGCCGACAACCTTAAATTACGGCCTGTTCTTGAGTCCACGGCCGTGGAACCTCAAGAACTAACCGTGATTTTCCTTAAGTCTACGAACCTGCTTTTACTTTAGTCCAAAGTTAAAGGTTTGCTTTAACTTAGTTTAGACTTGTCTTTTCTAGGTGGTAGTGAAGCCTCAACAACCTCTACCTCGATTGTGAGTGTCACAACCTCAATCGGTTAAGTTAGTCTTGATCCTTGGGTTACAAGTTTGGGTATTTGCCATTAATTCTTGCCTTTAGAATCTTTCTATATTGAGCCTCAACAACCTGTATAGAGAGTTTCTTATAGGTGAGTCATATAAGGTTTTTGGAACTTCACCGTACGATCACCTTACATTAGCATACCTTTGCATATCTCAACTCTGTCTTTATATCATTTAGTATATCTTGAATCGATTGCCACAATTAGATACCTGGATCTTTAGGATTGTTGTTTTCCCAATATCTGCAAAACTCCCATATTTACTTGCTTGATAACCTGCATTCGAATTCGTTCCACCCAAATCCCTGTGTTCGATACTCTGGAATTCTTGCTTAACTACGTCGATCCGTACACTGTGGGTTCGCTTGCTTGATTCTAGTTTTATAAATTTAAAACTTATTTGCACACACCTCTAGGGGCGAACACAGCTCTTGAGGTTGAAGAAGAAAATATGCAAGAAACGAGAAAAGGAAGAGAAGGCGGGAATTTATAGGAACCGGTGGGAAAAGATAGAAGGAATGACATCTCTAGGGTTAGAAGATCAAAGGAAAGCCGGTCAATAACATAGGAGATAAGATCTTCTATCTATGAAAAGAAATAAAATGGAATAAAAACAGATCGGCTCAATCTGGTCCAAAACGGCAGGGGTGGTTTACCTTGTTGCGGGGGCGGCACTCTTCACCGCGGGGCGGTGAAGGCAAAACTCGGGTCTTACAAGTGCTCTGAACTACTTCGAGTTTTACTTAGAACTCGTTTAGTTGTTTAAATATGTTACCGATGTTTGTATTACTCCACTCTTTTGCTTTTGCTTTCATAAGATGAGTTTTCTTTGTGAGGTTGTACATTTCTTTACCCGTAAAATTGTGTCACTATGTTTGTTTAACTAAATTTTTAAACAATTTACCTTTTGTCCACATCATTTCAAAATTAAAAGGTTGGGGTATGACAATTTTTGAATGAGATATATCGAGCGAAATTTGGCAGTGATCTAATAGGGTAAATGCATGGTTTTTTTGTTTTAAAAAGTGTATACCATTGAAGAATTTGGTTGTGTACTAGGATCCGGTCAAGTTTTTCAAAAATGTGATTAGAGCCCTTATAATTTTTCCTCCACGCAAAAGAATTATCGGAAGTTGGCACATCCTCGAGGTTGTAGATGTTTTTAAAGTTTAAAAGTCAATCAAATTTGTTTTTATTAATTGGGGCAACACCAACTTTTTCCGAATGTTGTTGAATTTCATTTAAGTCTTTGAGGATGATACAAGGAATATCAAAATCTTGGATGAAATTGGAAATTGAGTACCAAAACTGGTTTTTTGATATTTCTTGTGGAGGAGCATACGCAAAAATGATATTCATTTTATGATCCGTTGATATACAGGCAAATTCGATGTAGATGAACCGATCAGTTTTTAATTCAAAAGAAATGGTTTGATTTCTGAGTTGGAACTCTTTCCAAAGGAGACATAGGCCTCCGACTCTTCCGTTGGCGAACAATATATCATATTGTCAAAACGAGCAGATTTCCACATATTGTCATCTGTTGGTTTCTCCGATTTTGTTTCTGCTAGGGCAATTATGTAAATCTTGTGGAATTTACAAACAACTTCGAGGTTTGTCCAGAGGTTACTCCGGCCCATTCCTCTTATATTCCCGAAACTTATTATCTTAAAGAATTTAAAAAATAGTAATTCTTATTGAATAGGTAACTTTGAGCAATATATGCACATGTGGGGGATCGGTTTGAAAATTTTGGACTTTTTTTGGCCAACTGATTCCCTTGAGGAAAGAAGTTGGATAAAAAATAGGGTTTGTTCGCATGGTAATGACTCTTTTGGAGAAAGCTTTGAAGAGGATTTTTGTTCCCATGAAGCAAGGTTTTAGCCCTTTTGATTATTATCAAGATAATTAGCATGGTAATGGCTCTTTTATGATTTATACCACTAGTCATTCATTTAGGTAGTTTTTCCCCTTATTCATGCATGGTTTGACATTAGTTTGTGATGTTTATGCTTAATCGAGTCATATTGCTAGAAAAGACGTCTACACGAGCTTTTTTTGGTTTGGAAGGAAACAAGCTTGGAAGAAAGAAGAACATAATGACCTTTGTTGGTGCGATCCATGCACCAAATCATAATCAACCATGGTCCAAGCTTGGCTGGACCATAATTTTGGTTGGAGGGCCAGGAATCTCGGCCGAGATGAGTCTTGGGGAATCCGAGATTCCTTTGCAGACATGCCCGACACTTGTCACATGATCTCTTTTTCCGACCCTTGCTTTCCCTTGGTTGTGTATTTGAGTTGCTTTGCAGGCTGTTTTTGAGATCTCTCTCTTTCCTCTGGCATCTCTCTTCCAAGCCCCTTGTGGGTGTACTTGGGGAAGATTAGATTATAACATTATCACATCTTAAGATCTAGAGGGAGGTTGAGTGGTTTTAAGTGAGGCTCTTGTTGAAGCTTTTAAGATCTGACTTGGAGCTTCCCATGAAGTGTTATAAGACTGTTGTAAACCTCTTATCCAACTAAGTAACATTTCCTTTCATTGTTCTTCATCTCATTATCTTGCTATGGAATGCATGCATGCTTGCATGATGGGTTTTTCCTTTGAAATGTATGTTGTTGGCTGAGTAGTTGTGATTCTAGGGTGAAGGATAGATGGTTATGGCTTGGATGATGATTGTATGGACTTGTATATGATTTGTGTTCGAAAATCTAGCTCAAACCAAAATCTCGGCCTGTTCTTCATGTTATTTTGCCCAAGATTCCATGATCCACCGAGATTGTTGTTCTATTGTTCGTATATTAAGGAATCTGTATGTTAGGATGTAGATTTATTAAAATCCTAGTGTTTGTTGAGCTTAATCTAGCCTAGGGTGACATATGGTAGCAAACTAATTGAGGAATAAGACTTACCCGGTGATTTTTGCTCTTAGGTATAGAAGTTGATGAACTCTATGTAGTAGTGAGCCAAAAAAAAGTCGTTATTGGATTGAGTGTGCTAGGATCGTTGCTTAAGACTTACCTTTTCCGAGACTTACCCAGTAAGGAGGGGTTTGACCCTTAGGTAGTGGCCCGGTTTGTGTGGAATTCTCGACCTTAACTCCTAGAGACTTACCCGGTAATAGGACTTTGGTTTGAGAGTAGTGGAGCATGAGACTTACCCGGTAATTGTTCACATTAGAGAAACACTCTTTCCCGAACAACCGCAGCTTATCCTTAGATGATCACAACCTTGAGTCCTATGCTATAACCGGAAATCTTGATCTCTAGAATCCGTATTTTAGACACTTATCACCTATCTTGTGTTTGTGTGTTGTTTGTTTGCTTGTTTTCATATCTTGTGATCCTTGCTTGATCACCACAAAACCACCAAAAATATTGTGATTTTTATTTTTTTGCATTCCTTTCAATCATCTTAGTTTAGATTTGCACTATTCATGATCATTGGATGATTTAGTTTGACCTGAGTCCTTGTGTTCGACCTCAGAACACTTTTCTTGCTACAAAATGACCCATACACTGTGGGTTCTCTATGATTTTAAGAGAATAGATCGAGTTATAAATTTAAGAGTTTTGTGTGCATGTTTTGGGCGAATAAGTTCTTGACACTCTTGCCTCGGATTTATCTCGCACTCAACTCTAGCAACTCTAGCATAACAGAAAGGTTTGAAGGGGAATTTGATTCCCATGAATGAAGCGTTTAAGCCCTGTTTGACATTTAACAAGATAAAAGGGATCATTATTAAAATGCAATTTGTTGGCATGAGACCAAGAGAAAGAAAACTTTTAAGCACGGGTAGAGATGAATGGATCAACGCTATAGGTAGAGTTACAAGTCCATTTGTGAACACAAATCATAAGTTCAAGTTGAATGAAATTATCAATGATTTTCATCTTAATCTCTACAACGGGTCGATACTGGTAGTTAAAATTGAGTGTGATTGAAGAGTTTGTTAGCAAAGAAGCAAGACTCTTGATTGTGATCTCCAAATCATGGAACTCCTTCTTGATTTTGTTGGTGCATTTTGAGAGTTCCTGTAAAATCAGCAAAGACAAAGACAGGAGCAAAGCAAAGCACAATCAAATTCGAAACCAAAGCATGGAGTAACAAGCAAATTTTTTAGATATGCACTGGGTAAAAGCCAGCAGGGTAATGATAGAGCAAGTAAGCTCGGATTCGCCTATTTTAGAGCTATAGCATTCAGGGTTTTCAGACATCGTGTTAAAAGTTTGGTTTCCCAAACAAATTAGAGCACAAAATCTTACAATTTTGTAGAAACACCAGTGGGATAAACACTCAAAGTAACTCAATGGAGAACTCCAAAGATCCATTCAAAGGTAAAATAGGAGGTAACCCATTATCATATAGATTGTTAGATTGGTTAGAATTAATTTGTAAGATTTAAAGAGAAGGGTAGAGAGCATACTTTTCATTGAAAAAATGAGGACGTCGAGATACACCCTAGACACATCAGCACCTTCTGAAAGACTCAGAGAGCCTAGCCAAGAGCCGCCAAGCCCTTCAAAGGAAAGATCAACAATGTTCAGCCTTTTTGAACATAATTTACCCTTCAAACCACCAAAGACTCGAAGACGGACTTTGCATCAAGGATTTGTGATGCCTCTCTTCCTTTTGCAAAAGATTTTTGAAAAGAACCAGAGTAATTCCTTCCGGTTAACGCAATACATTGAAAGCAAAGGACATCAGAGTTAAAGAGGGAGTGAAGCCTGTTTCCAAAAAAGGCACATAACTGGGTTTCTTTAGTCTTGCTTGGTCCCGAAAAGATCAATACACCCAAGTAACGAGGAGAAGCCAAATGCCGTTGTCATGGCAA
Source organism: Fagopyrum esculentum (assembly GCA_033239045.1). NCBI lineage: Eukaryota > Viridiplantae > Streptophyta > Magnoliopsida > Caryophyllales > Polygonaceae > Fagopyrum > Fagopyrum esculentum. Next base: position 56,660,458 of record BSUD01000004.1, read on the forward strand.
AGAAACAGAGGAGAAGGCCATCAACGTTTATGGAGATAAAACACTAGCGATGGAGGAGCTTTGAGGGCTCGATAGGAGTTATAGGAGGTATGAATTGGAAAACGGATTCATCCGAGTCGGTATGACTCAAAATATTTCCAATAGCAAGGGTTTTGGCCATAATTGGTATCTGTGAGTCGGAGAGATTATTGTGGTTGGGAGGAGAGCAAGCTCCGGCGGGTAGGGTTTGTTTCTTGGAGTGAACAGAAGAGAGATTTCAAAGTGGGTGATGACATATACAATTAGTTGTTCATATTATAATTTTTTAATAAATTATATTATATAATATAACATAATATACATCGAGCTAAAAGGAATGCGGGCAACAAGCTATGCTGCAAACCCTTTCTAAATAGCGAATCCGATCCTCCAAAAAACAATATCAGAAGACATAGGAGACATAACGTTTCCATGCAAGACCCGTTGCACCCTCTTGAGAATTTCATTAGCATCGGGTGCAAGGAAACCAAAAGTATCGAAAGCGAACGGAAGAAACACATGTTGATTTTCAATACAAGCTCTCTTGTGTTTTGGTAAAGAAGAGTGGGGCTCCTCCGCGCGAGGCGCTTAGATAAAAAGAAAACACTAAAAATGAATAGTCCGGGGCAAATCAAGGCCCTTAGCATCGTGTGTAATTAAACGAAGAGCACCCACATACGGGTTTTCAAATTGATGAACGCCAACTGGAAACTGGAAAACATAACTAGCTAGAAAATCCGCAACAGATTAGCCTCGTGGTAAATGTGACAGAGTCAGATGAACCAATTCCTACTAAGGAAGCTTTGATAGCGAACTACCAAACTGATGAAGGGGGTGAGTGTGAGTGACCTCCTTCTCAAAAAGATTCACAATGAGCAAAGAATCAGTCTCTATCTCAACTTGACGAAAGTCCAAGTTCCAACACATTTCTAATCCAAGAAGCAATCCCCAAAGCTCAACGAGAAGAACAATATACATACCAATATGATAAATTCCCCCATGTACCCATTGTCCATCACATTATGTAGCATACCATTGGCTGCAGCCGCCCCACTACCTTGTTTAACATCACCATATGAGTTTCACTTGACCGATCCGCTTGGAGACATGACCCAACTAATACATGCATCTAGCTTCCCCGAGGTCTTCCCGAGGTCTTCCTATTTCTTTCCATAGTTGTCTTATACTCAATAGCTTAGGAGAGAATGAACAACTTTCTACGAGGAGGGGGATCAACATTCCGAAAATTTCTATTACACCTCTAACGCCACAACCACCATATAGTATACACAAAGACCATGCTCCATCGGAGTCCAGCAGAACTCCTCGACAAGCTCGTAATATTGACCGTAAACCATTCTGGCGCATGCAACCACCTGAAATCAGTAGGTAGGTCTGCCTTTCAAAATTGAGCCCAAAGACTATTGGTGGCCGGACAATCTCGACTGATATAAAGAAGACTTTATGTCTGGTTTTGGCACAGATCACAGTGGGGAAGAAGTCCATATGTCAACGATATATATCTATATTAGTAAGCGTCTTACCTAATGCCGCCAACCATAGGAAGGTCTTGACCTTGTCTGGAGCATTAAGTTTCCAAATGGACATATATATAGAGATAGGGGTAGCGTGGCAACACCATACCGTAAACAATTATAGTCAATTCTTATGGAGTATTCGTTGTTTCCGTAGTGAGGCCAGTAATGGTAATCAACCATATTTTGATCCTCAAAAATCCAAATTCTTGCCAACTTGTGCGGAACCGAAGAGGGGAGAGAAGAATGTATGATAGTCTAGTTCCGCCCTTGACCATTTATATACATAGAGATCCCTAACTTTGGTGTTCGTGATTACCCCATCCACTGCATTCGTTTCAACATTTAACAAAGGAAAATCAAGTAGCCAACGGTCGTTCCAGAAAGACACCGAAGGTTGATCACCCACTCTCTATGCAAACCCCGGGCGAATGGGTTTATTAACTCCCCAAACGATGCTCGTCGTTGAACCTTTCTTCGAACTTGCGATGTTGAGGATGTCGGTCTCCCCTCCAAGCCTATAGTTAGTGATAATAACGGCAGCTCAAAGAGAATTTGTCTCAATAATGATTCTCTAGCCTAGCTTATCAAGGGCAACAAAGTTAGTGTCCGTCAGAGCCCTCATACCTGCACCTCCAATAACTTTGGGAAGACACATGTTGTCCCAAGCAACCAAGTGAATCTTACCATCGGTATCAGCTCCTTTCCATAGAAAATTCTTACAGATATTCTCAAACTTCTTGTCAAAAGAGGTTGGAAGTTTGACTGTCTTCATAACATAGCTTGGGAGAGCAGGAAGAACCGACTTAGTAAGTACGATACGTCATGCGAGGCTCAGTGTCTGGCCCTTCCAATTCGCAAGTTTAGCATGAGCTCTTTGGAGAAAATTTGTCACAACAACACTATTACCTAGAATGGGCATGCCCAGATACATTCCAACATCCTCTTTGATACTCAAACCACCGATGAACTTCAACCTATCTCTCGGACAGTTATCTACACTAGGAGAAACAAATAAACTCGATTTACTAAGGCTAACCTTTTGACTGGAGGTACCACATAAATTCTCAATGCAGCTCATAATAACATTCAATTGCAATACAGAGGGTTCAATGAATATAACAATGTCGTATGCGAAGAAGATGTATGAAAATGGGAGGGGCCTCTCTAAAGAATTTTTTGGCCTCCAAGATCCATCATTAACCGCATGTGTGATGCAATGACTTATACATTCCAAACAAAGCACAAAGATTTAGATTGATATTGGGTATCCTTGGCGGACACCACACGTGGGCTTAAACTTAGGGAGCATCTCATCGTTCAACAATAGTCTCATGCTCGGAGAGGGTACACATGTCATGATACGTTCCATCCATAAATTAAGGAGACCCATGCATCGAAGCGTATCCTCTATAAAGTTTCAATTTCGTTTATCATAAGATTTCTTAAGATCGACTTTGATGGCCATCCATCTCTTCCCTGACTTCTTCTTTGCCATAAAGTCAATAACTTTTTGTACAATGATAATGTTATCCTCGATTAGTCTATTAGGGATGGAACTACTTTGGGTCGGACCAACGAGTTTCTTAACAATAGGTTGGAGCCTTTGGACCATGATCTTTGTAACCAACTGGTAAGCCACATTACAAAGACTAATGGGTTGAAATTGCAAGAGAGTTTTCGGTTTTTCAACTTTTCAGAATAAGCACCACTAGAGTATCATTCATCCCATTCTGAAGGTGACATGTCGCCCAGAACTCACAAATACATTTCTTGACCGACTCTCCCACGAGACTCCAACAGCTATGGAAGAACATAGGTTGGAACCCATGTAGTCCCGGTGCCTTCCAAGGTCCCATAGACTTGGATGCAGAAAGGAATTCCTCATCACTAAAACGGTCATTTAGATGGAGTAAATCAATAACAACAATTTGGGGGAACAATAATTCGGCGAGGGTCACATCTTAAGAATGATGAATATCAGGGGCATACAAAATCTTGAAGAAGTCTTAGACATGTTGTTCGATTTGAGTAGGCTCCAAAGTCCATATATAATCAGCATTTTTGAGGATTTCGACTCCGTTCCTGCATCTCCGAATAATAGTGGACGTGTGAAAGAAACTCGTGTTCCTATCCCTGTGACCGATCCAACTCTCTCCCGATTTTTGAAACCAAATAAGCTCTTCTTGAGAAAGCACAGTTTCAAAGTCCAATTTTAACCTATTGAGCAGATCCATCTTCTCCTGAGTGACGTTCAACTCCAAACTTTCCTGCAAGAGTTCCATGTGTTTAATAAAGTCTTCCTTCCTTGCTGACACAAGCCCAAAGGTATTTTTCATTTCACAAGACTGTGTTTGAGATGAGAGAGGGCAAACATAAGGATCTTGCTATCATCCCATTTCCTATTCATCATTATCGTTAAATGTGGGTGGGTTAACCAAGCAACTTCGAACATGAATGGTCTCCTTTCTCTTTGAAAAAGACGATGAGGAGAAAAGGGAAAACAATAGTGGATTATGGTCCGAAGAGAGAGCGAGAAGATGCGTCACACAAGCTTCAGGCCAAGCAACACTCCCAACTATATTGGTGAACACTCTGTCAAGTTGTTTAGCAATACGTATCTTCACATCCTTCCCCCTTGCTCAAGTGAAAGTTGGAACAGAGAACTCCATATTGTGAGAATACGATGAATTCCCCTTAGGGTTTCTATTTACTGATAGGTCATATATATATAACCAACGTATTTACGTATATTTACAAAGGCATCCCTTAATTATATTCTAATTACATATGGGCGTTATCATACCCCCACAGTCGAAACTGGAGGAGGTAATACAGTAAGACTGGATCTAAAATCAAGAAACAATTGTCTTGGAAGGCCTTTTGTAAAAATGTCTGCATACTGAAAAGCGGAGGGAACGTGGAGAACCCGAACATGACCGCGGGAAACCTTATCTCGGACAAAATGAATGTCAATCTCGATGTGTTTGGTTCGTTGATGTTGAACCGGATTGCTGGCAAGGTATGTGGCGGAGATGTTATCCGTGTAGATTACAGAGGCTTTGGTGAGGGGGCAATGAAGCTCAAGTAGTAGATTGCGCAACCATGAACATTCTGACACCACATTGGCAACTCCTCTATATTCTGTCTCGGCGCTAGATCGGGAGACAACAGATTGACGTTTGGCAGCCCAAGAGATTAAAGTGTCGTTGAAGAAGACACAATAACCGGAAGTGGAGCGGCGGGTATCAGGACATCCAGCCCAATCAGCATCTGTATATGCAATAAGATCTGACTTTGGAGAAGGAGAGATGGTGATACCTAAAGATGAGGTGCCAAAAATGTAGCGGATGATACGCTTTAGGGCAGCAAAGTGAGCTTCTCTGTGATCATGCATGAAAAGGCAAACCTGCTGTACTGCATAGCTGATATCAGGACGTGTAAAAGTCAAGTATTGAAGCGCTCCATCTAGGCTTCTGTATAAAGTCGGATCACTGATTGCTGGACCAGAGGAGGCACTTAGTTTGACGGATGTCTCAGCAGGTGTAGCAGAAGGTTTGCAATTTGTCATTTTGGCGTGCTCAACAATCTCCCTGGCATATTTATCCTGAGATAAGAATAATCCAGCTGAACTTCGACGAACTGAGATGCCCAAGAAGTAGGATAGATTCCCTAGATCCTTAAGGGCAAACTCTTTCCCCAGGAGTAGGATCAGATGGTTCCGCAATTCATCGGAAGAGGCAGTAAGTATAATATCATCAACGTAGAGGAGCAGGTATGCAATATGAGACCCATGACGGTAAATAAAGAGGGAGGAGTCACTCTTACTGCCGACGAAGCCAATTTGATGCAAGAATCCTGCAAATCGCTGAAACCAAGCCCGAGGTGCCTGTTTAAGACCATATAGAGATTTCTGCAGTAAACATACATGGTTAGGGCGCGAGGAATCACGGAAGCCAGGAGGTTGAAACATATAAACTGTCTCATTCAAATGCCCATAGAGGAAAGCATTTTGAACGTCAAGCTGATGAATGGACCAAGATCGGGAAACTGCAATGCTGAGAACTGTTCTGATAGTAGCCGGTTTGACAACAGGGCTAAAAGTTTCATCACAGTCAATGCCGACTTGTTGGGAGCAACCATTAGCAACAAGGCGAGCCTTATAGCGTTCAAGAGAGCCATCCGACCTGTATTTATGACGGAAAATCCACATACAACGCACAATATTAGCCTGTAGAGGGCGAGGAACCAGAACCCAAGTCTTATTTCGCATAAGGGCTCGATATTCATCGACCATGCCAGCGTTTCACTGCGGATCTTGGAGGGCTACATTGTGGGATTTTGGTATGGGAGATATGGAGGTGGTGGAGGCGGAAAGGTCGAAGACCGGTTTGGGTTTTGTGATGCCAGACTGACTTCGGGTGTGAGGTCGAGGTTGGGGAGGGATTGACCGGGACAGTTCACTATTTGAAGAAGAGCTGGCATTATCAGTAGGGAGAGCTGATAAATGTGGGATGGTTGAAGTAGTGGTAGGGGAGAGGGATGGGCTAATATGTCCAGGCGGGCCTGTGGCGGTAGGTGGGCCGTGGGAGAAGGCGGGGGAAGGAAGAGGTGCAGATGGGCCGGATGTAGCTGGGCCAGAAGAAGGACGTGGGCCGTGGGACAAAGGCGGGTGATCGCGCAGTGGGCCAGACGAACAATCAGTCCCACCGCGTGACTGGGCTGCAAGAGGGCTACGGGTTGGGCTGACATCCGCTTGGCTGGACTGTGACGAGCTGCGGAGATGGGAGCCATGGGCCTGAGACGCCATTTCGGAATGGTATGGGGATTGATCCAAGTCATCCGGAAAAAAATTGGTGGGAGATTCACGAGATGAGTTGGCAAATGGAAAAACGGATTCGTCAAAAGTGACATGTCTAGAGATTAGAATTTTGTTTGTGGCAAGCTCTAAACATTTATACCCTCTATGGTGATTCGGATAACCAAGAAAGACACATAGGGATGAGCGGTGTTGAAGTTTGTGGGAGATGGTTGCGCTTTGATTAGGGAAGCAAAGGCAACCGAAAACTCGTAGGTGATTGTAGGACGGTGTTATTGAATATAACACTTGGGCGGGTGACCGATTTTGAATTGTGGTGGAGGGTAAGATGTTGAGAAGGTAGCTGGAAAAAGAAACGGGAAGGGAGCCACGGAAAAGAAGAGAACGAATCATGTTTGTGATTGTACGAATGATACGTTCCGCCTTACCGTTTTGGGGAGAAGTATAGGGGCAGGAAAAACGGAAGTTGATCCCGTGAGTGACGAAAAAGTTGTGAAACTTAGAGTTGTTAAACTCTCTACCCATGTCGCATTGGAAATTTTTAATTGGACAATTGAACTGAGTTTTAACGAATTGGTGAAATTGCACAAAAAGATCAAACAGTTGAGATTTAAATTTGATGGGAAAAATCCATAAAAAATGTGAGAAATCATCAAGAAATAAAAGAAAATATTTGAACCCCTCTTTACTTTCGATAGGAGAAGTCCAAAGATCACTATGAATGATATCAAAAGGTGCATAAGTAGTAGTAAAAGACCGTTCAAAAGGAATTTTAATGTGTTTTCCTAGCTGACATGCATGACATAGAGAGGAGAATTTCTCCTTTTTACATCGGAAAAGGGAAGAAGTGCGAAGAAAGTCTAGAACTGGAGCTCCTAGATGTCCAAGACGATCATGCCAAATATGAGATGACTCAATGGAAAGGGAGTGGACGTGTGAAGGCTTGGTGACTGGATAAAGTTCCCCCGAACTATTGCATCTCAGGCGAATGGTCCCCGTGTTTAGATCCTTCACAGAAAAACCAAACGGATCAAACTCAACACTAGCATGGTTATCGGAAGTGAAACGTCAAACCGAAACGAGGTTTTTAACTATTTTGGGTGCAATAAGAATATTGGATAGGCGTAATGGTTTTTGAGTGGTGGGAAAAGTGGTTTCTCCAATACCTGTAGAAGGAATACGCATACCATTGCCAACAATTATCGAATTTGAGGGACCATTATACGAAACAGACGAGAGTGTACCTGGAGTATGAGTCATGTGCGAGGTGGCACCCGTGTCCATGTACCAGTTATTATCCGTCGGATTTAAAGACATGGTTGCAAAAGAGTGATCCAATGCAGTGGGCTGATAGGTATTAGCTAGATAGGCCTGTGACATCGGATTGCCTGGCCCATGCCCAAGAATGCCGTCTTGCATGGGCTGCTGTGGGAAGGGGCAAGGAGGGCGGTAAGCAGCTGGGCCGGACTGATGCCAGAAGTATCCAGGTGGGCCGCCGGGAAGATGGGCCTGTGTGGGCTGCGACAGGGGAACCCAGCCACGAGAAGGGTTCCACACAAACCTTCCCGGCTGGGTGTTGCTGCTGGCGGCGTTCCGCTGCTTGCCCCGCTTCCCCTTGCCACGGTGCTGCTGGGTCTGGTCCGAAGGTGCCGGAGAGGAGCCGGTGGAGGGCGGCGCCGAAGACCCCTTAGCCGAACTGCGAGAATCGGCGGCAAGGGCGTTACTTGTGGAGCCAGCATTGGTTTGGGAAGCCATTCGTGTTTCTTCGAGTTGCAACTGAGATCGGGCCTTGGTGAAAGACGGAAGCGGGTCAGTTTGTTGAATAAAACTGGCCGCCGCATTATATTCAGCAGGTAAACCCGAAATGAGTTGAAGAACGAGTCGAGTTTCAGGAACGGGTGATCCGACGCCTTTGAGTTGATCTGCTAGAGACTTAAGTTGCAAACAGTAAGCGTTAATGGAGGAAAATCCAGATAACTTACAATTCGAGAACTCGTGTTCAAGATAAACAGCCCGGGTGTTTTTGTTATCCTGAAAGATATCTTTGACTCGATTCCATGCCTGAAGTGCAGTATCATCTGAATCGAGGATTTGCAATAGGATTTCCCGGGATACCGTACTGTAAATCCATTGAAGAACCACTGCGTCAACTTGTAACCATAATGAATCGTCAATGTCCGTAGGTTTAGGAACCTTCTCATCGATGTGATCGAGAACATTGTGAGCCTTCGCAGTCACGCGGAAAAGAGTGACCCAAGATGCATACGGAGTATCATGGTCAAGGACGAGGGTAATATTGTTCTTGATGTTGGAGATTCCGAGAGCGGAATGGAACGAGGGTTTACGTTCATTGGCCATTGATAACACGATTTGTAGCATAGTTTTAGGTGCATATTTAGATAGGATTCTCGCTCAATCATGCACCATCTAGCACTAGTCCAATACATTTTGCACTCAAAACATCTATTTTGTCGAGATAGATGTCTACACGGACTTGTATGCGTTTTGTAGGTATTTCGGGAAGTTCCGAGCTAAAACGATGCGTTTAAGGGTAGCTCATTCGGAGGATACGTTTCCAAACTCATTGGAACGCAAGCCGAGGGCTGAGGAGACTCAAGGAACCTTGCCAACACAAGCCATGCACCAAACCACAGCCTAATGATCCAAGGCGAAGTTTCTGCACAGAATCACGGTTCTCTGAAGAACCACGGCCGTGGAAACGACCGTGGATGTTGCCAGATTCTCGTGACAGCTGTGCCACGACTCTCATGGCCAGCTCATGAAGAATTGGTTATAAAAAGTGGTCCTTGATGGTTGTTTGAGCAGCTGGAAATTGGGGGTAGTTTTGGGAGCAGCTCACACATTCTCTATTTTCTTGATCAAAATATATTCCAAGGAGAAGAAGGATTTTTCTAGGAAGGAAAGTGCAAAAGGAAGAAGGAAGGAGCCATTGAAGAGGAGAGGAGAAGACACACTTAGCTCTTGTATTTTCGGATTTATTTCTAGAGATTTATGAACTCTTGAACCTTCCTTTGGAAGGGTTGTAAGTCGTTCTAATTTCATCTTCAGATTTGGATTGTGTTTAAAGTTCATTTGTTCATCTTCTTTCTCTCATTTTCTTGCAATGGAGGTTATGAATCTATGTTTGCTTATTTTGATTTCCATTATGAATGTTGTAAGCTAGATTGATGTGATTCTAGGGTAAGGAAAGGATGGTTGTGGCTAGAACTATGATAGGACAGACTTAATTTTACCTTTGGATGATTTTCGCTTATGAACGTAGCTACTGTTAGAAATCACGGGTAGTTCTTGAAGAACCACGGTCGTGGTTTCTGTAGAACAAACCGTGATTCTTCCTGGTTCGAAGGATCTTACCTTAGATTCATAAAATTGTTGAAACCCTAAGTTTTTGCTGAGTTTAACCTACCCTAGGGTGTCCTAGTGTAGCGACTAAGTGTTAGGAGAGACCTACCCGGTACTTCTTGCCCTTAGAATCTAAAATAGCAAAACCTTAGGTAATGGTAAACCTAATAAGCCGCCATTGAAGGAAATGTGCTAGGATAGTTGATTAGGACTTCCCTTTCCGAGACTTACCCGGTAAGGATAGGTTAGATCCCTAATTAAACAATCCGGTTTGTGTTAAATTCCTATCCTTAGGTTCTTAGAGACTTAACCGGTAATGAGACCTTAGGAGTGGACTAGTTGGATCATGAGACTTACCCGGTAATTGATCCCATTTTAGGAACACTTAATCCCAACATATCATAATCAATCCAAAGAATGAATAGATAACTTGAGTTTTATGCCATAACCGGAATTTCCAACCCCTAGAATCCGTCTTTCCTTTCTCTTGATCAATATCTTGTTCGATTTGTTAATTTGTGCCAATTTTCCGATTTAGTTTGATTGATTGTTTGCATGCATTTGATCCTTGATGTGATCACCTGAAAACAACCAAAACAATTGAGATTTTCTTCCTTTATTTTCTTCTTTCCTTTAGACTTAGGTCTTGCTAAATGCAATCACAACTTAATTCGATTTCACCTTAGTCTTTGTGTTCGACCTTGGGATACTTATCTTGCTACATACGTCCTGTACACTGCGGGTGCGCTAGAAGTAGGATAATTATAACGAGTATAAATTTAAGGCTTATTGCGTGCACACTTTTTAGCGTAACAAGTTTTTGGCGCCGTTGCCGGGGACTAGGTCTAGATTGAGTCTATTTTGTGATTGTTTCTAGTGTAGATCTTTCTTGTTTCTTTTGATCTCTTTTTGGTTTGTGTCTTTGTTTTTCAGGACATTTATTTCTCTTTAGGTTTATGCGAAGATCTCGTGGCAAGGATTTAGCTCCATTCGATCCCGAACCGGAGAAAACCCTTCGAACTAGATCTAAGAACATCCGAAAAGAGAAAGAGATGGCCGGTAGAAATCTTCAAGCTGAATTGGATGAAGCCTTATAGCAAATAAGGCTAAGGGATGAACTCTTGGAGGAAGAAAGGAGACTTGCCAATGAGAGGCAAGAGAAAACTAGAAGGGAGATTGAAGAGATTAGGCAAGCTCTTGTTCAAGGAGAGCTTAATCGCCGACAACCTCCACCACCTCCACCACAACCGCAGCCGGCGGCCAATGTTAGGGTTGTTCCCATTGCTATTGAGGAGCCACAAACCCTAGGAGACGCATGGATCCGGAACAAAGAGCACACCGACCGGGTGTGAATCTAGGAGATCCCGCAACCCACAACTATGAGCTCCGCCCTCAAGTTCTACAAATGATCCGGCATAATCAATTTGGAGGGATGGAAGGAGAGTCTCCTCACCAACATTTGATGAACTATGAGATTTTGATGGAGACTCTTAGACCACCAAGATTGGAGAGCAACAACCATAAGCTAAGGGCCATTTCCTTCTCTCTTAAGGACAAAGCCTTGGCTTGGTATCAATCTATTCCATAAGGGCGAGTTGGTACTTGGGAGGAGATGACAACCGAGCTCTTGACCAAGTTCTTCCCACCTTCCAAGACCACCGAGTTAAGGGGAAAGATCAATGCCTTTGTGATGAGGGATAGAGAAAGTTTGTTCAAGTCTTGGGAGAGATTTAAGGACCTTCTCCTAGATTGTCCGCACCATGGCATACCAAAGATTGAGCTATTAGAGATTTATTTCAAGGGGCTTGATGAAGATAGCCAATTCAAGCTTCAATCTCTTTCCGGTGGGACATTTATGGAGAAGCATGTAGATGATGCTTGGGAGTTTGTGGAGAAGCAAGCTCTAGTGATTGAAAAGTACTCTCATAGGAAGAGCGAAGGAAGAAAGGCGGGAGCATATGAGGTGAGCGAAGTCACCATGAGCAATTTCAAGCTTGACGCCATCAACAATGAGTTGAAGTCCTTGAGAGAGTTGTGCACTACCACCTTGAAGAGTCAAGCAACTCCTCAAGCACCTCCACGAGCTAACTTGTCTTCCAAGGAGGAAGATGTGAATTACATGGGAAGGGGCAATTTCAACAACTACCAAGGCCCAAGGAACTTCAACAACAACCGGCAATTCAATAATTACCGGCCAAACCACAACCATCCCGGATTTTATTACTCTAATCCGGATGGAGCCTTGAACCCTCCCGCCTCCACAAGTACAACTCCACCACAAAGAGCTTCACAAGAACCTCCACCCGGTTTTACGCAACCTTCAAAAGATAGGACCGAAGTCATGTTTGAGCAATTGCTAGGAAGGTTGAGTGGACTTGAGAGCACCGTCACTTCAATTTCTAAGGCTCAAAAGGTCTTGGAAGCACAAGTCTTTCAAAAGGCGGGTGAGGCATATAGAGATCCGGGGAAGCTTCCCGGAAGAACCGAAGACAACCCAAGAGGTCAAGTTTTGGCTATCACAACAAGGAGTAGGTTGAGTATGAAGGATCCTTTGCCCAAGGACCAAGCTAAAGGGAAGCAAGTAGTGGTAGAAGAAGGAAGGAAGCAAGATGATGGAGGCAAGAGCAAGGATGTAGAGCCAACCTATGTGGCACCGCCTCCATACAAGCCACCACTACCGTTCCCACAATCAAGAGCAAGAGCTCGTTTGGACAATCACTTTGGTAAGTTCCTTGAACTAATGTCCAAGTTACATATTAACATTCCGTTCATGGATGCCATCTTAGGAATGCCGGCATACGGAAAGTTCTTGAAGGAAATACTCTCCAACAAAAGGAAGTTGGAGGAGTACGGGGAGATTAGGATGACCAAGAGATCCTCGGAGTTAATCCAAACAATGAAGGAGGCAATGCCTCCCAAGCTAAGGGATCCAGGCTCTTTTTGTGTTCCAATTGGAGTAGGAGATGTGAAGTACGAAGCCCTTTGTGATCTTGGGGCAAGTGTAAGCATCATACCGCTTGCACTTAGTAACAAGGTCGGGCTAGGAGAGCCGAAGCCGGTCAAGATGACCCTCTATATGGTGGACCGATCTATCACTCATCCGGTTGGGATTCTTGAGGACATGCCGGTGCAATTGGGAGGATTCTATGTGCCTATTGACTTTGTAGTGTTGGACATTCCGGCGGATTATCCGGTTCCCATCATCCTAGGAAGACCTTTCCTAGCTACCTCCGGATGTTTAGTGGATTGCAAGAACGGGACTCCCTCCTTCAACATTGGAGAGAAGAACATCAAGTTCAAGCTGTCCACAATGATGAAAGGGCCAACCTTTGACGAAGACATCTTCAACATAACCGAGCAAGAAGAATCTAGAGAAATGGTGACTCGATCTTGATCAAGGACCCCTTGGAGAAGGTTCTTACTTTGAGTATGATGGAGGAGGACATTGAGGAGGAATGCAATGAAGAGATCAAAGCTTTGGAGGCTTTGGAAGAAGAGCCAAGAGCTGGATTTGGGAGCCATGAAGAAATTGTGAACAGCTGCAAGTTCCACGGTCGAGATTTAGGTTCCACGGCCGTCAAACTCTCTGGACAACTCCGAGAAACGAGCTTGGGAAGAACCACGGCCGTGGAAGATGAACAAGCCGTGTTTCCAACCATGGTTTCTCCTGAATCAACTCTTGATGACGGTCAAGCTTCTAGGAGTCATGGGGAGTCTTCACTTGCTTTGGACTCATCTCATCCAATCCTATTTGGATCGTCTTCAACCGATAAAGGTCCTCCCTCACTTGAACTCAAACCACTCCCCTCTCATTTAAAGTATGCATTCCTTGGTGAAAATTCTACATATCCAGTGATTGTTAATGCATGCTTGAGTGATGATGAACTTGCTAAATTGCTGCATGAACTATGATTGCATAGGAAAGCCATTGGTTATACTATTGATGATTTGGTCGGCATTAAGCCATCTTTGTGCATGCATAAGATAATGATGGAAGATAACCACAAACCCTCTATTGAACATCAAAGGAGATTGAATCCTATAATGAAAGAGGTGGTCAAAAAGGAAATCATTAAGTTGCTAGATGCAGGAATTATCTACCCTATCTCGGATAGTAAGTGGGTTAGCCCCGTTCATGTAGTACCTAAGAAGGGTGGAATGACGGTAGTAACTAATGAGAACAATGAACTAATACCGACTAGGACGGTCACGGGGTGGAGAATGTGTATAGATTATAGGAAATTGAACATGGCCTCTAGGAAAGATCACTTTCCCCTCCCCTTCATTGACCAAATGCTAGAAAGATTAGCTCAACACTCTCACTTTTGCTATCTAGATGGGTATAGTGGATTCTTCCAAATCCCTATCCACCCCGATGACCAAGAGAAAACAACTTTTACATGTCCGTGGGGTACCTTTGCATATAGGAGAATGCCATTTGGGTTGTGTAATGCACCCGCCACCTTCCAAAGGTGTATGATGGCTATCTTTTCGGAATACATAGAAAATATCATGGAAGTATTCATGGATGATTTCTCTGTTTATGGTTCTTCTTTCGATGATTGCTTAGCTAATTTGTCATTGGTGTTGCAAAGATGTGAAGAGACAAATCTCGTCTTAAATTGGGAAAAATGCCACTTCATGGTAAGTGAAGGTATTGTGTTAGGACACTTGGTGTCTAACCGTGGCATTGAGGTTGATAGGGCTAAGATTGAAACAATAGAGAAGTTGCCACCATCTACCTCGGTGAAGGGGGTAAGGAGTTTCTTAGGGCATGCCGGTTTTTACCGGAGGTTCATTCAAAATTTCTCTAAAATTTCTAAGCCTCTCACTAACCTACTAATGAAAGATGTTGATTTTGTTTTTTCCAAAGATTGTCTTGAAGCGTTTTGTAGGTTGAAGAACGCCTTGATCTCCGCACCCATCATGCAACCTCCGGATTGGAGTTTACCATTTGAGATCATGTGCGATGCAAGTGATGTGGCCGTTGGGGCCGTCTTTGGGCAAAGGAAAGAAGGGCGCACTCATGCCATTTATTATGCTAGCAAGACGCTAGATGATGCCCAACTCAATTATGCTACTACCGAGAAGGAGTTGTTAGCGGTAGTGTATGCATTTGAAAAGTTCCGCTCGTACCTTGTTGGAGCGAAGGTCATAGTTTACACGGATCATGCGGCGATCCGTTATCTACTCACAAAGAAGGATGCCAAACCAAGGTTGATTCGGTGGATCCTTCTCCTCCAAGAGTTTGATTTGGAGATAAGAGATAAGAAGGGATCCGAGAACTCGGTGGCGGATCACCTTAGTAGACTCCCACAATCGGAGCTTGGGAAAGAAGACATCCCGATAGATGACTCGTTCCGGGATGAACAATTGCAAATGGTGGAAGAATGCTTGTTCCAAGTGGCTAGAGGAAATGAGCCATGGTATGCCGACATTGTGAATTACTTGGTGTGTGAGGAAGTGCCTCCCGGACTAACGTATGCACAAAGGAAGAAGTTCTTCAACGATGTAAGGCATTACTATTGGAGCGAGCCACTTCTATTCAAGAGAGGCCCGGATGGGGTGCTTAGAAGATGCATACCGGAGGATGAAATGGAGAGTGTGATCCGGCATTGTCACTCCTTACCATGTGGAGGCCATGCTAGCTCACACAAAACGTGTACAAAGGTATTGCAATCCGGTTTTTATTGGCCTAACTTGTTTAGAGATGTGCAAGGTTTTGTAGCGGCGTGTGATGCTTGCCAAAGAACGGGGAACATCTCAAGGAGGAATGAAATGCCCTTGAATAACATCCAAGAAGTTGAGATTTTTGATGTGTGGGGTGTAGACTTCATGGGACCATTCCCTTCCTCATGTGGCAATCTCTACATCCTATTGGCGGTGGACTATGTGTCAAGATGGGTAGAGGCAATCGCCTCTCCTACAAATGATGCCAAGGTGGTGGTGCAGTTCTTCAACCGAGTGATTTTCCCTAGGTTTGGAACACCAAGGGTGATCATTAGTGATGGAGGGAAGCATTTCACAAATAGGAACTTTGGAGCACTTTTGGCTAAGTATGGGGTCTAGGACAAGGAAGGATTGGGCTATGAAGCTCAATGACGCACTATAGGCATATAGAACCGCCTTCAAGACACCCATTGACACCACTCCCTACAAGTTGGTCTATGGCAAGTCTTGTCATCTTCCGGTGGAAATGGAGCATAGAGCTTATTGGGCCATTAAGTGGCTAAATTTTGACCTCAAGGAGGCGGGAGAGAAGAGATTGCTTGATATCAATGCCCTTGAGGAGCTCCGGTTGGAAGCTTATGAGAATGCCCGGATTTACAAGGAGAGAACCAAAAGGTGGCATGACAAAGGATTATTCCAAAGGAGTTGATTGAAGGAGATCTTGTCCTTCTCTTTAACTCAAGGCTAAGGCTTTTTCCCGGAAAGCTCAAATCAAGATGGACCGGGCCATATGTGGTAAAGAAGATCTTCCCCCATGGAGCCATTGAAATAGGAGGGGAGCATTGTGGAGATTTCAAAGTGAATGGGCATCGCTTGTAGAAGTACATTCCGGGAGCCCCAATAGACATGATCGCCCCGCTTCACCTTGCATAGACGCTCCCGAGTTTGGTCAAGCTAGTGACCTTAAAGAAGCGCTTGGTGGGAGGCAACCCATCGGTAACATTTTTCCTTAGATTTTTCTTTTTTTGTGTGCTTTGTGTGTTTTGTCTACTTCATGTGTATGCTAGAAGCATTAATGGCATTGGAAGCCTTTCTCGGAAATGATGATGATGAACCCCTCACCGGTTATGGGTGGAGCGGACGCGGAACTTGGATGGCTAGCGGTGCCTAGCGCGGGTTTCAAAGCTTGAAGGATGCTTAGAGCTCTCTACCATGGTTGAAAGGATCATCAAACATCAATCCACTTGAGAATTCCCAAATACCATAGCAAACGCTTTTACATTGTGAGAACCTTCTTTCACTCTCTTTACTTGAATACCACATTGGGGACAATGTGTTTCTAAGTATGGGGTGGGGTTTGCATGATCCTTTGCATGATGAGCATCTAGGATAGTTTAAAAATTTGCACATGTCTTGCATTGTACATACTTAAATCGAAAATCTCATAAAAATCAGAAAATTTTAAAAATTTTGTGCTTTCTAGGCTTGGATATGATCCTAATGATGAAAACTTGTCTTGTGATTGGCTATGAATGGCCTCATGTGTTGAATTGATAAATGCATATGTGGACTTGAACTACTTCTCTTAAATTCCATGTGTGACTTGAGATCATGATGATTGCCTAGAATGGATTGAGTATTGAAAATCGAAATTACATGATAGTTCTTGCATACCATCTAGGAATGAATAAGGCATTTCATCTTTCTCTACTTCTCATCTTGATCATGATTGCTTGAGCACCTCAATTGATATAAAATTTGACCTCCTTTTAAACCCATCCGGGAATAGGAGCATGCTAGTGTGTTTGAATGTGTAAAAAGCAAGTGCGGGGTGAAGAGGTAATGAAAAGAATGTCGTGAATGGAATGCTGAAATTATTGTGAAAGTGTAGCCAAAATAGGTTTGGGGGCGTTGGTTTAAATGACAAGTAACTCGGTACACTTCACATAGTCGGGTGTTGGTGCCTTGCCAAAGTCAAATGAGCCAATAGCCCTAACGAGCTTTGGTATGTGTGCCCGGTGTGGATGCACCTCGAAAAAGAGAAAAAGCCCGAGGATGGCTAATCACCAAGGTTTCGGCTATTGTACACCAATGCCATTGTCTCAAAAATGAGTTAAAGAAAAAGAAAAGAAAGCAAGATAGGAAAAATATACACTTGGGGGAAGTTGATCGAGGACAAGGAAGTGAAGTTAGTTTCATTCCCGGATTAGCATCACATACCTAGAAAAATTCCCCTCCCCAATTGAAACGTTTCTTAGCCTTTTATGTCACAAGCCCTTATGACCTACTTGCATGTTTGTAAGACTTAGTGATCTAGATTGGATAGACTCTTGATCTTCTTGACATCTCCGTCCTCCCATCTCATACATGCTTTTGAGTTAAGTACAATTGTCTTTCCATGCCCTTATTGTTTGATACATAATTGCTTATCCAATTGCCAATGATCATGACTATGAAGGTGATCCAATAGTAGAAGCACAAAACCAAAAGAAAAAAAAAGATTTCGCCATTTTTCTGCATACATAAATCATGTCATCTCTTAGTCTATAGTTGGGAACTTGCTCGGGGACGAGCAAACCTTAAGTATGGGGTATTTTGATAACACGATTTGTAGCATAGTTTTAGGTGCATATTTAGATAGGATTCTCGCTCAATCATGCACCATCTAGCACTAGTCCAATACATTTTGCACTCAAAACATCTATTTTGTCGAGATAGATGTCTACACGGACTTGTATGCGTTTTGTAGGTATTTCGGGAAGTTCCGAGCTAAAACGATGCGTTTAAGGGTAGCTCATTCAGAGGATACGTTTCCAAACTCATTGGAACGCAAGCCGAGGGCTGATGAGACTCAAGGAACCTTGCCAACACAAGCCATGCACCAAACCACAGCCTAATGATCCAAGGCGAAGTTTCTGCACAGAATCACGGTTCTCTGAAGAACCACGGCCGTGGAAACGACCGTGGATTTTGCCAGATTCTCGTGACAGCTGTGCCACGACTCTCATGGCCAGCTCATGAAGAATTGGTTATAAAAAGTGGTCCTTGATGGTTGTTTGAGCAGCTGGAAATTGGGGGTAGTTTTGGGAGCAACTCACACATTCTCTATTTTCTTGAACAAAATATATTCCAAGGAGAAGAAGGATTTTTCTAGGAAGGAAAGTGCAAAAGGAAGAAGGAAGGAGCCATTGAAGAGGAGAGGAGAAGACACACTTAGCTCTTGTATTTTCGGATTTATTTCTAGAGATTTATGAACTCTTGAACCTTCCTTTGGAAGGGTTGTAAGTCGTTCTAATTTCATCTTCAGATTTGGATTGTGTTTAAAGTTCATTTGTTCATCTTCTTTCTCTCATTTTCTTGCAATGGAGGTTATGAATCTATGTTTGCTTATTTTGATTTCCATTATGAATGTTGTAAGCTAGATTGATGTGATTCTAGGGTAAGAAAAGGATGGTTGTGGCTAGAACTATGATAGGACAGACTTAATTTTACCTTTGGATGATTTTCGCTTATGAACGTAGCTACTGTTAGAAATCACGGGTAGTTCTTGAAGAACCACGGTCGTGGTTTCTGTAGAACAAACCGTGATTCTTCCTGGTTCGAAGGATCTTACCTTAGATTCATAAAATTGTTGAAACCCTAAGTTTTTGCTGAGTTTAACCTACCCTAGGGTGTCCTAGTGTAGCGACTAAGTGTTAGGAGAGACCTACCCGGTAATTCTTGCCCTTAGAATCTAAAATAGCAAAACCTTAGGTAATGGTGAACCTAATAAGCCGCCATTGGATTAAATGTGCTAGGATAGTTGATTAGGACTTCCCTTTCCGAGACTTACCCGGTAAGGATAGGTTAGATCCCTAATTAAACAATCCGATTTGTGTTAAATTCCTATCCTTAGGTTCTTAGAGACTTAACCGGTAATGAGACCTTAGGAGTGGACTAGTTGGATCATGAGACTTACCCGGTAATTGATCCCATTTTAGGAACACTTAATCCCAACATATCATAATCAATCCAAAGAATGAATAGATAACTTGAGTTTTATGCCATAACCGGAATTTCCAACCCCTAGAATCCGTCTTTCCTTTCTCTTGATCAATATCTTGTTCGATTTGTTAATTTGTGCCAATTTTCCGATTTAGTTTGATTGATTGTTTGCATGCATTTGATCCTTGATGTGATCACCTAAAAACAACCAAAACAATTGAGATTTTCTTCCTTTATTTTCTTCTTTCCTTTAGACTTAGGTCTTGCTAAATGCAATCACAACTTAATTCGATTTCACCTTAGTCTTTGTGTTCGACCTTGGGATACTTATCTTGCTACATACGTCCCGTACACTGCGGGTGCGCTAGAAGTAGGATAATTATAACGAGTATAAATTTAAGGCTTATTGCATGCACACTTTTTAGCGTAACAGCCATCGGAGAACGTTGAGAAAGGGGAGAAGCGGCAAGAAGAAGCCGTAGGTTTAGAAAGAGCGGAAGAGGGTTTGAGGAACGAGAACCTCTGATACCATGTGAGAATACGATGAATTCCCCTTAGGGTTTCTATTTACTGATAGGTCATATATATAACCAACGTATTTACAGATATTTACAAAGGCAGCCCTTAATTATATTCTAATTACATATGGGCGTTATCACATATCAATCAACTCTGCATCATCAAACCATTTACGAAACCTAGCCGTATCCGGAGAGAGAGTTCCCGTAGAATGATCCTCAACGTGAAGGGCTGTTTTAAAGTCTCCTCCAAAAAATAAAGGACAATCCACGTTTCGGACGACCACAAGTAAGCTCATCCATGCTTCCATTCTGTTAGTAATGAGTAAAATACTCTCTATTACTCATTCATTGTACCATGTATATGTATATATACAAGGTTCAGGTGAGGTTGTTACAACTTTCACTAATTTACATATCTTCCTCTTTATTCTATATATTTGCTATATATGCCCTATACATATACTCTACACCCCCCTTCAAGCTGGACTGGAGTCACAAGGCCAAGCTTGCGAGATAGGAAAAGGTGTTGTTGCTCTCCGAGAGCTTTAGTGAAAATGTCTGCAAGTTGGAGTGTAGAAGGAACATAAGCAGTGACAATGAAGCCTTTCTGAACTTCATCTCGGACAAAGTGGCAGTCTATGCGAAGATGCTTGGTCCGTTCATGAAATACTGGGTTAGCAGCGAGATGTTGGGCTGCTTTGTTGTCACAATATAGTGTGAATGGACGAGGAAGATGAACCTGAAGATCCGTAAGTAATCCATCAAGCCAAATGATTTCACTTGCGGTCATGGACATAGCGCGATACTCGCTTTCAGTAGAAGACTTACTAACTGTACGTTGCTTCTTAGTCTTCCAGGATACCAAGGAGGTGCCAAGAAACAAGCAGTAGCGTGTGAGTCATCTACAAGAAAAGGGACATGACCCCCAGTCGGCATCACTATATGCTGTAAGGGATAGTGTGGACTGAGGTTTATATGATAAAGCAAAATCAATGGACCCTTTGAGATATCGTAACAAGTATGAAGCTGCTTGCCAATGTGGAATGCGTGGAGATGAAAGAAATTGGCTCAATTGCTGTACAGTGTATGCAATGTCAGGCCGAGTAAGGGTAAGATATAGAAGGCGGCCAATTAACCTCTACATCTCAGGTTCTGGATAAAGCTCACCAGAATCAGATGAGAGGTGAGTATTTCTTTGCATCAGAAACTTGGCAGGCTTGCATTGCAACATATGAGTGTCATTCAAAATATCATGAATGTATTTGCGTTGGTTTAGAAACAAACCAGATTCAGTATGATCAATTTCCATCCCTAGGAAAAATCTGGCAATACCCAAGTCCTTGATAGTGAAGGCTCGATCAAGAGCCGTTTTGAGAGCAACTATTTCTGATGATGTGTTACCAGTAATCAAGACATCATCGACATACACAAGGACGATAGTATTGCTGGAGGATGTCTTCTTTATAAAAAGAGAATAATCCTGATGGGACTGAATGAAACTCAACTGAAGTAATAATTTAGTAAACTCGATATTCCGCTGCCGGCTAGCCTGTTTAAGGCCATATAACGAACGCTTGAGTCGACATACATGCCCTGGTGAAACACGATCATAACCCTGAGGTGGTGCAAGATAAACTTCTTCATCCAGATAGCCATGAAGAAATGCATTGTTAATATCTAGCTGGTGCAAAGGCCATGAATGGGATGCAGCTAAAGCAAGAATGGTACGATTGGTAGCATACTTAGCCACTGGGCTGTAAGTATGTTTGTAATCCTTGTCTTTGATCTGGTTGTAGCCTTTGGATACTAATTTGGCCTTATGTCTTTCAATAGTACCATCAGCTCGATACTTGAGCTTGTAGATCCATTTGGATCCAATAGCAGTCTTGCTTGGAGGTAGAGACACAATATCCTATGTGTCATTTGATTCAAGTGCCATGATCTCCTTGTGCATGGCATCAACCCAAACAGGCGATTGAATTGCCTGAGTGTAAGTAGATGATTCAACAGATTGGATTACATGACATAGAGCATGAATGTAATCCTGAGAGTGAGTAGTGAGATCAAAATGATCAATAGAAGTGATTGAATTGCACTTGTAATCTTTGAGGTATGCAGGACGGGTTATGGTACGACTAGGCCGAGTAGAAGGAATAATTACTGAAGGAGGAGATGTGGTAGATGGAATAATTATATTGGAAGGAGGAGAGGATATAGGTAAAGATGCTGGATTATGTGTATCAAGAAAAGGTACTAGGATTGGATGAGCAAAAGAAGACCCACTGGACAAAGGTAAGTCACTGGGAGGTAGAGAAAGGGTGGGGGAAGTATTTGTGGGTAATGATGGGCGATGATGAGTCATGGGATAATCCATGTCAGGAGCAGGAGTAACCAACAGAAGGCTTTGGGAACTGGAAGGTACAGTGGGGTATTGGGAAGATTGTAGGTATGGAAATATGGATTCCTGGAATGTGACATGCCTACAAATAATGACTTTATTAGTAGTGAGATTAAACAACTTATAGGCTTTTTGACTAGGAGGATAACCCAAAAGAATACAAGGTGTTGAGATAGGTTCAAATTTATCTCTTTTGGGAAGTAAACTGAAACACAAACAACCAATGACACGAACATGTGTGTAAGATGGCTTACATTTGTGAAGAACTTCAAAAGGAGACTTCCAGGCTAGGACTGAAGAAGGCATAAGATTACTTAGGTATGTGGCTGTAAGAATGCATTCAGCCCAGAATTGAAGTGGTAACTGGGCATGAATTCGTATAGCTCTAGCTGTCTCCAAAAGGTGCCTATGTTTGCGTTCAACTCGAGCATTCTGTTGTGGAACATTTGGTGCAGATCTCTCATGAATGATGCCTGAAGCAAGAAAGACATCCTGAAGAGATTTTTGTAAAAACTCAGATCCATTGTCTGAACGAAATATCTGGACTGTGGTATTGAATATATTCTTCACATATGCCAAGAAGCTGGTGACAATCTTCATAACTTGCTGCTTATTAACCATGAGAAACGTCCATGTACATCTGGAAAAGTCATCAACTATTGTCAAAAAATAACGAGCACCACACAAAGCAACTGTATGGTATGGGCCCCAAATATCACAGTGAATTAAACTAAAAGCAGTTGATGCTCGTGATATGCTAATGTCAAATGGAATCTTATGTTGCTTAGCTGTAATACAAGCCTGACAATCTTGCTGTGAAACTTTAGCATGAGTATAGTCATCAACATGATGAATTTTAGAAACAGACATATGTCCTAATCTTGCATGAAATTAAGGCATATCACACTATTTATTAGAAATATGAGACACTGCATGTGTTGGAGACATAGATGAACCAATCTTGTAGAGATGACCTTCCTTGTAGCCAGAAGCAATCACATTCTCAGTTGTAAGGTCCTGGAATATACAGGAAGAATGAGTGAAAGTGACTTTCATAGGTAAAGTGTGAATTAGGCGAGATATGGACAAAAGATTATGTTTGAAGGCAAGAATATACAACACATCATGAAGAATAATCTCTGAAGAGAGAATAATGGTGCCTTTATGAGAAACTTCCTTCACTGAACCATCAGGAAGGCCGATCAACAAAGGTTTATCTAACCTTGATAATACAGAGAATAGATCCTTGCAAAAGGAAATGTGATCTGTGGCGCCAGAGTCCAAGATCCAAACATGAGTATTAATTGTGGTATTCACATAGCCAAAGACAATACCTGCATAATTGAAAGAAGAATTGCCTTGCTTCTCCATCATAAGTTTCATGACTTCTTGACATACAACATTAATCATGGATTGATCCATGAGAGGTGTGGATGAAGAAATACCAGATGATTCCAGAGGTGATTCAGCAACATTAGATTCCAGATTATTGACTGCTTTATAATGATGAGGAGATGAATCAGCACGACTGCCTGTAGATTTATCCTCCTTGCTTTTGAATTCCTTGTACCAATCAGGTACACCAGTTAGCTTAAAATAGGACTCTCGCAAGTGACCTTTCTCTTTGCAATAAGTACACATGCGATCAAGTTTTTCTTTCTTGTAATCCCTGCGACTCCCTCCTGCTTGTCTATATGGAGTAGACCGAGACACAGAAAAAACATCATGCGTAACAAGAGCATGACATGTAAGTTCTTTTTGCTTCTCAACTTGTAAAATCATGTGAAAAATTCGATTCTCTATAGGCAATATCTCAAGAGATAATACCTGGCTACGTGTATGTTCATATTGCTCATTGAGCCCCATGAGAAACTGCATAATACGAGTAGTAGATTCCCTACTGGCTACCTTCTCAAAGCGCTCACCAACATCCTTCCATAACTCAAAGGCTGATTCGACATATGTGAACAATTCTGCTATGTCGGAGTTCATAGGGTGTAAGATCCAGCACCGGATCATGTAATCAGCACGGATCCACCTTGCAAGCTTATCGGTATCACCAGTAGTAGGCTTAGAACCTTTGAAGAGGACATAAACGAGTTGCATTCCTAGATTATCGGAATAGGATAGATGTAATGGATCGTTGACATCAATCGACTGTCGATCCAAGGTAGGGTTAGAAGCATTCATCGAATCCGACGATTGTTCAGTAGCCATGGATTGAGAAGCAAAATTGAAAGGAAAAACTGAAATGAAACAGTATGTGTGAAGGATGAATTGAAGGGAGCTAAAAAAAATTCAGATCTGAGAAAATTATGTTTCCCGCTCTGATACCATGTTAATAATGCATAAAATACTCTCTATTACTCATTCATTGTACCATGTATATATATACATACAAGGTTCAGGTGAGGTTGTTACAACTTTCACTTATTTACATATCTTCCTCTTTATTCTATATATTTGCTATATATGCCCTATACATATACTCTACACATTCTACGTTCTGGAGTAGGAGGGTTATAAACATCAGTAATATCAAAATGGTCTAGATTTCTCCCTACTTTGGTTTGAGTAAATGATTGGAAGCATGACCTACAATAACCTCGATGTGAGGTTCGTTCTACAAAATCCAAATGCCACCAACGAAACTTTCAACTTCAACCCTGGCGTGATTGCTGAAGCCCATTTTCTACAAGAGGAGTGTGATATCTCCCCAAAGACCTTAGTCTTGAAAAGTTCCAAAATGTCCAATTGGTGTCGATTGATCATGTAAGGAATCACTTTAGAAAAGCGATAATTAACAGCTCCCTTACAACTCCAAAGAAGGATATTCATGGTTACCATTTTGGGGAGGGATCACTATCTTTAGATGTTGGTAGTAGGATGGCTGGGGTTGCCATCCACTTCCACCACCATACTTTTGTCATCAACATAGCTTTGTTGGTATTCAATGCCATGATAGGAGCAAGGAGATCTGCATCCAAAGCCACAGTTACCTCACTAAAAATGATGGAATCGGATGTACCACTCTTACCATCTACCTCCATAACTGACAAGTCATGTATCCATTGTTGAGAAGTGTCAAGACATCCTCTTTAAGGCTTTTAGAGAGGTTCCTTTACCTTGACTAGTGTGAATAATACGTAAAATACTCTCACTCATATCCATTCATTGTACTATGTATATGTATATATACAAGGTTCAGGTGAGGTTGTTACAACTTTCACTTATTTACATATCGTCCTCTTTATTCTATATATTTGCTATATATGTCCTATACATATACTCTACACCCCACCTTCAAGCTGGACTGGAGTCACAAGGCCAAGCTTGCGAGATAGGAAAAGGTGTTGTTGCTCTCCGAGAGCCTTAGTGAAAATGTCTGCAAGTTGGAGTGTAGAAGGAACATGAGCTGTGACAATGAAACCTTTCTGGACTTCATCTCGAACAAAGTGGCAATCTATGCGAAGATGCTTGGTCTGTTCATGAAATATGGGATTAGCAGCAAGATGTTGAGCTGCTTTGTTGTCACAATATAATGTGAATGGACGAGGAAGATGAACCTGAAGATCCGTAAGTAATCCATCAAGCGAAATGATTTCACTGGTGGTCATGGACATAGCGCGATACTCGCTTTCAACAGAAGACTTACTAACTGTACGTTGCTTCTTAGTCTTCCAGGATACCAAGAAGTGCCAAGAAACAAGCAGTAGCCTGTGACTGATCTACAAGAGAAGGGACATGACCCCCAGTCGGCATCACTATATGCTATAAGGGATAGTGTGGACTGAGGTTTATATGATAAAGCAAAATCAATGGACCCTTTGAGATACCGTAACAAGTATGAAGCTGCTTGCCAATGTGGAATGCGTGGAGATGAAAGAAATTGACTCAATTGCTGAACAGTGTATGCAATGTCAGGCCGAGTAAGGGTAAGATATAGAAGGCGGCCAATTAATCTTCGGTACATCTCAGGTTCTAGATAAAGCTCACCAGAATCAGATGAGAGGTGAGTATTTCTTTGCATCGGAAACTTGGTAGGCTTGCATTGCAACATATGAGTGTCATTCAAAATATCATGAATGTATTTACGTTGGTTCAGAAACAAACCGGCTTCAGTATGATCAATTTCCATCCCCAGGAAAAATCTGGCAATACCTAAGTCTTTGATAGTGAAGGCTTGATCAAGAGCTGTTTTGAGACTAGTTATTTCTGATGATGTGTTACCAGTAATCAAGACATCATCGACATACACAAGGACGATAGTAATGCTGGAAGATGTCTTCTTTATGAAGAGAGAATAATCCTGATGGGACTGAATGACATTCAACCGAAGTAATAGATTAGTAAACTCGATGTTCCACTGCCGACTAGCCTGTTTAAGGCCATATAACGAACGCTTGAGTCGACATACATGCCCTGGTGGAACACGATCATAACCCTGAGGTTGTGCAAGATAAACTTCTTCATCCAGATAGCCATGAAGAAATGCATTGTTAATATCTAACTGGTGCAAAGGCCATGAATGGGACGCAGCTAAAGCTAGAATACGAATGGTAGCATACTTAGCCACTGGGCTGAAAGTATGTTTGTAATCCTTGTCTTTGATTTGGTTGTAGCCTTTGGCTACTAATCTGGCCTTGTCTTTCAATAGAACCATCAGCTCGATACTTGAGCTTGTAGATCCATTTGGATCCTATAGCAGTCTTGCCTGGAGGTAGAACCACAATATCCCATGTGTCGTTTGATTCAAGTGCCATAATCTCCTTGTGCATGGCATCAACCCAAAGAGGCAATTGAATAGCCTGAGTGTAAGTAGATGGTTCAACAGATTGGATTACATGACATAGAGCATGAATGTAATCCTGAGAGTGAGGAGTGAGATCAAAATGATCAATAGAAGTGATTGAATTGCACTTGTAATCTTTTGAGGTATGCAAGGCGGGTTATGGTACGAGTAGGTCGAGTAGAAGAAATAATTACTGAAGGAGTAGATGTGGGAGATGAAATAATTATATTGGAAGGAGAGGATGTAGGTAAAGATGCTGGATTGTGTGTATCAAGAAAAGGAACTGGGATTGGATGAGTAAAAGAAGACTCACTAGACAAAGGTAAGTCACTGGGAGGTATAGAAAGAGTGGGGGAAGTATTGGTGGGTAATGATGGGCGATGATGAACCATGGGGTAATCCATGTCAGGGGCAGGAGTAACCAACGGAAGACTTGGGGAACTGGAAGATATAGTGGGATATTGGGAAGATTGTAAGTATGGAAATGTAGATTCCTTGAATTTGACATGCCTACTAAAAATGACTTTATTAGTAGTGAGATTAAATAGCTTATAGGCTTTTTGACCAGGAGGATAACCCAAAAGAATACAAGGTGTAGAGACAGGTTCAAATTTATCTCTTTTGGGAAGTAAATTGAAACACAAACAACTAATGACACGAAGATGTGTGTAAGATGGCTTACGTTTGTGAAGAACTTCAAAAGGAGATTTCCAGGCTAGGACCGAAGAGGGCATAAGATTAATTAGGTATGTGGCTGTAAGAATGCATTCAGCCCAGAATTGAAGTGGTAACTGGGCATGAATTCGTATAGCTCTAGCTGTCTCCAAAAGGTGCCTATGTTTGCGTTCAACTCGAGCATTCGTCTGTGGAACATATGGTGCAGATCTCTGATGAATGATACCTGAAGCAAGAAAGACATCTTGAAGAGATTTTTGTAAAAATTCAGATCCATTGTCTGAACGAAATATCTGGACTGTGGTATTGAATATATTCTTCACATATGCCAAGAAACTGGTGACAATCTTCATAACTTGCTGCTTATTAGCCATGAGAAACGTCCATGTACATCTGGAAAAGTCATCAACTATTGTCAAAAAATAACGAGCACCACACAAATCAACTGTATGATATGGGCCCCAAATATCACAGTGAATTAAACTGAAAGCAGTTGATGCTCGTGATATGCTAATGTCAAATGGAATCTTGTGTTGCTTAGCTGTAATACAAGCCTGACAATCCAGCTGTGAAACTTTAGCATGAGTATAGTCATCAACATGATGAATTTTAGAAACAGACATATGTCCTAATCTTGCATGAATTAAAGGCATATCGCATTGTTTATTAAATATGTGAGATACTGCATGTGTTGGAGACATAGATGAACCAATCTTGTAGAGATGACCTTCATTGTAGCCAGAGGCAATCACATTCTCAGTTGTAAGGTCCTGGAATATACAGGAAGATTGAGTGAAAGTGACTTTCATAGGTAAAGTGTGAATTAGTCGAGAAATGGATAAGAGATTATGTTTGAAGGCAGGAATATACAGCACATCATGAAGAATAATCTCTGAAGAGAGAATAATGGTGCCTTTATGAGAAACTTCTTTCTCTGAACCATCAGGAAGGCCGATCAACAAAGGTTTATCTAACCTTGACAATACAGAGAATAGATCCTTGCAAAATGAAATGTGATCTGTGGCGCCCGAGTCCAAGATCCAAACATGAGTATTAACTGTGGTATTCACATAGCTAGAGATAATACCTGCGTAATTGAAAGAAGAACTGCCTTGCTTCTCCATCATAAGTTTCATGACCTCCTGGCATACAACATTAATCATGGATTGATCCACGAGAGGTGTGGATGAAGAAATATCAGATGATTCTAAAGGTGATTCAGCAACATTAGATTCCAGATTATTGACTGCTTTATAATGATGAGGGGAAGAATCAACACGACTGCCTGTAGATTTATCCTCCTTGCTTTTAAATTCCTTGTACCAATCAGGTACACCAATTAGCTTAAAACAAGACTCTCGCAAGTGACCTTTCTCTTTGCAATAGGTACACAAGCGATCAAGTTTTTCTTTCTTGTAATCCCTGCGACTCCCTCCTGCTTGTCTATATGGAGTAGACCGAGACACAATAAAAACATCATGCGTAACAGGAACATGACATGTAAGTTCCTTTTGCTTCTCAACTTGTAAAATCATGTGAAAAATTCGATTCTCTGTAGGCAATATCTCAAGAGATAATATCTGGCTACGTGTATGCTCATATTGCTCATTGAGCCCCATGAGAAACTGCATAATACGAGTAGTAGATTCCCTACTGGCAACCTTCTTAAGAACCTCACATTTACAGTGAGCAATGCCAAGACAAGAACAAACAGGAATGGCATCAATGGTACTCAATTCATCCCATAGCTTCTTAAATTTAGTGTAATAGACAGCAATAGATGTATTTTCTTGTTTCAGCATAGACAAATCCTTATGGAGTTGCTAAATAAGAGGAGCATTTGATACCTCAAAACGCTCACCAATATCCTTCCATAGCTCAAAGGCTGATTCGACATATGTGAACAATTCTGCTATGTCCGACTTCATAGAATGTAAGATCCAGCATCGGATCATATAATCAGCACGGATCCACCTTGTAAGCTTATCGGCATCACCAGTCGGAGGTTTAGCACATGTGCCTTCAATGAAGCCGAGCTTTTTACTTCGCGCCAAGCGCCATCCGGATGCTCCGCTTCCAGGTGGTAAAATTAGCACCATTGAAGGGAACAGAAATGAGTTGCATTCCTGGATTATCAGAATTGGACAAATGTAATGGATCGTTGACATCAATCGACTGTCGATCCAAGGTAGGGTTAGAAGCATTCGTCGAATCCGACGATTCTTCAGTAGCCATGAATTGAGAAGCAAAATTGAAAGGAAGAACTGAAATGAAAAAGTATGTGTGAAGGATGAATTGAAAAAAAATCAGATTTGAGAAATTTGTGTTTCCCGCTCTGATACCATGTGAATAATACATAAAATGCTCTCACTCATATCCATTCATTGTACTATGTATATGTATATATACAAGGTTCAGGTGAGGTTGTTACAACTTTCACTTATTTACATATCTTCCTCTTTATTCTATATATTTGCTATATATGTCCCATACATATACTCTACAACTAGATTGAATGGTATCGATCTGTGTGGAGGTGTCCATAGGAGCTTGAGGTCGAGAAGCTAAGGTAACTTGGTACGGGGCGTTGGATTTGGGAGGGGAAGGAGATGCAACAAAATGGGCATGTGTGCCATTTGGAAAAGAGTTTGCATGGGTTGTAGGATTAGGGTTTGCATGGCCAACAACTTTGGAAGATTCCCCTTTCTCAAACAAAACCTCACTCAACGCTATAAACATGTTAGTTGTAGGAGTAGTCCCTCCCGACTAGGCAGCTTGTCAAACTAGGTTACAACCTTGTCGGTGTTGTCTTGTAACCATCATCTATGGGGGTAGATTTGATTATGGATAATTGTTCTTATAAGGTTCCGTGGGGGCTTGTTGGGCATGAGAGTTAACAAGTTCAGTAATTGTTTCTAGAGGAATTTGTCTAACGATAAGTAGGGCCGTGGAGGTATCATCCGGGGTAGGACAACGGTGAACAATATGCCCATACTTGTCACATCTATAGCATATAGTGTTGACCCTCTCATACTCAAAATGGATACATCTTCCATGAATCAAAAATGTGCCCATCAGGGGTTTGTCTAAATCTATCTCGATGCGAACTTGTGAAAACCTCCCTCTTGTAGCATATAGAGTATTCAAGTCCACTTTTAAGGGTGTTCCAATGACGGACGCAAGCCCGTAAATGACCGCTTCATCATATAATTTAAGGGTAGATTAGAGAAGTGAGCCTAGACAAACAGAGAGTGTATGTGATCCAAATGTGGATTGAAGTCCGGATTCGATGACCTTTCAAAAATATAGAATCCAAATATCTCCCATGACACCTCTATAAGGGCTCTCATGTAGCCATATTGGAGTTCAAATCTTACACAATAAATATCAATCAGGAGGTCGATTATGGTGATCTTGCATGTTGGTCCCTAGACTTTCACAATCATGGTTGAGTTCCATTTGACATTTAATTCCTCAATGACTTGATCAGCAATTTCAATTAAAGCATGCCCCTTTTCCTCTTTTGATACTACAACTCTCATTCTATGGGACTTGATAGGCTTATCCTTGGCGAGCGGAGCTACTTTTGAAGGTTACAATCTTGAAACTGCATGCGCATATGAGGATGGAGTACATAAATTCTGGCTAGACAAGAGAGAGCCCAAAGATGGGTCGGGAACAGAGAGAGAGAGAGAGCCATTGAAATGCAAAGAAAGGGGTCTAGAATCTGGCGGCGGAGGCGGTGTAAGGGGTTAGGAGGACCGGGATTCGACGGTTGGTGCATCATAGGGTTTTTTTTCCAGTAGGATTTACAGGGAGGTTGTGTGATAAAATGATTTTACCATAGTTTAGGCATGCATTTTTTTTAGCACGAATAAACCTAAGTTTGTGTCGTTTGCACTTCTTATTATTTACTTTGTAAGTACAGATGTCTACCCATGATTTGGTTGTTTTTCCAATTAAAACATAGAATTCAGAGCTAAACGGACATTTGAGGATCAAGCCTCGGGGTGGAGAATACCAAGAGCTTTGGAGAGACAATTAGGAAAGCCCAAAGAAATCCCACAAGTGTGAAGGCAAGGCAAGAGATCGAGCATAGGAGCAACGATAACTTTATGTTAAATATCAGGTTTGCAAAAGTGCACCTCGACCGATATTTGAAGTTCAGAGTTAAATTGCTAGAAGATTGCTGAAGTTGAGGGAAATCTATGCCCCTATCTCGGGCCGAGATTTTGGACACATCACGCTGAGATTTCCAGAAAGCGAAGACCAATATTGAAAACTTCCAAATCTCAACCCCGATTTTGATTGTATCTTGGCCCGAGATTGACAACAGAAGGTGCCGAGATTCCTTCTATGCAATTGATCCGATAACTTTTCAGTGATTTGCATGCCTTTTGCTAGGATCCCCTTTAGACACTCTTTTCAGACCTTTAGATCTCACCCTTTGATGATTTCCTTTCTTCTTCAGCTCTTTTAGATTTTTTTGAGAAAATATTATGTTGTTCTTCATTTTTGGAATCCAGAAATCAGAATATTGTTGTTGTTTTGAGAGATTTTGTTCTCCAACTGTTTGAAGATCAATCAACTAAGTTTGGATCTGTTCTTCTTTGTGTTTTTAATATATAAAGTACATGTGTTCTTCCTTGTCATTTGTTCAATTTACCATGTATATTGTTGGCAAGTTTTCTTGTGATTCTAGGGTGAATAGATCTTGTTATGGCATCAATATTGATAGACGAGCTTGCATGTTAGATTAGGTTGACTGATTGTGTGAACCCTTGAGTTTATTGAGGTGAATCTAGGTTGGATTTGTCTAAGCTAGCAGACCAACTTAGGATAGAGAATTACCCGGTAATATCCTTCCTTGGATATGAATGATGATGAACTCTAGGTAGTAGAGGCGTAAAAACCTCTATTGGATAAGATGTGTCGGTTTTCTGTGTAAGCTAGACTAAACCCGAGACATATCCGGTAAAGTTTCATTTAATCCTTAGGTAGATAAACCGGTTTGTGTTGAATTTTTGTCCTTAGTGCCTTGAGACTTACCCGGTCAAAGGTAGTTTGGATTAGAACTAGTGTAATAAGAGACCTCCTCGTGGTTATTCTCATTGACGAAACATCTCACTTTCTAGCAATCAAACTGATGCCTTTTAGGACTTATCTTGAATCCTTAGTGATAACACGATTTATGACGTAGGTTTAAGCACTCATTTAGATAGTTTTTCCGCTTCTTCATGCATGGTTTAGCACTAGTTCATGACGTTTGCATTCAATTCTTATATATTTGTCGAGATAGACGTCTACACGGACTTTTGCATGTTTTGTAGGTATTTTGGGAGCTTTAGGAGCTTAATCAATACATTTGAGGATCGTTCCTCGGGATGACACACCTTCGGACTCATTGGGAAGCAAGCTAGGAGCTAACGAGGAAACATGGGACCTTGTTGGTGCATGCCTTGCACCAAATTGTGGCTTGATGATCCATAAAAGTATGAATTACCAAAACCACGGCCACTGGGACTTCCACGGGCAAGGAAATAGGCCGTGGTTCTCCCTGCACAGCTGCGACAGTTGTCCCACGATCTCCATAACCGACCCTTACCCTTGATGGTGTATAAAAGGTGGTCCTGCAGGCTGTTGAGGGCAGACCCCATCATTCCATTCTCTCCCACACTCTCAACAACACATATTCTCTCATTTGGAAGATTGGATTGGAGATATTCTTGGAGGAGAAGAAAGGCTTCCATTGGAGAAGAAGAGGAGAACACACCATTCTTAGTTTTTCATAGTTTTTAGAGAGATTTTGGAGCAACTTGTTGGAAACGTTTGCAAGGGTTTGTAAGGAACGATTTGAACCTTCTTTTGAAGGGTTGTAAGTCTTACTTAAACTCATTTTCAGCTTGGATTTCCTTGTTCTACTTGTTCATCTCTATTTCACTTCATTTACTTGCCATGGAAGCCTTGATTGTATGCTTGATGAGTTTGAATGTTATGATACATGTTGTTGGCTAAATAGATGCGATTCTAGGGTAAGGGAAAGATGGTTATGGCTTGGACTATGATAGGATAGACTTGAATGCACCTTTGGATAACTTGTTTACTCGAACCCAACCTTTGTTGTAAATCACGGCCTGTTCTAGAAGGTCCACGGCCGTGGTTCTTGATGAACTGCCCGTGATTTCGTCTGACTTGCTTGTATTGATAAATCTGAGTGTTAGGTTGTTATATTGTTGAATTCCTAATGTTTGTTGAGCTAGATCTATCGTAGGGGGACCTAGTGTTAGCAAACTAAGTGAGGAAAGAGACCTACCCGGTGATTTCCGCTCTTAGATACCGAGGATGATGAACTCTAGGTAGTAGTAAGCCTCATAAGCCGCTATTGGACTGAGTGTGCTAGGATTAATGTTTAGGATTTGCCTTCCCGAGACTTACCCGGTAAGGAGAGGTTAGATCCCTAAATGACAATTCGGTTTGTGTAGGATTCCTATCCTTAGGGTCTTTGAGACTTACCGGTGATGAGACCTTAGGGATGACCTAGTGGACCATGAGACCTACCCGGTGATTGATCCCGATTTAGAAACACCCATTCCAAACACACCATAGTTAATCCAAAGAATGACTAGATAGCTTGAGTCCTATGCCATAACCGGAATTTCTAACCCCTAGAATCCTCTTTTCTCTCCTTGATTACCTACCTCTTATTTGTGTTTGCTTGTTTGTGTTGCCATCTTAATAGTTTGTTAATTCTCGTATGATTTGTGATCCTTGATTGATCACCATAAAACCAACCCAAAAACATTGGGATTTTCATTTATTTGTTTCTTTCATCTTTTCTTAGCCTAGATCGACACTATCCTTAGTCACTATTTGACTCGATTTCACCTCAGTCTTTGTGTTCAACCTCGGAATACTATCCTCACTACAAAACGTCCAATGCACCGTGGGTTCGCTAGGAGTTAGGAAAAATAATTCGAGTTATAAATTTAAGACTTTTGCATGCATCAATTCCTAGACGTAACAAGTTTTTGGCGCCGTTGCCGGGGACTAGGTCTAGATTGAGTCTTTTTGTGATTGTTTATAGTGTAAGTCTTTCTTGTTACTTTTGATCTTGTTTGGTTTGTGTCTTTGCATTTTCAGGACATCTCTCATTCTTTAGGTGCATGCGAAGATCTCGTGGAAAGGATTTAGCTCCATTCAATCCCGAACCTGAGAAAACCCTAAAGCTAGATCTAAGAGTATTAAGAAGAAGAAGAAGGAGATGTCCGCAAGAGATCTTCAAGCTGAGTTGGATGAGGCTTTAGAGCAAATAAGGTTAAGAGATGAGCTCTTGGAGAATGAAAGGAGACTTGCGAATGAGAGGCAAGAAGCAACTAGGAGGGAGATTGAAGAGATTAGGCAAGCTCTTGTGCAAAGAGAGCTTAATCGTCAACAACCTCCACCTCCACCACAACCGCAGCCGGCGGTTAATATTCGGGTTGTACCCATTGCTATTGAGGAGCCACAAACGTTAGGGCAACGTATGGATCCGGCTTAAAGAGCACACCGTCCAGGTGTGAAGTTAGGAGATCCCGCAGCCCATGATTCGAGCTCCGCCCTCAAGTTCTATAAATGATCCGGCATAATCAATTTGGAGGGATGGAAGGAGAGTCTCCTCATCAACACTTGATGAATTATGAGATCTTGATAGAGACTCTAAGACCGCCTAGTTTAGAGAACAACAACCATAAGCTTAGGGCTTTTTCCTTCTCTCTTAAGGATAAAGCCTTGGCTTGGTACCAGTCGATTCCACTAGGGCGAGTGAGTACTTGGGAAGAGATGACAACCGAGTTCTTGACAAAGTTCTTCCCACCTTCCAAGACTACCGAGTTAAGAGGGAAGATCAATGCCTTCGTGATGAAGGATAGAGAGAGCCTATTCAAGTCTTGGGAGAGGTTCAACGACCTCCTCCTAGATTGTCCACACCATGGTATACCGAAAATAGAACTTTTGGAGATCTACTTCAAAGGACTTGATGAAGGTAGTCAATTCAAGCTTCAATCTCTTTCCGGTGGGACTTTCATGGAAAAGAACGTGGATGAAGCTTCGGAGTTTGTAGAGAAGCAAGATTTGGTGATAGAGAAGTACTCCCATAGGAAGAGTGATGGGAGAAAACCGGGAGCATATGAGGTGAGTGAAGTCACCATGAGCAACTTCAAGCTTGATGCAATCAACAAGGAGCTTAAGTCCTTGAGGGAATTGTGTGCCACAACTTTGAAGAGTCAAGCAAGCCCTCTAGTACAAGTGCAAGCAAACTTGTCTTCCAAGGAGGAAGATGTGAATTACATGGGAAGGGGAAACTACAACAACTATCAAGGCCCAAGGAACTTCAACAATTACCGGCCTAACCACAACTATCCCGGGTTTTCCTATTCTAACCCGGATGGAGCCTTGAACCCTCCCGCTTCCACAAGCGCAGCTCTACCACCTAAAGCTTCATAAGAGCCTCCACCCGGATTTACTCAACCTCCAAAGGATAGAACCGAGATGATGTTTGAGCAATTGGTTGGAAGGTTGAGTGGTCTTAAGAGCACGGTGACTTCCATTTCTAAAGCTCAAAAGGTGTTGGAAGCACAAGTGTTCCAAAAGGCGGGTGAAGCTCATAGAGATCCGGGAAAGCTTCCCGGAAGAATCGAAGATAACCTAAGAGGCCAAGTGTTGGCCATCACAACAAGGAGTGGGCAGAGCATGAAGGACCCCTTACCTAAAGGAAATGATAAGGGAAAGCAAGTGGTGATAGAAGAAGAGATATTGCAAGAAGATGGAGGAAAGAGCAAGGATGATGAGCCAACATATGTGGCGTCACCTCCATACAAGCCACCACTACCGTTCCCACAATCACGAGCAAGAGCTCTCTTGGACAAACACTTCGGTAAATTCCTTGAACTTATGTCTAAATTGCATATTAACATTCCGTTCATGGATGCTATTCTAGGTATGCCGGCCTATGGAAAATTCTTGAAGGAGATACTCTCCAACAAAAGGAAGTTGGAGGAGTATGGGGAAGTGAGAATGACAAAGAGATCCTCGGAGTTGATTCAAACTATGAAGGAGGAGATGCCTCCAAAGCTAAGAGATCCGGGATCTTTTTGTGTGCCAATTGGAGTGGGAGAAGTGAAGTATGAAGCCCTATGTGATCTTGGGGCAAGTGTAAGCATTATCCCGCTTGCACTTTGCAACAAGGTTGGGCTAGGAGAGCCAAAGCCGGTCAAGATGACCCTTTACATGGCGGACCGTTCAATCACTCACCCCGTAGGAATCTTAGAAGACATACCGGTGCAGCTCGGGAAGTTCTATGTGCCCATAGACTTCGTTGTTTTGGACATCCCGGCAGACTACCCAGTTCCTATCATTTTGGGAAGGCCGTTCTTAGCCACTTCCGGATGCTTGGTGGATTGTAAAAATGGAATTCTCTCCTTCAACATTGGAGAAGAGAATATTAAGTTCAAACTATCCACAATAATGAAGGGGCCAGCCCTTGGTGAAGATGTGTTCAACATTATCGAGCAAGAGGAGTCTAGAGAAGTTGTGAGCTCGATCTTGATCAAGGACCCCTTGGAGAAGATTCTTAGCTTGAGTTTGATGGAGGAAGGAGTTGAGGAGGCTTGCAATGAAGAAATCAAGGCTTTGGATGCATTGGAAAAGGAGACAAGAGCTGAATTTGAAGTACACGAAGGTGTGTTGAATTGCTGTGTGAACCACGGCCTGGGGGGAAGAACCACGCCCGTGGAATGTCCCGTGGAACTCTCTGGAGTGCTCAAAAAGGCTAGCTTTGCAAGTTCCACGGCTGTGGTTGTGCCAGAGCCCGTGATTTTGCCCGTGGTTTCTCCAGAATCTGCATTGGTTGTTGATCAAGCTTCAAGGAGCTTTGGAGAGTATTCCATGGCTTTGGATTCATCTCAACCAACATTGTATGGAGCATCTCCAACCGATAAAGGTCCTCCTAAACTTGAACTTAAACTCCTCCCCTCTCATCTTAAGTATGCTTTTCTTGGTGATAATTCTACATATCCGGTGATTGTTAATGCATGCTTGAATGATGATGAGTTGAATAGATTATTGCATGAGTTGAGATTGCATAGGAAGGCTATTGGCTATACAATTGATGATTTAGTTGGCATTAAACCTTCTTTGTGCATGCATAAGATCTTAATGGAAGATAATCATAAACCTTCAATTGAACCTCAAAGAAGACTAAACCCCATCATGAAAGAAGTAGTAAAGAAAGAGATTCTGAAATTGCTAGATGCGAGAATCATTTTCCCGATTTCAGATAGTAAGTGGGTTAGTCCCGTGCATGTGGTTCCTAAGAAGGGTGGGATGACTGTAGTGACTAATGAGAATAATGAACTAATCCCAACTAGAACGGTTACGGGATGGAGGATGTGTATAGACTATAGGAAGCTAAATGTGGCCTCTAGGAAAGATCACTTCCCTCTTCCTTTCATTGACCAAATGCTAGAGAGATTAGCTCAACATTCTCACTTTTGCTACCTAGATGGCTATAGTGGATTCTTTCAAATCCCTATCCACCAGGATGACCAAGAGAAAACTACATTCACATGTCCTTGGGGTACATTTGCATATAGGAGAATGCCGTTTGGGTTGTGTAATGCACCCGCCACCTTTCAAAGGTGTATGATGGCCATCTTTTCTGAGTATATTGAAAACATCATGGAAGTGTTTATGGATGATTTCTCTGTTTATGGATCTTCATTTGATGATTGCCTAGCTAATTTGTCTTTGGTTTTGAAAAGATGTGAGGAGACTAATCTAGTCTTGAATTGGGAGAAATGCCACTTCATGGTAAGTGAAGGTATAGTGTTGGGACACTTGGTGTCCAACCGAGGCATTGAGGTTGATAGGGCTAAGATAAAAACCATAGAGAAGTTGCCACCACCTACCTCGGTGAAGGG
This sequence comes from Fagopyrum esculentum, assembly GCA_033239045.1. NCBI lineage: Eukaryota > Viridiplantae > Streptophyta > Magnoliopsida > Caryophyllales > Polygonaceae > Fagopyrum > Fagopyrum esculentum. The sequence continues at coordinate 56,699,188 of BSUD01000004.1, forward strand.
GGTAAGGAGTTTTTTAGGGCATGCTGGTTTTTACTGGAGATTCATTAAAGATTTCTCTAAGATTTCTAAGCCTCTTACTAACCTAATAATAAAAGATGTTGAGTTTGTTTTCTCCAAGGATTTCCTTGAAGCTTTTTGTAGGTTGAAGAATGCTTTGATCACCGCTCCTATCATGCAACCTCCGGATTGGAGTTTACCGTTTGAGATCATGTGTGACGCGAGTGATGTAGCCGTTGGGGCTGTTTTGGGGCAAAGGAAAGATGGGCTTACACATGCCATCTATTATGCTAGCAAGACGCTAGATGATGCCCAACTCAATTATGCTACCACCGAGAAGGAGTTGCTAGCGGTTGTGTATGCATTTGAGAAGTTCCGCTCGTATATTGTTGGAGCGAAGGTCATTGTGTATACGGATCATGCTGCAATCCGTTACCTCCTTACAAAGAAGGATGCCAAGCCTCGTTTGATTCGGTGGATCCTTCTTCTTCAAGAGTTTGACTTGGAAATCCGGGATAAGAAAGGGTCCGAAAATTCTGTGGCGGACCATCTTAGTAGACTCCCACCGTTGGAGATTGAGAGAGATGACATCCCGATTTATGACTCATTCCGGGATGAGCAATTGCAAATGGTGGAGGAGTGCTTGCTTCAAGTGTCCAAGGGAAATGAGCCATGGTATGCCGACATTGTGAACTACCTTGTTTGTGAGGAGGTGCCACCCGGTTTATCCTACGCCCAAAGGAAGAAGTTCTTCAAGGATGTGAGGCATTACTATCGGAGTGAACCGCTTTTGTTCAAGAGAGGACCGAATGAAGTCTTTAGGAGATGCATACATGAGGATGAGGTGGAGAGTGTGATCCGCCATTGTCATTTTTTGCCATGTGGAGGGCATGCTAGCTCATTCAAGACTTGTGCAAAGGTGTTGCAATCGTGATTTTATTGGCCAATTTTGTTCAAGGCGTGCAGAATTTTGTGGTAGCTTGTGACGCTTGCCAAAGGACGGGCAACATCTCAAGGAGGAATGAGATGCCCTTGAACAACATACAAGAAGTTGAGATATTCGATGTTTGGGGTGTGGACTTCATGGGACCATTCCCTTCTTCATGTGGCAACCTCTACATCCTATTGGCGGTGGACTATGTGTCGAGATGGGTGGAAGCAATCGCTTCTCCCACGAATGATGCCAAGGTTGTGGTGCGATTCTTCAACCGAGTGATCTTTCCTAGGTTTGGGACACCAAGAGTGATCATAAGTGATGGAGGGAAGTACTTCACCAATAGGAACTTTGGGACACTATTGACTAAGTATGGGGTGACTCATAAGGTGGTAACACCTTACCATCCCCAAACTAGTGGCCAAGTGGAGATCTCCAACAGGGAGATAAAAGGGATCCTTGAGAAGACGGTTTCTAGAACGAGAAAGGATTGGGCTATGAAGCTCGATGATGCTTTGTGGGCTTATAGAACCGCTTTCAAGACACCGATTGGCACCACTCCCTATAAGCTAGTTTATGGCAAGTCTTGCCACCTTCCGGTAGAGATGGGGTATAGAGCGTATTGGGCCATTAGATGGCTGAATTTTGACCTCAAGGAGGCCGGAGAGAAAAGGTTGCTTGACATGAACGCTCTTGAGGAGATCCGGTTGGATGCCTATGAAAACGCCCGGATCTACAAGGAAAGGACTAAACGTTGGCATGACAAGCGTCTCATCCCGAAAGAGTTGAGTGAAGGAGACTTGGTCCTTCTCTTCAACTCAAGGCTGCGGCTCTTCCCCGGAAAGCTAAAATCAAGATGGACGGGTCCTTATGTGGTGAAGAAGATCTTTCCCCATGGAGCAGTTGAGATAGGAGGGGAGCATTGTGGAGATTTTAAGGTGGATGGGCACCGTTTGAAGAAGTATATCCCGGGAGCTCCGGTGGATATGATTGCCCCACTTCACCTCGAGTGAGACGCCCCCAAATTTGGTCAAGCTAATGACCTTAAAGAAGCGCTTGATGGGAGGCAACCCATTGGTAGATATCTTTCCATTTTCGTTTTGCTTTGGTTTTGATTTTTTCTGTTTTTGTGTGTTTTTGTGTGTTTGGAGTTTGTGTGCGAGAATCCAAGTAGCATGGAAGCCTTGCATGACATGTGGATGATGATGATGAGTCCCTCATCAATTATGGATGGAGTGGACATGGGACTTGGACGGCTAGCGGTGCCTAGCGCGGATCCCGACGCCATAACGAACACCTTGAGCTCTCTACCATCGTGGATAGGATCATCCGCCATCACTCCATTTGAGTGATCCCAAATACCAAAGCAAACCACTTTTACAATGTGAGGACCCTCTTTCACTCTTCTTTACTTAAAGTGCACATTGGGACAATGTGTTTCTAACTATGGGGTGGGGTTTTCATGATCACTTGAATGATTAGCATCTAGGATAGTTTCTTTTAGCCACATGTTTCATTATGTCTTGCATTGTACATACATATTTCGAAAAATCCAAAAAAAAAATCAGAAAATTTTAAAATAATTTAGTGCTTCTAAGCTTGGGAATGACCCTTATGATGAAATTGTCTTGTGAATTGGCTATGGATAGCCTTGTGTGCTGAATAGATGAATGCATATATGGACTTGAAGTACTTATCTTGAATCCCATGAATGATTTGTGATTATGATGCTTGCCTTGATTGGATTGAGGATTGAAAGTCAAAATTGCATGCTAGTTCTTGCACATCATTTAGGAATGACTAAGGCAATTCATTTTCCTCTACTTCTCATCTTGATCATGTTGCTTGAGCACCTCAATTGATGAAAAATTTGACCTCTTTTGACCTATCCGGGAATAGAAGCATGCTAGTGTGTTGATGTGTGTGAAAAGCAAGTGTGGGGTGAAGCTGTTGATAAATGAATGTTGTGAATGAAGTGCTGAAATTGTTGTGAAAGTGTAGACAAAAATATAGGTTTGGGGACGTTGGTTTAAATGACGAGTAACTCGGCACCATTCACATAATCGGGTGTTTGTGTCTTGCCAAAGTCAAATAAACCGATAGTCCTAACGAGTTTTGGTATGTGTGCCCGGTATGGAGCACCTCGAAAAATAAAAAAAACCCAAGGTCCGCTAATCACCAAGGTTTTGGCTTTTGTACACCAATGCCATTGTCTCAAAAATAAGTGAAAGAAAAAGAAAAGAAAAGAAAGAAAAAAAGGAGAAATATACACTTGTGGGAAAATGATCAAAAACGAAATTGTGGAGTTAGTTCCATTCCACGATTAGCATCACATGACCTAGAAAAATCCCCACCCAATCACAATGTTTCTTAGCCTCTTCTTTCCTAAGTCCTTGTGACCTATTTGCATGTGTGTAAGACTTAGTGATCTAGATTGGATATACTCATGATCATCTTGGTTTCTTCATCTTTACCTTTCATGCATGCTTTCTAGTTAAGTATAATTGTCTTTCCGTGCCTTCATTCATTTGATACATGATTGCTTGTCCATTAGCCATGAAACATGACTATGAAGGTAATCCAATATTAGAAGCACAATCCCAAAAATATTTTCAATTTTTCTTGCATTCATAAATCATGTCATCTCTTAGCCTATAGTCGGACTTTGCTCGGGGACAATCAAACCTTAAGTATGGGGTATTTTTGATAACACGATTTATGACGTAAGTTTAAGCACTCATTTAGATAGTTTTTCTGCTCATTCATGCATGGTTTAGCACTAGTTCATGACGTTTGCATTCAATTCTTGTATATTTTTCGAGATAGACGTCTACACGGACTTTTGCATGTTTTGTAGGTATTTTGGGAGCTTTAGGAGCTTAATCGATACATTTGAGGATCGTTCATCGGGATGACACACCTTCGGACTCATTGGGAAGCAAGCTAGGAGCTAAGGAGGACACATGGGACCTTGTTGGTGCATGCCTTGCACCAAATTGTGGCTTGATAATCCATAAAAGTATGAATCACCAAAACCACGGCCGTTGGGACTTCCACGGGCGTGGAAATAGGCCGTGGTTCTCCCTGCACGGCTGTGACAGCTGTCCCACGATCTCCAAAACCGACTCTTGCCCTTGATGGTGTATAAAAGGTGGTCCTGTAGGCTGTTGAGGGCAGACCCCATCATTCCATTCTCTCCCACACTCTCAATAACACATATTCTCTCATTCGGAAGATTGGATTGGAGATATTCTTGGAGGAGAAGAAAGGCTTCCATTGGAGAAGAAGAGGAGAACACACCATTCTTAGTTTTTCATAGTTTTTAGAGAGATTTTGGAGCAACTTGTTGGAAATGTTTGCAAGGGTTTGTAAGGAACGATTTGAACCTTCTTTTGAAGGGTTGTAAGTCTTACTTAAACTCATTTTCAGCTTGGATTTCCTTGTTCTACTTGTTCATCTCTATTTCACTTCATTTACTTGCCATGGAAGCCTTGATTGTATGCTTGATGTGTTTGAATGTTATGATGCATGTTGTTGGCTATATAGTTGCGATTCTAGGGTAAAGGAAAGATGGTTATGGCTTGGACTATGATAGGATAGACTTGAATGCACCTTTGGATAACTTGTTTGCTCGAACCCAACCTTTGTTGTAAATCACGGCCTGTTCTAGAAGGTTCCACGGCCGTGGTTCTTGATGAACTGCCCGTGATTTCGTCTGACTTGCTTGTATTGATAAATCTGAGTGTTAAGTTGTTATATTGTTGAAATCCTAGTGTTTGTTGAGCTAGATCTATCCTAGGGTGACCTAGTGTTAGCAAACTAAGTGAGGAAAGAGACCTACCCGGTGATTTCCGCTCTTAGATACCGAGGATGATGAACTCTAGGTAGTAGTGAGCCTCATAAGCCGCTATTGGAATGAGTGTGCTAGGATTGATGTTTAGGACTTGCCTTCCCGAGACTTACCCGGTAAGGAGAGGTTAGATCCCTAATTGACAATTCGGTTTGTGTAGGATTCCTATCCTTAGGCTCTTTGAGACTTACCTGGTGATGAGACATTAGGGACGGACTAGTGGACCATGAGACCTACCTGGTGATTGATCCCGATTTAGAAACACCCATTTCCAACAAACCATAGTTGATCCAAAGAATGACTAGATAGCTTGAGTCCTATGCCATAACCGGAATTTCTAACCCCTAGAATCCTCTTTACTCTCCTTGATTACCTACCTCTTATTTGTGTTTGCTTGTTTGTGTTGCCATCTTAATAGTTTGTTAATTCTCGCATGATTTGTGATCCTTGATTGATCACCATAAAACCAACCCAAAAATATTGAGATTTTCATTTATTTGTTTCTTTCATCTTTTCTTAGCCTAGATCGACACTATCCTTAGTCACTATTTGACTCGATTTCACCTCAGTCTTCGTGTTCGACCTCGGAATACTATCCTCACTACAAAACGTCCCATACACTGTGGGTTCACTAGGAGTTAGGAAAAATAATTCGAGTTATAAATTTAAGACTTTTGCGTGCATCAATTCCTAGACGTAACACTTAGCCATAATCAATGACCTTGAAACCCTAGAATCCCGTTTTTCCGATTGTTGATTATCATCTTATTTGTTCCTCTTTGCTTGATTTTACTTGTTTAAATATTTTGATCATTGTCCAACAACCAACTAAAACTCGACAAATATAGATTTTCCAACCCTTTTCCATCTCCCTCATTTCGTATTCTAGACTTATATTATTTTTGATCAAATTGCAAACCAAGTTCAACGTAGGCTTAGAGATGAAGCCTTGGAAAATGAGAGGAGGATAATAAGTGAAAGAGATGAAGCTACCATGAGAGAAATCGAAGATATAAGAGCCGACATGAGACATATGCTCTTACAACACAATGAAGGAGGAAATTAAAGGAAACAAGAGGGGAAATTCCAACAAAACGTTCCTCCTCCTCCTCCTCCCATTAGACAAGTCCGAGTAGAGCCAAATGTGGGGAAACCGCAAACACTTGGGCAAAAAATGGATCCTGCTCAAAGGGTTCATCGTACGGGAGTGAACTTGGAGATTCTTCCGATCATGATTGTGAGCTCCACCCTGAAGTACTCCAAATGATTCAACACAACAAATTTGGGGAATTGAAAGGAGAATCTCATCAGCAACAACCACAAGCTTAGGGATTTTTCCTTCTCTTTTAAGGATAATGCTCTAGCATGGTATCAACCGATCCCACTTGGAAAAATCAATACTTGGAAGGAGATGACAACGAAATTCCTTAACAAAATTTCCCCACCTTCCAAGACTATCGAGATCAGAGGAATGATCAATGCTTTCTCCTTGATTGCCCTCACCATAGTATTCCAAAGGTAGAGCTCCTAGAAATTTACTCCAAGGGTGTTGATGAAGAAAGCCAATTCCGTCTTCAATCTCTCTCGGGTTGAACTCTCATGGAGTAGAATATTGATGAAGGTTGAAGCTTTATGGAGAATCAAGCTTTAGTATTGAAAAGTACTCCCATAGAAAGAGCGATGAATGAAGAACGAGACCGGACATTTATTAAATGAGTGAAAGCGCCATGAGCAATGCAAAGCTTGAATCTATCAACAATGAGCTCAAGTATTTGAGAGAGCTTTGCACTTCCACCTTCAAATCCAGTAGCCAAGCTCAAGTGGTGTCCAAGGAGGAGGATGTTAACTTATTTCAACAACTTCAACCGGAACTTCCAAGGGAAAAAATACCGCCGTAACCACAACCATCCCGAGTTCTCTTATTTCAACCCTGATGTTGCATTGAACCCTCCCACATATAAAAGTCAAGAACCCCCACAAAAGCCTCGGATACAAGCCTCACAACAAGCACCTCCCGGATTTCAACAACAACCTTTCAAAGATCGAATTGAGATGATGTTCGAGCAAATGATGGGGAGATTGAGCGGCCTTGAGAGCACCATGTCATGCATTGTGAATGATCAAAAGGTGTTGGAAACAAAAGTCTTTCAAAAGGTGGATAGAGCCTCAAGAGATCCGGGAAGGCTTCCCAGAAAAACCAAAGATAACCCAAACGGGCAAATCATGACTATCATAACAAGAAGTGGGTTGAAGACAAATGATCCATTGTCCAAGGGAGGAGATAAAGGGAAACAAGTGCTAGAATAGGAGCCAAGGGTGCATGATAAGGGTCAAGAAAAGGATCCACCTTTTGTCCCTCCAACTCCATTGAAGCCACCAGTTTCATTCTCGCAATCCTGAAGTAGCCCTTCTCACATTCGTTCGAGCTACTTAACTCCTTTTTGTACCCTAGCACTTGAGGGACCTGGTTGGACTACCTTTTTCATCGTGTTTGTAGATAGAACATCAGAAACACTATTTTTTAATCTCTACTTACTATGCCATTTTTAAGGATTCATAGCTTGGCATAAAAGCAAAAGTTCTACCTTCCGGCATAACGATAAAGTTTTGACAGAAAAAGGCTTAGGCTTCTACCAAGCAGTTTGTGGAAGGACCTAACACTACATCTCTTTATTTAATTCCTACTCCCTTGATTGAGACATTTTTAGAGTACTAGAAAGTACCATGGAAGACAAATAGGTTCTCACTTGTGGTATGGAAGAGAGAAACTTCATTGTCTCAATTTAGAGGTCGAACCTCACACAAAATGAAAATGTGAGATCTTGGATCCGTTTTTATCTAATGAAAGTGGAAAACCAACATCAAAACAAAAAGGGTGCTCAGTTGGATGAACATTTCGGTAAATTCCTTGAACTAATGAGCAAATTGCATATTAACATTCCATTTAATGGATGCTATTCTTGGGATGCCGGCATAAGGAAAGTTCATAAAGGAAATCCTTTTCAATAAGAGGAAATTAGATGAATATGGTGAAGTGAGAATGACAAGGAGATCCACCGAGCTCATCCAAATTATGAAGGAGAAGATTTTGCCAAAGTTAGGGATCCGTAATCATTTTGTGTCCTCATTGGAGTTGGGGAAGGGACTTACGAGGCGTTGTGTGATCTTGGAGCTAGTGTGAGCATCATACCGCTTGCACTATGTAAAACAGTTGGCCTCGGGGAACACAAGCCCGTGAAGATGGCGTTGTATATGGTGGATAGGTCAATCACTCATCCGGTGGGCATTCTTAAAGACATTCCGTTCAACTTGGGAAGTTCTACGTCATTATCGAGTTCGTCATCCTAGACATTTCGGCAGATTATCCGGTTCTCATCATCCTTGGGAGGCCATTCCTAGCCACATCCAGATGTCTAGTGGATTTTAGAAATGACACTCTCTCCTTCAACATTAGTGATGAGAACATACAAATCAAGTTATCCACCATCATAAGAGGGCCAACCCTCAAAGATGACATGTTTCATGTTCAAGACAATGAAGAAGAGTCTCGAGGAATGGTGAGCTCAATCTTGATTTCAGACCCTCTCGAGAAAGTATTTACTATGAGCCTCATGGAGGAGGGACCGGAGAAGGTGTGCAATGAAAAATCCCATCTTTAAGTGTCCTCCCCGTCGATACTGGAGTTGAATTTGAAGTTCTCACAAAGGAAGGAGAGATTTCAGGAATCTCGATTGAGATTGAATTAAATTCAACTTAATTGGGGCGAGATTTCACAAGTCAAAAGTAGTGTTGGAACCCATCTCGGCCCGAGACTTTCTACCAAGGAGCGTAGATTTGAATTTACCCCTGATTTCCCTTTTTAAAAGGAAAATCTCAGCCCGTCAGTCATGATCTTGACCCGAGATGTTGTGAAAAAGGGCCGAGATTTTCCGAGACCCCGATCTCTTGGAGCTGTGAATCTCATCCGACATACACCGGAAGTATCAGGATCTTTGCCTAGGGAACCTCCTATATTCGAAATGAAATCTCTCCTTGCACATTTGAGGTACCCTTTCCTTGGTACAAATTGTGCTTACTATGTTATTGTTAGTACTAGTCTAAATGATGTTGAACTTGATAAATTGTTCAATGAACTCAAGTTGAAAAGAAAGTGTTGAGGCACCATCCCCAACACCACCTAAAGGACCAATCACAAGATCAAGGACCAAGGCATTGAAGGAGAGTAAAACCGCATCATCTTTGAACCCCTTCATGGAAGGAGCTATCACTAGAGCAAGAGCAAAGATCATCCATGAGGAAGTTGCTAGCTTATTGGCAACATGTGCACTTCAAGAGACTTCACTCATACCTAGGTCTTCTTTAGTGACATTGTTGGCAACCGTGGAAGGACCATACAAGACTCAAGATGATCAAGCTAGGATAGAAAGTGGCTAGGACGAAGAAAGAGTTCTAGAGAAGAAATATTGGTCGTGAGATCCAAAATCTCCCACGAATATCCTGTATAAGGTGGCAAGGCCGTGGAAGCTTCAAACATGTCCAATGGTAGTAGGTGTTGTTCATTCTTCGATGGCCTTGATCTTCTCTTCATACACTACTAAACCTCTAGTACTCACTACAAAACCAAGGAAAATAACTTGATTAGTGCTAAACTCACATTTCTTAACATTAGCATACAAAGATTCAGTTTAAGAGTTTCAAGTACTTCTCTTAAGTGCTCTTCATGTTTCTCAAGTGATCTACTATAGATGAGGATGTCATCAAAGTAAACCACTACAAATTTGCCAATATAGTGACGTAGCACATGGTTTATCAACCTCATGAATATGCTAGGTGCATTAGTCAAGCCAAATGGCATCACTAACCATTCATAGAGACCAAAATTAGTCTTGAACGACGTCTTCCATTCATCTCCTTCTCGCATCCTGATTTGGTGATATCCACTCTTAAGGTTGATTTTAGAGAACAAGGTGGATCCATTGAGCTAATCAAGCATATCATCTAATCTAGGGATGAGATGACGGTACTTAATGGTGATGTTATTGATTACTCTACAATCAACACACATCCTCAATGTATTATCCTTCTTAGGTACCAATAGGATGGAATAGCACATGGGCTCAAACTCTCCCTTATATAACCCTTATCAAAGAGCTCTTGCACTCGATTTTGAATCTCTTGGCTCTCTTGAGGATTCATTCTATAGGCTGGATGATTTGGATGTGTACCACCTGGAACTAAATCAATTTGATGCTCAATGCCTCTATAAAGTGGAAGTTTAGCTAGAACCTCATCCAAAAACACATCACTAAATCATCTAGAAGGTTTAGGATGGATTGGGGTAAGATGACCTTAACTTCATCACTCAAAGTCACTAGGCTCTTACATAGGCTCATAAGAATGGCATCCAAAGGGTTATAGTAATGAATATATTCCTACTTGGATGTTCGAAGGACTCTAGAAGACTAGACCGAGATATCTACACTTGGGCGAGATGTTCCTACACTAGGACGAGATTCTGCACTAGGGTGGGATTTTCCTGTACTGGGGCGAGATAATCCTTCATTGGGGCGAGATTTTGCACTAGGGTGAGATACCTTTGCACTGGTGTGAGATTTATCTTCACTGGGGTAAGATTTCTCTCTATTGGGGCGAGATTCTTCATTAGATGAAGTTTCTCCTCCTTTCCTCTTGCTACTTGTTCTTTTCGTTGTTTTTCTCATAGCTTTCAACAATCTGCAATGGGGTCATGGGTTTAAGAATTAGTGTTTGTCCATTAAACTCAAATGAATGTCTATTAGTACACCCATCATGATTTGTTATTCTATCAAGTTGCCATAACGTCCTAATAGAATATGACATGCTTGCATGGGTAGAACATCACAAGTAATAGTATCTACATAGCTACCTAAAGTGATGGTAACTATATCTTGCTTGTTCACTTTTAATTCACCACAATCATTCATCCAATGCAACTTATATGGTCTAGGGTGATAAAACGTGGTAATTTTCAACTCATTAACCAAATCGGTGCTAGCTATGTTGCAACAACTACCTCCATCTATAATCATGTTCCACATCTTTCCCTTAACAAGACATCTAGTATGAAATAGGTTTTCCCTTTGATTATCCTTAAATTGGGATATCTTAGCATGTAAAATACTCCTAGCAATTAATGAATCTCCATGCTCATATTCAATGTTTTCATCATTATCACTACCGATTTCATGCAATGCATTAAGGTGGGTGTTATCATCATGATCATGCTCTTTCTCACTCTCATATTGTCCAAGTTGATTAATAAGCAAAACCTTCTTATTAGGACAATCTCTCATATAATGACATCTACCTTGACACTTACAACATACAATATCTCTAGAACTGAGAGTAGAGTTGGAATTGCTCCCTTTAGCACCACTTAAAGGCTCATTCAAGGATCTATATGATGAGTGAGGTGTAGAAGGCTTCCTTGATTCTACTTGATTCACGGTCGGACCTTTTCTTTCTTCCTTGGTCGTTGTTGGCTCACGGCCAAAAGAGCTTTGGAAACGATTGGTTTGTGGTTTCCATGAACCTGTAGATCCGTAGCTAGTCTTGGATCCTTGGTTGCGTCCTTTGGTCTTCTTCTCCACTTTGATGGCCAATTGTAGCAAATCCACCATAGTATTGTAAGGATACAAATCTTGGTTAAGGATACAATTGACGAATGTAGATTAGAAATCCATGAAAATCTTCAGATTGTAATCTCGGTTAAGAATCTTGGCCTAGATGAATAACATGGGGTAGTGAGATTACACAAAAATAAAATAAACGAAGAAGGCAAGATATAGACGGTTGATAGAGAGATTAGATATGATATGGAATGAATGATGATGCTAATATAAGATAAGAAGAACCAAGATAGACTTGCTAGAACCTTGATCGATTGGATCAAAACACACACAATGAATTACCTTAACCTTCCTTCTTCAACCTTACCCAAGTCTTCGTATCAAGACAAGCGCAAGGATGGAATAAAATCGACTAGGAGCACCAATCTCTAAGGAGATTAACACACACAAGAATAACCTAGCAAGGACTCGCAAAGATTCAATCAAATACTCTCTTTTTTATTGAATAGAAATGAATAAAGCGTACTCATCATAAGCAAAGGAGCGAATCTCACAAAATATTGGCTAGAATAATTTGATCGAACAAGTTGAACATAAGGAGGATTTATAGCCTAAAAAGCCTCCAAATAAATGTATAAAATAATCCATAAAAATTTAAATTAAAAGATAGTTTTAGAATGTCTAGAGCTTAAAGATATTAAAATGTCTCACAAAATAATAGGAGCTCCAAAAGCTTCAACTCTTATCTTCCTCTATGCCTTCACATGTGCATGGCATGCATGGCATCTTCTCTACGTCTTCCTTGGCTAGAATTGTCATGAATGTAAGAAAGGAAGACTTAGACACAAAAATATCATCAATGGTCTCCTTAGGACCTAAAAATGCCAACAAGCTAGAAACCTCTTCTTGAATGGTTCTTGCTTTGGATCTAGTGATTACTCCTTCCATGATAGGACTTGTAGGTGATGGTAATGGTAAAGACTCCTTCTTCTTGGTAGCCCTTTCCCTTGATCTAGTGATGGGTCCATGTATATTAGGGGTTGTTGGGGATGGTCCATCAACAATAGGTGAGCTCAACTCAATAATCGAGCATTTATAGGCATGGTTGCTACACAAACGCCCAAACAATATCACAAGTTGAGGATGAAGTGGGATGATTGCTTTAGAGATAGGTTCAATAAGTGTATTTTTATACCATTCACATTAAAAGAAATGACAAACAAACTTGACAATATCCATTAGAACATAAAAATTTAAGATAACAAATTTTATAGAATCTAGAGTTACAAAACATATGGAGTAATATCAATTTTCACCAATATAGATTCTTGAGAAGTGGTTTAAACATTGGTTGTTGTGGTTTAAATATTTGTTGTTGTGGTTTCTATGAAAGAAACCTTGTTTGAGATTGACAAAAGCATTGCCTCTTACATCCAGCGATGCACATGCCATACCATCATCAAGCTTCTTATTTAAGATTTGTGGGCCAGACATATCAACAATTAGGGAAGACCCCCCTCCTAGTGAGAATGCTTCCAAAGTGTGCCCTCTATCATTGTAGACTCCTTGCCTCCATTCGATCTGGTGTTGAAGGTGAACACCTCATATTTTCTTTGTTTCTTCTTCCATTTCCTTCTTTTCTTCTTACTTTTGTACCGAATAGTCAACCGGAATCTTTTGCTTTGTTCATATAATGGGAGATATTGTTTGTTTCTAGTCGATTTCATCTCATCTAGAAGGAGAGAGGTCCGCCTTGGTTGTTTGAGGAAAAGGGACATAGTTTGTATTGGTTTTGCCGGATGGACATAACTTCGTATGATGGGAAAAACCATGGAACTAATGGGTTTTGAGGCATCCCTTTATGAGGAGATTTAAGCTTACAAACTGCTATGTCGTTTCTTCGACATTTCTCAAAGCAAGAACATTTTCATCTCCATCGATCTTTGTTTCTAAGCCTTGTTTGAAGCAGAAAGATCCACAAAACAACTTCAAACTTGACTTTCACTATATGGGAAATTATTTTTTTGTGGTAAGAATCGATGAAACATGCTACATTTTTGTAGATTTAGATGGTTCTTCAAGGAGGAAGTGATCCCAATAGTGGATCTTGCTCTTAGGCAGCTAGGGTTTTTACAAGGGTATGTTGCTTTGTTATTGTAAATGAGGGAGTGTGTGGTGGGCGTGTTCTCTGTTGGCATTGGGAAGTAAGGAGTTTTTATCGAAGTCACTGTTGCCTTACTCGAAACGTCACTTGAATATGTACGAAGAACGTATGAGCTTTTTTTCTTTTTTATCGGATATGTCACACGTGGGTTTTTGTAACCGTATGATCTGAACTAAAACAACGACCCAAAACTTTCTCAGTTCTCACTTAATGGATCGTTCTCACCTGAACGCAACCATATACATATATATATATATATATATATATATATATATATATATATATATATATATATATATATATATATATATATATATATATATATATATATATATATATATATATATATATATATATATATATATATATATGTAGAGAGAGAGAGAGAGAGAAAGAGTTTGATTCCCATGAAAACAACACTTATCATGTAAAATGAGGACAAATTGTATCCGTTACCGTTAGATCGTTAAATAGATGGCTGAGATTAGGCGATATTAAAGAGAAAAATCGTGTTATTAGTGGAAGAAATATTTGCCCACCTGACTCTATATATTCGGTGGTATAATCACATATATTCGGTTTTTACATGTTCACATGGTAAGAGATGTTTACATATGAGTCAGGATCTATATATATATATATATATATATATATATATATATATATATATATACTAGTCAAACTACATGTGTGTTTGTAACACCCCAAATCCGCGGGACTCGGGGTGCTACTAGGCTAGGATCTCACAATGGATCTTGACCCTAGCCTAACAACAAGTTCACTGGATCTTATAACAAGACACAAATAGATTAAAACCAAATACATAAAACTATACAAAAGATACATCATAAGGTTTACAAAATCACAGCCGAGTACAAAACAGCAACATCATATCCATACAAGGATAAAACACCCCAAAACCCTCGCATATCCTAGTGTACATAAGCCCTCGACTGATCACCCTGTTTGGCTCACTCTGCAGTCCTCCTATCCTACAAAATATCTACAACACGGTACAAACCGTTAGCCAACAAAAATGAATATGAATGAAATAATAGCACATACACACACCAACGAATCACAATATGCAATGTCACACACACATCTGTTTATTATCTTTACTTAAGTTATTCTATTACTAATCCAACTTCTTTTATGGCACAAGGAGCCTAAGAACCTCGTCTCTTCCCCCGTTAACACAAGGTTTTGCGTGGGGGTGGAAATTATCACCTCCCCCCTGTGCTACTGGCTTCCGAGCACCTCCACCACTCTAGGCGAGCTTTGATAGGTGATCACAACCCGGTTATAATACACTTGGGCAATATAAGGTAATGAAGTGGTCATCCTAGTCCGGTTTAGGTTATAAATGCCACAATCATATGCACACACACACACAACCATTACAAACACTCAAATCTACAACTACTCGCTAAGTAAGTCCTATGGACTTACCTGAAATACTCGTAATCTTGTACCACATCACAGTTTCCCCTCGAGGAAACGATCAGTGCCTGCATGAGCAATGCACACAATCAAACACTACAAAGGTTAGGAGATGCGTCTCCTACACCTCATAACCATAACCAGCTATAACTCGTAACTAAACCTCAAATCCTCAACATAGCTCACAATTTCTCAAATCTCAAGGTAGCATCTAATCAACATTCCTCAATCTCAAATCTAATCCTAATTTAATTAAATAACCTTCAATTAATTAATTAAATTTCACCAGAATAACGTTTTGCCCGCAGAAAATTTCTAAACCCACCTATCATAAGATTTCATCAAACAAACAACCCATAAACACCAAAATAATATAACGACCATAAGGATGAAGCCCTTCTCAGCCAACTCCATGCAGTTCGAAAAACGAATTAATTCACAAGTTAGACATCCTTCATCTCCTCAAAACTCTGAGTACACGGCTTAGACCATATAAACCAGGTAGTCTTCCTCAACAGGCTGGTGAGGGGACGGGCAATCACAGAGAATCCCTCCACAAACCGTCGGTAGTAACCGTCTAGGCCAAGGAAATTGCGCACTTCCTTGACGTTCGTCGGTGTCATCCACGCTGATACAAACTCAATCTTTGACGGATCAACCTTGATCCCTTCCGCGGAGACAACATGACCCAAAAATGCTACCTCTGGCATCCAGAACTCGCACTTAGAGAATTTGGCATACAGTTTTCTATCCCATAAAACTCGCAACATTTTCCTCAGATGTCTTGCATGTTCCAGGAAGTCGATGAATATGCCATTCATCAACTCCATAAAGACGGAGGGCGCATTCGTGAGCCCGAATGGCATCACTACAAACAAGTAGTGGCCATATCGAGTCCAAAATGCCGTCTTATGCACATCCTGCTCTCTCGCCCTCAACTAGTGATAACCCGAGCGCAAGTCAATCTTGGAGAACACAATCGCTCCCTAAAGCTGATCTAACAAATCATCGATGCAGGGTAAAGGATACTTGTTCTTGATGGTCACCTTGTTTAGCTCTTTGTACTCGATGCACAATCTCAACGATCCGTCCTTCTTCCGCACGAAGAGGTCAGGTGTTCCCCACGGGGATACGCTAGGGCGGATGAAGCCCTTCTCAGCCAACTCCTCGAGTTGCTTCTTCAACTCTAACAAATTGACAGATGTCATACGGTATGGGGCCTACATGATTGGTCTCGTCCCCGGCTCCAACTCTATGCCGAAGTCCATGCT
The DNA here is from genome assembly GCA_033239045.1 of Fagopyrum esculentum. Classification (NCBI taxonomy): domain Eukaryota; kingdom Viridiplantae; phylum Streptophyta; class Magnoliopsida; order Caryophyllales; family Polygonaceae; genus Fagopyrum; species Fagopyrum esculentum. The sequence goes on from BSUD01000004.1 coordinate 56,715,455, forward strand.
CCTTTGAGGCGGAAAACTGGATCGTTCGGCAAACACATCAAAAAACTCGCGAACCACGGGGATATCTTCTAACACTGGACTCTCGGCCTCCTTCATGGCATAACACCATAAGGCTTTAAACCTTGTGCAATCAACCTTCCTGCTCGGACTGCGGTAATAACCATACCCGTCTTTCCAAGGTCCCAACCTCAAAAAATCTCGATCTGAACTAACTTGGTAGAGACCGTCACGGTCCAACTACCTACATCTAACACAACACGATGTTTATCCATCCAATCCATACCCAGAATGACTTCCTCACACACTAGCGGCATGACAAAGAAGTCCACAAGCAAATCACAAGTTCCTAATGAATAGGACAAACACGTATCTTGCGGGTACCCCTGACCCTACTATCATCGGGTAACCCTATAATAAAGGGTATACCTTCTATCGTATCTAACACCTAACGCTCAACACATAAGAAAATAATCAATAAGTGCATAGCACTCGTATCACAAAAATCTCTGACAAGTAAACCATTAATATGAATGCTACGTGAAGCAGCTGGCGATGTCGGTTCTTCAACTCCAACGCTCACAAGTGAATTTCTTAGGTAGTCACGATACTATTCACACGTCTATTATCACGACTTCGTCTCAGTACAGGGTCTCATGAACGACGATATCATATACTGGAATAACCCGTTTGTTTCTCTACGAACCTCGTCATTATCATAAGTTCCACTCTTAATATTGGTATACTGTAATCTCCGCCACTTCTTTGGCTTATTAGACCGAACAACCCCTCCAATCAGGTTCACCTCAGCTCAATCATACATTTGGCGTTGGTGTTCCTGGATTCGCTTGAGCCTTAACAACCTTATCCATCCTCTTGGTGTAACTAACACCGAAATCACCTTTTACAACACCTCAACGGATCTAGTGATGCCGAAGGATATGGAACGCGTCTTTCTTTCTTCACCACTTCTGTTAAACACTAGACGTATTCTCAGGCTCATTGCTTCATCGAGGTGCAACTTGAATCATCCACTTGAGTACTCCACAATCTAATTAGGGTAACTATCTCGTTCCTTAATGCGATCCACACGTTGCCGATAGCCTTGAAAATTACATTCTCAACATCTTTCATAACTTGGTCTTCCGCCTCAGCAATGGGGACTTAACCCCGACCTCTTGCGACTGAAGATCCAACAACTCGTTTATGACTTATGATTACCAGAGATATAGGTTGTAACACCCCAAATTCTGAGAACTCGGGGAGTTACTGGTTAGGACCTCACAATGGGTCCCGACCTTAGTTTGACAACAATTTAACTTGGATCTTACTGCAAGGCACAAATGTATTTAAAACAATTCCAAAACATTTATTTTTAATGTATGAAATGTACACATGTGACAGCCTTACAAAACATATATATAGATATATAACATGCATGTCGTATGGGAGAGCCCCTGTCCCCATCTAATGAATACGTGGACCTAGTTGACCATCCGTTCCGGATCTCTTTGCAACTGTCTATCTCTACAAATCTACAACACGGATAAAACCGTTAGCTAACATTCTATGCATAAGTATAAAGGTAAAAGCACAAACACACAACATACACAATGAATATGCAACACTCAATCCTTTTTTATTATCTTTTAATTAGGTGATATGTCATTACTAATGATACTTATTTTGTGACACGAGAGATTCCCAAACCTCGCCCCTGTCCCCGTTTACCAACGCGGAATGGTACTAATGTATCTGACCGTCTACCTGACTGGGCTGGTCGCAGGGAACCTCCTAGACTCTCGCAAGAGCTAGGCAAATGATGTCATGATTCGTTATCATACACTTGGGTCAATTATGTAAATAATAAAGTCGGCCTAATCCGGTTTCGTTATTTATTATAACTAACAAACACCACTCATACACATTACACTCATACAAGAAGCCAACTAAGTAAGTCCGTGGACCTACCTGAATCAGATCTCGACTTTCTAATTCGCAAATCGATCTGTACAGTAGGAATTCAGTGGCCTGTCAAAGGAGGCAAGTGTGTCAGCACACTTTCCAGGTGATTAGAAGTCTAAGACTTCTAAGATAGTAGGTCTTAATAGAACGGAATTGATTACAATATTAATTTATGATAAAATGACTATTTTACCCTTGGTCTCGAAACTTCCAAAAATTCCCTAATTCATGCCTAAACTCTTATTTGAGACTAAAGAGTCATATTCTAACTCCTAAATATGAGTTTGGTTACAAACTGACAATTTACCCATTTCCCTATTTTCGGAAAGATCGTTAAGGTCCAACTTCGGCTACAAATATAAAATTCGAATAATCTTATAAAAATTCCGAAATAATTCCCTAGATCATCTATGATATCTCATCTACTCCTAGGAGCAAGAATTTCTTAAAATTGTTCAACCATCACTTCTACAAAAATTTCCAAAGTTGGTTATAACACTTAACAAACAGCACATTGTCTTAACTTTGAAAAAATCATAACTCCTAAACTACTCGCTGGATTTATCCCAAATTTTGATACGTTCTACTATAAAATCTTATCTATAATATCTCCAAAATTCAGCCGCAAAGGAGATCAGAATCCTATTTAAAACTATCTCACAAAACCGATTTTCACCACAACAGAAAAACTGTATACGCCTCAATCTTTGAAAAATCATAAATCCCAAACCGATAGCTGGATACCTCTCAAATTTTAATATGTTCTACAACAATATGTCAAGTATATCATATCAAAAATTCAAGCCTAACGGAGATCAAGAGCTTATTCAAAACCATCTCACAAAACAGCATCACTTGCTGTTTTCCCCAACACTCAGCACATATATACAAACTGCATGAGGCGTCAACTTTGGAACACAATAACTCTCAAACCGTAACTCCGATTAATCTAAAATTTTAGTATGCTTTACTATGAAATACCGTCTATGACATATCCGAAAATCAGCCAAAAATAATGGGTTTAAGATACCTAAATCTGGCCCAGAGGTTGGATCCTCGACACAGTTTCGAAAATTCAGAAAAAGGCTGAAACTTCAAAGATCTACAGATAGTAACTCCAAGTCAGGTTAAGGGAGGTTTAAATCTCGATCAGGACCTGAGGAAGAAGGGAAGTAGGAGAGGAGAAGGAAGTCTAGACTCACCTTGGTCCGGAAGCAGTCCGGGTCGAAGGAGTAGTAGCTTTGGCCGGGCTCTTTGAGTGCGCTGCTGTTGCAAGTTGTGCAGCCAGATGGGAGATTCTCGATTATAGTTGTTGAATGTCTCCTCCCCTGCTGGTTCCTTTCCTTGAAATTTTCTACTTATGGGATTGTTGAAGAATGTGTGCTGAAGTGAAGACCTGGCAAGAAGGCAAGGAATTAGAAGAAGGAGCAAGAAGGCGGAGGGTCTCGTTCAGATGGAAGGAGAGACGATATGGCCTTGCTGTTGAAGGAAGGGAATAAACTTCAGCGTGATTTCCGGTAGTTACTACATACCTATCAGCCGTTACATGAAGCATAAGGAGGAAAAGAGTAGCTGTTGTACGTGGGTTGGACGTCCCACTGGGCTGCTTGGCTAGCTCCCGGCTGGGCTGAAACAAAGAGTGTGGGCTGAGGTAAGGCAAGGCTGGCTGAAAACAAGAGAGAAAGTGGGCTGAGGTAAGGCAAGAAAGGTGGGCTGAAATGTTTGTCAAAAATCTGTCAAAACTCGTCATGGCCTTGTCAGGCCCATGAATGAGTTTGTCACAGATTTGTCGGGCTTTGTCATGGCCTCGTGTCAGCTTAGTCATGATCTCGTCACAGCTTGTCATGATCTCGTCTAAAGTCATCGATAAGAATGGATTATAATAACTAGGATTTGATATAAATCTATCATTTTATGTGAATTAAATTCTACATAAAATAATACATAATTATAAGAATTAGAGCTTGATATAATTTTATCATTTTATGTGAATTAAATTCTACATAAAATAATAAAATTTGTGAAGGAAGAAATACTAGATAGAATGGGAAACCGTCAACGGCTCGAAGTCCGATTTGATTCGGAATTACACGGAATAAAAATTCCGGATATTACATCAGTACCCCCTTAAAATAATTTTGTCACGAAACTTAGGACAAGGTACTTCATTAAACGACTTCTATAAATAAACCGGTATGTCCTAGTCTCACTAAAATTTAATTTCCTTTTCTAAACTTCTCTAACCTTATCAGAGCGTAACAAAAAAAAACAGGTCGTTACATCCAATCCCCCTCAAAATAAGTTTCGTCCCGAAACTTAGGGTAAGACAATCCTGATCGGCCTTTAAGACACCAAATGGGTGTTTTTTATCACTACACAAAAGTCTCGTCGTTTCCACATCCAAGTATCCCGCACATCAAGGTTATCAAAAGCACACATCCCTAACTAAGCACTCAATCATGAAATAAACAAGTAGGCAAACAATATCACACATCCAAGGTCAAGCCCTAACTCATCACTCTCGAGATTACAACTATCACTACATAGGTCTTTGAAAGGTTACGTCTCTTACTATCCCCAGTATCTTAGGTAGCCTTATCCGCTTTTCATAAAACCACTAAATCTTAAATATTTTCAGGTTGGATCCTCGACACAGTTTCGAAAATTCAGAAAAAGGCTGAAACTTCACAGATCTACAGATAGTAACTCCAAGTCAGGTTAAGGGAGGTTTAAATCTCGATCAGGACCCGAGGAAGAAAGGAAGTAGGAGAGGAGAAGGAAGTCTAGACTCACCTTGATCCAGAAGCAGTCCGGGTCGAAGGAGTAGCAGCTTTGGCCGGGTTCTTTGAGTGCGCTGCTGTTGCAAGTTGTGCAGCTAGATGGGAGATTCTCGATTATAGCTGTTGAACGTCTCCTCCCCTGCTGGTTCCTTTCCTCAAAATTTTCTGCGTCTGGGATTGTTGAAGAATGTGTGCCGAACTGAAGACCTGGCAAGAAGGCAAGGAATCAGAAGAAGGAGCAAGAAGGCGGAGGGTCTCGTTCTGATGGAAGAAGAGACGATATGGCCTTGCTGTTGAAGGAAGGGAATAAACTTCAGCGTGATTTCCGGTAGTTACCGCATACCTATCAGCCGTTACGTGAAGCATAAGGAGGAGAAGAGTAGCTATTGTACGTGGGCTGGACGTCTCACTGGGCTACTTGGCTAGCTCCCAGCTGGGCTGAAACAAAGAGTGTGGGTAGAGGTAAGGCAAGGCTGGCTGAAAACAAGAGAGAAAGTGGGCTGAGGTAAGGCAAGAAAGGTGGGCTGAAATGTTTGTCAAAAATCTGTCAAAACTCGTCATGGCCTTGTCAGGCCCATGAATGAGTTTGTCACAGATTTGTCGGGCTTTGTCATGGCCTCGTGTCAGCTTAGTCATGATCTCGTCACAGCTTGTCATGATCTCGTCTAAAGTCAACGATAAGAATAAATTATAATAACTAGGGTTTGGTATAAATCTATCATTTTATGTGAATTAAATTCTACATAAAATAATACATAATTATAAGAATTAGAGCTTGATATAATTTTATCATTTTATGTGAATTAAATTCTACATAAAATAATAAAATTTGTGAAGGAAGAAATACTAGATAGAATGGGAAACAGTCAACGGCTCGAAGTCCGATTTGATTCGGAATTAAACGGAATAAAAATTCCGGATATTACATCAGTACCCCCTTAAAATAATTTCGTCCCGAAACTTAGGACAAGGTACTTAATTAAACGACTTCTATAAATAAACTGGTATGTCCTAGTCTCACTAAAATTTAATTTCCTTTTCTAAACGTCTCTAACCTTATCAGAGCGTAACAAAAAAAAAAAACAGGTCGTTACATAGGTTGTTTACCTCTTCCCCGTCCTATAGAAGATGTTGCTCTAGTTTGAGTCATCAGCGATAGAATATAGCGACGTAAAAGGTTATATAATACCATATGTGTGTCAGACCTTAAGTATTTTATATATATATATATATATATATATATATAATCGAGTAAGAACGAGTGTTACAATAAGAAATAAGAACGAATCTCGGCCACATGATTAAATAAAGTTAAAGGCTATGATGTATTATTATACAAGGAAATAATTAATTAGTTCCCCATTAAGAAATGAATACTTCTATTACCATAATAAATTTACATGTTTTACCTAATTAGCAACACTTTCATTGTCTACATTGTTCCGTCATTTGATGCACTAGTTATACATACTAAAGGTTGAAATCAATCGTGCACAAAAATTTATCTATTCATCCTAGTCGTGCAGATTACATGCACATATATCTATTTGTGCTAGTTGCACAAATATTTATTTCGTCATGTTTGATATGAATATGTAATTGTGTTAGTACACAACTTATTAAAGTAATTCGTGTTTTTTAAAGTACTCGTGCACGTAGATTTGCTTTTGTTAATTTAGTACCTTGTGTGGATTTAAATTAGTCGTGCACGAGCTATCTATCAAGAATATAACTTGGGTAAATTTAAGAAATTTGAGGTGCAAATGTGCACGAGTTGTTGAAGAAGTGCATGCCTTCTTTCAAAATTTTGGGGTGCGTGCCTTTTTTATTCAAATTCAATACCTAAGTATGTCCGTATTCTTTCAAAAAAATTTGGGTGCATGGCTTCTTTGAAATTCAATATCTAAATCTTAGATGGGCATACCTTGACTTCCATGCCTTCAAAATTAGTCGTGCATTAATCAATCAACTAGTTGAAATTAATCGTGTACCTATACGTGCTTTTGTTAATCTATCCTGTATTCACTCACACGGATTTAATTCAGTCGCACAACTGAATCAATTGGAAATTATACCGTAGTAATATTGCATTATCGTATGAGTGAAATACATCTACTCTTTGTTCATAATTTCCAAATAAGTAATTACTGCAATAACTGTGTGATTGAAGATTACCATATATAATAACTAAATCTTAGACGTTCATATATCAATCCGACGATTTATATGCGTTCTTATTTCTTACTATAACACTTGTTCTTACTCGAACGTAACTCTATATATATATATATATATATATATATATATATATACTGTCGAGATTCTCAAAAGGGTGATGGCTTCCTGCACACACTATCCCAAAACATGTGTACTCGTTCAAAAACCAAAATTCTTTTCAAAAGTCAAACCCCATTTGGTATCTATTTATTTATCTATTCCACCTTTATTACAGATTGCAAGTGTCATTGTTGTCAACCTAAGGCTCTGATACCAACTTTATAACACCGCAAATTTGCGGGACTCGGGGTGCTACTGGGCTAGGATCTCACAATGGATCTTGACCCTTGCTTGACAACAAGTTCACTAGATCTTACAACAAGGCACATATAGATTAAAACCAAATGCGTAAAACTATACAAAAGATACATTATAAGGTTTACAAAATCACAGCCTAGTACAAAACAGCAACATCATATCCATACAAGGATAAAACACCCCAAAACCCTCGCATGTCCTATTGTACAGAAGCCCTCGTCTGATCACCCTGTCTGGCTCACTCTACAGTCCTCCTATCCTGCAGAATATCTACAACACGGTATAAACAGTTAGCTAACAGAAATGAATAAGAATGAAGTAATAGCACATACACACACCATTACATCACAATATGCAATGCCACACACACATCCATTTATTATCTTTACTTAAGTTATTCCATCACTAATTCAACTTCTTTTGTGGCACGAGGATCCTAAAGAACCTCGTCTCTTCCCCCGTTATCACAGTGTTTTACGTGGGGGTGGAATTGCCACCTCCCCTGTGTTATTGGCTTCCGAGCACCTCCTCCACTCTCGGAGAGCTTTGACAGGTGGTCGTCGTCCGGTTATAATACACTTGGGCCATATAAGGTAATGAAGTGGTCATCCTAGTCCGGTTTAGGTTATAAATGCAACAATCATATGCACACACACACACACAACCATTACAAACACTCAAATCCACAACTTCTCGCTAAGTAAGTTCAATGGACTTACCTGAAATACTCGTAATCCTGTACCACGTCACAGTTTCCCCTTGAGGAAATGATCAATGCATGCATGAGCAATGCACACAATCAAACACTGCAAAGGTTAGGAGACGTGTCTCCTACACCCTATAACCATAACCAACTATAACTCGCATCTAAACCCAAAGTCTCAACATAGCTCACAATTTCTCAAATCTCAAGGTAGCATCTAATCAACATTCCTCAGTCTCAATTCTAATCCTAATTTAATTAAATAACATTCAATTAATTAATTAAATATCACCAAAATAACATTTTGCCCGCAGGAAATTTCTAAACCCACTTGTCATTAGATTTCATCAAACAAACAACCCATAAACACCAGAATAATATAACGACCATAATGGAATTTCTAATTATCCATTTTGACAAGTCTAAGGTCAATCTAAGCCAAATCGCAGTACAAAAAACAAATAAATTCATAACTTATTTTTTACTAACCCGATTAACGATCTAAAAGAAGATTCGGAATCACAACAACGCAGGCTACGCATGGACAACATCAAATTCACCGGAATCTAAGCGACAGAACCGTCTTGGTGACATATATGCTCGACCAGATCTCTATATACTTGGAAATGCAGAAACTCGGTACCGATATGAAGAGAATTAAGAGAGGAATCCACAAACTCAAACGGAATTGAAATCGGATTAGAAACGGAGAGTAGATCTGAGTTTGAAGGTTGAGAGAAATTAGAGTTGTTACGAGGAAACGTGAAAGGAAATGAATTAATAAACGATTTTTCGCTATTTATAGTGAATACGATAATTATCCTTTAGCAAAGTCGGTATTTATCCTTTAGCAAAGTCGAAAATTATCCTTTAACCGATCCAAAGGCGGGTTGAACCCCCTTCTCCAAACTTCTCGAAATTGGAATAATAAATCTGAAATATTGGAGGAATAATTATTCTACAACTGCCTCGGAAAACGTGTATTCTTAAGACGTCTTTCTTGACCTTTAAGAAACGAAATAGCGACTCTTTTGGCCGTTTTGCCTTTCCATGTTATTTCATATCTAGGAAATGTCCGATGTCCTAATCATTTCTCTCGAATGTATTTTTATTAATTGGATCTCCCAAATGCTCCAAATAACACCGGAGGGTAAAAATAATTACCCGGAGAAAAAGTGAAAACTTCCCTATAAGTCCAAAATTACGCCAGGAACATAGCGGTGGGACTCATACTCATCAATTACACAATCTTCGCGAGTTTTATGTCAATTACTATCAATGATTAATTTAATCAACATTAATTAGAATTCGGAAATCCTAGTTATTACAGTGTTGCACGCGCATTATTTGATCGGTTATTTTTACACAGTGACACTAAACATGTAGAATTAATGTGAGTATATAAACTCATAAATGCATAGTTACACCCGTGTCGTACTTCGTAAAGTAAGGAAGTATGCGTTTATGACATGGGAGATGAACTAATACCGATAACCTAAAGCATGTTGTACCAAAACTTAAAAGTACTAACATGTTTAAGTACTCGTAAGAATACTCAATAAATCATAAAAATAGTGTTGTCTTCTTAGTTCATTAAAAAAGAAGCCATCTTCTGCAACTGACAGAAACTCTTCCCTTTTTGCCATCCGATCCCTACACTTTGTTTCCATAACCCTTTAGCACGATAATTAATAGGAATTTTCAACTCAAACTCTCATTTCTATATGGTGAGGAAGATCTTCTTCATGGGACAAGGGGCTTTCTCTTCCTTACAAATCTTCTTCAATAGTTGGCATAACAAACAAGGAAGATCATACATGAACAATCGGCTAAATTCAGTAGCAGCATTGTCCTAATTAAGAATAATGAAATAAATAAACTCGATACATGATATAAATAAAGATTGGGTAAAATGAAAATACATTCACCTAATTTAGAGATAATATGACTGAAATTTCGAGTGTTTGTAATAACGAACAATAAGTAAGGGAAAAGTTGTACTAATGAGAAAGAAGTAAGGAAATTAACATGGCAAAGTTGTAATAAAAAGGAATAAGTAGGGGTATAATATCACGATATTATTTATTAGGCAAACTTTTCTTATATTGTATAAAGGATAAATGAGGTGTATAGGATCTTCCCTTTTGAGAAAATCAGAGAGGAAATTGATGCGGGGTTGAAGCCGCAGATTCCGATCTAGATTGAAAGTCCACGAAGTATCTCATAGAACGAATAGTGGTCAAGAATCTCGGGCGAGATTTTGGGTACTGATAGCATGTATTATAGTCTATATTTTGGGGCTGGTTTAGACGTTTTATCTGCAATAATCTGCATGTATGGATGTATATTATGTGATTATATTATTATTTCATTTACCTTTACGGGAATCGAGGTCTACACCTTGTTTCGTTGTAATCGTAGGTAAAATGGAACGTTTTGGACTAAAATGGAGCTAGGAGCTAAGGAGTCATTGGAGCTACATTCTAGAGCTACATTCTAGAGCTTAAAGAAGAACCCAAGAAGCTTGGAATTAATAAAGAAGATTTACTTTGGACCAGATTTGAGAGATTTCACATTCAGTTGAGATTCACCTCGGTCAGCTACAGTGTCACCTCGACCGAGGTGATCTTGAGGAGCGTCCCGACCGAGGCGAACAGCTTGCCGCCGGCGAGATCATATTTTTGGCTGAGATCTTTTATTTTTGGAAAGAAGATATCTTATATTTTTTGTCTGGATTTCTGGAAGGAAGATCTTATTTTTGGGAGATCTATTTTAGAGATATGAATATATTTTATAGGAAATTATCTTTTTAAGATATTATTATCTTTGGAAGATAATTCTTCTATATAAAGGGTTGGATTTTCCACAAGTTCAACCATACTTGGAGGGTGAGAATACCCAACAATTAGGAGATTTTCTGGAAGATTTGAAGGAATGATTGAAGGATTGAAGATCAATCAAGGAAGGATTCATAGTTTGGAGTTAGCTTTAGAGGGAGTTTGTAAGACTTTCTTAGATTTTCTTTTGGTTTGTTGTCTTGTTCAATTTATGATTTGAGGAACGTTGATTTGTTGTTAATTGATTCAGTTATTGAGACCTTTTTCTTAAGGTTTACTTGTTCGAATATTCATTCCTTTTCCATATATTTGATTATTGTTATCATGATGATGATTGGCTAAGCTTTTTATGCGATTCTAGGGTGATTGGTTGAAAGTTGTGGGAAAGACGATGATAGAATAATCTTAATCCTAGCAGGACTCTGAAAGCTCGAGTCTTTAACCTTAACCCTAGAGTACCTCGCTCAGTCGATGAACATCTCGGCCGGGGTGGAACTTGACTGAATGAGGTGACCTTTCTGATCCGAAACTGAGAGTTAAGTGTTCTAGTTTGCCAAATCCTATCCTTATTACACCTTTCCTGGTTCAATGCAAGCCTAGGATGAGACTTCCCCGGTGATTCCTTTGTTTGTTTACCCAAGATCATAAGTGTAGGTAATAAAGGTTTATCCTTTATTGGGGTTTGAGTGTGCCTTCATACCATCTTTGTGAGTTAGCCTGAGACTTACCCGGTAAAGGTTGATTCTATTCCCTTAGGTGGTGTGTTGGTTTAAGAGTATAGTTCCTTTCCTTAGTACCTTGAGACTTACCCGGTGTCAGGAGCTTTGGTTTGGGATAGTGAGTAGTGAGACTTACTCGGTGATCTATTCCCACCTTAGAAACACCTTCCATTTGCAAACCTCATCTTTATCCGCGTTATCCTTTGAGATCTTGAATCGGAACCACAACTAGATGCTTTAATCCCTAGAATCCGCATTTCCCTTTATTTGACCTTATTATCATATTTGATTGCTTTAATTGCTTTTGGTTAGTTGCAATATTTGACAACTAATTATGTGCTTTGTTTCACCTATGTAACACCCCAAATTTTGAGAACTCGGGGAGCTACTAGTTAGGACCTCACAATGGGTCCCGACCATAGTTTGACAACAATTTTACTTGGATCTTACAACAAGGCACAAAAGTATTTAAAACATTTGAAAACTATAAACAATATATACATGGAGAATATGTATCAGCCTTACAAGAAACGCTACTAAAATGATGCATATGAAGAACAGAAGACATCCCCGTCCCCAACTAAATGAGTACGTGGACCCGGCTGACCATTTCCTCCGGATCTCTCTACAATTGTCTTAACCTGCAAGGCATCTACAAGCGGTATAAAACCGTTAGCTAACATTCTATGCATAAGTATAAAGGTAAAAGCACATACACACAACATACACAATCAACATGCAACACTCAATCCTTTTATTATCTTTAATTAGGTGATAGGTCATTACTAATGATACTTATTTTGTGACACGAGGGATTCCCAAACCTCGAACCTGTCCCCATTTACCAACGCGGAATGGTACTAATGCATCTGACCGTCTACTGGACTGGGCTGGTCGTAGGGAACCTCCTAGACTCTCGCAAGAGCTAGGCAGATGATGTCACGACCCGTTATCATACACTTGGGTCAATTATGTAAATAATAAAGTCGGCCTAATCCGGTTTCGTTGTTTATCATAACTAGCAAACACCACTCATACACATTACACTCGTACAAGAAAGCCAGCTAAGTAAGTCCGTGGACTTACCAGAATCAAATTTCGACTCTCTTAATCACCACTCATCGGTAACTGTAGGAATTCAGTAGTCTGTCAAAGGAGGCAAGTGTGTCAGCACACTTTCTAGGTAATTAGAAGTCAAAGACTTCTAAGATAGTAGGTCTTAATAGAACGGAATTGATTACAGTGTTAATTTATGGTAAAATGACTATTTTACCCTTGGTCCCGAAACTTCCAAAAATTTCATAATTTATGTTTAAACTCTTATTTGAGACTAACTAACCATATTCTACTCTCTAAGATGATTTTAGGTAACAACTAGAAAAACTACCCATTTTCTATTTCCCGAAAAGTCACTAAAGTCCAACTACAGCTTCAAATATAAAATTCGAATAATCTTATAAAAATTCCGAAATAATTCCCTAGATTATCTATGATATCCCATCTACTCATAGGAGAAAGAATTTTTTAAAATTGTTAAAACATCGCTTCTACAAAAATTCCTAAAGTTGGTTACAACACTTAACAAACAGCACAGTGTCTTAACTTTGAAAAATCATAACTCCTAAACTACTCGCTGGATTTATCCCAAATTTTGATATGTTATACTATAAAATCTTATCTACAATATATCCAAAATTCAGCTGCAAAGGAGATCAAAATCCTGTTTAAAACTATCTCACAAAACCGAATTTCAGCACAACAGAAAAACTGCTTACGACTCAATCTTTAAAAATTCATAATTCCCAAACCACTCGTTGGATTCCTCTCAAATTTTAATATGTTCTACAAAAATATGTCAACCATATCATATCCAAAATTCAAGCCCAACGGAGATCAAGAGCTTATTCAAAACCATCTCACAAAACAGCATCACTTGCTGTTTTCCCCAACACTCAGCACATATATAAAAACTGCATGAGGCATCAACTTTGGAACACAATAACTCTCAAACCGTAACTCCGATTCTTCCCAAATTTTAGTATGTTATATTATGTACTACTGTCTATGACATATATAAAAACCAGCCAAAAAGGAGGAGTCTAACTTACCCAAATCGTGACTTCAAGTAGACTGTTCGTCACCTCCGAAAACTCAGAAAATTCCCAGCTCTTCTAGCTATCTTCCATGGCTATTATGAAAGGTTCTAGGATTCAAATGGCTCACATCAGCACATATATATAGAGAGAGCAACACATAGAGGGGAGGTGAGGTGTTTACCGGACAAATGAGACTCGCCTAACTCATGAGTACGAGGAAGAAGACGGAAGGTTGCTCTGGCCTCAGGATGCACCTGTGGTGTACTGAAGATGCCTAACAGCCAACCCTATTGATCAGCTGAGACTCGATAGGCCTACAGTTGCGGTTTGCAGATCCGCTGAAGTCAGACGCTATGCTGCGAGTGCTCTCATGGCTTGTTGTGTGGTTGGACGTGTCGAAGGAGTCTCGAGTGCAGAATGTGGGCAACAGCAGGAGTGGCTTGCTGCGTGAATCTGGAGCAAGGAAAGGACGACTGGGCTATTGTAGTTCCCTCGCTTCTGGCGTGAATCTGGAGCACAGAAAAGCGTTGCAGTTTTCCTCTCTTCTGGCGTAAATCTGGAGCAAGGAGGCGTTGCAGTTTTCCTCTCTTCTGGCGTGATTATAGAGCTGTTACAGCTCATTAATTATCTCATTTATGCAGTTGTTACAAGCAGATGGGAGAAGGAGCGGCTGGCGTTTTAGCGTGCCTTCCTTGGGCTGCACCTGGCTGGACTGCAAAGGATGTTGGGGCTGCTGTGGGCTACGCAAGATGCTGGGCTGGAGAGGGTTGAACGTGCTGGGCTGGAGGGTTGTTAATGGGCTCGTAACCAGCCTCTCCTGGACTGCTGCAGGCTGGGCTCGAAGTCAAGCTGGGCTGAAATTAAGGTAAGAAAGATGGGCTGTTTTTCTTGTCAAAAATCTGTCAAAACTCGTCATGGCCTTCTCAGGCCCATGAATGAGTTTGTCACAGATTTGTCGGGCTTTGTCATGGCCTTGTCTCAGCTTAGTCATGGCCTCGTCACAGCTTGTCAAAACTCGTCTAAAGTCATCGGTAAGAATGAATTATAATAACTAGGGTTTGATATAAATCTATCATTTTATGTGAATAAAATTCTACATAAAATAATAGATAATTATAAGGATTAAAGCTTGATATAATTTTATCATTTTATGTGAATTAAATTCTATATAAAATAATGAAATTTGTGAAGGAAGAGATACTAGATAGAAAGGGGAAACCGTCAACGGCGGAATTAGACGGAATAAAAATTCCGGATATTACATCAGTACCCCCTTAAAATAAGTTTCATCCCGAAACTTAGGACAAGGTACTTAATTAAACGACTTCCATAATTAAACTGGTTTGTCCTAGTCTCACTAAATTTTTATTCGTTTCCTAAACTTCTCTAACTCTATCAGAGCGTAACGAAAAAAAACTGGTCATTACAACCTAAGGCCCTGAGATCGACCCTTGGAATTCTTGCTTTTATTACAATTAATCCGTACACTGCGGGTTCACATCCTTGTTTAAGCATACTTATTGGGTTATAAATTTAAAGCTTGCACACGCCGTTTGGAGCGAACAGGTACGACCGAGATTTTTGGAAACTCGAACAAAAGAACGTGAGTTTGATGGAATGATAATGGATAGATAAGATGATGATAATAATATGGAAAGAAATTGATGGAAATATAGGAAGATACAAACCAAGGTATTCTTACAAAGAACCTTGACCAATTATGTGTCAAAACCCCTTAACGAAGAGCTTACATTAACCCTCCCTTCTTTAACCTTACGCAAGCCTTCTAGATAAGACAAACACAAGGAGGGACTAAAATTGACCAGGATCACCAACCTTTAAGAAGATTAACACACATAAGCACAACCTAGCAAGGACACACAACGATTCAATGAAAGGCTCTCTCTTTTGATTGAATAGGAACGAACAAAAACACAAACTTTGTAAGCGAATCAGCGAGTTCACACAATATTGTGGAAATAATAGTTAAATCAATCTACCTAATAATCTCACCCTCTAAGGCTAATTATAGGGAAGATTCTCCTAAATAGATAATAAATCTAACTAAAAGATAGGATCAAAAAAATCAACAAATACCTTTAATATGTTAAGAGCTTTAAAGGTATTAAAATAATGAAAAGATAACTACAACTAACAAGATCGCAACCGGATCTTATGTGTCTCGAAAGGTGCCAAATTTCGGTCAAACTATATAAATATCGGGTGAGATTTTGGACCTCAAGGCCGAGATTTCTTCTCTAGAACTCTTTCCTCGTCCTAGCCACCTTCTATGCTTGCTTGATCATCTTAGTCTTTGTATGGGCCTTCCACAGTAGCCAACAATGTCACTAAATAAGACATGGATATGGGTGAAGTCTTGTTAAGTGGACATGTTGCCAATAAGCTAACAACTTCCTCATGGATGCTCTTTGCTCTTGCTCTAGTGATAGCTCCTTCAATGATGGGGCTCAAAGATGATGTGGTTGTGTTCTCCTTCAATGCCTTGCTCCTTGATCTTGTGATTGGTCCTTGAGGTGGTGTTGGCGATGGACCCTCATCATACTCCCCTTCTTGAAAAGGATTTATCCTCGAATCACTAACATGTTCATCATTAGACTCAAAAGGACTCAAGTCTCCTACATTGAAGGTCTTGCTTACTTCATAGTCAGTTGGGAGATCTAAGACATAAGCGTTGTTTCCCACCTTATGCTTCACATGAAATGGTCCATCTCCTCTTGGAGAATATTTAGAATTCATCTTCTCCGGAAATCGCTCTTTCCTTATATGCAACCAAACTAGATCTCTTGGTTTGAAAAGCATTTCCTTGCAATTCCGATTCATTTTGGATGCTATGTTTTTCCCTTTGTTTTCCAGACTTATGTGTGTCTTTTCATGCAACTCCTTGATGAACTCAACATGTTTTTCTACAATATAGGCAACGGTATAAGATCAAAAGGGGTCAAAGGGTTCACCTATAGACACACTCAAAAGATGTTAGATTAGTAGATGAATGCAAGGTATGAATATAAGCAAATTCCACATGTGGTGGGACATTCTCCCAATCATTTAGATTGTCCTTTAAAATAGTCCCAAAAATAGTAGTTAAATTCCTATTAGTTACTTCCGTTTGACCATCCGTTTGAGGATGAATAGAGGTTGAAAATAACAACCATGTTCCTAGTTTTCCCCAAAGAGTCTTCTGAAAAAAAACTTAGGAATTTAACATCTTTATCGCTCACAATAGTCTTAGGTACACCATGCAACCTAACAACTTCTCTAAGAACAAGTTAGCCACATTATAAGCATCATCGGTCTTATGATAAGCAATAAAGTGAACCATTTTAGAAAAATGATCAACAAACACAAAAATAGAATCTCCCCCCTTCTTAGTCCTAGGTAATCTTGCAACAAAATTCATACTTATGTCAAGCCATGGTGAAGTAGATGTAGGTAAGGGAGTATACAAACCATGTGATTTCAATCTAGCCTTAGCTTTCAAGCACACAATGCATCTCTTAAGCATGTTCTCAACATGTTTAAGCATATGAGGTCAATAAAAGTGTGAATGCAACACGTGATAAGTCTTATCGCTATCAAAATGTCTCATTAAACCTCACATATGCATTTCTTTAACAAGTAAAAGTCTAAGAGAATATCTAGGAATACACACTTTATCCTCATGGAACAGAAAACCTTCAAAAATATAGAATTTATTACGCAATAGAGGCAAATCTCGGGCGAGATTTCTAGCATAAGCCGAGATTTACACTACGGATAAATATCACCAAAATCAATGTCATCCAAGTATAGATCCTTAATATAATAGAAACCTAAGACCTTAGAAGTTGTTAGGGTTGAGTGTGACGCATCAGGAAAAATTTAAAGGAGCATGCTTGATTCCTAACAATTAAAGATTCTCCACGCTCATATTCATAACCTACATCACAATCGCTAGCATTATCATGTTCATGTAATGCATTAAGATGGGTATGATCATTTTCATGCTCTTCCTCACTTTCATATTGTCCTTGTCGATTTAAAAAATAATACCCTTTTATTAGGACAATCTCTCATATAGTGGTCTCTACCTTGACATATAAAGCATACAATATCTCTAGAACGTAAAGTAGAGTTAGAAGTGCTCCCTTTATTATCCTTTCAAGACTCATTCTATGGGAGAGACTACGTAGAAGATTTCTGGGTTGTTGGATCAGGAATTAGACTCTTGATCTCATCTTTCGGGGAATCTCAGACATAATATCGGCCGAGATTGTCTCGGTTTGGCCAAGATTTTCTCTCTGGTTTCCACGAACTGGATCCTTGGTTTTGCCCTTTGACTTTCTTTTCTACCTTTCTAGTCAAATGCAGTAAGTTAGTCATTGTAGCATATGGATATAAATCAATTTCATTAGCTAATGAAGGATGAAAAATTCTTAAAAATCGAGCCATAATAGATTCCTCATCATCTTGAACATTAGCCTTCATCATAGCCATTTGCATGGTGGTGTATACTTCTTCTACAGTGATGGAACCCTACTTGAGGTTCTCTAATCGTTGCATTACTTCTATAGCATAGTGTTGTGGCACAAATCTAGCTTTCATTAAGGCCTTCATTTGCTCCAAGTGTTGATGTCCAGATCTAGCGTTCTTCTCCTTTTATTGACAAGGTGTCCCACCAAACTAAGGCATATACTTGAAACTCCAATGCAGCAAGTTGGATCTTCCTTTGCTCAATAAAGTTATGGCAAGACCAAATTTGTTCAATTTTAGTCTCTTCATAACATGATTTATGACACTATTTTAGGCACACATTTAGGTATCTTTTTCCCTTGTTTCTGCATGATTTGGCATTAGTTTGTATACGAATGTGTCAATAACATCCAAAAGATCGCCGAGATTCCTGTTCTGGCGAGCTTCGACACTTGTCACATGGTTCCTTTGCTTCAACCTTCACTTACCTTCGGTGGAGTATATGTGTGGCTTTGTAGGCTAACTTTAAAGGTTCTCCCAACTCCCTTCAAGCCCATTTTTGGGTGTTCTTGGGAGACATTAGAGTAGATTCTTTCAAACTTAGAATTGAGAGATCTGAGTAGAGATTTGAGAGGTTTTAAGACAAAGTTGTTGAAGTGTATTAAGATCTGAGTTGGAGCTGCATTTGGTGTATTGTAATACTTGTCTTGAACTCATATTTATCTAAGTTTCTTCGCTTTCACTTGCTTTTACTTCATCTTCTTGTTATGGATTGCATGTGTGCTTGTATGATGATTTTCGATCTTGAAATGCATGTTGTTGGTTGATTGTTGTGATTCTAGGGTGAATGATAGATGGTTATGGCTTGAATGATGATATAATGGACTTGCATGTTAGTTTAGGATGATTTGTGTGCCCGAAACCTAACTCAGAGGGAAAACTCGGCCTATTCTTCAGACTATTTCGGCCGAGATTTTAAAGATCCACCCGAGTTTTTTTGTTGCCCTTAAATGATGAATCTGTATGTTAGGATGTTAGATTGTTTAAATCCTAGTGTTTGTTAAGTTGAATCTAGCTTAGGGTGACCTAATGTTAGAAAACTAAGTGAGGAATGAGACTTGTTACGCTAAGAATGTATAGCACAAAAGTCTTAAATTTATAACTAGATGTATTTTTCCTAACTCCTAGCGAACCCACAGTGTATGGGTCGTTTTGTAGTAAGGATAGTATTCCGAGGTCGAACACAAAGACTAAGGTGAAATTGAATCAAATAGTGACGAAGGATAGTGTAAATCTAATCTAAGAAAAGAGAAAGGAATAAAGAAATGAAAATCACAATGTTTTTGGGTTGATTTTGTGGTAATCAAACAAAGATCACAAATGATGCAAGAGTATAAAAACAAACTAGCAAATCAAGCTAACAACACAAATAAGGAACACAAACACGAGATATGTGATCAAAGAGAGAAAAGCGGATTCTAGGGTTTAGGAATTCCGGTTATGGCATTGGACTCAAGCTTCTAATCAAACTTGGACTAGCTATGGTGTGTTGGGAAGGAATGTTTCTCAAATGGGGTCAATCACCGGGTAAGTCTCATGATCCACTAATCCCGCACCTAAGGTCCTATCACCGGGTACGTCTCTAGGAGCCTATGGTTGGGAATTCTACACAAGCCGGGTTGGTATCTAGAGATCTAACCTCTCCTTACCGGGTAAGTCTCGGGAAGGCAAGTCCTAAACATCAATAGCACACTCAGTCCAATAGCAGCTTATGAGGCTCACTACTACCTAGAGTTCATCATCTTCGGTACCTAAGGTCGGAAATCACCGGGTAGGTCTCTTTCCTCACTTAGTTTGCTAGCATTAGGTCCCCCTAGGCTAGATTAAGCTGAACAAACACTAGGATTTCAACAATCTAACATCCTAACTTTCAGATTTATCAATACAAGCACGACAGAACAAAACCACGGGCTGATATTCAGAACCACGGCCGTGGTTGCCCTAGAACAGACCGTAATTTATAACAGTAGTTAAGTTCGAGCAAGCAAATCATCCAAAGATACATTTAAGTCTATTCTATCATAGTCCAAGCCATAACCATCATTCCCTTACCCTAGAATCGCATCTATTTAGCCAACAACATGCATCTTAACAATCAAACTCAACAAGCATACATCCATGGCTTCCATTGCAAGAAAATGAAATGAAAGAGAAATGAAACAAATGGAACAAGAAAACCAAGCTGAATAAATGTTAAGAAAGACTTACAACCCTTCAAAAGAAGATCCAAATCGTTCCTTACAAAACCTTGCAAATGTCTTCAACTAGTTCACTCAAAAATCTCTCAAAAACTATGAAAAACTCTAAGACTAATGTTCTTCTTCTTCTCCAAAATAAGAGTGTTTTTGCTCCCCTCCAAGAGTAGCCTCCAATGGAATGTTGTTGAATGAGAGAGTGTGGGAGATGATCCCCTTCATCAACCTACAAGGACCACTTATATAGCCTCCACCAAGAGCAAGAGTCGGTTATGGAGATCGTGGGACAGCTGTCACTGTTGTCCAGAGAGAATCACGGCCCAATTCCGCGGGCATGGAAGTACCAGTGACCGTGGTTTTGGTGGTTCAGCTCTCTTTTGATCGTTGAGCCATGGGTTGGTGCAAGGCATGCACCAACAAAGTCCTATGTGTTCTCCTTAGCTCCTAGTTTGCTTCTTAATGAGTCCGAAAGTGTGTCATCGCGAGGAATGATCCTCGAATGTATCGATTAAGCTCCAAAAGTTTCCCAAAATACCTTCAAAACCGACAATAGTGCGTGTAGACGTCTATCTCGACATATGCATGAATTGAACGTAAACGTCATGAACTAATGCCAAACTATGCATGAATAACGGGGAAAACTATCTAAATGGATGCCTAAACTAACGTCATAAATCGTGTTATCAAAATACCCCATACTTAAGGTTTGCTCGTCCCCGAGCAAGACCCAACTATAGACTAATAGATGACATGATTTGTGCATGCAGAAAAACAACAAAATCTTTTGGAATTGTGCTTCTAATATTGGATCCCCTTCATAGTCATGTTTCATGGCAATGGACAAGCAATCATGCATCAAACGAATGAAGGCATGGAAAAACTATTATACTTAACTCAAAAGCATGCATGCAAGGTGAAAATGAAGAAGTCAAGATGATCATGAGTATATTCAATCTAGATCACTAAGTCTTACACACATGCAAATAGGTCACAAGGACTTAGGAAAGAAGAGGCCAAGAAACGTTGTGAATAGGTGGGAATTTTTAGGTCATGCGATGCTAATCCGGGAAAGGAACTAACTCCAAAATTTCATTTTGATCAACTTCCCCACAAGTGTATATTTTTCTCCATCTTTTCTTTTTCACTTTCTTTTTCTTTCACTTATTTTTGAGGCAATGGCATTGGTGTACAAAAGCCGAAGCCTTGGTGATTAGCGGACCTCAGAATTTTTCCGAGGTGCCTCACACCGGGCACACATACCAAGGCTCGTTAGGACATTCGCTTTATCCGACTTTGACAAGGCACAAATACCCGATTATGTGAATGGTGCCGAGTTACTCGTCATCAAAACCAAAGTCCCCAAACCTATATTTTTTCTACACTTTTCACAACAAATTTAGCACTTCATTCACAACATTCATCATCAACAACTTCACCCCACACTTGCTTTTCACTCACTCAACACACTAGCATGCTCCTATTCCCGTATGGGTCAAAAGAGGTCAAATTTTTATATCAATTGAGGTGCTCAAACAACATGATCAAGATGAGAAGTAGAGAAAGATGAATCGCCTTAATCACTCCTAAATGATGTGCAAGAACTAGCATGTAATTTCGACTATCAATCCTCAATCAAATCAAGGCAAACATCATGATCACAATCCATACATAGGATTCAAGATAAGTAAATGAAGTCCACATATGCATACACCCATTCAACACATAAGGCCATCCATAGCCAATTCACAAAACAATCTTATCATAAGGGTCATGCCCAAACTTAGAAGCACTAAAAATTTTTTAAATTTTCAGATTTTATTTTATTTTTTCAAAATATGTATGTACAATGCAAAACATAATGAAACATGTGACAATATTTAAACTATTCTAGGTGCTAATCATGCAAATGATCATGAAAACCCCACCTCATACTTAGAAACACATTATCCCCAATGTGAAAATCAAGTAAAGAAGAGTGAAAGAGGGTCCTCACAATGTAAGAATGGTGTTGCTGTGGTATTTTGGTTCACTCATGTGGAGTGATGGTGGATGATCAATCAAAGGTGGTAGAGAGCTCTCGATGTTCATTATGGCGTCGGGACCCGCGCTAAGCACCGCTAGCCGTCCAAGTCCCACGTCTGCTCCACCCACGTTTGATGCGGGATCATCATCATCACCTTCCTCATGCCGTGCAAGGCTTCCATGCTACCTAGACTCTAGAACACAAACACCAAATACACACAAACACACAAAAATAGAAAAATGAAAACCAAAACAAAAACGAAAAGGGAAAGACATGTACCAATGGGTTGCCTCCCATTAAGCACTTATTTAAGGTCATTAGCTTGACCAAATTCGGGGGCGTCTCACTCAAGGTGAAGTGGGGCAATCATATCTACCGGAGCTCCCGGGATATACTTCTTCAAACGGTGCCCATTCACTTTAAAATCTCCACAATGCTCCCCTCCTATCTCAACTGCTCCATGGGGAAAGATCTTCTTCACCACATAAGGACCCGTCCATCTTGACTTTAGCTTTCCAGAGAAGAGCCGCAGCCTCGAGTTGAAGAGAAGGACAAGGTAACCTTCACTCAACTCCTTTGGGATGAGACGCATGTCATGCCAACGCTTGGTCCTTTCCTTGTAGATCCGGGCATTTTCATAGGCATCCAACCGGATCTCCTCAAGAGCATTGATGTCTAGCAATCTCTTCTCACCGGCTTCCTTGAGGTCAAAATTCAGCCACCTTATGGCCCAATACGCTCTATGCTCCGTCTCCACCGGAAGGTGGCAAGACTTTCCATAAACTAGCTTGTAGGGAGTGGTGCCAATCGGTGTCTTGAAGGCGGTTCTATAAGCCCACAAAGCATCATCAAGCTTCATAGCCCAGTCTTTTCTTGTCCTAGAAACCGTCTTCTCAAGTATCCCTTTGATCTCCCGGTTGGAGATTTCCACTTGGTCACTAGTTTGGGGATAGTAAGGTGTTGCCACCTTATGAGTCACCCCATACTTAGCCAAAAGTGTCCCAAAGTTCCTATTGGTGAAATGCTTCCCTCCATCACTTATGATCACTCTTGGTGTTCCAAACCTAGGAAAGATGACTCGGTTGAAGAACCACACCACAACTTTGGCATCATTTGTGGGGGAGGCAATTGCCTCTACCCATCTCGACACATAGTCTACCGCCAATAGAATGTACAGGTTGCCACATGAAGAGGAGAATGGTCCCATGAAGTCCACACCCCACACATCAAACACTTCAACCTCTTGTATGTTGTTCAAGGGCATCTCATTCCTCCTTGAGATGTTGCCCTTCCTTTGGCAAGCATCACATGCCACCACAAAATTCTGCACATCCCTAAAGAAGTGAGGCCAATAAAAGCCGGATTGCAATACCTTTGCTCACGTCTTGTGTGAGCAAGCATGGCCTCCACATGGTAAGGAGTGACAATGGCGGATAACACTCTCCACCTCATCCTCCGGGATGCACCTCCTAAAGACTCCATTCGGTCCTCTCTTGAACAAGAGAGGCTCGCTCCAATAGTAATGCCTCACATCCTTGAAGAATTTTTTTTTTCTTTGGGCATAGGACAAACCGGGTGGCACCTCCTCACACACAAGGTAGTTCACTATGTCGGCATACCATGGCTCATTCCCTCTAGACACTTGAAGCAAACACTCCTCCACCATTTGCAATTGCTCATCCCGGAAAAAGTCATCAATCGGGATGTCATCTCTCTCAATCTCCAATGGTGGTAGCCTACTAAGATGGTCCCCCACTGAATTTTCAGAACCCTTCTTGTCCCGAATTTCCAAGTCAAACTCTTGGAGGAGAAGGATCCACCGAATCAAGCGAGGCTTGGCATCCTTCTTTGTGAAGAGATAACGGATCGCAGCATGATCCGTGTACACAATGACTTTAGCTCCCACAAGATACGACCTGAATTTCTCAAAGGCATACACCACCGCTAACAACTCCTTCTCGGTTGTGGCATAGTTGAGTTGGGCATCATCTAGCGTCTTGCTAGCATAATAGATGGCATGTGTAAGCCCATATTTCCTTTGTCCCAAAACAGCCCCAACGGCCACATCACTTGCATCACACATTATCTCAAACGGAAGGCTTCAATCCGAAGGTTGCGTGATAGGGGCGGAGATCAAGGCATTCTTCAACCTAAAAATGAGTCAAGGCAATCCTTGGAGAAAACAAACTCAACATCTTTCATTAGTAGGTTAGTGAGAGGCTTAGAAATTTTAGAGAAATCTTTTATAAATCTCCGGTAAAAACCGGCATGCCCTAGAAAACTCCTTACCCCTTTCACCGAGGTAGGTGGTGGCAACTTCTCTATTGTTTCTATTTTTGCCCTATCAAATTCAATGCCTCGTTATGAAACCAAATGTCCCAACACAATTCCCTCACTAACCACGAAATAGCATTTCTCCCAATTCAAAACAAGGTTGGTTTCCTCACATCTCTTCAACACCAAAGACAAGTTAGCTAAGCAATCATCAAATGAAGATTCATAAACCGAGAAATCATCCATAAATACTTCCATAATGTTCTCAATATATTCAGAAAAAATAGCCATCATACACCTTTGAAAGGTGGCGGGTGCATTACACAACCCAAATGGCATTCTCCCATATGCAAATGTTCCTCAAGGACATGTAAATGTTGTCTTCTCTTGGTCATCGGGGTGAATAGGGATTTAGAAAAATCCACTATAGCCATCTAAGTAACAAAAGTGTGAATGTTGAGCTAATCTCTCTAGCATTTGGTCAATGAAGTGAAGAGGGAAGTGATCTTTCCTAGAGGCCACATTTAGTTTCGTATAGTCAATGCCCATTCTCCACCCCGTAACCGTCCTAGTTGGGATTAGTTCATTGTTCTCATTAGTTACTACGGTCATACCACCCTTCTTAGGAACAACATGAACGGGACTAACCCATTTACTATCCGAAATCGGGAAAATGATTCCCGCTTCTAGCAATTTAAGGATCTCTTTCTTTACTACCTCTTTCATGATAGGGTTCAATCTTCTTTGAGGTTCAATTGAAGGTTTATGATTATCTTCCATCAAGATTTTATGCATGCACAAGGAAGGTTTAATGCCAACAAAATCATCAATGGTGTAGCCAATAGCTCTCCTATGCAATCTCAACTCATGCAACAATCTATCAAGCTCATCATCACTCAAAGATGCATTAACAATCACCGGATAAGTAGAATCTTCACCAAGAAAAGCATACTTAAGATGAGAGGGGAGGGGTTTTAGTTCAAGTTTAGGAGGACCTTTATCGATTGGAGACGCTCCATACAATGTAGGTTGAGATGACTCCAAAGTCATGGAAGACTCTCCAAGACTCCTTGAAGCTTGATCAACCGCTAAGGCACCTTCTAGAGAAACCACGGGCAAAATTACGGCCTCTGGCAAAATCACAGTCGTGGAATCTGAGAAGCTGGCACATTTGAGCATTCCACAGAGTTCCACGGGCAAAATTACGGCCGTGGTTTCTGGTGCCAGGCCGTGGTTCCTACAGTGGTTTAGCACACCTTCGTGCACTTCAAATTCATCTCTTGTCTCCTTTTCCAATGCATCCAAGGCCTTGATTTCTTCATTGCAATCATTCTCAACTCCTTCCTCCATCAAACTCAAGCTAAGAACCTTCTCCAAGGGGTCCTTGATCAAGATCGAGCTCACAACTTCTCTACATTCCTCTTGCTCGACAATGTTGAAGACATCCTCACCAAGGGTTGGCCCCTTCATCAATGTGGATAGCTTGAACTTGATATTCTCTTCTCCTATGTTGAAGGAGAGGATTCCATTTTTGCAATCCACTAAGCACCCGGATGTGGCCATGAATGGTCTTTCCAAAATGATAGGAACCGGGTAGTCCACCGGGATGTCAATAACAACGAAGTCAATTGGAACATAGAACTTCCCAAGCTAAACCGGTATGTCCTCCAAAATTCCTACGGGGTAAGTGATTGAATGGTCCGCCATGTAGAGGGTCATCTTGACCGGCTTTGGCTCTCCTAGCCCAACCTTGTTGCAAAGTGCAAGCGGGATGATGTTTACACTTGCTCCAAGATCACATAGGGCTTCATATTGCACTTCTCCAACCCCAATTGGCACACAAAAAGATCCCGGATCTCTTAGCTTAGGGGGCATCTCCTCCCTCATGGTTTGTATCAATTCCGAAGATCTCTTTGTCATTCTAACTTCTTCATACTCCTCCAACTTCCTCTTGTTGGAGAGTATTTCCTTCAAAAATTTTCCATAGGCCGGCATACCTAGAATAGCATCCATGAACGGAATGTTAATATGCAATTTAGACATAAGTTCAAGGAATTTACCGAAGTATTTGTCCAAACGAGCTCTTGCTCGTGATTGTGGAAAGGGCAGTGGTGGTTTGTATGGAGGCGGTGCCACATATGTTGGCTCATCATCTTTGCTCTTGCCTCCTTCTTCTTGCAATGGCTCTTCCTCCACTACCACTTGCTTTCCCTTGTCATTTCCCTTTGCTAAGGGATCCTTCATGCTCAGCCCACTCCTTATTGTAATGGCCAACACTTGGCCTCTTGGGTTATCCTCGGTCCTTCCGGGAAGCTTTCCCGGATCTCTTTGTGCTTCACCCACCTTTTGGAACACTTGTGCTTCTAGCACCTTTTGAGCTTTATTAATGGAAGTCACCGTGCTCTCAAGTCCACTCAACCTTCCAAGAAATTGTTCAAACATCATCTCGGTTCTATCCTTTGGAGGTTGAGCAAAACCGGGTGGAGGCTCTTGTGAAGCCCTAGGTGGTGGTGGTGCGCTTGTGGAAGCGGGAGGGTTTAAGGCACTATCCGGGTTGGAATAAGAGAATCCGGGATGGTTGTGATTAGGCCGGTAATTGTTGAATTACCGGTTGTTGTTGTTGAAGTTCCTAGGGCCTTGATAATTGTTGAAATTGCCCCTTCCCGTGTAGTTAATGTCCTCCTCTTTGGAAGCCAAATTGGCTTGCACTTGCACTTGAGGACTAGCTTGACTCTTCAAGGTTGTAGCACACAACTCCCTCAAAGACTTAAGCTCATTATTGATTGCATCGAGCTTGTAGTTGCTCATGGTGATTTCACTCACTTCATAAACTCCCGGTTTTCTCCCATCACTCTTCCTATGGGAGTACTTCTCTATCACCAAGGCTTGCTTCTCTACAAACTCCCAAGCCTCATCCACATTCTTCTCCATAAATGTTCCACCGGAAAGCGATTGAAGCTTGAATTGGCTATCCTCATCAAGCCCCTTGAAATAGATCTCCAATAGCTCTATCTTCGGCATACCATGGTGTGGACAATCTAGGAGGAGGTCCTTGAACCTCTCCCAAGACTTGAATAGGCTCTCTCTATCCTTCATCACGAAGGCATTGATCTTCCCTCTAAGCTCGGTTGTCTTGGAAGGTGGGAAGAACTTTGTCAAGAACTCGGTTGTCATCTCCTCCCAAGTACTCACACGCCCTAGTGGAATTGATTGGTACCAAGCTAAGGCTTTATCCTTAAGTGAGAAGGAAAAAGCCCTAAGCTTATGGTTGTTGTTCTCCAATCTAGGCGGCCTTAGAGTCTTCATCAATATCTCATAGTTCATCAAATGTTGATGAGGAGACTCTCCTTCCATCCCTCCAAATTGATTGTGCCGGATCATTTGTAGCACTTGAGGGCGGAGCTCATAATCATAGGCTGCGGGATCTCCTAAGTTCACACCCGGACGATGTACTCGTTGGGCCGGATACATACGTTTCCCTAACGTTTGAGGCTCCTCAATCATGATCGGCTTAAACCGAATATTGACCGCCGGCTGCGGTGGTGGCGGTGGTGGAGGTTGTTGACGATTAAGCTCTCTTTGTACAAGAGCTTGCCTAATCTCTTCAATTTCCCTCCTAGTTGCTTCTTGCCTCTCATTGGCAAGTCTCCTCTCATTCTCCAAGAGTTCATCTCTTAACCTAATTTTCTCTAAGGCATTATCCAACTCAGCGTGAAGATCTCTTGCGGCCATCTCCTTCTTCTTCTTAATGCTCTTAGATCTGGCTTTAAGGGTTTTCTCCGGTTCGGGATCGAATGGAGCTAAATCCTTGCCACGAGATCTTCGCATGCACCTAAAGAATGAGAGATATCCTGAAAATGCAAAGACACAAACCAAAAAAGATCAAAAGCAACAAGAAAGACCTACACTATAAACAATCACAAACAATGATTCAATCTACACCTAGTCCCCGACAACGGCGCCAAAAACTTGTTACGCTAAGAATGTATAGCACAAAAGTCTTAAATTTATAACTCGATGTATTTTTCCTAACTCCTAGCGAACCCACAGTGTATGGGTCGTTTTGTAGTAAGGATAGTATTCCGAGGTCGAACACAAAGACTAAGGTGAAATTGAATCAAATAGTGACTAAGGATAGTGTAAATCTAATCTAAGAAAAGAGAAAGGAATAAAGAAATGAAAATCACAATGTTTTTAGGTTGGTTTTGTGGTGATCAAACAAAGATCACAAATAATGCAAGAGTATAAAAACAAACTAGCAAATCAAGCTAACAACACAAATAAGGAACACAAACACGAGATATGTGATCAAAGAGAGAAAAGCATATTCTAGGGGTTAGGAATTCCGGTTATGGCATTGGACTCAAGCTTCTAATCCACCTTGGACTAGCTATGGTGTGTTAGGAAGGAAAGTTTCTCAAATGGGGTCAATCACCGGGTAAGTCTCATGATCCACTAATCCCGCAACTAAGGTCCTATCACCGGGTAAGTCTCTAGGAGCTTATGGTTGGGAATTCTGCACAAACCGGGTTGGTATCTAGGGATCTAACCTCTTCTTACCGGGTAAGTGTCAGGAAGGCAAGTCCTAAACATCAATCCTAGCACACTTAGTCCAATAGCGGCTTATGAGGCTCACTACTACCTAGAGTTCATCATCTTCGGTACCTAAGGTCGGAAATCACCGGGTAGGTCTCTTTCCTCGCTTAGTTTGCTAGCATTAGGTCACCCTAGGCTAGATTAAGCTTAACAAACACTAGGATTTCAACAATCTAACATCCTAACATTCAGATTTATCAATACAAGCACGACAGAACAAAACCACGGGCTGATATTCAGAACCATGGCCGTGGTTGCCCTAGAACAGACCGTAATTTATAACAGCAGTTAAGTTCGAGCAAGCAATTCATCCAAAGATACATTTAAGTCTATTTTATCATCGTCCAAGCCATAACTATCACTCTCTTACCCTAGAATCGCATCTATTTAGCCAACAACATGCATCTTAACAATCAAACTCAACAAGCATACATTCATGGCTTCCATTGCAAAAAAATGAAATGAAAGAGAAATGAAATAAATGGAACAAGAAAACCAAGCTGAATAAATGTTAAGAAAGACTTACAACCCTTCAAAAGAAGGTCCAAATCGTTCCTTACAAAACCTTGCAAATGTCTTCAACTAGTTCACTCAAAAATCTCTCAAAAACTATGAAAAACTCTAACATTAATGTTCTTCTTCTTCTTCTCCAAAATGAGAGTCTTTTTGCTCCCCTCCAAGAGTAGCCTCCAATGGAATGTTGTTGAATGAAAGAGTGTGGGAGATGATCCCGTGCATCAACTTGCAAGGACCACTTATAGCCTCCACCAAGAGCAAGAGTCGGTTATGGAGATCGTGGGATAGCTGTCACAACTGTCCAGAGAGAATCACGGCCCAATTCCATGGGTGTGAAAGTGCCAGTGACCGTGGTTTTGGTGGTTCAGCTCTCTTTTGATTGTTGAGCCATGAGTTGGTGCAAGGCATGCACCAACAAGGTCCTATGGGTTCTCCTTAGCTCCTAGCTTGCTTCTTAATGAGTCCCGAAGTGTGTCATCGCGAGGAATGATCCTCGAATGTATCGATTAAGCTCTAAAAGTTTCCCAAAATACCTACAAAAAACCGACAATAGTGTGTGTAGACGTCTATCTCGACAATATGCATGAATTGAACGTAAGCGTCATGAACTAATGCCAAACTATGCATGAATAGCGGGGAAAACTATCTAAATGGATGCCTAAACTAACGTCATAAATCGTGTTATCAAGACTTACCCGGTAATTTTTGCTCTTAGCCATAGATGATGATGAATTCTAGGTAGTAGAGGTTTCAAAAGCCTCTATTAGATTGAGTATGATAGGATTGTTGCATAAGACTTACCTATTCCGAGACTTACCCGCTAAGGATGGGTTTGACTCTTAGGTAGTGATCCGGTTTGTGTAGAATTCTCAACCTTAGCTCCTTGAGACTTACCCGTTAATAAGACTTTGGTTTGGAACTAGTGGAACATGAGACTTACCCGATAATTGTTCTCATAGGAGAAACACCCTTTCTAAAACAACCGTAACTTGTCCTTTATGTTTAGAAGCTTAAGTCCAACGCCATAACCGGAAATCTTGATCTCTATAATCCACTTTTCTTGCATTGATACCTTGTTGTAACACCTCGAATTCTCAGAACTCGGGACGCTACTTGTTAGGACCTCACAATGGGCCCCAACCTTAGTTTGACAACAACTTTACTAGGATCTTACAACAAGACACAAATAAGGAAACCGAAATTCATAAAACGATATTTTAATGTCATGAATGTAACAACATGTGTCTAACAGCCAATAACGTACTTAAGATACTAAAAGACTACATAACATCGTTCTAGAAAGGAAACTTCAAAGCAAAACCCAACCCCACTCTAAGGAGTACGGAGACCCGGCTGGCCACTACTTCCGGATCACTCAGCTGCTGCTCTAACTTGTGATAAATCTAAACAACACAAAATAATCCACCGTTAGCTAACTATCTACACGTTAGATAAATGAAAATAGCACACACACACAATAGCAAAACTAAACACACATCATGCTTTCAGAGAATCCATTTATTATCTTTACTTAGGTTATTCACTCTTACTAATGATACTTATTTTGTGACACGAGGGATTCTCAAAACTCGCCTCCGCCCCGTGTAACCATCAGGAATGAATCCGATGCATCTCACCTTGTACATGTATGGTCTGGGTATAGAGAACCTCCCAGTATCCTGTCAAAGTTGGGCAATGATGTCACGGCCCGTTATACATACACTTGGGCCATAAAATAATAAAAGTCGTCCTAGGCATTATTATAATTTATTAAACCATCAACACACACCAATATCATCATTCAGCTAACATCTAGAAACCAGCTAAGTAAGTCGCAGGGACTTACCTGAATCAAATCTCAACTCTCTTAATCTCAACTCGGTCTGCAACCGTAGAAACTCAATCGCCTGTCATAAGAGGCAAGTGGATCAATAATGTATCCCACTTTCTTAGAAATCTATAATTTCTAAGATATACAATCCCATCATGAGAGAACTTACTAAAATCTCTTTTAAGGTAAAATGACCATTTTACCCCTGGTTCCAAAACTCTTTAAAATTCTATAACCTAGTTCCAAGCTCTCCTTTGGAACCTATTTCCATTATTTAGCTCCCAAGAGGTAGTTCGCTAAAGATTTAAAAGAGTTAAATAAAATCTTCATTTTCTTAAAAGTCGCTAAGGTCCGACTTTAGCTTAAGATACGAGGCTCGAATAAATATATAAAAGTTCCTAAATAAACCTCTAGGTCATCTATGATATTCATGATACTCATAAGAGCAAAGATCTCTCAAAACTACCCAGCCACAACTCCTGCATAAAATACTAAAGTTGGTTAAAACATCCGGTAAATCCATACTTAGCCAAAAATTTAGTGATTTCATAAACTGCGCAACCAGCCTACTTTGAGTCTCTATAGATCCAGATTCGACCGTTAGATCGTTCCCAAATTTTAATATATTAAACTACCTATATCCACCTACAACATACCAAAATTTCAACTGTGAAAGATCATTCTAAAGCATTGAAGTTAATCCTCAAAGTCAACAACTCTAAACAGAAATCTGGAATAAAGGAGGAACGTCAGGTTCTTGGTTCGATCCCGATGGACAACAAAACTGACGTAGACCTTAAGCTACATCCTAGGTTCGACATTCAACAGCAGCACCCTAAACTTAAACACGAACAACAACATAAAAAAAAATAAAAGATAACAGCCTCCCTCTAACTTATGCTCTATTTAGGTGGTTTGATCCAAAATACAAGGCCTTCCATCACCTACCTCTGCATCTCACCATAACAACTAAAATTTCCTAACCCTCCTTCGAGCTGCTACCACTCTGACCCAAACAATCTACCCCTATTAACAGCAACACAAAGGCTCTCAAACTGAACATAACAGCCGATCGCTATATCGAACACAATATCGATCCTAAGACAAGTAACTCCCTTCCTCATACTTATATTGTAACAATAGAGGTTAGTGACGAGCTTACCCATCTTCAGCAAGGACGAGACTCGCTTCGCCGGTGGTTGGAGTGGAAGAGGAAATATGGTTCGTGTGCCGGACTGAAAGAAAAATCCCTTCCCGAACCTTCGTCTGACGTTCTCGCGCAGAAGATCCCGAGGTCAAATCAACGTGAAGGAGGAGACAAGGATCTCCGGAGTGACTACGGCTCCCTGGACGCTGTTGTTAACCGCCGAAGAGAGCACTGGCGGCACGGCTACGGCGTGGGGAGGACGGTGGCTTCCGATGGCTGTGTGTAGAGGAGTCCATAGTCGCGTCGTCCTCGAAGGTGAACGAGTAAGGAGGTTGCGTAAACTCTGGCGTGCAAAAGGGCAGAGGGGTACGTGTTTACGGAAGAGAATTGGGTTGTTTGAGGAGAGAGATAGATCTCTTCAGTGTGTGATGGAAAGAAAATCCATAATGAAATAAAGTATAAAAAAATGGATGTGAGGTTACAAGGTTAAAAGAAAAGTTGCGTGGAGGAGGAGCCAACTTGGTTGCAAAAACCTTGATGGGCCCTATCTTCCCTAGTTGTCCATGATGGGCCAATGCAATAACCAATGGATCTATTAAGTCTACTAGAAGGCATACTTAATACTAGATTAAGAAATGAGTTGTTTTAGATATATTTTATCTGATCAAAATTTCACATAAAAATAATAAAAATTAGTGAAACACATTTTATCTAATTACCCTACATAAAATGATAGAGTTTGACAAATGAAGGAATTAGGTATGATGTACTAAGGTCAAGGTGGTCAAAGTCCGATTTTACTCGAAAATAGACGGAATAAATTTTCGGATATTACACATATCTTTTGTGTTTGTTGTTTGTTTGTTTGATAGCTTTGCTTATCTTTGATCGTTGATTGATCACACAAAACCCAACCAAAAGTATTGTGATTTAGTTTAGCTTTGCTTATCTTTCTCTCTTCTTAGTCTAGATTTTCACTATTCATGATCACTCAAATAAAGTTTCACCTTAGTCTTTGTGTTCAACCTCGGAATACTTTCTTCGCTACGAAACGACCCATACACTATGGATTCGCTAGGTAGATTGGGAGATTATATCGAGTTATAAATTTAAGAATTTTGTGTGCACGTTTTGGGCAAACAAGTTTTTGACCTTCTTGCCTAGGATTTGTCTCGCACTCTAATCCTAGTGTAACATCTCTCATTCCATGTAAACGTCCAGATCACATTTGCCTTCGAAACATGGAATTTTGACCTTACTCTTCCCAATTCCATCATTATTTGAGGGAGGTTTATAAGGTTCATAGTCATGACCTCTCCTAGGATTGTGACGACGTCTAGGGTAGTCTCTCCACACGCCCTCTTCATCCTCGTCTCTAATTCCTTAAAATTGCCACGAAAGTGTGGAATGTTAGATGCACTAAAAGTAGGATTGGGATGAATCATATCTAGCGTTTAGAGGCGGGACGGGGGCTGGTGGTATAGGTGGATGGTGTGAACTTCCACCTACTTCATTTACTAGATCTCGAGTCAAATCTTGGGCGAGATTCTGGCCGAGATTCTTCATTGGGACGAGATTCCAACTTCTCAATTCGTTCAACTAATGTGGAAACCATAGCCATGAGTTGTTTTATGATATATGGATTCCGGTCTTGAAAAGTCACTCTTCTGTAGTCTTTGTTCGCTCAAAAGGATGTGCGTCAAAGTCTTAAATTTATATCTAGAACTCGAAAGCAAAGCGAACCCGCAGTGTACGGATCGGCTGTAGAAAGGTAAGAATTCCAGAGTCGAACTCAGGGATTTGGTGAGAATAAATTCGAATTTCAATTATCTAGCTAAAAATGCAAAAGCTTTTGTGATCAAATAAGAGGGGAATGATTCCAAGGATTCAAGTATCCGATTTAGACTTTCGTTTCAAGACACTTCTATAGATTTAGGACAGAATTTATATTACCAAGATTAAACGTTCAAAAGTAGGGTTCGTACGATGAAGTTCCGAAACCTATATGACTAATCTATAGGTTCTCTCTATAAGGGTTGTTGAGGCTGCAATATAGATAGATCTAAAGATAAGAATTATGATCAAACTAACTATCTAAAACTCCAGGATATGACTCTCCAAAGTAAAGATTAGGAAGCACATTTAATTTCTTAATAAAGGATGATGAGTCTCTTTATTACCCAAATTCTTGCAATCTTTATCTATTAAATATAGAAAGAGGTTTGAAGTGTCTTCATACATTCAATTAGAGGATAGAAAGGTTAATCAAGATTTGGGTTTAGGCAAGGATTGGTTTTGATTAAAGATTAATTCAATTAAAGTTCGTCAGAAGAATAAATCGCCCTGTTCATAAGAAAATCGGCCGATTTTCCTCAAGAACAGCCCGATTTTCCTGTTTGTCGCAAAACCAAAATCTAAACTCTCAGGGTCCTAATGTTTGAATGAGTTCAATCTATCATCATCTAAGCCTTAATCATCAACTATTCTCCCCAGAATCACAATGGTTTTAGCCGACCATTTTCAAAATCGAATCAAATTAATTCTTGAGTGAAAAATCGCAAAGAAACCAAATCTTGAACGAATAATTCAATAACTCGTCAAATCTGTAAACAAATGTCAATTCTACTCAATGTATCTCTTAAACAACTCAGTAATGTGTTCACAAATCACAACCAAAACAATGGAATAGAGAAATCTCACAATCAAAGATCAAGAATGACTTTCCGGTAAAAGCTCTTCAATCTCTCTCCAAGAATCCTTGATTTCTCACAAACCTGTAAAGATTCTCCCGTGCAACCCCCTCGTTTTCGTTCGTAGGGTTCTCCTCTATAGTTTCTTGCAGATGGGCCGTTTGGCAAAACTCCTCTTTAGCCCAAATTAATTGGGCTTTATGTCGTCTTTTCATTTGGCTGAATCGTGAAGAAAATCGACCTAGTCGATTTAGGTGCAAAATCGTTCAATTTCATCCAATAAAAATCGTCCGATTTTTATATCTGTTGGCACGATTTTCTTCAACAGAAAGTGTTCTTCTTTTGCTTCGTCTCTTATGCTTCTCCTTTGTAATTCCTTAGCTCTTTGTGATCCTTCAAAGGCTCCTTTAGCTTCCTTAGCATCCTTGGATGCTTCTTGCTCCATTATTGCTTCCAATTCAACTCTATTTACCTGTAATTCATCAAAATCTCGTGTAGACCTCTATTTCCGGCAATTGATTGAATAGAACATAAAAGGTATGCAAAATCCCTCTAAATGCAAGGTAAATAGAGATAATGTGCTGCAATATGCATGAATATGATGATACATAATTCATGTCATCAAAATACCCCATACTTGCCTTTTGCTTGTCCCTAAGCAAGAATCAAATTTAGAACAAAAGATGTCATGGATTATGTATGTATGAAAATCTAAAAATTTTTCTTTTGGTAGTGCTTTTTCCTATTGGATCACCCTCAAAGTGAAATTTCAAGGCATAAAAGAGCAAAGAATGTATCAATGATGACTATAAGATGAATAAACTCCCTTTTCTTCCTTGAAGCCATAAATAAAGAACATGATAGAGGTGTAGAGGCAATCGAATTCAAACAAATCTAAGCTATTAAGTCTTGAACACATGCATAAAAGTCTCAAGGTCTTCTAATCAAAGAAAGGGTTCAAGAAACGTATTAAGGGAAGGAATTCTTTTTGGCAATTGTGGTGCTAATCCGGGAAAGAGAAACACATAACACTTTCAAGAATTTTCTTCACTGCACATGCTTTGCATGTAGAAAGCTTTGCTTTCTTTATACTTTACTTTTTGAGAGTATGGACAGCGGTGCACAAAAACCGAAGCCTAGGAGATTGGCGTTTCTCAATTTCGAGATGCCTCAAACCCTTGATGCACATACCATATCCCGTTAGGACTTATCGTTCAATCGGACTTTGGCAAGACACAAACACCCGGCTATGTGAATGGTGCCGAGTTACTCATCCTCATGTTCAACGTCCCCAAACTTATGAAATTTTTTTTTTCACTTTTTCAATACATTTTCCTTGGCCCTCCCACATCAAACATTTCTTTTTCAATCGCCTATCCTAATTCCCGGATGGTAAGAGGGGGATTACATATTTCATTGAGGAGCTAACATGATCAAGATATGAGAAAAGAGAAGAAGTGAATTGCCTTAGTCATCCTTAAATGGTGTAAAAGAACTTGCAATATAGCTTCGACTATTATTTCATTCTCTCATCAAAACAACTAAATCATATAACTTATTCATGTATTCAAGTAACAAAAGGAATTTCATTCATGCTATAGTCAAGATCTCAACACAACTAAGCGTCTTTTTGCTTATCCATATACACAATATTCATCATGGAGGTCATTTCCATATAAGAAGCACTTAAAATTTTTTTGAAAATTCTTAGTTTTGAAAAAAGTCATGCAAATGCAAGTGATGATAATAGAAAGCAAGTAGTGCAAGAGTTATTACAAGCCAATTTGTCAAGAGTAGTGGAAAGTACATAGAGTGCTAGAATGAAAAGTAAGGTATTGTAAGTACCCCCACCCCATACTTGACATCCACATTGTCCCCAATGTGAAAATCAAGCATAAGAAGGAGAAAAATACTTACAATGTAAAAGGAGTGGAAGCTCAATCATCTGTCGGTGGTGGAGGTGGTGGATATGGATACATCGGTGCGGAGGGATCGTAGAAGTGGCCGAACTGGTGGTAGTACATGTCCCTCATCTGGCCATCATAGGATGAATGCCTTGCGTCCGTCTCCTCCCTGTAGCTCCTGAACTGTGTGCTCAGGGTATCATAATCGGTGCGGAGGGCATGGTAGTCGGTGCTGAGGCTCTGGAAGCTAGTGACTAGCTCCCTGAAATGGCGTGGAGCTCGGCGTCCTCGTCTAGGGCCTGGGGCATGTGCATAGGAGTGTCGAGGTGGCTGCATGTCATCCTCCGTCTCCTCATCCTGCCTACTAGTCCTGCTCGGTCCTGCTCCATGAGTGTCAGTGTCCATGGCGTCCGTAGCATGCCCGCTATGGGTATCGCTCTCAAACTCGAGCATAGTGTCCTGTCCTCCATCCTCCTCCTCCTTTGAGTCACCTGCATCATCATCATAATAAGTAGGAGGTGAGAACTCCTCAAGCATCGCCTCAAAGGTCTCCTTCCAGTTCCTCTTATTCCGAATGGTGTATTCGGATTTCCATATGATCTCGGATGGCTTCTTCTTCGGATCCCTGTGCCATGGCATCGGCACATGAAGAGTTCCTCTCCCACGAGAAATCAAGACCTGTCGAACCACCAGCCTCTGCGAGCCTAAAGGAAGGGCACTCTCAGCTAGAGTGCATCCTGAGAAGTCATATCCTAGAGTCCTAGCCACGTGAGTGACTAAGCCTCCTGCACAAATGTCGCCTTTAGCTTTGTTGGCTATCTTTCCTAGATAGTCAGAAAGCATGGTGGCGATGTCGGGAGTGGTGGTAGATGCCATGCAGTAGAGGATAAAAAGCTCATCAGCCTTGAGCTTCTGCGGGGTCTCGGTCCTGGCAAACAAACTCTCGCTGAGTATCCTATGTACTACCTTGAAGGAAAGGTTGTACATGCTTGTCTCCTTGAAGTTTCCGGGTCTCCACTTATCCCCACCGTACTCTCCGACGGAAATAGCCTCCCAAAAATCACTAGCACTGGTACCTCTAGCAAATGTGCCTGCATGTGAAGAAGAGAAGCCAAACAAGTCCCCAAAAGCATCAATAGACAAAGTGTGGTCCTGGCTCATGAGGCGGAAAGTGACCATCCTTTCCCTAGGGTCGTGCTCAAACGTGCTAAGGAATTCTAGGGTGATCTCTCTATAGGCATCCTCCCTAATCGTAGCAAACTGTCTCAGCCCAGCTCTGTCTAGCATCATATCAATATCCTCTCGAACATACAACGAATCTAGGTCGTCAAGCACTATGTAGCGAGGAGGGGTGAATGGGCGATCTATAATGCGTTCATAGCGTTTCTTATGCTTGGATAGGGGAGGGGGAAGCCTAGGGATGTTGGTAGGTGGAGGTGGTGGTGGGTTAGGGGCTTTGGAAGAAGATCCCTTCTTCTTCCCCGTGTTCCTAGTCATCCTCTTGACAAGATCCATTCTAAGTCCTAAAAATCGACCTGTTCTTCACAAAAATCGGCCGATTTTTCTGGGCTGGGTCGATTTTTATCTCGATTCCAACGATTCTCACAATTCTGTAAAGTTCTGTTCAATCTATCACCACACACAGTTCTCTACAATGAATCCTAAGCAAATCCCTCTATCAATTCCAACAACAAAGCACTTCCTAAGCAACTTCGATTTCAAGTGAGAAAACTTAGGTTTTGGAAAGAAAAACCTGGATTCCTTGTGGAGGAGCAGATTGCCGTGCGTGTTGTTGTTAGATCCTTGTTCCTTGTTGAATTTGCTTCAGTTCGGAGCCAAGAATCACTGGAAATGGTTAAGAAATGAGGATTTGGGGTTGTGGCGATTTTCCGGCGTTTTTGAGAGAGGGGAGTCGCGAGTTGAAGGTGTGAGAATGAAGAAGATCGAGTGTGAAGTCTTTATATAGGGTCGACAATTTCTGAAGAAAATCGGCCGATTTTTCAGGGCGATTTATTTGTCGGGTCGATTTTTCTCTCTGACCAAAAAAATCGGACGATTTATTTTGGCAGGTCGATCTCCAGGTCGATTTATGTTTCTGTTGAGAAAAATCGCCTTGCTCTGTTACTGAATCGGACGATCTTTTTGTGGTGGGTCGATTTTCTTCCTTGTTTTCTTGGATCTTGATGATATAACTCGATTGTGTTCCATTCTCCATGAATCTCTCAAATTTGAACCTAGTTTCCTGCGATTAATGACACGACAAACCAAGAGTGCATCGAGGAACATAAAAAGATAAAACGAAGAAACAAAACAATTAATCTATTCTAACTTAAGCGAGGGAAAGGGGGGAAAACTATACTATCATTGGGTTGCCTCCCAAGAAGCGCTTTATTTATCGTCTTTAGCTAGACGGTGTATGATGTTGTGTTCAATGGAGGAGGATAGGAGCTATCTCCTCGACCGGAGCTTCCGGTGTGTATTTCTTCAACCTTTGGCCATTGACCTTGAAATTTCCGCTTTGTTCACCCCATACTTCAACTGCACCATGGGGGAAAATTCTTTTAATCACAAAAGGTCCTGTCCAACGGGATTTGAGCTTACCTGGAAATAGACGCAGCCTTGAGTTGAATAGGAGGACTTGGTCTCCTTCCTTCAAGTCTTTCGGGATGATGTGCTTGTCATGCCAGCGCTTTGTCCGTTCCTTGTAAATCTTTGCGTTCTCATACGCATTCAGTCGGAGCTCTTCTAGCTCATTGATGTCTAAGAGCCGTTTCTCTCCGGCTTCTTTCATGTCGAAGTTGAGCCACTTGATAGCCCAATAAGCCTTGTGTTCTAGCTCTACAGGAAGATGACATGATTTACCATAAACGAGATTATAGGGAGTCGTACCTATTGGCGTTTTGAAGGCTGTCCTGTATGCCCATAGTGCATCGTCAAGCTTCATTGACCAATCTTTCCTTGTTTTAGAGACGGTTTTCTCTAAAATCCCTTTTATCTCTCTATTGGATATCTCGACTTGTCCGCTGGTTTGCGGATGGTAGGGTGTAGCTATCTTATGGGTCACCCCATACTTTGCCAATAGAGTCTCGAATCGACGGGCTGTGAAATGTGTTCCTCCGTCACTAATGATGGTTCGAGGAGTTCCGAACCTTGGGAAGATCGTCTTGTTGAGGAACTTCACCACTACCAATGCATCATTAGTAGGGGAAGCGATTGCCTCCACCCATCTTGAGACATAGTCTACGGCAAGGAGTATGTACTGGTTGCCGCATGAAGATGGGAAAGGTCCCATAAAGTCGATGCCCCATACATCAAAGATCTCTACTTCTTGTATGTTATTGAGAGGCATCTCATTCCTCCTGGATATATTACCTGTCCTTTGACAAGCATCACAAGAAACAACAAACTTTTGTACATCTTTGAAAAGTGTAGGCCAATAAAAACCGGAACGAAGTACCTTAGCACAAGTCTTGTGGGAACTAGCATGTCCACCACATGGTAGAGAATGGCAGTGTCGGATGACACTATCTATCTCGTCTTCGGGAATACATCTCCTGTAGATACCATCTGGACCTCTTTTGAATAAAAGAGGTTCGTTCCAATAGAATTGCCGGACGTCTCTAAAGAACTTCTTCTTTTGAGCATATGAAAGTCCGGGTGGAATCTCCTGACAAACAAGGTAATTTACAATGTCAGCAAACCATGGATCATTACCTTGTGATATGTGTTGAAGACACTCTTCAATTTCGTGCAGCTGCTCGTCAGGGAAGGAGTCGTCTATCGGAAGCTCATTTGACTTGTCGGTGAGCTGCGGGAGACGACTAAGGTGATCGGCGACGGAGTTCTCCGATCCTTTCTTATCACGGATCTCTAAATCGAACTCTTGCAAGAGTAAGATCCATCATAGAAGCCTTGGCTTCGCATCCTTCTTCGTGAATAAGTATCGGATTGCGGAGTGATCCGTATAGACTATCACTTTCGCACCTACAAGATAGGAACGAAATTTCTCAAATGCATATACTACGGCTAAAAGCTCCTTTTCCGTAGTTGCATAATTGTACTGAGCCTCATCTAGCGTTTTGCTAGCATAGTAGATGGCATGAGTGCGACCATCTTTCTTCTGACCAAGAACGGCTCCGATAGCGACATCGCTTGCGTCGCACATGACCTCGAAAGGAAGAGTCCAATCGGGTGGTTGAATGATTGGTGCCGAAATCAATGCTTCTTTGATCCTGCAAAAGGCATCTAGGCAATCTTTCGAGAATTCGAAAGTCGCATCTTTCATCAAAAGATTAGTCAAAGGTTTTGAAATCTTGGAAAAATCCTTTATGAATCTCCTGTAGAAGCCTGCATGTCCTAAGAAGCTTCGAATTCCTTTTACTGATGAAGGGGGTGGTAACTTCTCAATGGTTTCTATCTTTGATTGATCTACCTCTATTCCCCTTTGTGACACTAAGTGACTTAACACGATTCCTTCGGTGACCATGAAATGACACTTTTCCCAGTTTAAGACTAAGTTAGTGTCCTCACATCTCTTAAGAACTAGTGAAAGGTTATAGAGACAGTTATCAAAGGAAGAACCATATACCGAAAAATCGTCCATGAAGACTTCCATGATATTCTCTACATATTCGGAGAAGATTGCCATCATACACCTTTGGAAGGTGGCTGGAGCGTTGCATAAACCGAATGGCATTCTTCTATAAGCGAACGTACCCCATGGGCATGTAAAGGTTGTCTTCTCTTGATCATCCGGATGAATTGGTATCTGAAAGAAACCGCTATATCCATCTAAATAACAAAAGTAGGCATGTTGGGCTAACCTCTCCAACATTTGATCGATGAAAGGAAGGGGGAAGTGGTCTTTCCTCGTGGCTACGT
This sequence comes from Fagopyrum esculentum, assembly GCA_033239045.1. Lineage (NCBI taxonomy): Eukaryota > Viridiplantae > Streptophyta > Magnoliopsida > Caryophyllales > Polygonaceae > Fagopyrum > Fagopyrum esculentum. Next base: position 56,757,674 of record BSUD01000004.1, read on the forward strand.
TCAGTTTGCGGTAGTCGATGCACATTCGCCACCCTGTAACTGTCCGTGTAGGGATGAGCTCATTGTTCTTGTTGGCAACAACGGTAATGCCTCCTTTCTTGGGTACCACTTGTACCGGGCTCACCCATTTGCTATCAGAAATAGGGAAGATGATACCTGCATCAAGTAGTTTAAGGATTTCTTTCTTCACGACTTCCTTCATTGCCGGGTTTAACCGTCTTTGAGGTTGGCGTGAAGGTTTGTAATCCTCTTCCATTAGTATTTTGTGCATACATAGAGAAGGCTTTATTCCTACTAAATCATCAATGGTGTAACCTAATGCTTTCCTATGTTGCTTCAAAACATGCATGAGCTTCTCTAATTCATCATCATTCAAATTTGCATTGACTATAACTGGGTATGTGGAATTAGTGCCAAGAAATGCGTACCTTAAGTGCGTGGGAAGTTGCTTCAATTCTAGGGATGGAGGTACCTTGATTGGTGATGAATCGTGACTTTTGGATTTTGTGGAGGAGGTCTCTATAGGTGTGGGTACCTCATTATTAGATTCGGAAGTGGCTGCGGTGAAGTCCGGAGAAGCCATAGAATTACTCAGTAAATCGACCCCCACTGGAATAAATCGGTCGATCTTTTGCACGATTTTTCTTTCTGTTGGAAAAAATCGTGCTACCTCTTTCTGAATCGGGCGATTTATTGTCGTCAGGTCGATTTTAGTTTCTGTCGGAAAAAATCGTGCTACCTCTTCATAAATCGGACGGTTTATTTCTGGTAGGTCGATTTTAGTTTCTGTCGGAAAAAATCGTTCTGAATCTGCAAAAATCGGACGATCTTTTTTGTGACAGGTCGATTTTCCTCACAATTTCCGGAGTCCTCTCTAGTTCTTCAAGTTTTGCCTCTAGTTCTTCCTCCATAGCATTTAATGCTTTCACATCCTCATTGCAGTCATGTTCTACTCCTTCCTCCATGATGCTCATGCTAAGAACCTTTTGAAGGGAGTCTTTCATTAAGATCGAGCTTACTATTTCTCTAGACTCTTCTTCGTCAACAATTTCAAAAACGTCATCTTTCAAGGCTGGCTCCTTGATTAAGGAAGATAGTATGAACTCTATCTTTTCTTCACCTATGTGGAAGGATAGCTGGCCGTTCTTGCAATCCACCATACATCCGGATGTGGCGAGGAATGGTCTCCCAAGGATGATGGGAACTGGGTAATCTGCAGGTATGTCAAGAACGACAAAATCTATAGGTATGTAAAACTTACCTAGCTTTACAGGGATGTCTTCTAATATTCCCACCGGCTTAGTGGTAGAACGATCAGCCATGTAGAGTGTGATCTTCACCGGTCTAGGCTCTCCTAGACCAACTGCCTTGCAAAGAGCTAGAGGAATGATACTCACGCTTGCTCCAAGGTCACAAAGAGCATCATAGGTAGCTTCTCCCAAGGTGATGGGTATGCAAAAGGATCCTGGATCGCGGAGCTTGGGTGGCATATTCTCCGTCATGGTCTTGATGAGTTCGGATGACTCCATGCTCATCTTGACTTCACCTATATCTTCCAACTTCCTCTTGTTGGAGAGGATCTCCTTGAGGAATTTTCCGTAAGCCGGCATACCTAAAATCGCATCCATAAAAGGTATGTTAATATGGAGCTTACTCATAAGTTCAACAAACTTACCGAAATGTTTATCTAGGCGTGCTCGCGCTCTAGATTGAGGAAAAGGTAGGGGCGGCTTGTAAGCGGGAGGAGGAACATAGACTTCTTCCTTCTCTTTTGCCTCTCCTTCTTTTGTGGATGTATCAACTACTTGGGGTTGAGGGTCAACGGTTGTCTTCCCGCTCCTAGTAGTTATGGCCATAACCCTTCCTTTTGGGTTATCTTCTGTCTTGCCGGGAAGCTTCCCTTGATCTCTTGGAACTTCTCCGGCCTTGTTGAAAACTTGGTTTTCTAAAGCTTTGTGAGCTTTGTCAACCGAAGTTATGTAGCTCTCCAATCCTTGTAGCTTGCCTAGGATTGTTTCTAGCATAGGATCCGGCTTGTTTGATCCGCTTGATTGTCCCTGGCTTGTAGAAGGAGTAGAGGAAGATGGAGGTGTTAGAGCCTTTTCGGCATGTGAGTAAGGATTACCTGAACCTTGATGATTTGACCTCCAATTGTTGTTATTCGAGTTCCTATTGTTGTTGTTGTTGTTCCAATTGGAGTTTCGGTTGTTATTGTTGTTGTTGCTCCAATTGGAATTCCGGTTATCATTCCTTTGATTGTTGTCTCGCCCCATGTAGTTGGCTTCCTGCTCTTGAGTCCTTTGAAGACTCGTTTTGAGCACTTCCCTCAATTCTTTGATGTCATCTTTGAGGGAGAATATTTGTGTTTGAGCCGCTTGATTCAGCTTGGCTCCCGGATCACCTTGATTCCGGTTACTTGATTCCACCTTACGGTGGGAATACTTCTCAATCACTTGGGCTTGCTTCTCAATGAAGTCCCAAGCATCATCTTCTCTCATATCCATAAATGTGCCGCAGGATAGAGATTGGAGGTTGAATTGTGTCTCCACATCCAATCCTTTGTAGTAGATCTCTAATAATTCCAGCTTGGAAATGCCATGGTGTGGGCAATCCAACAAGAGATCTTGAAACCTTTCCCAAGATTGAAACAAGCTTTCGTTAGGTTTCATAGAAAAAGCATTTATTTTACCTCTTAATTCCGCCGTTTTGGATGGCGGAAAGAACTTGGTGAGGAATTCCGAAGACAGTTCCTCCCATGTAGATAACTTCGCAGCCGGAAGTGTTTGGTACCAAGCTAGAGCCTTGTCCTTCAAAGAGAAGAAGAACGGCTTGATCTTAAAGTTGCTTGTAGTAGCCTTCTTCGGCTTCATAGTCTCCATGAGAATCTCAAAATTCTGCAAGTGTTGATGCGGAGATTCAGTACTTGCCCCGCCATATTGACTTTGGCGAACCATAGTAATGACTTGTGGTGAGAAGCTAAACTCCTGGATGTCTTCAGCTCCAAAATCCACACCTAAACGGCGCGGTTGCTGAATAGGATCCATCCGTTGCCCCAAAGTTCGGGGTCTATCTTCGTTATTAGCAGCTCTAACATTCCTAGTCGTAATGCGAGGGACGACCTTAGGTGTTGGAGTGTTTCGGTTAGGACGAAGTGATGGGTCAATCTCTTCAAGTTCCGGCATATCCGGATCAATCTCGTCATCATCGGACGAGTCATCTCGAATGGACTTAGTCGGTGTTTTGACTTTCTTCTTCTTGGAGGTGTTCGACTCCAACTTCATGTCCAAAATCATAGCTCTTAGTTCATCAATTTGAAATTGATGACTTATTTCAGCTTCCTTTCGAGCCTTCTCACTCAGTTGGAGTTGGCGTTGAGCTTCGTTTAATTCAGCTTTGTAGTTTCTCTCATCGTTTTCGGCCATTTTCTTCTCCTTCAACTTTCTCCTCAAAGTTCTTTCTAATTCGGGGTCGAAAGGAATTAGATCTTTAGTGGATCTAGTCCTTCGCATATACCTAAAGAACCTACAAGGATCACTCAAGTAGACTAATCAAATCACAAGAGAAAGAGCTCTCAAGCTAGACAATCGAAAACCGGATTCGATCTAGACCAAATCCCCGGCAACGGCGCCAAAAACTTGTTCGCTCAAAAGGGTGTGCGTCAAAGTCTTAAATTTATATCTAGAACTCAAAAGCAAAGCGAACCCGCAGTGTACGGATCGGCTGTAGAAAGGTAAGAATTCCAGAGTCGAACTCAGGGATTTGGTGAGAATAAATTCGAATTTCAATTATCTAGCTAAAAATGCAAAAGCTTTTGTGATCAAATAAGAGGGGAATGATTCCAAGGATTCAAGTATCCGATTTAGACTTTCGATTCAAGACACTTCTATAGATTTAGGACAGAATTTATATTACCAAGATTAAACGTTCAAAAGTAGGGTTCGTACGATGAAGTTCCGAAACCTATATGACTAATCTATAGGTTCTCTCTATAAGGGTTGTTGAGGCTGCAATATAGACAGATCTAAAGATAAGAATTATGATCAAACTAACTATCTAATACTCCAGGATATGACTCTCCAAAGTAAAGATTAGGAAGGACATTTAATTTCTTAATAAAGGATGATGAGTCTCTTTATTACCCAAATTCTTGCAATCTTTATCTATTAAATATAGAAAGAGGTTTGAAGTGTCTTCATACATTCAATTAGAGGATAGAAAGGTTAATCAAGATTTGGGTTTAGGCAAGGATTGGTTTTGATTAAAGATTAATTCAATTAAAGTTCGTCAGAAGAATAAATCGCCCTGTTCATAAGAAAATCGGCCGATTTTCCTCAAGAACAGCCCGATTTTCCTGTTTGTCGCAAAACCAAAATCTAAACTCTCAGGGTCCTAATGTTTGAATGAGTTCAATCTATCATCATCTAAGCCTTAATCATCAACTATTCTCCCCAGAATCACAATGGTTTTAGCCGACCATTTTCAAAATCGAATCAAATTAATTCTTGAGTGAAAAATCGCAAAGAAACCAAATCTTGAACGAATAATTCAATAACTCGTCAAATCTGTAAACAAATGTCAATTCTACTCAATGTATCTCTTAAACAACTCAGTAATGTGTTCACAAATCACAACCAAAACAATGGAACAGAGAAATCTCACAATCAAAGATCAAGAATGACTTTCCGGTAAAAGCTCTTCAATCTCTCTCCAAGAATCCTTGATTTCTCACAAACCTGTAAAGATTCTCCCGTGCAACCCCCTCGTTTTCGTTCGTAGGGTTCTCCTCTATAGTTTCTTGCAGATGGGCCGTTTGGAAAAACTCCTCTTTAGCCCAAATTAATTGGGCTTTATGTCGTCTTTTCATTTGGCTGAATCGTGAAGAAAATCGACCTAGTCGATTTAGGTGCAAAATCGTTCAATTTCATCCTATAAAAATCGTCCGATTTTTATATCTGTTGGCACGATTTTCTTCAACAGAAAGTGTTCTTCTTTTGCTTCGTCTCTTATGCTTCTCTTTTGTAATTCCTTAGCTCTTTGTGATCCTTCAAAGGCTCCTTTAGCTTCCTTAGCATCCTTGGATGCTTCTTGCTCCATTATTGCTTCCAATTCAACTCTATTTACCTGTAATTCATCAAAATCTCGTGTAGACCTCTATTTCCGGCAATTGATTGAATAGAACATAAAAGGTATGCAAAATCCCTCTAAATGCAAGGTAAATAGAGATAATGTGCTGCAATATGCATGAATATGATGATACATAATTCATGTCATCAGTCTTCTTGGGCTATTCCGTCCTGACATTTACACATACACGCAAAGTAACAACAAACTTGTGATTTTAGTGAAAACAAAAGCGCCTTACTTGTTTTCTCTCACACTCACACTCTATTGTGATATTGCAAGTTAATTTGATGTAATTGCCTTTTCATGAATTAATACTCCTTTAAAATCAATGACTTGATCTCAACTAGAACTCCTTGAATGACTCAAGTAGTCAACTTGGTTCGGCAAAGGTTCTTGTGTTGCGAGATAGTTAAGGAACTCATGTTGGAAGCCTCTTCACACAATTGACATAAAGTAGAAGGAATATTGCAAGTAGACACAACTAGTATGATCGAAAGTATAGATACCAACTAATACACCCAAAGATATTGACTCAATGTGTTTAGAGTAGAAAAAGGCTAGAAAAAGGCACACAAGAGATTAATGACAAAGAATTGCGTACCTTGAATCTATGTAGTTGGAAAGAGAGATAGCCAGGTTTGGTTTCGATCTCGACTGGGCAAATCTCGGTCAAAATTATGAAATATCGGATGAGATTATCTCAGGTTGGGCGATATCGATATTATATGGTCAGCTAAGGCTAAGAATTGGGTCAATGATGGTATAAACTTCTTTTCTGATTCTACTCTTGCACAGGGTGCACTTGGATTCTTCAAATTATGCCTCAATTTTCTCGAAAAATTCGCAACAGTAGCAAATCTCGGTTGATATTTTGCAGTATCTGGCCGAGATTGTCGATGCGCCAATGAACGACGACAATGAGTAATATGATCTGATCTTTTGCTACAGGTGGGGAGGGGCGAATATATATTTGTTGAAAAAGATATTCGGTTAGGATTGAATGGATATGATAAGATCTTACCTACTAGATAAGATCTCAGCAATAATATCTTGTATATCTCCTTTCTCCTTAAATTAGCAGTTGTATATTTATTAGATTTGACTCAAATGCATAAATATATGATCATTAATGGGATACAGAAAATTTATGAAACTTGGGGAACAAGTAACGTAAAATCTCGACTTTATGCTTAAGCAAAATTTCGGTAAGGACGGGTGAGGTTTTGTTTGAGGATAATGGCTGACTTTGTGTTTGGATATGGCGTTTCTCTCTTCTCCAATAGACATAAGTCAACGCACGTTAAAATCAATTAATCTCGCAATCATAATCGCAACAAGAAAAGACTCAATTTTTATAAGACTAAAATATAAAAAAAAGACTCAAACCTGAGACGGACTTCAATCGATTGAGCTGTGATATCACATTGATGAGGGGTTAAAGCCGCAGTTTCCGATCTAGATTGAAAGTCCACAAACTATCTCATAGAACGAATCACGTGCGAGATTTTGGGTACGGGCCGAGATTTATGGAAACGCGAACAAAAGAACAAGAGTTTGATGGAATGATAATGGATAGATAAGAAGATGATAATATGGAATGAAATTGATGGAAATATAGGAAGATCTGAACCAAGGTATTCTCGCAAATAACCTTGACCAATTATGTATCAAAACCCCTTAACTAAGAGCTTACCTTAACCCTCCCTTCTTTAACCTTACACAAGCCTTCTAAATAAGAAAAGCGCAAGGAGGGACTAGAATTGACAAGGATCACCAACCTTTAAGAAGATTAACACACAAGCACAATCTAGCAAGGACCCACAACGATTCAATCAAAGGCTCACTATTTTGATTGAATAGGAATGAATAAAACCCAAACTTTGTAAGCAAAGCAGCGACATCACACAATATTGTGGAAATAATAATCAAATCAATCTACATAATAACCTCACCCTCTAAGCCTATTTATAGGGTCGATTCTCCTAAAAAGATAAAAAAATCTAAATAAAAGATAATCCTAAAATATAAGATCAAAAATTCAACAAATACCTTTAGAATGTTTAGAGCTTTTAAGGTATTAAAATAATAACAAAATAACTACAACTAATAAGATCACAAGTGAATCTTATGTGTCTCGACATGCACCAAATCGCTAAAACTCTTTCCTCATCCTAGCCACCTTCTATGCTTGCTTGATCATCTTGGTCTTTGTATGGTCCTTCCATAGTAGCCAACAATGTCACTAAAGATGACTTGAGTATGGGTGAAGTCTTGTTAAGTGTACATGTTGCCAATAAGCTAGCAACTTCTTCATGGATGCTCTTTGTTGTTGCTCTAGCGATAGTTCCTTCCATGATGGGGCTCAAAGATGATGTGGTTGTGTTCTCCTTCAATACATTGGTCCTTGATCTTGTGATTGGTCCTTGAGGTTGTGTTGGGATGGTCCCTCATCAGAAGCGCTCTCTTCTGAAAACCCTAACACTCAGATACCTCAACCCACCATCCAAATTCAGCCAAAGCTCCCCCAAAAACCCTAGCCCCTAAACACATATAGATCTATCCTATATCGATCTAAATGGTAAACTGGGATAAGAATCAAGATCTCCCTTCAACAAAAAAAGATATGTGGAGGACGACTTAGCAAGACGAAAATCTGTGGTAGCCAAATGGATGTTGCTCTCACAGAGCAAGGGGAAGAAGAAGAAGAAGAAGAAGAAGAAAAGGTAGAAAACATCTGAGAAGATGTGCAACCAACAACGAAGGTGCCTATGGTTGGGAAGTATGGGTCGAAGTTCCCAAATTTGTACGAACTATTTCGAGCTTTTCATCTCTGAATGGCCTCGAAGAGAGCTTCAATGGTGGTGTATAGATCAGTAAGGATAAATGATGTGATCCCCGAGAGCCCCAACATTAAGCCAAAAATGCTCACTCCGAGCGTGGTCAAGTTAAGTCATATTCCGCTCGATCCGGCTAAGTTGTCAACTTTATGCACTCTCTGTAAAATGCCTATATCTGGAGCTGCGTTTGGATTTAGAGGACCCACAAGTACTGCTTTCGAAGGTATTTTCAAGATCTACAACTTTGTAGTTTATGATAAGTCGAGATATCAAAAGAAAGAGGGTGAAAATGACCCGACAATGCAACAACGTTTATACTTGTGTGGACTTTTGACCAAGATCATGCATGGACGCATGCAAGGTGGATATCAAGCACACATGCAGGACCAATTCAGCCCATATTCCATCCATCAAGACAAGTCCGACTATTTCCCTTCTGCGCCATAAAAGAAGCCCAAGTTGCATTGAATCAAGTCTCGTTCAACTCTTCGTATTTCCCGCTTTAATTAGCTGCCATGAATCAAGTCCCGCTAAACTCTTCGTATTTCCCGCTTTGTTATTTATTGCCTTTTCTTTTATTTAATTGTATTTGATTGATTTTCTATCCCTATATAAGGGACCTCCAACCATGTAATTTGACAAGTTGAAGTTGAATGAAAGAGAGTATTTCTAAAACGTTTTGTTGGTTTTTTTCAATATCATCCCGAAATCTAGGTGAGAGGCTTAGTTTTCACAACCTTTGGTGAGATGCTAAAGGAGTTGTCCTAGTGAGAGGCAAAGACAACGAAGTTTTGTCAAACCCGGAGTGCAATTTCGAGGGTGAAGCGTTCGATTTGAGGGATTCCCGAAGTGAGATTCGGAGGGAGTTTGCTCATCATATCCGGATTTCGATCCTTCAAATCCATTCATCTTCATCTCGTTCATACCGTTTGAGTCAAGTGGAATCGTACCGCCGGCCCTTCGTGTTTGAGGCGATCTCGATCACATCAATAAATCTCAACGCTCTCAAGGATATCTACTGTTTCAACAAGATGGATCAACAATATCAGTTTTGAAGCAAATAAGGGAATCACCTAGTCACATGAAACTCTTTCCGAATCATAAATCCTTGCCTTTTCTATGCAATATTGAACTAGTTAGACCTGTTCCAATCCAGGCAGCCCGCTTGCCCGGAAAAATGGGCGGGTATGAATAGAAGAAGAGACCCGACCGGGCCAAATAGCCCGGCCCGGCGGCCGGTTAAAAAATATATATTTATATATTATATTGTATTTATCATAAATATTAAGTATAAATATAATTATTTAGTGTAATTATAATAAATTTAATATATTTTACATAAACATCTTAAATATAATATGTATTTTTTAAAAAAATTATTTTAAAAACATTTTTTTAAATATGTTTTTTAAAAAAATTAAAATTTGGGTATATGATTAAGAACATGGATAGGTTGAACATTGATATTAAAGAACCTTTCATGTTGATTTTGATTTATGGAATCTCTAGAGAAAGAAAGAACAAACATACACATATTAAAGCACATAAATTATTAGTAGACTGATACATAGTCGTATCTACTACAATGATAAATATTGTTTGATCTTTCACCACCGATCAATTTTGATTAACTCAAGAAAAAACCTCATGTGTTCTTCTAGAACAAATAGCATCTTAAATTTCTTTGATATGATTAAGAACATGGATAGGTTGAACATTAATATTCATGAATTTATATGCATTTGGTGTCTACTGGCTTCTTTCTCGAATTATTGTGGGCTGAAGAACACAAGGAAAATGGCGGTTTTGTACACAAAAGAAAAACAAGGACCATCATGTAGGACCATCATGTTAGACCAACAACTGAAGGTACTAATTGTCAAAGAAAAAACAATAGACAACACAAAAATCGACTCAAGCATAATTCAGAACTGTAAGTTTGCTTCTACCAAAGCATATATAGTTGATAGCAATTCACATCATTTCCTTGCTATTATTGATGATAAGAACATTTCAATTTCTTGTTGTAGAACAAAGTTGAACAATCTTAGAAATCATTAAATGAAATGCTACATATTAGACTTGAGAAACAAGTCAGATCCTTGATTAAGGAAACTCGTTCGTGGGAGATGTGACGAATATGGAGATAAGGGAGAAGTTGATTGGGAACAAAAACGAACAACAACCTCTCGGATGTCAAGAAGCGACAAATTATTATGATGATGTGTACCTCTTTATTTCCACAATTAGAACTAAACTTTTGTTGAATAAGTGCCCATTTATTTCCCAATTTGTGTTTTGTGTCTTGGTAGCTATTGTTATCCGGGTAAGACCCACGCATGACTGGAACTCTTTCGAAGCAAGACTAAAGCATAGCAGGAATAATCTTACAGGATGATAACAAAGAAAAACATACTCGATGTAGTGACTAAAACCAGATGATTGATTGAAGACAAAATAAGTAGACCTAAGTCTGATATGAACAACTAGGTGTTGAACACCAATATTATGTGATGCCTCTTAGGTGTTGTATGTATAAACATTAATGTGATTTTGTATTTGCAAATGAAAACAAAACGTGAAGAAACAAGATTCATTTCTTTAGATCTTGAACAAACTCTCCATTTTCTAGTGTTACAACTAGATATTCTTGAGGAAAATCAGCAACAGGTTGTTGTCTGTAAGGCAGTTGGTATATGGTGCTCAGGGAATTGTTGTTACATACGCACGTTATGTGCAAAACTGGAGCAATCCCAATATACCGATGGCCGTGGATCGAAAAATCTCCCCATCAAAAAAGAAATTTTGTTGCCTCCCTCAACATGTTTTGACTTTGCTACGAAACTCGCGATCCTACATATCAAAAACAAGCAAAATAGACGAGGTAACAAGAGCAAACCGAATAGACAATACGCATATTGTGTTAAAATGAGAAATCAATAGAATAACGGATGTAGGAAAAGGCTACGTACAAAAAACTATATGAGCACCAAAAAACCAGTCAAGGGGAGGAGCTCGTGTGACTACAATATACGGAAATATACAATGAACTACAAACCCAACCTGGGTAGCAAAACTAGTAATAAGCGGACTATACCAAACGGACGAATGCTCTTAAGGCAAGAATAAAAAACATGGGTACTTTCCTTTCTTTGGTACTCAGAAACGTAGTGATCTCACTTTTCCAAGCGCTTTCACTAAGAACAAATTTAATCTAAATGAAAACATTTCAATTATAGAGAAAATAATTATTGATGAATACAGGGTAGGAGTAAAGGGACCGATACCACCTATCACCAATTATAATCTATAGATAAAGATCGCATTCTAGAAGTGTAGGGGTTTGAAGAAAAAGAATTTTTGGACTAACATCAACATTACATGTAGGAACGAACACATTTAAATGATAATGTTGGCTGAAACTAAAGTCAAGTCAGAACTAGAAGAAACAACGTACTTGGCAAAACGCTGGTTTTGATAGAATATTTTTTATTCCGGCTATGAGATATGTCGGGGGTCTTTGTCTCGTATGGAAGGAATATCAACTAAAAGACGAAAATTTAAAATTGTCAAACCGTATGACAAACTCCTAATAGTTAATGTAACGCCCCAATTTTAGGCGCGTTTGCGATATTTATTTTTGCGCCTTTTATCGATATTTTATTACCTTAGATATTTTTATTAAAAATATTTTACAACATAAATTATCCTTTCCGAATATAAATATATTTTGGATACGTCCTTTCATATCCGTACTATTAATTGCAGAAAAAGTCGGGAAGTTTTCTGATTCGGAAATTCCGTTCCGAGTGCCTTTTGATCGAGTTTACTCTATCACTCTTTTCCTTTTTATTATATATAATTTGTTTTCCTTTTTTTTCTTCTTCTTTTATTTTCTATTTTTCCTTTCCCCCCTTTCTTCCAAAGCGTGATGTCTGGTTGTTGCGCTGAAATCGACCCCGCTGCGCTGAAACCCGACATCTTGGCACCTGCAATACCGCCCAGCCTACGATCACCTCCATCACCCACCTCCTATCTCCCTCAACTCGTTGTGAACTCTCTTCCCTGCACCCTCATTTCTCGCCCATATCTCCCTCCTCTCAATTTCAAACTCCCCTCTGTTTCTCCATCTCTACAAAACAACACATGCGCACCTTTTGCTGCTACAAAATTACCAGGAAGTCGCCGTCTCGCCGTCGCTTAGAGCTGCAACCGCCAGACTGGATGTAACACCCCAAATCCGCAGGACTCGGAATGTCACATTGGGCTAGGATCTCACAGTGGATCCTGACCCTAGCTTGAAAACATTTTCACTAGACCTTACAACATGGCATTGACAGGTAGAAAACAAATACATTAAACTGTACAAATTGTACAACGAAAAGGCCAACAAAATCATAGCCGAGTATAAAGCAACATCCTCACATAAAAGGTATACAAAATATCATCCTCACGCAAGAGGGAAACATAAACAACCCCAAAAGCCATAACCCCTAATGTACAAGAGTCCTCAGCCTGTCACCCTGCCAGATCACTCAACAACACGTCTATCCTACAAGGCATCTACAACATGGTATGAAACCATTAGCTAACCATATAAATATAAGGTAATCCATAAGCACAAGCACAATCATGAAAGATAAACACATAGGCATGCTATCACACATTTACCTATTTTATCATCTTTATATAATAGTCATTCACTCAAATCGTATATATATAGGTAGATGAAACTATGTGACACGAGGACCGTATCATCCTCGCCTCTGGGCCTGCTAGCCATCTGGAAATAGTGTTGGTCACACATCCCGTGTACCCTATTGGAGTGGATTGCGCCCTTCCTATATACTAGGTGGCCTGACATCAGAGAACCTCCCAGACTCCACGGAGGGATGAAAGGGAAAGGCTATTACAGCCACGCATACGGGGCAATAAATAAAACATAGATCGGTAATAAACGACATCGTATGCTATCATAGAAAACACAAAACACACACACCACTCATGCAAACACCCAATATAATAATGGTAGCTAAGTAAGTCCTATGGACTTACCTCAACCTCGTACAACACAACCACGATCAACCTCCAATCTTGAGAGGGACACTACCTAATAACAAGACATAGAGATGTATCAATCTCCTATCAATCAAAGGGGTCACACCTAGACCAAAGGGATCCATAGGATCATCCTCAACCTAAACCTCACAACCTATAATCCTCAAAAGCCGTACAAGGCATAACATGATCATAGCATCATTATATAATCTCATCTATACCTAGCATGGTACTACACACTCTCAGTAGGAAAGGAAGAGGCAATGCCATCCATAGGTAAGCCCAGAAGTAAGACACACCTACAGAACCAGGAGCAAGGTCAAGCTGGTGTAGGTGGCCACGGGGCGGCTGGAAGGTGGCGTAGGGGCGGTGACAAGGTGGCACTAGGATGGCTGCAAGGTGGCGCAGGGGCGGCTGGTGTGTAGAGGGCCCACTTTCAGCTCCTCTTCTCTTCTTCACTCGAATCTCTTCACTCCTTCTTCAGCCAGTAACCAAGCCCATACATAAACATACATATATACATCAAATGAAGTCAATCAAGGTTGCCACAAGATCAAACTTGTGGAACCTAAGCTATGGATGAAGAAAAGAAGGAAAGAAGCAAGATAAGAAGAGATGGAGGAAGGACTCATCAAGCTAAACCTAAACAGAGGAAAGAACCTCACCAAAACCTCAAGGCTAGCTTAATCACAAGCACAACATCATCAACAATCATCATCATCAGCATCGGCAATCAAAGCCACACTCAAACTAACACAACTCAACAAGTATCCAAGAAGATCAAGAAAGAGATCAAAGGAGGGAATGAGAAGAAGATGAAGCTATGGAAGATGAACTAAACCCTCATCAGGAAGTAAAGGTGGCTTATATAAGAAGCCAGCCCAAAAGCATGAGTCAAGAGTCAACAAAGACGGCTGCAGCACACCCTAAACCGCAGGGGCACTAATGGAGGCGCAGGTGCGGCCCAAGCAAACCGTAGGGGCGGCCTTTGGGTCACGCAGGGGCGGATCAAGAACAATCTGGGTCCTCAACAGTCAGCACTCACTCTCAGCAACTCAGCAACTGAGGCTCTTACACTAGAGCCCCACCTCGCCTCGACCCACCGACTCCAGTGAAGGGCCCATTACAGCCTTCTCTTTCACGCACCGCCTATGCTCCCCTATCCCCCACCGGTGAAGCTTCGCACCCACCGGAGAAGGCGCCCTTGTCGCCTTGCCCTTACCGGAGATCTGGAGCTCCCCCTCTCTCCACCAAATCCACGCCTCCAGTGCAGCCTTCCTTCCCCCTTCTTCTCTCTCTTCCTCTCTGTCCGCCACTGCCGCCAAGGAGAAGGACCGCCTTCCCGCCAAATTCACCGCTCCTTCTCCCGCCTACGCCGCTGCCTCTCTTTCCGGTCTCTCTCCTCGCCTCGCTTGCCGAAGATTGAAGCTACGCCACCCTGTCTTCCTCTTCGCGTGACTGCTCCTTAAATTGGTGAACAGAGACCCTTCTTCAACTTGAGCGGGCGCCCCTCTATATATGTGTAATTGCAATATTTTCCTATAATTCCATTTTACGTTTTTGGCCACAGTTTTAGTATTTTAGCAATTATATCCCTGCATATTTATTTACATATCATGGCCAAAGTTCTATTTACATAAAATGAACCAAGCTTTTGAAATTACATATTTTTCCCCGAAAAGGTTGTTGCGGATTATGACCCATGTGAATATAATTATATTATTGCCCCGAAAAAATGTTTAAGCGGTTTTTAACCTTGATTTTGAAAATGGATTTTACCTTTGATTTTATATATGTTATATATTTCGTTCAAATTTAGCACATAAGCTAAAGTTGCTTAGCTTTGGTTTTAGGTCCGGGAGCGCCCGATATAGACCAAAGAATCCATATCGACTTCCATATATCGTCATTCTTCTTTTGAGGCCATGTGAGTACCCTCTTCCCCGAGCTTATGATCTTATCTCGATCTTGTTATGTTTAGTATTAGTATCATGCTAGGTTGGATCTAACATAGCTTAAAGTGAATACCAAGTAGTGGTTTGGACCTTAGGTGAGTTTTGAGGATTTTTTATTGTTGTAAGACGTTGAGTGTTTGGTTGATCTTGTGAGTATCTGAGGCTTGAGGTTGTGGATATATGGTTGTCGAGATTATGGGCTAGAATAAGCTTATCCTAGCATGGTGTTGATATCGTTGGGTTTATTTGGACTAGGTACGTTTATCCTAGTATGTGTTATGGTTTATGATCTTGCAAGATCATTGGGACTAGATTTCTAAGGACTTCTAGCATGTGAGAGAGATGTTGATTGTGTGCCTTGTTTTGACCAAACGTTGAGTGCCTTCCTACGGGAAGTTGAGAGCGGTGGTTAGCGGGATTATCTTTGGGACGAGGTAAGTCTCCGGACTTACTTAGCTCGTATTCCTTGTATTAGCATTGATGTGTGTTTGGTGGTTTGTGTTTATTGTTTATGTTATAACAACTAAACCGGAAATAGGATTACCGAGCTTTATATATTATTTGGCCCAAGTGTATGATAATGGGTGGTGACAACTTGTCTAGCTCCCGCGAGAGCTAGGAGGTTCTTGGCGACTATCCCGTGTTGGTAGACGATCGGATACATCAGTACCATGTACCATGCCATGCCGGTAAGTAAGGAGCGAGGCGAGTTTCGGTGACTCTCGTGTCACAACCTAAGTTTTATTAGAACGGGATATGACTTAATAATAATAAGATAATAAACCGGACTTGTGTGCTTTGGAGTGTATTGGGTGTTTATGATGATTGACTTGTGTTTGTGCCTTTCACCTTGATTCTAATGCCTCGAATATTAGCTAACGAATTTAGACCGATTGTTGTAGATTGCCTCGCAGGTTAGGAATGCGGCCGAGAGATCCGGAAGAATGGGTAGCCGGGGTTCCGTACATTTTAGGAGGGGTTTGGTTGAAGTCGTGTTTGGGTATTGTTTCTTGTATACTGTTATGTATTTGATGTTCGAGTCTATCGAGTTGATAACTCGGCTGAAGTTTGTCTTTTGTTTATTTCTGGGGAATATATCATTTGCATAAAAATGTATTTTTGTTTTGGCCTTTATTTGTGTCTTGTTGCAAGATCCGGTAAAATTGTTGTCAGGCTAAGGGTCAGAACCCATTGCGAGGCCCCACCTCGTAGCATCCCGAGTCCCGCGGATTCGAGGTGTTACAAAATGGTATTAGAGTCCTATATTGACAACAATGGCACTAACAATCTTCTAAAGGTCGGATGAGGAATAAATAGAACCAACACGGGTTCTGACTTTTCGTTTTCAAAATCACATCATGAGTCGGGCTTAGAATGTACGGACCACCACTCCTTCCGCGGATCTCGACAGCTTAGTTTATTGGATTTCGATATATATATATATATATATATATATATATATATATATATATATATATATATATATATATATATGTGTGTGTGTGTGTAAATATGTATAGTATATGTGGATTGTAGTTGCTCGATGGATGTGATTTATACGTATAGTTATATATGTGGACTATTGTACATGTTTGGATCTTGTATTGTTGTAATGGCATGCCGGATATGTTATATTAGTAGTTATGTGGACATAGGACTTGTATAGTCTTATATGCGTATACTAAATATATAGTAGCATATGGAGATATGACTAATAGAAAAGGTGATAGTATGATATCGTCACCTTTATAACGACGTTGATGACTTGAGATAGCGTTCATACGTGGAGGAGTACGCTCAAGTATCGAGTTGAGCATTTCCTGCTGACAAGCACCATGACGTTTATCGGATTCCATTAAAAGGATGTCGAAGAGGAGGAGTAGAGATGACGTAAACGAAGGACAACCAAGTAAAAGAAAACTCGAGATAACTTAAGAGGAACCAAGATGGAAGCAACGAGCCCAATAGAGATAACGTAAACGAAGGACAACGAGCCCAATAGAGATAATAAACTTAAGTTCTTCGAGAAGACGCGTGGACAACTAAAGATGTGGATCGAAGAGGAGATGTGTACACTCTAGCTAGGTTAGATGTGGTATTCCTTCAAGACATAAAGTTTTCAATAGGTTCTCCTAAGTATGGGAGTCAATATGAAAAGAGTGGTCAAACAATTGTGAAAGATTGACGAGAACCGTAAGCTAAGCGTGCAAAGGAACTAAAGAGCGACGTAACGGTTTTTGAAAGAGCTTAAGCGGGAGATTTCTTCGGAAATACGAGAGTTACGAGGAGGACTACATGGTGAAAGTTCATATAGTATAATTACCTAGTGGAGTCAATCATTTTCCGTCATTGTGATGAGAATGAGCAACACTAAGGAGGAGGAAGTGTGTGTAAATAATGATCTTCAGAAGATGAAAGATGAAACAAGGGGTTTGGATTGAAAGGCTCAAGTTACCAACCAAGAGAAGAGAGAGTGGTTACTAACGATAGAGGTGTGGGGAAGATGCATTTACAAGATATTATGAAGAACGGTTAAGCCTATGAAGTTGGGTCATATGAAACGAAAGAGTTAGGGAGGTATAGTTATCTTATAGAAGCGGAAGGAAGAGGGGAGCTTAATAGGAGCTAACGGAGTTGGAAGTAGAGTAAATTGAGCTAGTGAAGTTTAAGAGAGAGTAATCGAGAGGGGTATCCTTCAGGAGTATGGTAATACGGAAGTATGGTCGGAGGGTAAGTCATTGATCTTAGAGAGGGTCATCAACGAGTTAATCGGTGACCACCGAGGGTGTACAGGTGCGGATTGTATACTGGTGACTGTAGGAGGGAAGAGTAACCCAGGATGTGAGATCATGAAGAAGGGGAAAAAGAACTGGAACATTCGTGGTGGTTGAATGTTAGTAATAGGAGGTGTATTAACGGAAGCATAAACGTTTTAATCAAGTAACATCTTATCGATTCTAACAAGTGGTGGTAACGTATCTTGTGGAGGGATGGTGACGATTTGGTACGACCTTCTTAGGTCCTTCTTAGTTCATGAGGGTTGTTATATGGAGAAATGACACGGATCAAGGTAAAGCAAATTGGAAGGACGAAGAGGAAGGTGAATCTTCTATAGTTGTTGTGCGGAAAGAGGGTATATATAAGGGGAGGTATGATATGTTTGTTCTAAGGTTATGGATGTCATGTTTTCACGAGCCAATATAAGTCAAGGTTTTTGTGACTCGTGTGGCGAAGCCACAGTGGCTATGACGTGAAACAAGGAATATGGATTGGGACAACGCTGCAAGCTTAGGGTTATGATGTTAGTGCTTGGTGGAGTCATGAATGGATCTTCCAAAGTTATGGTTAGGGAATTTTGCCTAAAGGCATACTGTCACAGTTGTGAAGTTGCTCATAGAATATCAAGACGTGCATAAGGTGACCAACAAGAGTAAGAGAAAACTGAGGTTTTGAAATTTGAAGTCGATATGAGACGTACAAGTAGTACATGAAAGATTGAGGTTAGAGCCTCTATTGTCAGTTCGACGTTGCATAAGGAAATGAAGTGTAAGGTTCCACACCTACTTGAAGAAAGGATATCTATAGTGAAAACTGATGTGGGATACGGAGAGCTCCTCCAATAGGTTGGGATGTCCGAGGAAGCGAAGGAGATTGCATCGATTTGTTATAAGGCATGAACGTTCTTGTAGTTAAGACCTTTGTGACTGAACACATGCGCGAGATGAAGAGATGTTAGTATCGCCATCCTTTTGAAGTGAGAAGAGGGATTAAGTTGAATGATTGTTTACCCAAGGCTTCAAGAGTCGGAAGACTCGAGCCAGTTCCACGAGTTCAAGAGATGAAGGATTTGTGAAAGAAGATTTTCGACATTGTACCTACGGATGGAACATTACACGTGTGGAAGGATGTCACCCCAACAGATTGGGGTGGACCACCTGTCAAGCGTAGGACCAAGTTGTGTTAGTTATTATGATATGTGATTGATGGAGAAAGAGGGAACCCAAGATAGAACAATTCCCAATGCATCGGAAGGTGGATTTCACCATTAAGCTTGATTTGAAGTTCTTATTATAAGTATATCTTCAATTCTTGATTTGAAGTTCATGTTGGGATACATCTTGAATTCTTGATTTGAAGTTATTATAGAGGACACCAGTTTGCAAGGAGAGAGACGGTTATCTCCGTTTGTACATTGATTACCATAAGTTGAACATGATGAAAATAAAGGGCAAGTATCCCTTACAATGAATGAAAGATCTACTCGATCAGTTGCAAGGGTCGGTAGTCTCTTCTAAGATTAATTAAGATTTTATTGTCACCGTTTGAGAATTCGAGACTGGATATTGCCAACACGGCACTTTGGGACCCACCAGGGTCACTACGAGTAGTAGTTACTCCACATGGGCTTACTGATGCCCGGATAAGATACTTTGGATCTACTCTTGGAAAAGAGAGGAAGTGTTTGACAAGTTGTCTCGGGATAGCAAGCCCCGAGAGATGTGAAAGAAGTGACAAGTTTCTTAGATGTGCTAAGCATTACCAGATTTGTGAAGAGAGAAGTTGTAAAACACCAATTATGGTATCCTCTGGATGACAACGAAGTATTGAATAGGACGAAGAATTGACAATAGAGTTGTTGAGAGTTAAGAGGAGACTCATTGGAGCATTTGTTTTGAAATTGCCTCGAGATATGATTAGTTTGAAGTGTACAAGTGATTCTCCAAGACAAAGTCTTGATTAAGTATTGAGGAAAGATGTAAGAGTAATAACATATGTGCCTCATTAGTAGAAGCAGGTGTGAAGTAAAGTACTTCTGTCGTTACTTGGAATTGCAACAAGAATTGAGGAAACGTAACATCAAAGTTTGGTTTGAAAAGAACCAGAACCAATGGTGTAAATTGGAAGTTCGATCTTCTTTGATAGAGAAATCAAAGAGAAACCTAATAGAAATGGTGCATTGAGAAAGACCAAAGACGGAAGTTGAGTTGCTGATATATCGGACCTTCTTGATATCTTAGTGCAAGTTGGGAAAGTGGTTTACTGGTTGACGTGACCGTCGAGAGTAGAGGATGTTCGCCCGGTGTTTCATTGGTATCAATCGAGAGAGTACATACATGACTCGAGACACGTTGTTAGTCATGATGATCTAGTGGTAAACGAGGAACCGATGAGATTAACTTGAAGGCGTAGGATAGTATATTTGGTTGAGTTTTACGTTGAGCTAGTAGCATTGATAAAATCGACGAGATAGACCTAGTTCTTCCCTTGGTTGAGTTATGTGCATGTGTAATGTTATTTGTAGTTTGTGCCCTGTACGGGAATGTGCTATATGACCTGATATATCTTGCGGTGGTAATTGAGTAGTATGGGTGTATAGATTAGAAGGTTTAAGCCTCCTTAGTTTGAGAATTCATACCTCGGCCTCAGAGACCGAGAAGTTCGACGCATAAAAGGTTTCGGGACGAAACTTGTTTTTAGGGGATCAGATATAACGCCCGAATTTTAGGCGCGTTTGCGATATTTATTTTTGTAGCTTTTATCGATATTTTATTAGCTTAAAAAAATTTTCAAAAATATTTTACGACTTAAATTGTCCTTTCCAAATATAAATATATATTGGATACGTCCTTTCATATCCGTACTATTAATTGCGGAAAAAGTCAGAAAGTTTTCTGATTCGGAAATTCCGATCCGAGTGCCTTTTGATCGAGTTTACTTTATTACTCTGTTCCTTTTTATTATATTATTTATTTTCCTTATTTTTTTTTTCTTCTTTTATTTTCTATTTTTCCTTTTCCCCCTTTCTTCCCAAGCGTGATGTCTGGCCGCTACGCTGAAATCGACCCCTCGCTTCCTCCCCTTTGCGAGCCCTACAACCCGACCTCTTGGCACCTACAATACCGCCCAACCTACGATCACCTCCATCACCCAGCTCCTATCTCTCTCAACTCGTTGTGAACTCTCTTCCCTGCACCCTCATTTCTCGCCACCATCTCCCTACTCTCAATCTCAAACTCCCCTCTGTTCCTCCATCTCTACAAAACAACAGCACAGGCCCACCTTTTGCTACTACAAAATTACTAGGAAGCCGCCGTCGCCGAGAGCTGCAACCGGTGGATTAGAGCCCCAACTCGCCTCGACCCACCGACTCCAGTGAAGGGCCCGTTACAGCCTCCTCTCTCACGCATCGCCTATGCTCCCCTGTCCCCCACCGGTGAAGCTTCGTACCCGCTGGAGAAGGCGCCCTTGTCGCCTCGCCCTTGCCGGAGATCTGGAGCTCCGCCTCTCTCCACCGGATCCACGCCGCCAGTGCAACCTTCCTTCCCCCTTCTTCTCTCCCTTCTTCTCTGTCCGCCACTGCCGCCAAGGAGAAGGACCGTCTCTCCGCCAAAGTCGCCGCTCCTTCTCCCGCCTACGCCGCTGCCTCTCTTTCCGATCTCTCTCCTCGCCTCGCTTGCCGAAGATTGAAGCTACGCCGCCTTGTCTTCCTCTTCGCGTGACTGCTCCTTCAATTGGCGAAAAGAGACCCTTCTTCAATATTTCTCCATAATTCTATTTTACGTTTTTGGCCCCAGTTTTAGTATTTTAGCAATTATATCCCTGCAGATTTATTTACATATCATGGCCAAAGTTCTATTTACATAAAATGACCCAAGCTTTTGAAATTACATATTTTTCCCCGAAAAGGTTATTGCGGATTATAACCCATGTGTATATAATTATATTATTGCCCTGGAAAATGTTTAAGCAGTTTTTAACCTTGATTTTAAAAATGGGTTTTACCTTTGATTTTATATATGTTATATATTCCGTTCAAATTTAGCACATAAGCTAAATTTGCTTAGCTTTGGTTTTTAGGACCGGGAGCACCCAATATATACCAGCGAATCCATATCGATATCCATAGATCGTCTTTTGTCTTTTGACGTCACGTGAGTACTCTTTTCCCCGAGCTTATGATCTTATCTCGATCTTGTTATGTTTAGTATTAGTATCATGCTAGATTGGATCTAGCATAACTTAAAGTGAATACCAAGTAGTGGTTTGGACCTTAGGTGAATTTTGAGGATTGTTGATTGTTATAAGACGTTGAGTGTTCGGTTGATCTTGTGAGTATCTGAGGCTTGAGGTTGTGGTTATATGGTTGTTGAGATTATGGGCTAGAATATGCTTATCCTAGCATGGTGTTGATACTGTTGAGTTTGTTTGGACTAGGCATATTTATCCTAGTATGTGTTATGGTTTATGATCTTGCGAGATCATTGGGACTAGAAGTCTAAGGACTTCTAGCATATGAGAGAGATGTTGATTGTGTGCCTTGTTTTGACCAGGCGTTGAGTGCCTTCCTACGAGAAGTTGAGAGCGGTTGTTAGCGTATTTTTTCTTTGGGACGAGGTAAGTCTCCGGACTTACTTAGCTCGTATTCCCTGTATTAGCGTTGATGTGTGTTTGGTGGTGTGTGTTTATTGTTTATTTATAACAACTAAACAGGAAATAGGATTACAGACCTTTATATATTATTTGACCCAAGTGTATGATAACGGGCAGTGATAACTTGTCTGGCTCCCGCGAGAGCTAGGAGGTTCTTGGCGACTATCCCGTTCTGGTAGACGGTCGGATGCATCAATACCATGCCATGCCGGTAAGTAGGGACCGAGGCGAGTTTCGGTGACTCTCGTGTCACAACCTAAGTTGGATTAAAATGGGATATGACTTAATAATAATAAGATAATAAACCGGGCTTGTGTGCTTTGGAGTGTATTGGGTGTTTATAATGATTGACTTGTGTTTGTGCCTTTCACCTTGATTCAAATGCGTCGAATATTAGCTAACGGTTTTATACCGATTGTTGTAGATTGCCTTGCAGGTTAGGAATGCGGCCGAGAGATCCGGAAGAGAGGACAACCGAGGTTCCGTACATTTTAGGAGGGGTTTGGTTGGAGTCATGTTTGGGTATTGTTTCTTGTATATTGTTATGTATTTGATGTTCGAGTCTATGGAGTTGAGAACTCGGCTGAAGTTTGTCTTTTATTTGTTTATGGGGAACATATCATTTGCATAAAAAAAGTATTTCTGTTTTGGCCTTTATTTGTGTCTTGTTGCAAGATCCGGTGAAATTGTTGTCAGGCTAAGAGTCGGGACCCATTGTAACACCCCAAATTCTGAGAACTCGGGGAACTACTGGTTAGGACCTCACAATGGGTCCCGTCCGTAGTTTGACAATAATTTTACTTGGATCTTACAACAAGGCACAAATGTATTTAAAACAATTTCAAAACATATTATTTTTAATGTATGAATGTACACATGTGATAGCCTTACAAAACATATATATAGATACATAACATGCATGTCGTATGGGAGACCCCCTGTCCCCATCTAATGAATACGTGGACCCGGCTGACCATCCGTTCCGGATCTCTCTGGAACTGTCTATCTCTACAAATCTACAACACGGATAAAACCGTTAGCTAACATTCTATGCATAAGTATAAAGGTAAAAGCACAAACACACAACATACATAATCAACATGCAACACTCAATCCTTTTTATTATCTTTTAATTAGGTGATATGTCATTACTAATGATTTTTATTTTGTGACACGAGGGATTCCCAAACCTCGCCCCTCTCCCCGTTTACCAATGCGGAATGGTACTAATGCATCTGACCGTCTACCTGACTAGGCTGGTCGCAAGGAACCTCCTAGACTCTCGCAAGAGCTAGGCAGATGATGTCACAACCCGTTATCATACACTTGGGTCAATTATGTAAATAATAAAGTCGGCCTAATCCGGTTTTGTTATTTATTATAACTAAAAAACATCACTCATGCACATTACACTCATACAAGAAGCCAGCTAAGTAAGTCTGTGGACTTACCTGAACCAGATCTCGACTCTCTTAATCACAACTCAATCTGTAACTATATAACTCGGTTACCTGTCAAAG
Source organism: Fagopyrum esculentum (assembly GCA_033239045.1). NCBI lineage: Eukaryota > Viridiplantae > Streptophyta > Magnoliopsida > Caryophyllales > Polygonaceae > Fagopyrum > Fagopyrum esculentum. The sequence continues at coordinate 56,781,599 of BSUD01000004.1, forward strand.
GAGGCAAGTGTGTCAGCACACTTTCTAGGTAATTAGAAGTCTAAGACTTTCTAAGATAGTAGATCCTATTAAAACATAATTTAATACAGTACCAATTTATGGTAAATTGACTATTTTACCCTTGGTCCCGAAACTTCCAAAAATTCAATAATTCATGCCTAAACCCTTATTTGAGACTAAAAAGTCATATTCTAACTAATAAAGATGAGTTCGGTTACAAACTGCCAATTTACCCATTTTCCTATTTTCCGGAAGATCGCTAAGGTCCAACTTCGGCTTCAAATATGAAATTCGAATAAACTTATAAAAATTCCGAAATAATTCTCTAGATCATCTATGATATCTCATCTACTCCTAGGAGCAAGAATTACTTAAAACTGTTCACCCTTCACTTTTACAAAAATTTCCAAAGTTGGTTACAACACTTGAAGTTTTCTATACTTAGCCAAACTCTGAGTACACTTTGAAAAATCATAACTCTTAAACCGCTCGCTGGATTTATCCCAAATTTTGATATGTTCTACTATAAAATCCTATCTATAATATATCCAAAATTCAAGTCCAACAGAGATCAAAAGCCTATTCAAAACTATCTCACAAAACAGCATCACATGCTGTTTTTCCCAACACTCAGCACAACTATAAAAACTGTGGGAGGAGTCAACTTTGAAAGAATTAATTAGGGAAATAGGACCCTTTAAAATTATCGTAAACTAGGCATCTATATAAAAGAAAGAAAAAGTAGGTATGAAAACTAGAAATAGGGGTAATAATTTCTTTAATTGAAATGATAGTGATTAGATGTTTACTTTTGGTTTAAGTATCTTTTTTTACATGTTTACCTTTTATTTTTTTGTTAATGTAGCTAGTTTGATAAAATTTTCAAGTCCATGAATGTTTAATTTTTTTGGGTGACATTGTTTTCATTACCCAAATATGAATTGTAATATTTTTCTCATTATTGGGTATATGTTTATTGTTTTTGTGGTATGTTTCTTATTGTTGAGTATGCTTAAAGTGATATTTTTTGGTATGTTTTATGGTTATCCAAATTGTGTTACAAGAACCAAATGTCATTTGGTATTGATGTTTGGGTACAATATCGACTTGTGTAAATTTTGGTTATGACAAATTCAAATTGGGTATGCTTTTATACGTGTATTGACTTTGTAATATATTTCTTATTATTAATTATATTTAAAGTGATATCGTGGATATGTTTTATGGTTACCCAAAATGTATTATAATGATCAAATGTCAAGCGAATTTTTGGGTAATGACCAAATGTCATTTGATATTGATGTTTGTGTACAATATCGATTTTTGAAAATTTTGGGTATGACAAATTTAAATTGGGTATGGATTTTGTATTAAGTTATGTTTAAATTGGGTATAAATATAAAATATTATACAATTTATGGATATTATTTTATTTTGATATTTGATTTATTGGGTATCTTGTTTTCGAGTATGTTTATGTACTTTGACAAATTTATTTTTGGATATGATTGTGACATTATTTGGGTAAGCGGATTTTTGGGTAAACGAGTATTTTCTAGGCAGAGGGCTTTTTTGGCCCCAAATTTCCTCCAAATGTCAATCAAAAGTGTCACAATCAGCACTCACATCAGCCATCACTCATTAGTCATCACTTTTGTCAACTTTTTGTCCTATTTATGAATTAGTCTAAGTAAAGTAGGAGCCCTATTTCTCAATTTGTAATTAGTAGACCCTAAATTTCAACTCTATAAGATAAAAAGCCTTAAATGCCAATTCAGCCACTTTGAAACATTATAACTCCCAAAATGTAACATGGATTCCTCTAAAATTTTAGTATGATTTAATATGCAATACCGTCTATGACATATCCGAAAACCAACCAAAAAGAAGGAGTCTAGCTTACCCAAAATCGAACATGAACTTGACTGCTCGTAAACTTAGAAAATCCAGCAATGTGACAGCTCTTCCAGACATCTTCCATGGCTGTTTTGGAGGATCTAAAGACATCAATTGGTACTCTAATCAACATCTACACAAAGAGGGTAACACATAGAAGAGGGTTGCGGTCCTTACCCAACTAGCCGGACAAGGCGTGCTTGCGTGAATAAAGGCTAAAGAAAGGTCGTGACTCACTGTTGCTAGGCGCAGATGGTTTGTTTGCTGCTCCAAACATGCATGTAGAGGAGGGTAGCTGGTCTAGCAAGCCATAGGACTCGCAACGTCCTCAACACCGACATGCCCAGGAGAGCGCTGCAGTCGACCTCCTCCCCATTGCTGCTACGTGTAGAAGGGAGGCAAGACTCGCAATTGCAGATCTCTCTCTACATCTGCTGCTCGAGATCTGTTGCTGCGTATAGAGGGGAGCCATAGGAGGGCTCGAGATGAAGATGGAAGGAATGAAGGCTGCTGTTGCTCCCGGGAAGGACGGTCGTCGCCAATGGTTTGGTTGCGTTATTGAACGGCTGCTGCCACGCGAGGCTGTTGCCAGCGAAAGAAGGAGAAGGCGAGAGCCCCCTTGTTGTCGTCGCTAGGGTCGTCTACAGTAGCCACGTGAGGCTGTTGGCTCGGGAAAGAGGGGTCTTGCTGCTGCTCACTGTCTCCGATGGCAGGAATGACCATGCCGGTTGCGTCGAGCGTATAGGAGGGAGAGGCAGAAGATGTTACGTGTGTGAGAGGAGAGGTGGGCTAGGGTTACAGAGGGAAAGAAGGGAAACGGTGTAACGGCTGCACAAGATCTCATCCGCTGGGCTTTTGGTTGCGAGGGTTACGGAGTACAGACCGCCTTCTCTTTGGGCTGGAAGTGATCTGGGCTGGTTGGAGGCACACACAAAAATTGGGCTGAAGCAATCTGGCATGAAGAGGTGAGCTGAATTTGTAAAAAGCAAAGGTGGGCTGGGTTGTCAAAACTCGTCATAACTCGTCATGGCTTTGTCAGGCCCATGCATGACTTCGTCACAGAGTTGTCGGGCTTCGTCATGACCTCGTCTCAGCTCTGTCGTGGTCTCGTCATAGCTTTGTCACCAGTCTCGTCTCTGCCTTGTCATAATCTCGTCTAAAGTCGTCGTTAAGGATTAATTATAAGAATTAGGGTTTGATATAATTCTATCATTTTATGTGAATTAAATTCTACATAAAAGAATAAATAATTATAAGAATTAGGGTTTGATATAATTCTATCATTTTATGTGAATTAAATTCTACATAAAATGATAAATAATTATAAGAATTAGGGTTTGATATAATTCTATCATTTTATGTGAATTAAATTCTACATAAAA
>BSUD01000004.1:56785147-57023685 GCA_033239045.1 Fagopyrum esculentum
TAATTATAAGAATTAGGGTTTGATATAATTCTATCATTTTATGTGAATTAAATTCTACATAAAATGATAAAATTTGTGAAGAAAGAAATACTAGATAGAATGGGAACCGTTAACGGCTCAAAGTCCGAATTGATTCGGAATTAAACGGAATAAAAATTCCGGATATTACATCAGTACCCCCTTAAAATAAGTTTCGTCCCGAAACTTAGAACAAGGTACTTAATTAAACGACTTTCATAAATAAACTGGTATGTCCTAGTCTCACTAAATTTTTATTCGTTTCCTAAACTTCTCTCACCCTATCAAAGCGTAACGAAAAAAAACTGGTCGTTACATCAGATCCCCCTCAAAATAAGTTTCGTCCCGAAACTTAGGGTAAGACAATCCTGATCGGCCTTTAAGACACCAAATGAGTGTTTTTGATCACTACACGAAAGTCTCGTCGTTTCCACATCCAAGTATCCCGTACATCAAGGTTATCAAAAGCACACATCACTGACTAATCACTCAATCATGAAATAAACAAGTAGTCAAACAATATCACACCTCCAAGGTCAAGCCCTAACTCGTCACTCTCGAGGTTACAACTATCACTACATAGGTCTTTAAAAGGTTACGTCTCTTACTATCCCTAGTATCTTAGGTAGCCTTATGAGCTTTTCATAAAACCACTAAATCTTAAATCTTTTCAGGTATTTAGATCACAAGCTCCTGCTACCACGTTCTAGAGTGGTTACCGGATATCTCACCGGTATCATCCGACTTAACTGTCTGATTCTCTAATATGACAACCTAACCCATGTCTGGTAGGTATCTCTCCACTGAAATTCTCAAACTTAGTTCCCAAACTTAGTCTTCGTGGAAAACTGAAGCTACCCTCTCCAATAGGGTGAGGAATACTAGTCCATCAGTCCCTTTTAAACCGCTTTACAACTTCCAATGGTTGCCTTACACAACTCACTTCTAGATCCTTTGATGACCCTACGGAAAATGATTTATTCAACTTTCTTTCCTTTGATATGACCACTTGCTTCCGGCCTTCTAAAAAGGTTCTGACTACACACTAAGGCCAAAGGTCTTGGACATCCACCAACACTTTACCAAGTGCCTAATGCCCTTCGTACCACGACCCACTTGGTCTTGTCTTTTAATATGACTCAGTCCTCTTATTCCTCAAGTAAGGAATCATCACTTATACCCTTTTCTACTCTAACACTTGAGACAACTAAAAATTAACCCAATGGTCGTCCTCTGCATTCACTTGGCGTTATAATACTATTTATAGATCTATAATATATCGTTAGCTCAACCTTAGGCTTCTCCTGAATTTTACAAGATCTTAAGTGACATAGAATATGTTTGGAATGACGGCATTTGATAATAACTACTCAATAAATGTTAACATACCATCAGCAGTGCGCCCTTTTATCCACCATTGTCACCAGCCCGATAGTGTCCCTCTGAATCAAAACGCAACTCGGATCCGTTCTGCTATAACATTACACGTAAAATCTACTCCGAGATTACGCTTTCTTTAAGCACGGTTACTGGGTTGCAAGTATACTCCCGTCGCTTCTCTTTCTTATGTATCTTTGACTCAGAATGGTAGTTACTCACTTTGAGCTTTCTAGTGCATACCATGCACAATACTTTTATTACATCGTTAATTCTTCTCTCAATCCATCAAGAAACTCACTCTAACGTACTCCGTTAGGTATAGAATTCCAAAACTACTTGCCTAGCAACATGCAACAATGCCATCACTCTGCACTCGGATCCATAATAGGGTACTAGTCTCCTTCTATTACCTCTACATGCACATAAGTTTCCGTACAACATTTTCAGTAACTCCACATAGCCTATCTCACGTTCCTTCCAACTAGAATGCATTTCACAAACTATCACCATCTTAAACTCGACACGACATCCCTCAACACCCTTGAGCTTCTTGCTCTGTGGGTTAGGATCCACCACGCTTCCGCTGCACTACTTTGATTATTTTGTTGTCACCCCGTAATCATAAGGACGTGTTCTATCAGTCCAAAATGATTAACCGGATGAAGTACCAAGTACTTTCCTTACTTTGTCTTCTTGAAATAAAATCATGATTGGAAAACAACCATCTTCCGTTTACTTCCTTAATTCTTTTAACACGGATCCAAACTACTAGACTCGACCGGAGTTTGATCTTAACCAGCCAAGAAGTAACCTCTAACACGATTCTCTATACCCTTAGTTGTCTTAGAAGATTGTTGTTGCATACTTGAGGAAATCCTTCCAGGCGTCGGTAAAACTACCCCATAAATCCACAGTCGCAGTTATCATTTCTTAACGGTATATAACTCGTCAATACCAAACAACACTTACACATCCTCAACTGATGTTGGTCAGTCTATAGTTGACTCATCTCAGTATCCCAAACTTACTCTTCTCATACCCCGTCTGGTATTAAAATTCTTTGGTAAGCATCACCTACTCAATTAATCCTTTTATACTTCTTTAGTTTGTTCAATCATTCACACTTATCTAGCGTAAATAGTTCTTTTCAGTCTTCCATGATAGCTTGTAAGCACTTCCTTGCGGTTTCTATGACCTTAATTATCCTCTATTTACCGTTCTTCTTGTATGGATTGCGGGTGTTTATGACTTAAGACTTGTTATAATTTTCGAGGTTACCCCGAACTCTTGAGTCCACCGCACTGTTCTCACATACACTTGTTCCTTAATCGGCGTTGTTTGTAATACTTCCTTCAAAACTATGTTGACTATGTTCCAGGGCTTCAATCCTTTTAATACTGGCGTGGTGATTTCATTCAGAATCCTATCTCTTCGAAGAAGACAAAACGTCTCCCGGCTTGTGAAGTCTACTTTTCTCCCTCTCTGTAAGATCACTTTACCCGAGTCTAGTTGTATTCATCCTAAATTTTCCATCCACTATCGATTTCTCTTTTATGGATTGTTGGTATCGGTAACTTATGTCCCGTGTGGAGTGAGAGGTCGTGGTGGACACCTGAGTCAACCCAGGTCATTCTCACTCACTCTTTTCCTTTCGTTAGCAATGTATTGTAACATTTCCTTCATGGACGTCCCTTGTCTCAGTTACAGACTTCCATTCCTTGTAATACTTGTGTCGTGATTTATTTCAAGAATTTTTCGTAGTCTTGAAGAAGTCCACCATTCTTAATGGTTGTGGATTTTGCCTTTCATCTTTAAGTACACTGTAGATGTCAGACTTTGTGCTCCTCCAGCCCTTATTATATGGGTCATACCCTTTCTTCTCCAGATTCTCGTACCCATCATTGCCTATGGCGGTATCCACCTTGGTTGTACTTGTCATTTTGCCTGTCAAGTGTAGTTGTATACTACCCACTGGATTTGTATTCCGATATTGTCTTCTTCAATCTACGCTTCTTATCAGTCCTTACATGCAACTTTGAGTTTCATCTCTGGTCCTCACACCGCTAAATTCCTTGTACGGACTTCTATCACTTCTATTTGAGTTGACTCGGGAATTTCTTTCTCCTCGGGTTGTACTTGTGGTGAAAATTATCTCAATATCTCTACTTCTTTGCGCACCCATTCTTCGGATGATTTATAGGGTCCCCAGGACGCCCACCAGAGTATAATACTCAATTCTAGGTCTGAATCCATTGTCTCGGTTGAAAACTCTATAGGTCATCTACCAATTTATCATGAGGCGGTAATCGCTTCATGACATCACAACTAAAGGATATAAGAGATCCTTTAGGATTCTAACATGCTACACATACACATTTACATGATCATACATTAAAACATATCAATATAAGTTTACGTACTAACTCCCTATCATTCCAAGTTGTAAAGATCCACGGAGAACGATGGTGGTCCGACGCACTACTAACCCAACAACCCGACTATGCGTGTGTGTAAAAAACGGAAATCCGTTTTGAAAATTTTAGACCCTTTTCGGGTTCTAGTTATTTTATACATTCGGTCTTTTAGAAGATTTCAAGTGCCATTGTTGCCAACCCAGAGCTTTGATACCATATTGTAACACCCAAATTCTGAAAACTCGGGGAGCTACTGGTTAGGACCTCACAATGGGTCCCGACCTTAGTTTGACAACAATTTTACTTGGATCTTACAACAAGGCACAAATGTATTTAAAACAATTTCAAAACATATTATTTTTAATGTATGAATGTACACATGTGACAGCCTTACAAAAGATATATTTAGATACATAACATGCATGTCGTATATGGGAGACCCCCTGTCACCATCTAATGAATACGTGGACCCGGCTGACCATCCGTTCCGGATCTCTTTGCAACTGTCTATCTCTACAAATCTACAACACGGATAAAACCGTTAGCTAACATTCTATGCATAAGTATAAAGGTAAAAGCACAAACACACAACATACACAATCAACATGCAAAACTCGATCCTTTTTATTATCTTTTAATTAGGTGATATGTCATTACTAATGATACTTATTTTGTGACACGAGAGATTCCCAAACCTCGCCCCTGTCCCCGTTTACCAACGCGGAATGGTACTAATGCATCTGACCGTCTACCTGACTGGGCTGGTCGCAGGGAACCTCCTAGACTCTCGCAAGAGCTAGGCAGATGATGTCACGACCCGTTATCATACACTTGGATCAATTATGTAAATAATAAAGTCGGCCTAATCCGGTTTCGTTATTTATTATAACTAACAAACACCACTCATACACATTACACTCATACAAGAAGCCAGCTAAGTAAGTCCGTGGACTTACCTGAATCAGATCTCGACTCTCTTAATCACAACTCAATCTGTAACTATATAACTCGGTTGCTAGTCAAAGGAGGCAAGTGTGTCAGCACACTTTCTAGGTAATTAGAAGTCTAAGACTTTCTAAGGTAGTAGATCCTATTAAAACAGAATTTAATACAGTACCAATTTATGGTAAAATGACTATTTTACCCTTGGTCCCGAAACTTTCAAAAATTCCATAATGCATGCCCAAACCCTTATTGAAACTAAAAAGTCATATTCTAACTCCTAAAGATGAGTTCGGTTACAAGCTGGCAATTTCCCATTTTCCTATTTTCCGGAAGATCGCTAAGGTCCAACTTCGGCTTCAAATATGAAATTGGAATAAACTTATAAAAATTCCAAAATAATTCTCTAGATCATCTATGCTATCTCATCTACTCCTAGGAGCAAGAATTTCTTAAAACTGTTCAACCTTCACTTCTACAAAAATTTCCAAAGTTGGTTACAACACTTGAAGTTTTCTATACTTAGCCAAAATCTGAGTACACTTTGAAAAATCATAACTCCTAAACCGCTCGCTAGATTTATCCCAAAATTTGATATGTTCTACTATAAAATCTTATCTATAATATATCCAAAATTCAAGTCCAACAGAGATCAAAAGCCTATTCAAAACTATCTCACAAAACAGCATCACATGCTGTTTTTCCCAACACTCAGCACAACTATAAAAACTGTGGGAGGAGTCAACTTTGAAACATCATAACTCTCAAACTGTAACATGGATTCCTCTAAAATTTTAGTTTGATTTACCATGCAATACCGTCTATGACATATCCGAAAACCAGCCAAAAAGAAGGAGTCTAGCTTACCCAAAATCGAACATGAAGTTGACTGCTCGTCAACTCAGAAAATCCAGCACTGTGACAGCTCTTCCAGTCATCTTCCATGGCTGTTTTGGAGGATCTAAAGACATCAATTGGTACTCTAATCAACATCTACACAAAGAGGGTAACGCATAGAAGAGGGTTGCGGTCCTTACCAACTAGCTGGACAAGGCGTGCTTGCGTGAACAAAGCCTAAAGAAAGGTCGTGACTCACTGTTGCTAGGCGAACATGGTTTGTTTGCTGCTCCAAACATGCGTGTAGAGGAGGGTAGCTGGTCTAGCAAACCATAGGACTCGCAACGTCCTCAACACCGACATGCCCAAGAGAGCGCTGCAATCGACCTCCTCCCCATTGCTGCTACGTGTAGAAGGGAGGCAAGACTCGCGATTGCAGATCTCTCTTTGCATCTGCTGCTCGAGATTTGCTACTGCGTATAGAGGGGAGCCATAGGAGGGCTCGAGATGAAGATGGAAGGAATGAAGGTCGTTGTTGCTCCCGGGAAGGACGGTCGTCGCCATTGGTTTGGTTGCGTTATTGAACGGCTGCTGCCACTCGAGGCTGTTGCCAGCAAAAGAAGGAGAAGACGAGAGCCCCCCTGTTGTCGTCGCTAGGGTCGTGTGCAGTAGCCACGCGAGGCTGTTGGCTCGGGGAAGAGGGGTCTTGCTGCTGCTCGCTGTCTCCTATGGCAGGAATGACCATGCCGGTTGTGTCGAACGTATAGGAGGGAGAGGCAGAATGTAACGACCGGATTTTTCGTTACGCTTTGCTAGGGTCACAAGAGTTTAGAAAACGAAATTAAAATTTAGTGAGATTAGGATATACAAGTTTAATTTTGGAAGTCGTTTGATTAAATACCTTGTTCTAAGTTTCGGGACGAAACTTATTTTAAGGGGATACTGATGTAATATCCCAAATTTTTATTCCTTTTAATTCTGTATCAAACCGGGTTTTGATCCGTTGCTCTTTCTCTGTCGACCTAGTCGTACACACTATCTCAAATTTTATCACTTTATGTAATCTCACTTCACATAAAATGATAGAATTTTATATCCAACCCTAGTTTATATCATGAAAGGTCCTTGACAAAGTCATGACGTTTTTTTGACAAGACCAAGACGAGACCATGACAAGGCCATGCATGGGCTTGACAAAGCCATGACACATTGTGACAAAGCCTTGACAAAAGCCTACTCTTTCTTACCTTACCTCAGCCCATGTTCTTTGTTGGATTTTTTGTCCAGCCCTTTGCTTCTCTTTTGTTCTACACGGATCAGAACAGCCATAGAGGAGCAGCAGTGAGGACTCTTCTTCTCACTTCCCCTTGAATCTTGGAATCGGGTAAGGTTGATACCCTTCTCATCCTTGCACTTCCGTCCATGTAATTCATGCCTAATGAGTGCCTTTTATGCCTCCTAATTCTACCCAGAACAGCCATAGAGGATCAGTAAAGATTCATGTTGTTTTCCGAGTTTTCAGGAAGTGACAAGCAGGCATTTTCGAGTCCAGATTTTGGTATGATAGACACCTCCTCTATTGCTGAATTTTGGATATGTTGTATTCAGTAGTACATAGTAGATCATACTAAAATTAGGGAATAATTGGAGCTACGGTTTGAGAGTTAATTTGTTCCAAAGTTGACGCCTCATGCAGTTTTTATAAATGTGCTGAGTATTGGGAAAAACAGTAGGTGATGCGGTTTTGTGAGATGGTTTTGAATAAGCTCTTGATCTCCGTTGGGCTTGAATTTTGGATATGATATAGTTGACATATTGTTGTAGAACATATTAAAATTTGGGAGGAATCCAACGAGTGGTTTGGGATTTATGATTTTTCAAAGATTGGGTCGTAAGCATTTTTTCTGTTGTGCTGAAATTTCTAAGTGTTGAGGAAAGGTGCTTGTGATGCAGTTTTCTTTGATAGTTTTAAATAGGCTTTTGATATCCTTTGCTGATGAATTTTGGATATATTATATATAAGATTTCATAGTAGAACATACTGAAATTTGAGAGGAATCCGAGTTGCAGTTTAAGAGTTATGGTGTCCCAAAGTAGAGACCCTGAGCTGTTTTTCCAGCATTGATTTTTGACTAAGTATAGGAGCATTGTAGTGTAGTAGCCAACTTTAAGGAGTTTTCTAGAAGGGATAGTTGAACAGTTTTAGGAAATTCTTGCTCCTATGAGTAGATTAGATATCATAGATAATTTAGAGATTTATTTTAGAATTTTTATAAATTTATTTTAATTTCATATTTGAAGCTGTAGTTGGACCTTAGTGACTTTCGGGAAATAGAAAAGTGGGTAGTTTCTCTAGTTGTTTCCCAAAATCATCCTAGGGAGTAGAATATGTTTATTTAGCATCAAATAAGAATTTAAGTATGTATTCCGGGTTTTTGGAAGTTCCGGGACCAAGTGTAAAATAGTCATTTTACCATAAATTGGTAATGTATTAAATTATGCTCTAATAGGATCTACTACCTTAGAAGTCTTAGCTTCTAATTACCTAGAAAGTGTGCTGACACACTTGCCTCCTTTGACAGGCAACCGAGTTATACAATTACAGATTGAGTTGTGATTAAGAGAGTCGAGATCTGATTCAGGTAAGTCCACGGACTTACTTAGCTGGCTTCTTGTATGAGTGTAATGTGTATGAGTGGTGTTTGTTAGTTATGATAAACAACGCAACCGGATTAGGTCGACTTTATTATTTACGTAATTGACCCAAGTGTATGATAATGGGTCGTGACATCATCTGCCTAGCTCTTACGAGAGTCTAGGAGGTTCCCTACGACCAGCCCAGTCAGGTAGACGGTCAGATGCATTAGTACCATTCCGCGTTGGTAAACGGGGACAGGGGCGAGGTTTGGGAATCCCTCATGTCACAAAATAAGTATCATTAGTAATAACATATCACCTAATTAAAGATAATAAAAGGATTGAGTGTTGCATATTGATTGTGTATGTGTGTGTTTGTGCTTTTACCTTTATACTTATGCATAGAATGTTAGCTAACGGTTTTATACCGCTTATAGATGCCTTGCAAGTTAATACAGTTGTAGAGAGATCCGGAGGGAATGGTCAGCCGGGTCCACGTACTCATTTAGTTGGGGACGGGGATGTCTTCTATTCTTCATATGCGTCGTTTTAGTACCTTTGCTTTGTAAGGCTGATACATATTCTTCATGTATACATTGTTTAAAGTTTTCAAATGTTTTAAATACTTTTGTGCCTTGTTGTAAGATCCTAGTAAAGTTGTTGTCAAACTAAGGTCGGGACCCATTGTGAGGTCCTAACTAGTAACTCTCCGAGTTCTCAGAATTTGGGGGGTTACAATATGGTATCAGAGCGGGGTTGGCAACAATGGCACTTGAAATCTTCTGAAAGACCAATTGTATAAATTAACTAGAACCCGAAAGGGGTCTAAAATTTTCAAAGCGGAATTATGTTTTTACACGTGCATAGTTGGGTTGTTGGGTTAGTAGTACGTCGGACCATCATCGCTCTCCGTGGATCTCTGCAACTTGGATCGATAGGAGTTAGTATATAGACTTTTTATGATGTTTATTATAATATGTTATATACATGTGTATGCTTAGCCTGTTAGTATCCTAAAGGATATTTTATATCCTTTAGTCGTGATATCACGAAGCGATTATCGCCTCATGATAAATCACCTGCGGACTCGAAGAATCTCCAACACGAGTCAATGAAATCGGACCTTGAATTGAGTGTTATACTCAGGTAGGCTACTTGGTGATCCTTACAAATTATCTAAAGAACAAGGGAGCAAGGAAGTAAAGTTGTGAAGATAGTTTTTACCACACGCACAATCAGATGAGGAAGAAATCCTTGAGTCAGTTCAGTTAGAAGGAATAGAAGGTCGGACAAGGAACTCGGGCATACGAGGCCGAGAGATTGAATTAGAAGAACCATGCAAGAGACTACAAGAGTGCAGAGTAGAGATAACAATATTGGAACGAGACAAGTAGAATTGAGTACAACCAAGATTTCGGAATCAAGGACATTACAATCGAGGCAGATGCCCCATAGACCATTATAGGCATGAGAAACCAGAGGAGACAGAGTGTAAACCCGGGTGTGAGAATCTAAGGTGCATGGAATTAAGACCGATAATTGAGTGTAAAAGCAAAAAGGCAGACCCCACAAGTGTGGGGAGGTTTTGATATTCTCAGAGATATAAGAAGTTTGAAAGAAACCGCGATGCCAATATCCAAAGAATGGAAGCCTGTAGCAGAGTCAACGGAATTTCTTTAAGGTGATATTACCACTAACTCCAGTGAAGAAATGTGTATGGGAGAACGGTCTTGCTGGACTCGAGAGTCAGGGTAACCCGAATTAACACGGGACCTAAGCCATCAACACAGATGGTCCATGCAAAAGTAACTGCAAGTGGATGATCATTACGGCCATAGGAATTTCAAGGACGCTTGCAAGCTATCGTGGAAACTTGAAACGACTATTTATGCCAGATGAATGACACAATCGGACTAGAGAAATGGAGTTAGCCCATAAGAAGCGGAAGGATGGAAGGTAGAACGAACTAAAGAAGTATAAAAGGATTGTTGTGAGCAACTGTTTACCTACTAGCTAAAGAAATTTTGACAGATCACAATTAGAAACGGAAGGTAGACTTACAACTTAATATAAGAGCGAAAGGTAGACTTCACAAGCCTGGAGACGTTTTGTCTTCTTTAAAGATAAGAATTCTAAGAGGAATCACAACGCTAGTATCGAAATGATCGAAGCCCTGTAGCATAGTCAACAAAGATTTGGAAGGAAATATTACAAACAACGTCGATTAAGGAACCTGTGCTCGTGAGAATTGTGTGATGGACTCAAGAGTCCAGGTAACCCCCATTTATAACAGAACATAGGTCATCAACACAGACGGTCCCTGTAAAGGGACTACAATTGGGAGGTAATTAAAAGTCATCGGAACTACAAGATGCTTACCATCTACCGGGGAGTGTTAGGAACGACTTTTGACGTCAGGCGAATGGCACAGTGAGACTTGAGAAAGAGAGTTGCCCCAAAGGAAGCAGAAGAGTGAAAGATAAGACGAATTAAAGAAGGATAAAAGGATTAATCTAGTAGGTGATGTGCACCAAAAGTTTAATACCGGTAGAGGTATGAAATTGAGATAAGTCAATTATAGACTGACCGATGTCAACCAAGGACATGCAAGTATTGTTTGGTATTGACGAGTTATGTGCCGTTAAGAAGAGATATTTGTGACGGTGGATCTATGGAGTAGCTTTACCAACGCCTTAGAGGATTTCCTTAAGTAGGCAACGACAACCTTCTTGGATGAATTAAAGGTATATAGAGAAACGTTTTAAGGGTTACTTCTTGGCTAGTTAAGATCAAACTCCGGTCAAGTCAGGGAGTTTGGATCCGTGGTAGAAGAATTAAAAAAGTAAGCGGAAGAAGTTGTTTTTCAATCGTTGTTTTATTTTCTTAAGGCGAGTAAAGAAGGTACTTGGTACTTCATCCGTATAAGATTCATGGGGTAATTGGAAGAAAGAGTTTTGGGGTCAATCATCTTATACTTACAGAAAAGGTCCTTGGGACTAATGAGTGACAACAGGATAAGCAGAGTAGCACAGCGGAAGCGTGGTGGGTCCTAACCCACAAAGCAAGAAGCTCAAGGGTACTGATGGATGTCGTGTCGAGTTTAAGATGGTGATAGTTGGTGAAATGCATTCTAGTTGGAAGAAACGTGAGATAGGCTATGTGAGTGACTGGAAATGTTATACATAAACTTATGTGCATGTAGAGGTAATAGAAGGAGACTGATACCCTATTATGGATCCGAGTGAAGAGTGATGGCTTTGTTACATGTTGCCAGACAAGTAGTTTTGGAATTATATACTAATGGAATACTCTAGAGTGAGTTTTCCGGATGGATTAGGAAAGAAGTAATGATGTAATAAAAGTATTGTGCATGGCCTGCACTAGAAAGTTCAAAGTGAGTAACTACCGTCCTAAGTCGAAGATACATAAGAAAGAGAAGCGACAGGATCATACTTGCAACCTAGTAATCGTGCTTAAAGAAAGCATAATCTCGGAGTAGATTCTATGTGTAATGTTATGTCAGAACAAAGCCTAGTTGCGTTTTGAGTTAGAGGGATATTACTCGCCCGATAAAAGTGCAGGATACAAGAGCTCAATGTTGAAGGTGTGTTAGCATTGATCAAGTATTTATGATCAAATAACTGTGATATAAGATCACTTTGTGTCTAATACTGTCATTCCGGACATATTCTATGTCACTTAAGATCTTCGGAAATGTGTGGGAAGCCTAGGTTAGAGCTAACGATATATTAGAGATCTATAAATAATATAATAATGCCAAGTAAACAAAGAGGATGACCACTAGATTTGATTCTTAGTTGCCCCTAGTGTAGACCAGGAAAAGGGTAAAGGTGACGATTCCTTACCTGAGGAAGAAGATGACTGAGTAATATTAAAAGACAAGACAAGTGGGTCGTGATATGAGGAGCATTGACCATGTGGTAAGTGTTGGTGGATGTCCAAGACCTGGGATCTGATTGTGTAGTCAAAACCTTTTCAGAAGGCCGGAATCAAGTGGTCATAACAAAGGGAAGGAAGTTGAATAGATTATTTTCCGTAGGGTCATCAAAGGATCTGGAAGTGAGTTGTGTAAGGCAACCATTGGAAGTTTTAAACGGTTTAAAAGTGATTGATGGACTAGTATTCCTCACCCTATTGGAGAGTGTAGCTTCAGTTTTCCACGGAGACTAACTTTGGGAACTGAGTTTGAGAATTTTAGTTGGAGAGATACCTACCAGACACGAGTTAGGTCATCACATTAGAGGAACAGATAGTTGAGTCGGATGATATCGGTGAGATATCCGGTAACCACTCTAGAACGTGGTAGTAGGCGCTTGTGATCTAAGTACTTGAAAAGATTTAAGATTCAGTGGTTTTATGAAAAGCTAATAAGGCTACCTAAGAGATGGGGGATAGTAAGAGACGTAACCTTTCAAAGACCTATGTAGCGATAGTTGTAACCTCGAGAGTGACGAGTTAGGGCTTGACCTGATATGTGTGATATTGTTTGACTGCTTGTTTATTTCATGATTGAGTGTTTAGTTAGTGATGTTCTTTTGGTAACCTTGATGTGCGGGATACTTAGATGTGGAAACGACAAGACTTTTTGTAGTGATCAAACACACCCATTCGGTGCCTTAAAGACCGATCAGGATTGTCTTACCCTAAGTTTCGGGACGAAACTTATTTTGAGGGGGATCTGATGTAACGACCGGATTTTTCGTTACGGTTTGCTAGGGTTACAAGAGTTTAGAAAACGAAATTAAAATTTAGTGAGATTAGGATATACAAGTTTAATTTTGGAAGTCGTTTGATTAAATACCTTGTTCTAAGTTTCGGGACGAAACTTATTTTAAGGGGATACTGATGTAATATCCCGAATTTTTATTCCGTTTAATTATGTATCAAACCTGGTTTTGATCCGTTGATCTTTCTCTGTCGACCTAGTCATACACACTATCTCAAATTTTATCATTTTATGTAATCTCACTTCACATAAAATGATAGAATTTTATATCCAACCCTAGTTTATATCATGACAGGTCCTTGACAAAGTCATGACGTCCTTTTGACGAGACCAAGACGAAACCATGACGAGACCATGACAAGGCCATGCATGGGCTTGACAAAGCCATAACACATTGTGACAAAGCCTTGACAAAAGCCCACTCTTTCTTACCTTATGTTCGCCCCTAAACGTGCGTGCAAATAAGTTTTAATTATAAAACTAGAATCAAGCAAGCGAACCCACAGTGTACGGATCGATATAGTTAAGCAAGGATTCCAGAGTATCGAACACAGGGATTTGGGTGGGAACAAATTCAATTGCAGATTATCAAGCGAGTAAATATGAGAGTTTTTGCAAATATTGGGAAAAACAACAATCCTAAAGATCCAAGTATCCAGCTGTGGCAATCGATTCAAGATTTACTATTGATATAAAGACAGAGTTAAGATATGCGAAAGTATACTAATGTAAGGTAATCGTACGGTGAAATTCCAAAAACCTTATATAACTCACCTACAAGACACTCTCTATACAGGTTGTTGAGGCTTCAATATAGAAAGGTTCTAAAGACAAGAATTAATGTCAAATACCCAAACTTGTAACCAAGGATCATGGCTAACTTAACCGATTGAGGTTTTGACACTCACAATCGAGGTAGAGGTTGTTGAGGCTTCACTACCACCTAGAAAAGGCAAGCCTAAACTAAGTTAAAGCAAATCTTTAACTTTGGATTAAAGTAAAAGCAAGTTCGTAAACTTAAGGGAAATTACGGGTGGATCTTGAGATTCCACGGTCGTGGAACTCAAGAACAAACCGTGATTTAGGGTTCGTCGACGATTCTTTCAAACTCTCAGGATCTAATCTGTTTATGATCTATCTATCATCATCTTAGCCACAACTATCAACCCTTCACCTTAGAATTGTTAAGGGTTTTTAGCCAATAACAGTCATATTGATATCAATTTCAAGAATTAAAAGATTGAAAGATGAAAACTTCCGAAAACCTTCAATAAACTCCAAACAAATCTCAAAGTTACAATCAAGAACAAATATCGTCACAAGATTCAGAATAGAACAAACAAACTCAATCTTAGGAAAGAAGGAAGAACGGGATGTCAATCCGTCTTCTAAATCAAACCTAAACAAGAAGAGAAATCTCCTTGCAAATAGCCTTCCGAATCTTTGATCTTCAGCAATCTCCACCAAAAGTGGGAGATTAGGGCAACTCCAAGGATGAGCGCAAATTACGTCTTCTTCAAGAATCACCAAAAATTGCCTCTAAGCGAAGGCAAGCGAGCGTAAGCGGGGATAAGCGGAGGTGTAAACGCGTCCAGCAGAGGTCTAAACGGGGGTAAGCGTCGATGATGAAATCTCTCTTCGTTCGTCTTTTTATAGGGCAAGATAAAATATCGGCCCGGCCCAATCTTTAAAAGATCGTGGCTTCAAAATGTGGCAAAAAAGATCGCCAAGATCACGGTCGTGGAAGGTTCCACGACCGTAATTTAGAGCGTGGAAAGTGTCACGGTTTGAACCATGGATTCCACGACCGTAATAGTTACTGGAATGCATCACGCCTCTCTTGCAAGGTTCCACGGCTGTGGAACTGAACGTGGTTTGTAGTACGGCCGTATTTTAGAGCGTGGTTTAGGGCAAGAACGTGATTCTTCCCTAGCTTCGTGCATTCCTGAAGTTGACACCCATTTTGCTCCTAAGAATGCCCTCAATCCATGGACATACTCTATCAACTCATCTTTGCTCGATTCCGTTCGGAAACGACTCTCAATCACCTATAATCAACATAAAGCTAGTGTAGACATCCATATTGACAATATAGGCAAACTAGCTCACTAATGTAACGATGCTCAATCAAAGACTATCAATATGAATCAAATACACTTAGAAAACGTGCCTAAAGTATCACAATATTTCATGCTAACAAATAACCCCATACTTGCAACTTGCTTGTCCCTAAGCAAGGTCTTTCAAAAACCTTTAAAACAAGAGTTAGGATGAAATATGTGTACCTTCTCAAAACAATACTTCTTTTGGATGAATGTGCCTTCTAAAGAATAGATCATTCTCAAACCTTGCTTCAATCGTTTATCAAACTTTCATACACTTAATCAAAGAGTAAAAAGCAAAGAAAACTCATGAATCAATTAAACTTCTATACAAGCATCATAACCTTCAAACATTATCAAAATCAATCATAAGAAACTTCAATTTAGATCACCAAGTCATATAACATTCTTTTGATCTTAAGGACTTTCAAAGAAAAGGTCTAGAATGTGGAAGGGAAGGGAAAACTTTAAGGGAATGTGGTGCATGAATCCGGGAAAGTGAACAACTACTCCTTCTTCTTCTTTTGCGGTTTCCGCAGCACTTTCAACATAGAGCTTCGCTCTCTTCTCTTCATTTTTCGACTTTACTTTTGGAGTTATGGATAGAGGTGCACAAAAACCGAAGCCTAGGAGATTGGCGTTTCTCAATTTTCATGAGATGCCTCAAACCCTTAGCGCACATACCATAATCCGCTAGGAATATCGCTCAATCTAACTTTGGCAAGACACAAACACCCGGCTATGTGAATGGTGCCGAGTTACTCATCGTCATGATTGACTTCCCCAAACCTACAATTTCTTTCTATTCTTTGGATTGCAAATAATTGCTCTCATGGCCCTCCCACATCAAACATGCCTTCTTCATTCACTTCTCCAAATTCCCGGATAGGTAAAGGAGGCTAATATTTCAATGAGGAGTTAAAGTGATCAAAGACAGAAGAAAGAAAAATCGAATTGCCTTAATCATCTCAACAAGGAGTATAAGAACTCATAGTGTGAATTCAACTTCAATTTCCCAACATGATTTGGACAATATTCATCACATTATGAAACTTGCAAAAGAGGTATAACTCATTCATTCAAAATCTTTTCAATTCACTATTCTTTTAAGCATGCAATTGTCATCAAACTCAATTCACAAGTAGTGATTATCATGGAAATCATCTCAATTCATTAGAAGCACAAAATTTTTCAAAATTTTTCAATTTTTATGGGTTTTTCAAGTTCTTTTTCACGCAATGCAATAATGAAACGTGCAACATATAATGAACATGCAATGATAGTCTCGAATAAAAGCAAACATAGTGAGTAGAAGTTATTACAAACTTTTAGTACATCCCACCCCATACTTAGGACGAACATTGTCCCTAATGTTCAAAAGAAAGAAAGAAAAGAAAGAAAAGAAAAAGAAACTCACAAAGTGGCGGTGGAATGTCTAAAGCGAACGGTCATGCAATCAATCACTGCGGCGCTGGTGGAGGCGGGAATGGAGAGAAGCTAGGATCATAAAACCGCCCAAACTGCTGGCGGTAGACATCCCTCATCATGTGGTCGAGGTTGTCTAAGCGTCCGTCTCTAGCATCGGCTTGGATCTCCAATGCTCCTACTCTCTCTCTGAAAGGCCAGTAGCCCAATCCGGCATCTGCTCGTACCATCCCGGAGCCTGACTATACCATGGTGGAGCGTCGGATGGTGCTGGTGCTGGTGCTGTTGGCTGCTCTGTGGACCAAGGAGGGGGAACGCCATACCATGTAAGAGGTGTGGTCATCCACGTAGGCCTCTCAATCACACTAGCGCGGCGAGAAGACGAGCCTGAGGCTCTAGCTGGACGTGGAGAACGTCTAGGTACATCTGGGGCCGCCTCCGGCTAATCCGGAAACGTGCCAAACTCTTGCTCGGCTCCTCCTCCACCCTCAAACTGATCTCTCATATCCTCCTCCTCAACAACCGGTGGTGGAACATATGGGGGAGCTACTATCCTGTTTGCATGCATAGTAGCGAACGTCTCCTTCCAATTATGGCGTCCCGCCATAATGGAGTACTCCGGTAGCCACTCTATACCCCTACCCGTCCTGATCTCCCAAGGCATGCCCGCATAAGGCGGACCTCTATGTGTGGGGAAAATGAGACCCCTAGTCATGAAAGCATGTAGCCCTAAAGGAACGGCCGGTATGCGGGTGCAAGCAGAAAAATCAACACCCAAGCTCCTAGCAATGTGGGTAACTATCCCACCATATCCTATGTTTCCCTTCTTCTTGTTCTTGAGCTTGCTCATCGTAGCAGCCAAGAGAGTGGCACAATCAGCCTGGCGTCCATACAGCATGGAATATAGCAAAAAGAGCTCATCCGTCTTGATCTTTTGGGGCCTCTCCGTCCTAGGAAAGAGACACTCCGAAAGAACACGGTGAGCTATCTTCAAGGCTAGGTGGTACATCAACCTAGCCTTGGTATCAGCAGGTTGCCAACGGTCCTCGTCGGCGTAAATCATCGCAACCTCCTCCCAAAAGTCCTTGGCGTAAACGCCGCTAGGAAATCGACCATCAAAGGTCTCATGAAACCCGAAAAAGGTCCCAAACTCACGGATGCTAAAATGATAGTCTCTCTCCATAAGACGGAAAGAGACGGTCCTGTCTACATGGCTGTGCTCGAAAGACGTCACAACCTCCCGTGTAATCTCCTCATAAGCGTCTTCTCCGATAGCCGAGAAGACAACTAGTCCGGCTCTATCCAAGAGCCAAGTAAGATCATCCACAATGTTGAGAGGAGCTAGATCCTCCAACAACAAGTATCTGGGACCAATCACAACCCTCTCCTTGATCCTCTCGAGTGCATCGAGATGATCCTCATGTATGGTCGGGACTCTAGGGTGAGGAGGTGAGGATGGAGGTGAAGGGGAAGAGGGTGGTGGTGCCCTAGAGGATGAGGAGGAGGAGGGATTACCCTTCCTTTTCTTATTCTGATCATTCTTCTTCTCTTTTATCCTCCCCGAAACTCTCCTCATAAAGTCCATTCTGTTCAAAATTACGGGCTGTTCTATAGAAACCACGGCCGTAATTCCTCCAGAGACCGTGATTCGTCTCAGAAAGTCGCAAATCTCAGCAAATCAGCACTCAATCTCAACAAACAGGCAGTCCTAATCTAATTTCTTCCAATCCCAATCAGTTCTTCCTAAAATCTCTATCAAAAACGAACCAAATCGACAAGAATCAAGAAGAGAGGAAAAACCTATTTTTCGGATTGAAAAATCCGAATTGCGCGTTCCTTGGTGAATTTCCGCTCGATTTGTCGCTTGGATCTTGTTGGTGGTCGAGTTTGCTTCAGTTTAGGAGGAAGAATCGTTAAAAACAATTAAGAAACGAGGATTTGAGAGAGGGTCGTGGATTTCGGCTATTAGGTCGTGGAAGAGGGGTTTTGGGGTGATTTTTGTGAAGAATGTGGTTTATATAGTCACAGGCAAAATTTTTGAAAATTACGGTCTGTCGGGGTGTTCCACAGGCGTGGAATTGTACGGAACCGTGGTTTTGGTGATTTTTCAAAGGCTTTTGGAAATTACGGGTACTGTAGCTGTCACGACCGTGGTTTAGGCCGTGGAACCCTCTGTAAAGCTCCAAAGTCCAGATTTCGTCACTTTTCTTCAACATTATCCTCCCCTTTTCCTTTTCCATCGTTCCTACATCAAAAACACGAACATACCGGAAGAAATCGAGGCAAAAACAAAGCAAAAACGTCTATTCTAAGCTAAACTATGAATCGAAAACAAACAAGAATGCATTACCTTGGGTTGCCTCCCAAGAAGCGCTTTGTTTAAGGTCCGTAGCTAGACCAATCTCGCACTTATTCAAGTGCGGTAGGCGCGAACTCTTCAGTTTGGAGTTCCGCGTATACTTCTTGAGTCGTTGGCCGTTCACCTTAAAGCTTCCGCTCGTTTCACGCCATACTTCAACTGCACCATGGGGGAAAATACGCTTAATTAGAAAAGGTCCGGTCCAACGAGATTTAAGATTACCTGGAAAGAGACGGAGCCTTGAATTGAAGAGGAGAACTTGATCTCCTTCTTTGAAGTCCTTTGGAATGATATGCTTATCATGCCAACGCTTTGCTCTCTCCTTATAGATCCTAGCGTTTTCATAAGCGTTCAAGCGGAGTTCATCCAGCTCATTGATGTCTAGGAGACGCTTCTCTCCCGCTTCTTTCATGCTGAAGTTCAACCACTTGATAGCCCAAAACGCCTTGTGCTCCAACTCTACCGGTAAGTGACAAGACTTCCCATACACAAGGTTGGATGGTGTGGTTCCTATGGGAGTCTTGTATGCAGTACGGTATGCCCATAATGCATCGTCAAGCTTCAAGGACCAATCCTTCCTAGTCCTTGAAACCGTCTTCTCTAGAATTCCTTTGATCTCCCTATTTGAGATCTCAACTTGTCCACTTGTTTGTGGATGATAAGGGGTAGCAATCTTGTGAGTAACCTCATACTTAGCTAGAAGAGCTTCAAAGCGCCGGGCAATGAAGTGAGAACCTCCATCACTAATGATAGTCCTTGGCGTCCCAAATCGCGGGAAGATGGTCTTGTTGAAGAACTTAACAACCACCATGGCATCATTTGTCGGAGAGGCAATTGCTTCCACCCATCTAGAAACGTAGTCTACCGCCAATAGTATGTATTGGTTTCCACAAGAAGATGGGAATGGTCCCATGAAATCAACTCCCCAAACGTCGAAAATCTCCACCTCTTGGATGTTGTTGAGGGGCATCTCATTCCTTCTAGAGATATTGCCTGTTCTTTGACAAGCATCGCAGCAAGAAACAAAGGATTGCACATCTCTAAACAAAGTAGGCCAAAAGAATCCAGATTGCAATACCTTTGCGCTAGTCTTGTTCGAACTAGCGTGTCCTCCACAAGGTAGTGAATGACAATGGCGGATGACACTTTGCATCTCATCTTCCGGCACACATCGCCGAATGATGCCATCCGGACCTCTCTTAAAGAGGAGAGGCTCGTTCCAATGGTATTCCCGGACGCCCTTAAAGAACTTCTTCCTTTGTGCGTAGGATAGTCCGGGCGGTATCTCCTGACAAACCAAATAGTTAACAAAATCAGCAAACCATGGTTCGTTACCTTTGGAGATCACATCGATGCACTCTTCAATAAGGTGTAGGTGTTCGTCCGGGAAGGAGTCATCGATGGGCAAATGGTCGTCCTTTAGATGTGTTAGGCGACTCAAATGATCCGCAACAGAGTTTTCTGAACCTTTCTTGTCGCGGATCTCAAGATCGAATTCTTGTAGGAGAAGAATCCATCTAATTAGCCTTGGCTTCGCATCTTTCTTCGCAAGGAGGTACCGGATCGCAGCATGATCCGTGTAGACAATCACCTTTGCACCTACAAGATAAGAGCGAAACTTGTCAATAGCATAGACAATGGCTAAAAACTCTTTCTCGGTAGTGGCGTAGTTGAGCTGCGCTTCATCTAGCGTCTTGCTAGCATAGTATATGGCATGGGTTCGCCCCTCTTTTCGTTGTCCAAGAACAGCTCCAATAGCTACGTCACTAGCATCGCACATAACCTCAAAGGGAAGAGTCCAATCTGGAGGTTGGATAATAGGTGCTGAAATTAGAGTTTGCCGGATTGTTTTAAATGCATCCAAACATTCCTGCGAAAACTCAAAAACTGCATCCTTCATCAATAGATTAGTGAGCGGTTTTGATATCTTAGAAAAGTCCTTAATGAAACGTCTATAAAATCCAGCATGTCCTAGGAAAATTCTTATCCCTTTCACCGAAGTTGGGGGAGGAAGTTTCTCTATGGTCTCTATCTTAGCTTTATCTACTTCTATCCCTCTACTAGAGACTAAGTGACCTAATACAATTCCTTCCTTAACCATAAATTGACACTTTTCCCAATTAAGAACTAGGTTAGTGTCTTCACACCTTTGCAAAACAAGAGAAAGGTTACAAAGGCAATCGTTAAAAGAGGAACCGTATACGGAGAAGTCGTCCATGAAGACTTCCATGATTTCCTCTATGTATTCGGAGAAGATGGCCATCATGCACCGTTGGAAGGTGGCTGGGGCGTTGCAAAGCCCGAACGGCATTCTCCTATAAGCAAACATACCCCACGGGCACGTGAATGTGGTCTTCTCCTGATCATCCGGGTGTATCGGAATCTGAAAGAAACCACTATAACCGTCAAGGTAGCAAAAGTGTGAATGTTGTGCTAACCTTTCAAGCATTTGATCAATGAATGGCAATGGAAAATGATCCTTCCGCGTTGCATTGTTGAGCTTGCGGTAGTCTATGCACATCCGCCATCCAGTCACGGTTCGGGTAGGAATGAGTTCGTTGTTCTTGTTGGTGATGACTGTCATTCCTCCCTTCTTCGGAACTACTTGAATTGGACTCACGCACTTACTATCGGAAATAGGGTAGATGATACCTGCATCAAGAAGCTTAAGAATTTCCTTCTTGACAACCTCCTTCATGGTCGGATTCAACCGCCTTTGAGGTTGTCTTGAAGTTCTAAAATCTTCCTCCATTAGTATCTTATGCATGCATAGGGAGGGTTTAATTTCTACTAAGTCCTCTGTAGTATAGCCTAAAGCTTTCCTATGTTTCCTAAGGACAATCATGAGCTGATTATGTTCATCTATGCTTAGTTCGGAACTATTGATAACCGGAAAGGTAGAATTAGGTCCTAGAAAAGCGTACCTTAGATGAGTAGGAAGTGGTTTTAGTTCATCGCTTTTGGAGCTTCCAACGATCCTTGAGGGGCATCCGATGTCTCCTTAGAAGTCTCTAAGGGTATTGAGTGTGTCGGAGAAGAATCAGAAGAAGTTGAAGAAGTGTCTCGATCACCCCTTTCCACGGCCAAAATTACGGGTGCATTATGTTCTCCACGGCCGTGGTTTAGGGCGTGGAAGGGAAATACGGTTGTCACATCTTCTCCACGACCGTATAACTCCCTGGAGTGGGACACGGTTTTGGTTGTGAAATCCACGGCCGTGGAATACAGTGTATGGCCGTGGATTCTCACGTTTTCAGCTTCATCGTGGAGTTTTTCAAACTCCACTTCATGCATCTCCTCTTGTGCTTCTAAGGCTTCAATTGCCTCATTGCACTCTTCTTCTTCCCCTACATTGGTTAGACTCATAGTGATAACTTTTTGTAAAGGATCGTTAAAGAGAATCACACTTACCTCCTCCCTAGATAACCCTTCTTCATCTTGGATATAGAATATATCCTCATCAAAGATTGGCTCCTTCACTAGAGTGGAAAGAACGAACTCTACTTTCTCTTCTCCTATATCAAAAGCGAGTCTACCATTCTTGCAATCGACTATGCAGTCGGAAGTTGCAAAAAAGGTCTTCCGAGTATGATCGGGACCGGACTATCTGCAGGAATATCAAGCACGACAAAATCAATGGGGACAAATAATTTACCTAGCTTGACCGGGACGTCTTCTACAATACCGACGGGGCGAGTGATGGATCGATCCGCCATGTACAACGTCATCTTTACCGGTTTAGGGTCGCCTAAACCGATCTTCCTGCACAATGCAAGTGGTATGATGCTCACACTTGCTCCTAAGTCACACAAAGCGTCATATGTGACATCTCCCACTCCTATGGGAATGCAAAATGACCCCAGATCCTTCAGCTTTGGGGGCATTTTCTCCTTCATGGTCTTGATGAGATCCGAAGAATCCGAACTCATCTTGACCTCACCGAAGTCTTCTAGCTTCCTCTTGTTGGAGAGGAGCTCCTTCAAGAACTTTCCATAAGCCGGCATACTTACAATAGCATCAATAAATGGTATATTAATATGCAGCTTACTCATGAGTTCTATGAACTTACCGAATTGTTTATCTAGGCGCGCTCGCGCTCTAGATTGAGGGAATGGTAGGGGAGGTTTGTAAGCTGGAGGAGGAACGTAGACATCTTCCTTCTCCTTCCCCTTTTCTTTGTCTTTGTCCTTTTCTACGGAGACTTCAACAAACTTAGGCTGCGGATCGGTAGTAGTCACTCCGCTCCTAGTTGTGATTGCCATAACCCTTCCCTTAGGGTTGTCCTCCGTCTTTCCTGGAAGCTTCCCTTGATTCCTAGGAACTTCCTCCGCATGGCTGAACATTTGGTTTTCTAAAACCTTTTGAGCTTTATCAACCTTGGAAATTTGATCATCAACCTTAATGATGCGGTTCTCCAACCCTTGAAGCTTTCCCAAAATCGTTTCCAACATGGGATCGGGCTTCTCCTTTCTCGAAGTGTTTCCTCCATTAGATGATTGCCCCTGGCTTTTCAAAGGAGTAGAGGAAGAGGAAGGTGGAGTTAGTGAATTAGAATTGGAAGGATAAGAGTTACCGGAATTTTGTTGATTGGAGTGCCAATTGTTGTTACTTGAACCCCTATTGTTGTTCCGGCCATTATTATTGTTGTTGTTGCCATTCCAATTGTTGCTCCGGTTATTGTTCCGGTTGTTGTTGTTGTTGCGGTTTGTGTTATCACCGCCATTATTGTTGCCCAAATAACCAACATCCTTCCCTTGTTGTTTTGGGAAGTTGGTCTTGATAGCCTCCTTCAACTCTTTGATTTCATTGTTGAGGGAGAAAATCTGATTTTGAGCTTCATGTGTGAGCTTTGCTCCTTGCTCCACACGATTTCCCTCCACTTTCCGGTGGGAATACTTCTCTATGACTCTTGCTTGCTTCTCAATGAAGTCCCAAGCGTCATCTTCTCTCATGTCCATGAACGTTCCACATGAGAGGGATTGGAGGTTGAATTGCGTTCCCGCATCCAGCCCCTTGTAGTAAATCTCCAGCAATGCAAGCTTGGATATGCCATGATGAGGGCAATCCAATAACAAGTCCTGAAACCTTTCCCATGATTGAAACAAACTTTCGTTAGTTCTCATGGAAAATGCATTGATCTTACCTCTAAGTTCCGCCGTTTTGGATGGCGGAAAGAATTTGGTGAGGAACTCCGCGGAAAGGTCTTCCCACGTGTCTAGTTTTCCCCTAGGAAGAGCTTGGTACCAAGACAACGCTTTCCCTTTCAAGGAGAAGAAGAAAGGCTTGAGCTTATAGTTGTTGGTAGTAGCGCTCTTCGGTCTCATTGTCTCCATCATACACTCAAAGTTTTGCAAGTGTTGGTGTGGAGATTCAGCGCTTGTCCCGCCAAATTGGTTTTGGCGAACAAGAGTAATAACTTGAGGGTTGAAGCTAAACCCTTGCACATCTTCAGCATCGAAATTCACGCCCAAGCGGCGTGGTTGTTGTGTTGGATCCATCCGCTGGCCAAGAGTTCTTGGCTCATCATCTACACGTTCGATCCTCACATTCCTAGGCGGAATTCGGCAATTAGCAACTCCCCGTGGATGGAAAGGATTCACATTGATCGTGGGATCAATCTCCTCTAGTGGTGGCATGGAAGAATTACTATTATCAGCGGATGAGTGACTTCTTCTTCTAGATCTTGATCCCCTCCTTGAGGATTTCTTGCTCCCCTTATTCTTGAGGTTGCTTAGTTCTATCCTCATTTGGAAAATCATATCCTGTAGATTGTTAACTTGGAATTGATGACGATCCATCTCATCCCGGAGAATGTTCTCATTCCATTGGAGTTGAGCTTTCTTCTCCGCTACTTCCCCTTGAAGATCACGTTCGTGTTCTTCAGCCATCTTCTTTTCCTTGCGCTTTTGCCTTAAAGTTTTCTCTAGCTCTTGATCAAGAGGTAAGAGATCTTCGGTGTTCCTAGACCTGCGCATGCACTCAAAGTAATATCAAATAACGAGAGCAAGCTCCCAAGCTTGACAACCGGCAACCGAATTCGGCCGAAACCAAATCTCTAGCAACGGCGCCAAAAACATGTTCGCCCCTAAACGTGCATGCAAATAAGTTTTAATTATAAAACTAGAATCAAGCAAGCGAACCCGCAGTGTACGGATCGATATAGTTAAGCAAGGATTCCAGAGTATCGAACACAGGGATTTGGGTGGGAACAAATTCAATTGCAGATTATCAAGCGAGTAAATATGAGAGTTTTTGCAAATATTGGGAAAAACAACAATCCTAAAGATCCAAGTATCCAATTCTGGAAATCGATTCAAGATTTACTATTAATATAAAGACAGAGTTAAGATATGCGAAGGTATACTAATGTAAGGTAATCGTACGGTGAAATTCAAAAACCTTATATAACTCACCTACAAGACACTCTCTATACAGGTTGTTGAGGCTTCAATATAGAAAGGTTCTAAAGGCAAAAATTAATGTCAAATACCCAAACTTGTAACCCAAGGATCATGACTAACTTAACCGATTGAGGTTTTGACACTCACAATCGAGGTAGAGGTTGTTGAGGCTTCACTACCACCTAGAAAAGGCAAGCCTAAACTAAGTTAAAGCAAATCTTTAACTTTGGATTAAAGTAAAAGCAAGTTCGTAAACTTAAGGGAAATTACGGGTGGATCTTGAGATTCCACGGTCGTGGAACTCAAGAACAAACCGTGATTTAGGGTTCGTCGACGATTCTTTCAAACTCTCAGGATCTAATCTGTTTATGATCTATCTATCATCATCTTAGCCACAACTATCAACCCTTCACCTTAGAATTGTTAAGGGTTTTTAGCCAATAACAGTCATATTGATATTAATTTCAAGAATTAAAAGATTGAAAGATGAAAACTTCCGAAAACCTTCAATAAACTCCAAACAAATCTCAAAGTCACAATCAAGAACAAATATCGTCACAAGATTCAGAATAGAGCAAACAAACTCAATCTTAGGAAAGAAGGAAGAAACGATGTCAATCCGTCTTCTAAGTCAAACCTAAACAAGAAGAGAAATCTCCTTGCAAATAGCCTTCCGAATCTTTGATCTTCAGCAATCTCCACCAAAAGTGCGAGATTAGGGCAACTCCAAGGATGAGCGCAAATTACGTCTTCTTCAAGAATCACCAAAAATTGCCTCTAAGCGAAGGCAAGTGAGCGTAAGCGGGGATAAGCGGAGGTGTAAACGCGTCCAAGCAGAGGTCTAAACGGGGGTAAGCGTCGATGATGAAATCTCTCTTCGTACGTCTTTTTATAGGGCAAGATAAAATATCGGCCCGGCCAAATCTTTAAAAGATCGTGGCTTCAAAATGTGGCGAAAAAGATCGCCAAGATCACGGTCGTGGAAGGTTCCACGACCGTAATTTAGAGTGTGGAAAGTGTCACGGTTTGAACCATGGATTCCACGACCGTAATAGTTACTGGAATGCATCACGCCTCTCTTGCAAGGTTCCACGGCCGTGGAACTGAACGTGGTTTGTAGTACGGCCGTATTTTAGAGCGTGGTTTAGGGCAAGAACGTGATTCTTCCCTAGCTTCGTGCATTCCTGAAGTTGACACCCATTTTGCTTCTAAGAATGCCCTCAATCCATGGACATACTCGATCAACTCATCTTTGCTCGATTCCGTTCGGAAACGACTCTCAATCACCTATAATCAACATAAAGCTAGTGTAGACATCCATATTGACAATATAGGCAAACTAGCTCACTAATGTAACGATGCTCAATCGAAGACTATCAATATGAATCAAATACACTTAGAAAACGTGCCTAAAGTACCACAATATTTCATGCTTACACCTTACCTCAGCCCATGTTCTTTGTTGGATTTTTTGTCCAGCCCTTTGCTTCTCTTTTGTTCTACACGGATCAGAACAGCCATAGAGGAGCAGCAGTGAGGACTCTTCTTCTCACTTCCCCTTGAATCTTGGAATCGGGTAAGGTTGATACCCTTCTCATCCTTGCACTTCTGTCCATGTAATTCATGCCTAATGAGTGCCTTTTATGCCTCCCAATTTTTACCCAGAACAGCCATACAGGAGCAGTAAAGATTCATGTTGTTTTTCGAGTTTTCAGGAAGTGACAAGCAGGCATTTTCGAGTCCAGATTTTGGTATGTTAGACACCTCCTCTATTGCTGAATTTTGGATATGTTGTAGTCAGTAGTACATAGTAGATCCTACTAAAATTTGGGAAGAATTGGAGCTACGGTTTGAGAGTTATTGTGTTCCAAAGTTGACGCCTCATGCAGTTTTTATAAATGTGCAGTTTTTATAAATGTGCCGAGTGTTGGGAAAAATAGTAGGTGATGCTGTTTTGTGAGATGGTTTTGAATAAGCTCTTGATCTCTGTTGGGCTTGAATTTTGAATATGATATAGTTTACATATTGTTGTAAAACATATTAAAATTTGGAAGGAATCCAGCGAGTGGTTTGGGATTTATGATTTTTCAAAGATTGGGTCGTAAGCAGTTTTTCTGTTGTGCTGAAATTTCTAAGTGTTGAGGAAAGGTGTTTGTGATGCAGTTTTCTGAGATAGTTTTAAATAGGCTTTTGATCTCCTTTGCTGATGAATTTTGGATATATTATAGATAAGATTTCATAGTAGAACATACTGAAACTTGGGAGGAATCCGAGTTGCAGTTTAAGAGTTATGGTGTCCCAAAGTAGAGACCCTAAGCTGTTTTTCCAGCATTGACTTTTGACTAAGTATAGGAACATTGTAGTGTAGTAGCCAACTTTAAGGAGTTTTCTAGAAGGGATAGTTGAACAGTTTAAGGAAATTCTTGCTCCTATGAGTAGATTAGATTTCATAGATAATTTAGAGATTTATTTTAGAACTTTTATAAATTTATTTTATTTCATATTTGAAGCTGTAGTTGGACCTTAGTGACTTTCGGGAAATAGAAAATTGGGTAGTTTCTCTAGTTGTTACCTAAAATCATCCTAGGGAGTAGAATATTTTTAGTTAGCATCAAGTAAGAATTTAAGTACGTATTCCGGGTTTTTGGAAGTTCTAGGAACAAGGGTAAAATAGTCATTTTACCATAAATTGGTACTGTATTAAATTCTGTTTTAATAGGATCTACTATCTTAGAAAGTCTTAGACTTCTAATTACCTAGAAAGTGTGCTGACACAGTTGCCTCCTTTGACAGGCAACCGAGTTATATAGTTACAGATTGAGTTGTGATTAAGAGAGTCGAGATCTGATTCAGGTAAGTCCACGGACTTACTTAGCTGGCTTCTTGTATGAGTGTAATGTGTATGAGTGGTGTTTGTTAGTTATGATAAACAACGAAACCGGATTAGGCCGACTTTATTCTTTACGTAATTGACCCAAGTGTATGATAACGGGTCGTGACATCATCTGCCTAGCTCTTGCGAGAGTCTAGGAGGTTCCCTGCGACCAGCCCAGTCAGGTAGACGGTCAGATGCATTAGTACCATTCCGCGTTGGTAAACGGGTACAAGGGCGAGGTTTGGGAAATCCTCGTGTCACAAAATAAGTATCATTAGTAATAACCTATCACCTAATTAAAGATAATAAAAGGATTGAGTGTTGCATGTTGATTGTGTATGTGTGTGTTAGAGCTTTTACCTTTATACTTATGCATAGAATGTTAACTAACGGTTTTATACCGCTTGTAGATGTCTTGCAGGTTAATACAGTTGTAGAGAGATCCGGAGGGAATGGTTAGCCGGGTCCCACGTACTCATTTAGTTGGGGACGGGGATGTCTTCTATTCTTCATATGCGTCGTTTTAGTACCTTTGCTTTGTAAGGCTGATACATATTCTTCATGTATACATTGTTTAAAGTTTTCAAATGTTTTAAATACTTTTGTGCCTTGTTGTAAGATCCTAGTAAAATTGTTGTCAAACTAAGGTCGGGAACCATTGTGAAGTCCTAACCAGTAGCTCCCCGAGTTCTCAGAATTTGGGGTGTTACACGGAAGATGTTACGTGTGTGAGAGGAGAGGTGGGCTAGGGTTATAGAGGGAAAGAAGGAAAACGGTGTAACGGCTGCACAAGATCTCATCCGCTGGGCTTCTGGCTGCGAGTGTTACTGAGTACAGGCCGCCTTCTCTCTGGGTCGGGAGTGATCTGGGCTGGCTGGAGGCACGCACAAAAATTGGGCTGAAGCAATCTGGCAGGAAGAGGTGAGCTGAATTTGTAAAAAGCAAAGGTGGGCTGAGTTGTCAAAACTCGTCATAACTTGTCATGGCTTTGTGAGGCCCATGCATGACTTCGTCACAGAGTTGTCGGGCTTCGTCATGACCTCGTCTCAGCTCTGTCGTGGTCTCGTCACAACTTTGTCACAGTCTCGTCTCACACTTGTCATAATCTCGTCTAAAGTCGTCGTTAAGGATTAATTATAAGAATTAGGGTTTGATATAATTCTATCATTTTATGTGAATTAAATTCTACATAAAATAATAAATAATTATAAGAATTAGGGTTTAATATAATTCTATCATTTTATGTGAATTAAATTCTACATAAAATGATAAATAATTATAAGAATTAGGGTTTGATATAATTCTATCATTTTATGTGAATTAAATTCTACATAAAATGATAAAATTTTTGAAGAAAGAAATACTAGATAGAATGGGAACCGTTAACGGCTCAAAGTCCGAATTGATTCGGAATTAAACAGAATAAAAATTCCGGATATTACATCAGTACCCCCTTAAAATAAGTTTCGTCCCAAAACTTAGAACAAGGTACTTAATTAAACGACTTCCATAAATAAATTGGTATGTCCTAGTCTCACTAAATTTTTATTTGTTTCCTAAACTTCTCTAACCCTATCAAAGCGTAACGAAAAAAACTGGTCGTTACATCATTCCCCCTCAAAATAAGTTTCGTCCCGGAACTTAGGGTAAGACAATCCTGATCGGCCTTTAAGACACCAAATGGGTGTTTGTGATCACTACACGAAAGTCTCGTCGTTTCCACATCCAAGTATCCCACACATCAAGGTTATCAAAAGCACACATCACTGACTAAGCACTCAATCATGAAATAAACAAGTAGTCAAACAATATCACACCTCCAAGGTCAAGCCCTAACTCGTCACTCTCGAGGTTATAACTATCACTACATAGGTCTTTGAAATGTTACGTCTCTTACTATCCTCAGTATCTTAGGTAGCCTTATCAGCTTTTCATAAAACCACTGAATTTTAAATCTTTTCAGGTATTTAGATCACAAGCTCCTGCAACCACGTTCTAGAGTGGTTACCGGATATCTCACCGGTATCATCCGACTTAACTGTCTGATTCTCTAATATGACAACCTAACCCATGTCCGGTAGGTATCTCTCCATTGAAATTCTCAAACTTAGTTCCCAAACTTAGTCTCCGTGGAAAAATGAAGCTACCCTCTCCAATAGGGTGAGGAATACTAGTCCATCAGTCCCTTTTAAACCGCTTTACAACTTCCAATGGTTGCCTTACACAACTCACTTCTAGATCCTTTGATGACCCTACGGAAAATGATTTATTCAACTTTCTTCCCTTTGTTATGACCACTTGCTTCCGGCCTTCTGAAAAGGTTCTGACTACACACTAAGGCCAAAGGTCTTGGACATCCACCAACACTTTACCAAGTGCCTAATGCTCTTCGTACCACAACCCACTTGGTCTTGTCTTTTAATATGACTTAGTCCTCTTATTCCTCAAGTAAGGAATCATCACTTATACCCTTTTCTACTCTAACACTTGAGACAACTAAAAATTAACCCAATGGTCGTCCTCTGCATTCACTTGGCGTTATAATACTATTTATAGATCTATAATATATCGTTAGCTCAACCTTAGACTTCTCCTGAATTTTACAAGATCTTAAGTGACATAGAATATGTCCGGAATGACGGCATTTGATAATAACTACTCAATAAATGTTAACATACCATCAGCAGTGCGCCCTTTTATCCACCATTGTTATCAGCCCGATAGTATCCCTCTGACTCAAAACGCAACTCGGATCCGTTCTGCTATAACATTACACGTAAAATCTACTCCGAGATTACGCTTTCTTTAAGCACGGTTACTGGGTTGTAAGTATACTCCCGTCGCTTCTCTCTCTTATGTATCTTTGACTCAGAATGGTAGTTACTCACTTTGAGCTTTCTAGTGCATACCATGCACAATACTTTTATTACATCATTAATTCTTCTCTCAATCCATCAAGAAACTCACTCTAACGTACTCTGTTAGGTATAGAATTCCAAAACTACTTGCCTAGCAACATGCAACAACACCATCACTCTGCACTCGGATCCATAATAGGGTACCAGTCTCCTTCTATTACCTCTACATGCACATAAGTTTCCGTACAACTTTTTTAGTAACTCCACATAGCCTATCTCACGTTCCTTCCAACTAGAATGCATTTCACAAACTATCACCATCTTAAACTCGACACGACATCCCTCAACACCCTTGAGCTTCTTGCTCTGTGGGTTAGGATCCACCACGCTTCCGCTGTGCTACTCTGATTATTTTGTTGTCACCTCGTAATCATAAGGACGTGTTCTGTCAGTCCAAAATGATTAACCGGATGAAGTACCAAGTACTTTCCTTACTTTTTCTTCTTGAAATAAAATCATGATTGGAAAACAATCATCTTCCGTTTACTTCCTTAATTCTTTTAACACGGATCCAAACTACTAGACTCGACCGGAGTTTGATCTTAAACAGCCAAAAAGTAACCTCTAACACGATTCTCTATACCCTTAGTTGTCTAAGAAGATTGTTGTTGCATACTTGAGGAAATCCTTCCATGCGTCGGTAAAACTACCCCACAAATCCACAATCGCAACTATCCTTTCTTAACGGTATATAACTCGTCAATACCAAACAACACTTACACATCCTCAGCTGACGTCGGTCAGTCTACAGTTGACTCATCTCAGTATCCCGAACTTACTCTTCTCATACCCCGTCTGGTATTAAAATTCTTTGGAAAACATCACCTACTCAATTAATCCTTTTATACTTCTTTAGTTTGTTCAATCATTCACACTTATCTAGCGTAAATAGTTCTTTCCAGTCTTCCATGATAGCTTGTAAGCACTTCCTTGCGGTTCCTATAACCTTAATTATCCTCTATTTACCGTTCTTCT
Source organism: Fagopyrum esculentum (assembly GCA_033239045.1). NCBI lineage: Eukaryota > Viridiplantae > Streptophyta > Magnoliopsida > Caryophyllales > Polygonaceae > Fagopyrum > Fagopyrum esculentum. The sequence continues at coordinate 56,817,178 of BSUD01000004.1, forward strand.
TGTATGGATTGCGGGTGTTTATGTCTTAAGACCTGTTATAATTTTCGAGGTTACCCCGGACTCTTGAGTCCACCGCACTGTTCTCACATACACATGTTCCTTAATCGACGTTGTTTGTAATACTTCCTTCAAAACTCTGTTGACTATGTTTCAGGGCTTCAATCCTTTTAATACTGGTGTGGTGATATCATTCATAATCCTATCTCTTCGAAGAAGACAAAACGTCTCCCGGCTTGTGAAGTCTACTTTTCTCCCTCTCTATAAGATCACTTTACCCGAGTCTAGTTGTATTCATCCTAAATTTTCCATCCACTATCGATTTCTCTTTTATGGATTGTTGGTATCGGTAACTTAAGTCCCGTGTGGAGTGAGAGGTCGTGGTGGGCACCTGAGTCTACCAGGTCATTCTCACTCACTCTTCTCCTTTCGTTAGCATTGTATTGTAACATTTCCTTCATGGACATCCCTTGTCTCAGTTACAGACTTCCATTCCCTGTAATACTTGTGTCGTGATTTATTTCAAGAATTTTTTGTAGTCTTGAAGAAGTCCACCATTCTCAATGGTTGTGGATTTTGCCTTTCATCTTTAATTCCACTGTAGATGTCGGTCTTTGTGCTCCTCCAGTCCTTATTATATGGGTCATACCCTTTCTTCTCCAGATTCTCGTATCCATCATTGCCTATGGCGGTATCCACCTTGGTTGTACTTGTCATTTCGCCTGTCAAGTGTAATTGTATACTACCCACTGGATTTGTATTCCGATATTGTCTTCTTCAATCTGCGCTTCTTATCAGTCCTTACATGCAACTTTGAATTTCATCTCTGGTCCTCACACCGCTAAATTCCTTGTACGGACTTCTATCACTTCTATCTGAGTTGACTCGGGAATTTCTTTCTCCTCGGGTTGTACTTGTGGTGAAAATTATCTCAATATCTCTACTTCGTTGCGCACCCATTCTTCGGATGATTTATAGGGTCCCCAGGACGCCCACCAGAGTATAATACTCAATTCTAGGTCTGAATCCATTGTCTCGGTTGAAAACTCTATAGGTCATCTACCGATTTATCATGAGGCGGTAATCGCTTCATGACATCACAACTAAAGGATATAAGAGTTCCTTTAGGATTCTAACATGCTACACATACACATTTATATGATCATACATTAAAACATATCAATATAAGTCTACGTACTAACTCCCTATCATTCCAAGTTGCAGAGATCCACGGAGAAAGATGGTGGTCCGACGTACTACTAACCCAACAACCCAACTATGCGTGTGTGTAAAAAACAGAAATCCGTTTTGAAAATTTTAGACCCCTTTCGGGTTCTAGTTATTTTATACATTCGGTCTTTCAAAAGATTTCAAGTGCCATTGTTGCCAACCCAGAGCTTTGATGCCATATTGTAACACCCCAAATTCTGAGAACTTGGGGAGTTACTGGTTAGGTCCTCACAATGGGTCCCGACCTTAGTTTGACAACAATTTTACTTGGATCTTACAACATGGCACAAATGTATTTAAAACAATTTCAAAATATATTATTTTTAATGTATGAATGTACACATGTGACAGTCTTACAAAACATATATATAGATACATAACATGCATGTCATATGGGAGACCCCCTGTCCCCATCAAATGAATACGTGGACCCGGCTGACCATCCGTTCCGGATCTCTCTACAACTGCCTATCTCTACAAATCTACAACACGGATAAAACCGTTAGCTAACATTCTATGCATAAGTATAAACGTAAAAGCACAAACACACAACATACACAATCAACATGCAACACTCAATCCTTTTTATTATCTTTTAATTAGGTGATATGTCATTACTAATGATACTTACTTTGTGATACGAGGGATTCTCAAACCTCGCCCCTGTCCCCGTTTACCAACGCGGAATGGTACTAATGCATCTGACCGTCTACCTGACTGGGCTGGTCGCAAGGAACCTCCTAGACTCTCGCAAGAGCTAGGCAGATGATGTCACGACCCGTTATCATACACTTGGGTCAATTATGTAAATAATAAAGTCGGCCTAATTCGGTTTCGTTTTTTATTATAATTAACAAACACCACTCATACACATTACACTCATACAAGAAGCCAGCTAAGTAAGTCTGTGGACTTACTTGAATCAGATCTCGACTCTCTTAATCACAACTCAATCTGTAACTATATAACTCGGTTGCCTATCAAAGGAGGCAAGTGTGTCAGCACACTTTCTAGGTAATTAGAAGTCTAAGACTTTCTAAGATAGTAGATCCTATTAAAACAGAATTTTATACAGTACCAATTTATGGTAAAATTACTATTTTACCCTTGGTCCCGAAACTTCCAAAAATTCCATAATTCATGTCTAAACCCTTATTTGAGACTAAAAAGTCATATTCTAACTCCTAAAAATGAGTTCGGTTACAAATTGGCAATTTACCCATTTTCCTATTTTCTGGAAGATCATTAAGGTCCAACTTCGGCTTCAAATATGAAATTCGAATAAACTTATAAAAATTCCGAAATAATTATCTAGATCATCTATGATATCTCATCTACTCCTAGGAGCAAGAATTTCTTACAACTGTTCACCCTTCACTTCTACAAAATTTTCCAAAGTTGGTTACAACACTTGAAGTTTTCTATACTTAGCCAAAATCTGAGTACACTTTGAAAAATCATAACTCCTAAACCGCTCGCTGGATTTATCCCAAATTTTGATATGTTCTACTATAAAATCTTATCTATAATATATCCAAAATTCAAGTCCAACAGAGATCAAAATCCTATTCAAAACTATCTCACAAAACAGCATCACATGTTGTTTTTCCCAACACTCAGCACAACTATAAAAACTGTGGGAGGAGTCAACTTTGAAACATCATAACTCGCAAAATGTAACATGGATTCCTCTAAAATTTTAGTATAATTTACTATGCAATACCGTCTATGACATATCCGAAAACCAGCCAAAAAGAAGGAGTCTAGCTTACCCAAAATCGAACATGAAGTTGACTGCTGGTCAACTCAGAAAATCCAGCAATGTGACAGCTCTTCCAGTCATCTTCCATGGCTGTTTTGGAGGATCTAAGGACATTAATTGGTACTCTAATCAACATCTACACAATGAGGGTAACGCATAGAAGAGGGCTGCGGTCCTTACCCAACTAGCCGGACAAGGCGTGCTTGCGTGAACAAAGCCTAAAGAAAGGTCGTGACTCACTGTTGCTAGGCGCACATGGTTTGTTTGCTGCTCCAAACATGCGTGTAGAGGAGGGTAGCTGGTCTAGAAAGCCATAGGACTCGCAATGTCCTCAACACCGACATCCTCAGGAGAGCGCTACAATCGACCTCCTCCCCATTGCTGCTACGTGTAGAAGGGAGGCAAGACTCGTGATTGCAAATCTCTCTCTACATCTGCTGCTGCGTATAGAGGGGAGCCATAGGAGGGCTCGAGATGAAGATGAAGGAATGAAGGCCGCTGTTGCTCCCGGGAAGGACGTCCGTCGCCAATGGTTTGGTTGCGTTATTGAACGGTTGCTGTTATGCGAGGTTGTTGTCAGCGAAAGAAGGAGAAGGCGAGAGCCCCCCTGTTGACGTCGCTAGGGTTGTCTGCAGTAGCCACGCGAGGCTGTTGGCTCGGGGAAGAGGGGTCTTGCTGCTGCTCGCTGTCTCCGATGGCAAGAATGACCATGCCGGTTGCATCGAGCGTATAAGAGGGAGAGGCAGAAGATGTTACGTGTGTGAGACGAGAGGTGGGCTAGGGTTACAGAGGGAAAGAAGGGAAACGGTGTAACGCCTACACAAGATCTCATCCGCTGGGCTTCTGGTTGCGAAGGTTACGGAGTACAGACCGCCTTCTCTCTGGGTCGGGAGTGATCTGGGCTGGCTGGAGACACGCACAAAAATTGGGCTGAAGCAATCTAGCATGAAGAGGTGAGCTGAATTTGTAAAAAGCAAAGGTGGACTGGGTTGTCAAAACTCGTCATAACTCGTCATGGCTTTGTCAGGCCCATGCATGACTTCGTCACAGAGTTGTTGGGCTTCGTCATGACCTCGTCTCAGCTTTGTCGTGGTCTCGTCACAGCTTTGTCACTGTCTCGTCTCAGCCTTGTCATAATCTCGTCTAAAGTCGTCGTTAAGGATTAATTATAAGAATTAGGGTTTGATATAATTCTATCATTTTATGTGAATTAAATTCTACATAAAATAATAAATAATTATAAGAATTAGGGTTTGATATTATAAGAATTAGGGTTTGATATAATTCTATCATTTTATGTGAATTAAATTCTACATAAAATGATAAAGTTTGTGAAGAAAGAAATACTAGATAGAATGGGAACCGTTAACGGCTCGAAGTCCGAATTGATTCGGAATTAAGCGGAATAAAAATTCCGGATATTACACTCATTGTGAGGCCCCAACCCGTAGCATCCCGAATCCCGCGGATTTGGGTTGTTACAATTAAACACACAAATTCTCATACAAACATTGAGACTATGATTATCTTCATATACGCTCAACCAAACGAACAAATGAAAAGTAAATTTTGGATACAGTTGATGATAGAAACGAATGTCATAAACCAACCATTACTGGTGATTGGTGACTATAATGAATTGTTGGAACCATCCGATAAAAAAGGAGGGGCTCCTCCCGCTTATAATAAGTTTGGCATGCTCCAACAACTCTCTCATTCGTACAGTTTAGGTGATCTCCCCACTAAAGGCAATATATTCACTTGGAAGAAGAAAAAAGAAGGAGATGACAACACATACGAAATTTTGATAGAATAATGACGTCTCTTGAAATCAATAAGAATACCCTAGGATACACACCAGATATCACGCATTTACGACCTATGACCATTGTAGGATATCCTTTTACCTTCAAAACACACATACAAATGTCAAGAATAAACCCTTCAGGTTTGAAACAATGTGGATGCAAAGGCAAGATTGTGAGAACCTTATAAAACAAGTATGGAGAACACATTTCCCAAGCACCCATATGTTCAGACTCGAAAAAAAAGACAAATCTTCTTAAACAAAAACCCTGGAGGAGAAGGAAACTGACGACGCTCTCTCTTCCTTTCTCCTTGTAGCGTCCGGAAATCACGCAGGAAATCACACACGTATCTCCTCTCCTTTCAGCCACGCTTTGTTTCCATCCAGAAGCACGAGAATGCTCTCCCTCTGCTGCAGCAACAGATCTCTCCCACAACCGTAGACTCCGTCCATTGAACTCTACCAGCGGCCTTCAACGTAGCAGCGATCTCCAGCACAACAGCAGCCTCAGCGCAGCAGTGGGCTTTGTCCCAGGATCATCAGCGTGACGGCTTCAGTGCAGCAGTGAGGACTCTTCTGCTCACGAGCTGGAGTGACACAGAACAACCATAGAGGAGCAGCAGTGAGGATTCTTCTTCTCACTTCCCCTTGAATCTTGGAATCGGTAACGTTGATACCCTTCTTATCCTTGCACTTCCATCCATGTAATTCATGCCTAATGAGTGCCTTTTATGCCTCCTAATTCTACCCAGAACAGCCATAGAGGAGCAGTAAAAATTCATGTTGTTTTCCGAGTTTTCAGGAAGTGATAAGCAGGCATTTTCGAGTCCAGTTTTGGTATGTTAGACACCTCCTCTATTGCTGAATTATGGATATGCTTTAGTCAGTAGTACATAGTTGATCATACTAAAATTTGGGAAGAATCGGAGTTACGGTTTGAGAGTTATTGTGTTTGAAAGTTGACGTTTTTATATATGTGCTGAGTGTTGGGGAAAACAGCAAGTGATGCTGTTTTGTGAGATGGTTTTGAATAAGTTCTTGATCTCCGTTGGGCTTGAATTTTGGATATGATATAGTTTACATATTTTTGTAGAACATATTAAAATTTGAGAGGAATCCAGCGAGTGGTTTGGGATTTATGATTTTTCAAAGATTGAGTCGTAAGCAGTTTTTCGGTTGTGCTGAAATTCGGTTTTGTGAGATAGTTTTAAATAGGATTTTGATCTCCTTTTCAGCTGAATTTTGGATATATTATAGATAAGATTTTATATTAGAACATATCAAAATTTGGGATAAATCCAGCGAGTAGTTTAGGAGTTATGATTTTTCAATTTAAGACAGTGTGTTGTTCGTTAGGTGTTGCAACCAACTTTAGAAATTTTTGTAGAAGTGATGCTTTAACAGTTTTAAGAAATTCTTTCTCCTATGAGTAGATGGGATATCATAGAGGACCTAAGGAATTATTTCGGAATTTTTATAAGATTATTCGAATTTTATATTTGAAGCTGTAGTTGGACTTTAGTGACTTTTCGGGAAATAGAAAATGGGTAGTTTTTCTAGTTGTTACCTAAAATCATCCTAGGGAGTAGAATATGATCAGTTAGCCTCAAGTAAGAATTTAAGTACATATTACGGGTTTTTGGAAGTCTCGGGACGGTAAAATAGTCAATTTACCTTAAATAAACACTGTAATAACTTCTGCACATAGAATCGTACATCTTAGGAGTTTTAGACTTCTAAGTATCCAAGGAAAAGAGTTGACCCACGTACCTCCTTTGACAGGCAACTGAGTTCCTGCAGCTACTGATTGAGTGTTGCTAAGAGAGACGAGATTTAATTTGGTAAGTCCACGTACTTACTTAGCTGGCTTCTTGTATGAGTGTAATGTGTATGAGTGGTGTTTGTTAGTTATGATAAACAACGAAACCGGATTAGGCCGACTTTATTATTTACGTAATTGACCCAAGTGTATGATAACGGGTCGTGACATCATCTGCCTAGCTCTTGCGAGAGTCTAGGAGGTTCCCTGCGACCAGCCCAGTCCGGTAGACGGTCAAATGCATTAGTACCATTCCGCGTTGGTAAACGGGGACAGGGGCGAGGTTTGGGAATCCCTCGTGTCACAAAATAAGTATCATTAGTAATAACTTATCACCTAATTAAAGATAATAAAAGGATTGAGTGTTGCATGTTGATTGTGTATGTTGTGTGTTTGTGCTTTTACCTTTATACTTATGCATAGAATGTTAGCTAACGGTTTTATACCGCTTGTAGATGTCTTGCAGGTTAAGACAGTTGTAGAGAGATCCGGAGGGAATGGTCAGCCGGGTCCACGTACATATTTAGTTGGGGACGGGATGTCTTCTGTTCTTCTTATGTGTCATTTTAGTACCTTTGCTTTGTAAGGCTGATACATATTCTTCATGTATATATTGTTTAAAGTTTTCAAATGTTTTAAATACTTTTGTGCCTTGTTGTAAGATCCAAGTTAAATTGTTGTCAAACTAAGGTCGGGACCCATTGTGAGGTCCTAACCAGTAGCTCCCCGAGTTCTCAGAATTTGGGGTGTTACACGAGAAAATTTTGAAAATATCTATAAACAACTACAAAATGTGGATGATGAACTCGAAACTCTTCAAAAACAAATTTTTACGTCTTTCGACCAACTTAAGAATGACAAAATAAACAAACTAAAGAGGAAAAAAAAAGTATGGTGGACTATCAACACAAATATTTGGTACAAAGAGCTAAAACGAATGAACTACAACTAGGTGATAAGAATACGAAATTCCATCATAGGAAAGCAACGGGTAGAAGAAATAAGAAAATCATTACAATGATTGCCAAAAATGGCGGTACAATTGTGTCTAAAGAAAATAAAATCAATGATGAATTCCTAAATGACTACAAATTCCGCTTTAAAGCATCAATAATAGACAAGATTAAACTTCAAAATCAAGTAGAAGTCATTCAATCAGAAATATCTATCATCGACAACAACAACCCAACACTACCTTTCTCCACAAAGGAAATTAAAATTGCCCTTTTTGAGATTGGTAATGATAAATCGTTTGGGTCTGGCGGTATGATTGTTGGGTTCTACCAAAAATACTTACGCACTAGTGGACCGGCAAATACCATGGTAGTAAAAAGTTTCTATAGAACCTATAACATCCTCAAACAAATCAACGACACATTCATTGCCCTACTTCCCAAAATAGAAAATCCTACAATAACTACCCATTATAGACCAATAAGCCTACGCTCAACATTTTACAAAATAATGAGAAGATTGGTGAAATAGGGCCCTTTTTATATAGTGTAGACTAACTAGGCCCCTCTATTTTTTTGCCTAAATTTTTAAATCTAAAAATAAATAATTGAAGGGGTATAAGGGGAAACTAATATTTTAAACCCTATAAAATCATTCAATGGCAAGATTTCACGTCATATAGGGTTTCTCCCAGTCTCCCGTGGTTACAGGATAGGCCTTCGCGAATGGCGGTTGCTGAACAAACCCGGTGCCGCCGCCGACGAGTATCAGCAAACTAAGAAGTCTTAGTCATGGATCTGCAACCCTTCGCAACAGTCGCCCAGAGTTTCTCCATCACCGTCATCATGTTGTCCTCGCCGGCCATGGATATGCAAGCCAGGTTTATTATATTTTTTCCGTACAAACAATCGTACATTCTACATCTGAAATGCATCAAGCGAGTCATGAGCCGTAGGAGGAGGCACCACGAGCGAGGAAGGTATACCATAGTGATGAAGCAGCAGGCGAGTCATGAGCCGTGGGAACAACAACAGGAAGCAGCAGGCGATTCATGTGTTCAAGATCTAAAACGCATTGTTTTCACTACTCTCCATTTTCAAGTGAGCAAGGTGTACCACGAGTGAGGAAGGTACACCCCAGTGACGAAGACGGGATCCACTGGCCCGTCTTTGAGCCCAGTATTGACTGGAGAGTTTTTGTCATCACCACCGGGTACCATGAAGGTAGGCGCTCTGAACTTCTAAACAAAGTTATCCCAAATAACTAGTTGTAGCCTCCATTATCAACTCACTTGCAACTTTTGGAGTCCCGTAGGCTGTCATGCAGCGGATGACATGAAGTTTTGTGGCAATTTACAATAAAAACCCTAAATTTTGAATTATACTATTGGCCCATATTTTTAAATTTTGCAAATTTGGCCTTATAACGCGGATGCTATTTAGCGCATTTGTTTTTACTACGTAATGTCCATTTGTCCGTTACGGACAAATGGGCATTACGTAGTAAAATTATTAAATTTGTCCGTCACGGACAAATGGCCACTGTCCGTGACGGACAAAGTGAGCTATGTAATATGACTATTTTGTTGATTAAAGTTCTAAAATTTGGTTTGTTTGAAAGAAATTTGTAATCCTTTGAATAACAAAAATTTGATTTGATTGTCTTTTGTTAACAGAAAGTTTAAATCTTTTCAATAACGCTATTTTGATTTGATCGTATTTATGTTTGAAGTTCAACGTCAGGTTTAAAAACGTAACATTGATCTTGAAACTTTGATTCCTTTGTAATTGTTATGTTTGTAAGTAACTTTGGTTTCTTTGTTGAAAGAAAGTGTTAATCCTTTGAATAAAATATCTTTGATTTGATCGTCTTTTGTAAAAGAAAGTTTAAATCCTTTCAATATAACTTTGATTTGATCGTAGATATGTATGATAGGAAGTTACGTTTATTTCTTGAAACTTTATATGTTCGATATCAAATCTAAAAACTTTGAATGATAGTAACGTTTTATTTATTGAACATTTATATGTTCGTTACGAAATCTATAAATTTTGAACGAAAGTAATGTTTATTTCTTGAAACTTGATATGTTCGTTATAAAATTGTAAAACTTTGAACAAAAGTAACGTTTATTTCTTGAAACTTTATATGGCTTTCAATAACGTAATTTTGATCGTATTTTTGTTTGAAATGAATTTATAATCCACTCAATAACGTTAAGTTGATATTTTTATCTCATTATTATCGTTATAACTCGTTATGTTCATTCAAAGATCTTACTAAATTAAAATTTGACGAAAATGTTACTAAAGTAAAATAAACTCATTAAATTAATAAAGGTGTGTAAGACCCGGGAAATTTGAAATTCCGTTTAAAACCCGATCAGACCGGTTTCCGATCCGCCAACCTTTATTCTTTTAAATAAAATAAAACAATATTAAATTCTATCATTTTATGTGGCCTTAATTCACATAAAATGATAAGTTATGTAACCGTAAATAATTCTGTACATTTTAAAAACCAAAGAGCAATTCCGTGCGAGTAACGATTTATCCATTCAGCTCATCTTTTAATTAGATGAGTAGGCCCAACAGCTAGCCCAGTAACCCTTTAGCCGGCCCAAACCTTACCATAATTTGCTCTTAATTATTTTTTTAACCTAATTAACCCTAATCACCTTAGCAAACGGCTGCAATACAAACGTGAAGAAACGCCGCTTCTCAACTGCTCTCCCTCGCCAACCTTCAACGCAGCGCCTCCTTCTGTAAGAGCAGCAGCCGACGCATCCAGTCTCGACCACCAGTAGCCGCCAGCGCAGCAGCCGACGCAACCCAGCCCTCCAGCACCCTGGTCTTGTCCAGCCAATGCAGTCCAGTCCGGCGCAGCAGCAGACCGACACAATATCCCTTCGACAACCAGTAGACGCCAATGCAAAGCCGCCTGGTGTTGTCCAGCCCGACACAGCAGCCCTTCGACAACCCGCAGAACACGCCAGAAACGTTACCTGAACCATCTGTACGTCTCCAGCGGGTACGAGACAGGATTAGACCGATTGCAACCTACTGCAAACGAAAAAAAGACGGTAAGCTCTGCTCCCGCTGTCCTCAGCACTGCTCTCTCCTACTTCTTTGTACTGCTGTAAGAGTTGCATCAGCATAAGTGTATATTATATAGGATTTGAGAGGGGCTGAGTTGGGAGTTGTTTTGGAGTAGAGTAGGTTGTTCCTATTGGGTAGCATAGTGAAGGAATAAAAGATGCTAATGTTGTATGTATGTATCGTGTTTCTTTTGAGAGTCGAAGTAGGATCTGCGAGGTAGAGTAGTGAAGAAAGGGTGCTGACATGAGACTTGAGTTTAGAATCCAAAATCAACCTAGAATTTTCAGTTTGTGTGAGCTGAAACTACTGACTTTGAACCCATATTTGGTTAGCTTAGATCGAACATCCACCGTTGAATTTTTAATATGTTGTAGATTGAAATACATAGTTTATTGTGTTAAATTTTGAGAGAAAGTTAACGGTCGGATTGAGACTTACGAGGTCTTGAAGTAGAGTAGTTGGGCTGTTTTTGCAAAAGAGGAAGAAAAATGACTAAGTGTAGAATTGTTAATTTTACCCCAACTTAGAATTTCATGGGAGATTTTTTGGTTAAGAATTTTAGAGAGATCTTGACGCATATACTTAGTAGGTATATCATAGAAGAATTAGAAAAGTATATCCCGGAGTTTTGATCTTTCATTAGAACCTTGGATCTTAATCCAAAGTCGGACCTTAACGACTTTTTATGAAAAACTAGATTTTTGTATAACTTTTATAAATCCTCACTAAACCTTTATATGAGAACTAGATTTAGGACATAGGTCCTAGAATAGAATTTTAGGACTAAATGATAGACTTCCCGGAGTTTTGGAATCAGGGGCAAAGTGGTCGTTTTAACCTAAGAAAAACCTTTTTCGTAAATTCCTTCCACGAGATTGTAAGACTTAATAGTTTATAACTTCTAAGAGTGTGAGATGTAAATTTTGATCCACATGCCTTGTTTGACAGGCGATTGAGTTACTACGGTTGCATACCGAGTTGAGACTTTTGAGGGTTGTGAATTGATTCAGGTAAGTCCTTGCGACTTACTTAGCTAGTTTCTGGATATTAGTTGAGTGATAATAGTGGTGTGTGTACCATGTGTGTTATAATAACAACTTGTTAGGACGACCGTCGTTATTATGTGTTAAGGCCCAAGTGTATGTATAACGGGCCGTGACATCACTGCCCAGCTCTGCCAGGAGACTGGGAGGTTCTCTATACCTAGACCATACAGGTACACGGTGAGATGCATAGGATCCAATCCTGATGGGTACACGGAAGCGGAGGCGAGGTTTGGGAATTCCTCGTGTCACAAATTAAGTATCATTAGTAAGAAAGAATCACCTAAGCAAAGATAATAAATGGATTGTTTGAGCATGATGACTATTTATATTTTTATGTGTGTGTGTGCTATTATTATTCTCCTAATGTTTAGATAACTAGCTAATGGTTGTTTTGTTGTGTTTTTAGATTTACCGCAGGTTAGAGCAGCAACTGAGTGATCCGGAAGTAGTGGTCAGTCGGGTCTCCGTACTCCTTAGAGTGGGGGTTTGGGTTGTTGCTTTGTCGTTCTTTCCTTTTGTTAAGATAGTTAGTCTTTTTCCTTTGTTTAAGTACTATAGGCTGTTAGACCTTGTTGCATTAATCCTCTTAAAATACATCTTTATAAATTTCGGTTTTTCTTATTTGTGTCTTGTTGCAAGATCCTAATAATATTGTTGTCCAACTGAGGTCGGGACCCATTGTGAGGTCCTAACCAATAATGTCCCGAGTTTTGAGAATTCGGGGTGTTACAAGGTGTATAATAGTTAGTACACATTAGTGGTTGATTTAAAAGATAATAAAAAAAAATTCACCGGATTGGGGTACTTCAGGAAGGTATTCCACAACGGTATGCGTTCTCTTAGGGGACAGCGAGAGGTCCACTCGAGACACGAGGCCCAACAGCCATTTCCATATGCTAGAGATGCTTCGGTTAAGGAGCAGTTCACGACACAAGAGTCGGGAGTCACGCGGCATAGTATATCTGGCATCCCGCGTGACATTGCTCCACCCAACCCTCCTCACCAGGTTTCTTCTGGAGGCAGACATAACATCTCTTATGCTGGACCTTCACACTGGACGCATTCATCAGCTCATGGAGAGCAGACCCCTTACGGAGGGGGTTATTCTCAAGTAGAGGACTTGTCTGCTCCTTACCAGCAAGAGCACCAGTATGCTCTTTACCAGCAGGAGCAGCAGTCTGCTCCTTCTTCTTCTTTCCAGCAGGAGCAAGAGGAGCAATCTACTCCTTCCCGGCAACAACCTGTTGCGAGGAGACGCCGAGCGAGGAGGCCACCTTCTCCAGCTCCGGTGGACATGCCATTGTGGAGGTACTTCCTCGTACTCCGGGAGATCGTCCTAGAGCAGTAGCTCTTACTCGGCAGGCCTTTTAGCCCAATCTTCGAGGTCCTTGTAGAGGGGGACCTCGTATCCCAGAGATTTTTAGGAGCTTCCAGGCTCACACCGCTCTCCACGTCTGGCATGACATGGTGAATACGCAATAATTATGTTTAATGAATGCATTTTTAATGTTATAATATTTTTAGTAATTTATAAAATTTGTTTTTCTATGTAGGATCGGGATACATTACACTACCATACCAGAGCCAATCAGCTGGACGCCTGTAGCTGGATGAGGAGGTGTGGTCGGGTTTAGCTCACGGCAGTGGACTGACCCATCTTCAGGGTCTTATGTAAAGGCACCTCAATGAGTGTATACCAGACGCATTCATTGAGAGATGGTAGTTGATAACACGATTTATGACTTAGGTTTAGGTAATCATTTAGATAGTTTTTCCGCTCATTCATGCATGGTTTAGCACTAGTTCACGACGTTTGCATTCAATTCACGTATTTTGTCGAGATAGACGTCTACACGGACTTTTGCATTGCTTTGTAGGTATTTTGGGAGATTTAGGAGCTTAATCGATACATTTGAGGATCGTTCCTCAAGATGACACACCTTCGGACTCATTGGGATGCAAGTTAGGAGCTAAGGAGGACACTTGGAACCTTGTTGGTGCATGTCATGCACCAAATCGTAGCTTAATGATCCAAAACAAGCGGAGGCACCAAAACCACGGTCACTGGGACTTCCACGGCCGTGGAATTGAACCGTGGTTTTTGCCAGACGGTTGTGACAGCTGTGCCACGATCTTCATGGCCGACTCTTGCAAATTTGTAGGATAAATAGGTGGTCCTGCAAGGCTGAAAGGACAGAAACCTCACTCCCATTCTCTCCCATACTCTCAACAAGAAGATTCTCTCAATTGGAAGCTTGGAGGAGAGCTACCATTGGAGGAGGAGAAAAGCTCCATTGGAGAAGAAGAGAAGAAGACACCATTGTTAGCCCTTTGATGGATTTTATAGTGAAGATTTCCGGAATAGTTTTCTAGGGTTGTAAGAATCAATTGAACCTTCTTTTGAAGGATTGTGAGTCTTTCTAAATCTCATATTCAGCTTGGTTTTACTTTGTTTAACTTGTTTATCTCTTTCTCTTCATTATTTTGCAAATAGATGCCATGATTTTATGCTTGATGATTTCGATTGTGATGATGTATGTCGTTGGCTAAATAGATGCGATTCTAGGGTAAGGAAAGGATGGTTATGGCTTGGACTATGATAGGATAGACTTAAATGTATGCTTGGATGATTCGTTTGCTTGAAACTAGTCACTGTTAGAATCCACGGTTTGTTCTAGACAAACCACGGCCGTGGACCTTGATGAACACCCCGTGATTTTGATGAATTTGCTTGTAATGATAAATCCAAAGTGTTAGGTTGTTAGATTGTTGAAATCCTAGTGTTTGCGAGCTAATTCTATCCTAGGGTGACCTAGTGTTAGCAACTAAGTGTTAGAAGAGACCTACCTGGTAATTCTTGCTCTTAGATACCGAAGATGACAAACTCTAGGTAGTAGTGAGCCTCATAAGCCGCTATTGGACTGAGTGTGCTAGGATAGGTGTCTAGGACTTGCCTTTCCGAGACTTACCCGGTAAAGAGAGGTTAGATCCCTAGAATACCATCCGGTTTGTGTAGAATTCCATTCCTTAGGCTCTTTGAGACTTACCCGGTGATGAGACCTTAGGAATGGACTAGTGGACCATGAGACCTACCCGGTGATTGATCCCAATCTAGAAATACTCATTCCCAACATACTATAGTTGATCCAAGAAATGATTAGATAACTTGAGTCCAATGCCATAACCGGAATTTCCAACCCCTAGAATCCGTTTTTCTCTCTTTGATTGCCTATCTCTTGTTTGTTTGTTTATTCGTGTTGTTAGCTTAGTTGTTTGATTGATCTCGCATGATTTGTGATCCTTGATTGATCACCTTAAAACCAAACCAAAAACATTGAGATTTTCATTTCTTTATTTCTTTCTCTTTTCTTAGCCTAGATTTTCACTATCATTAGTCACTAATCGATTCAATCTCACCTCAGTCTTTGTGTTCGACCTCAGAATACTATCCCTACTACAAAACGTCCCGTACACTACGGGTTCGCTAGGAGTTAGGAGAAATATATCGAGTTATAAATTTAAAGCTTTTACGTGCACACGTTCTTAGCGTAACAGCAGCAAGAGGTGAACCAACTGCAGATGCCTTGGGGTGAGATGACGATTGCTCTCCATGATGTCCATCTCATCTTGGGTATACCCATCTCCGGCACGGCTGTTACTCAGGTGATTGTCAGACCTAATGCTGCCCTCCGTGTGCAGGAGTTTTTTGGATTTGCTGATGAGCAGATGACTGCTGGAGATGTGCGTTGTCACGAGTTGTCACATGCCTTCTTACTGGATCAGTGGGACGGTTACGCCCGTTTGTATCCGACGACTGCAGCGTTTGGGTGGTTGTTGTACCTGTTGGGATCGACGCTCTTCACCGACAAATCTCAACACAAGATTTCACCTGATTTGCTGATATTGGTGGAGGATCTTGATCGGGTGATGAGCATATCCTAGGGTACAACGACACTCACCTACTTGTATAGGCGTATGGGCGAGGCCACTCGGATCGACTATCGCTAGATGTGTGGTTGTCTAACACTACTGCAGGTAAAATATATCCTCTATACTCATATTATTTATCTCGTAATTTAATTTGTAATATTTGTCTAAATTTTATTTCTTTTTTGTTCAAAGGCATGGATATATTTGTATTTTCCACGCTTTGCACCGGAGATCAGTGAGGAGTGGGAGCCTGGGATGCCTTGGGCAGCGAGGTTTGACATCAGGCATGTTAGGAGGGACACCCGTGATTATAGACGGATGCTTGATGAGATGAGTGTAGATCAGGCAAGTCCAATACATGTGCAATATTGTTAGCTTTTTGTCAACTTACGTGTTTATTTTCTAACAATGTTATTTGTTTGTTAAACAGGTGAACTAGCAGTCATACGGCTAGTTGGACTTCACTCATGGGGAGTTACAGCGTTCGTTGTTCCACGGGTTATTGACGTTTATGGACGTGTCAGAGCCCTACGATCCATACAGGAACATGAGGGCTTTTGGCTACATTCAGACGATATCGTCTGCGCCCATACAGCCCGAGTGCGCTATTAGGGTCGAGGATCCCAGGAGCTACAAAGTGGGCTATCCTCGAGGTAGCTGGGCGTGGGATAGATGGGAGCACCATCACATCACCGTTGAGGAGATGACTGCACGTTACGGCCTTGGATTTACCTCCACCGACGATTATATGGTGTGGTATATAGACCAATTGCACCGGTCTATTCGCCTAGGTGCTCAGCAGATCCCTCCACCTCCGGCATATGGTGGACTCGACCCGTATGATTATGCTACACGGTTTAGGCCGTACATTAGTGATCCTTCCGTCCCTCCTTCTCTGCATCAGGACCTACGTACTTATGTAGATTATTTTCCTAATCTGTGAGATTATTCATATGGTTCTTACGATCATGGATAGGGTAGTGGTTCTTACGATCATGGACAGGGTAGTGGTAATCGTCATGACGATGACGAGTAGACTTGTGTTATTTTTATGTGTTCTGTATTGTATGTTTAAACTTTTGTTTTAACTTGTTGCGTTATATTTAACAAAATATAGATGACGACTATATTAATGACTAAACCTTAATAAAATATAAATGACAAAACCTTAAGAAAAAATGTCTGATCGTAAAGTTTAACTAAACAAGTGAATATAAGCATTCTTAAACATTAAGTCAATTTGCGTTAATTGTGCCATGATCTCTCTGTGTTGCCCGTAAATGTGGTAATTGTAACTCCTTCCATCGAGCAAGGCGATGAGCTAATCTGACTTCAATATCATCTACGGTGTTGTTATGACTGCGAGACCAAGTTTTAAAGAATCTCTAGTAAAGGACAATCCCCTACAAGTGTTAGCTAAAACAAAGAGAAAAAAAACCTTGGCCATAAGGCAATTGTGAAGGAGTAGGAAAAGGTATAGATGAACAATGAATCAAATGAGACGGACCATGTAGTTGTGGAGAAGGAGGACCTTGAACCGGAGGCGATAAGCGATTGTTCGGAGGAGAAGGATGTCGAATTGGAGACGATGTGGCACAATTTGGAGACATTGAACTAGTAGCCAGAGGATTAAGGACATAATCATGCTTAGAATAAAGCAGTCCTAGTCCAAATGCTCTTCCTTTCTTCTCACCACCAACGGATTCAACCCATAACATATCTTTATCTTTTTTAGACAGTTCTTGTTGAGATCCAATCAGAGCATTGCAATTCTCACCACCAACGGATTCAACCCATAATTATTATATGAAGCATTATATGTAAAAAAAAGGGCAATTTTGGTAACTAGGTCTTTTTGAAAAGTTGTAGTAGTAACTAGGCTTTTTAATGTTTCAATTAAGTAAATATACTCCAACTTTTTGTATTTATTCTCAAACTCTACACACTCTTCTCTCAACGGTTACATTTACTAAACACAAAACTAGAAAAAGCCTAGTAAACCAAATTGTTTAAAAAAAACAAGTCTAGTGATATATATATCAATTATTTTATAAACAAAATCATAAACATATATGCATGCATCATAAGCAAATCATATATATATATATATATATATATATATATATATATATATATATATATATCCTAGTATCTTGTAAGTGTTTTTTTATATGATTATTCATTGTTTATGATACTAGGATTTATATATATATATAAATCCTAGTATCATAAACAATGCATAATCACAAGTACATTAACAAAACAAAGGTTAATTTAATATAAATTTAAACCATATAAAAAAACACTTACAATTGCATTTTAGGATATATATATATATATATATATGTATATATGTATATGTATATACTTAGTATCATAAACAAATCATAATCACACTAGTGTCATGGGTTGTCCGTCACGGACAAACTTATCTTGTCCGTCACGGACAATATGAAGACATTTACTAAATAACGTACATTTGTCCATAACGGACAAATGTGCGTTATTTAGTAAAAAAAAATGCGCTAAATAACAGCGGCCTTTATTAAATGATTACTTATATTGACCCATATTTTTCAAATGCAAGAAAGGCCCAAAGTTTAAAAGTTCACCAATTTGGCCCAATTTATTTAATTACATAATTTAACCCAACTTTATAAATACGAGATATTACCTACAATTTTTTATAATTATAATTGGGCTTGGATAACTCGATGGGCTTGAACTTGTGTAAGCAAACCTTGTGTAAATTACGTCCTTGTGTAAATTACGGACTTGTGTAAATGACGAACTTGTGTAAACGACAGGCTTGTGTAAATGAAAATTATGTATTAACATTGTGTAATTGAACTTGTGTACTAAAATTGTGTATTAAGCATTATGTACTAATATCGTGTATGAACAAGAGAATACACGAAGTTCAATTAGTCCAGCTTGTATAAGGGCGGGAGGGAGGGTCTGTCGTCTAGAGTTCGATTTCTCACTAGCTACAACATTTAAATTTTGTAATGGGCGTGGGCTTATGTAAGAGCTTATGTAACTCGAATTGGACATGGGCTTATGTAACTCGGATTGGGCCTACTCATCTTCAATTGAACTTGGGTTTGGACTCAGTTAAATTAAAATTACTAATTAACCCTTTCAATTAATCTTTATTAATAAATGAGAGGAGCTTAGTTTGTCTACAAAATACCAAAAATGTCTACTTTATACTACAATAGACAAAAAGTGCATACTTAGCCAACTCATCCCAAAATAATTGCCCAAATTCTAGCCAAAAGACTAAGCTTAGTCCTACATAAAAAAAATTCACCCACTACAAAGTGCTTTCATTAAAAACAGAGCAATTCACGACAATGTTCTCATCGCTCATGAAATTTTCCATGAATTTAAAGCAAAAAAAAAGGAAAAGAAGGGTTTATGGCGATTAAATTGGACATGGAAAAGGCGTGTGACAAAGTAGAATGAAAAATTTTAAAATTTGTGCTAAAAAAAATTGGTTTTGGTAGAAAAGATTCGGAAATGGAGTTATGAATGCATCTCAACAATCTCTTACTCAATTTTAATCAATGACTCTCCAACAACGATTTTTGTCCCACAAAGAGGTCTTTGTCAGCAAGTATTGGCCAAAAACATACAAAAAATGTCAAATGACAACCGTAAGTCCTTAGGCTTCCCTATCACCAAAAATGGAACAAGAATACCTTTTTTACCCTTTATCGATGACATGATAATTTTTATAAAGTCAACAACAAAAGCTAGCAACAAAATTCTAGCTATCTTACACGACTACTGTGATATTTTAGGGCAGATCATAAATTACCATAAATCCACTTTTAAAACTACCGCAAACATCGATCAACACAACAAAAGAAGAATTCAAGCACACCTTGGAATCAATGCCTTTACTAATCTTGAACAATATTTTGGATAGGGATGGCAATGGATCGGGCGGTGGGTGGATGACCTTGTCCGCCACCCAACCCGCGCGAAAATCTCATCCACCCCATCCGACCCGCCACCCGCATCCGATCCACCCGCAATAAACGGATGAAGCGGGTGGATCGGGTGATATTCGGGTGTTCTACGCAATTTCATTAAATTGATATTAAACTCGGATTTGAATTGCGGAAAATTAATAATAATAAAAATAATTTTAATTCGAAAAAGTCATATCCATAAAAAAACATGATAAATATAAAGTCAATACAAATTATCCAAGTGGAAATATTACAAGAAGTGTTATAAGTTTAAGTTCTTGAAAAATAGAAAAATTTAGCAATACATAACATACAATAAGATCGTAATAAGAAGTGAACAAATTTACAAATTTTGCTAAACAATCAGTAAATCATCAATTTATAAATCAAAAGGGAACTAAAGATCACTAAACAAGTAAACAATCAATAAATTTATAACGGGTTTAAGCGGGTGAAACGGGTCGGATGGGTGGATGGATGATGGATCGGGTGATGGGTGGATGAAAGGTCAATCCGAATCCGACCCGATCCATCACCCGCTTCATCCGCCATCCGCTTTCACCCGCTTCATGTCGGGTTTTCACCCATTTAATATGGATCGGGTTATCGGTTGTCCGTCGGGTTCGAATGAAATTGCCATCCCTAATTTTGGATGCCCTATCAATAATGGTCGTGTAAACAAGGACATCTACAACTCCGTTATCTTGAAACCAAACAACATCTCTCTAGGTGGAAAGCGTTATCTATGTCACAAGAAGGTAGAATGACACTAATAAAAGCAAATCTTAATTCCAAACCAAGTTACCTAATGCAGGCATTCATGTTGCCTACAAATACTCACCACGAATTAGACCAAATCAATAGAAATTTCTTTTGAAATAAGGGACCTAATTTTCATCCGCTCATCAATTGGGATAAAACTTGTAAACCAAGAACCCTTGGAGGTACTGGAATCAGGAAAGTAGAAGATATGAATAAAACACTACAAATGAAACTTTTATGAAAAATTATGGCTGATCCGGATAATATATGAGTTAAAATAGTGAAGAAAAATACATTAAAGGGTCATGCTTCTAGAACTACAAATGTGGGACAAATGAATCATGGCAATGGAAGAGATTAATAAAACTAAGAGAAGATTTCGACAAAGGGATTAGATGGCGGGTGGGAGACGGGAAAACAATTAGATTTTGGAAGGACACGTGAATTAGCGACAAACTGCTCCAGGACATGGTGACCAATAAGGAATTAATAAATCAGAATGAATGCACTTGCTCGTATATCACGGATAAAAGATGGAATCATCAACTTATAAATTGACTAAACACTCTCCCTTCTACTAACATTATTAAAAAAATTGAAAACTATAACCATCCCAAAAACGATATTAGAGATAGACTATATTGAGCGGAGAACGACGAAGAATGATACTCGACTAAATCGGCTATGACAATGATTCAAAAATGGAATTTGGAGGTAGCCATAAACAACACCTATGAAGAACCGGTAGGTGATATAAATAATATAAACGATACTCTAGAAGGGGGGTTGAATATAGTATGAGAACTTTTCACAAACCAAATCTCAAGGCATTGAAACTACTTTCAAGGGCCTTGATGTCAATCTGTGCTTCCAGTGAAACTTTGATTTCAAGGGCCTTGACTTCTTGCTCCTGCAAAATAAAGTTAGTCACAGTAAAGTATATATGGTGCGGAATTGAAAAGATTGGCACGAGGATATGTTTACGATGTTCGGTTCTAAATAGCCTACTCTCCGTCCCAAGGTATATCCGTAGGATCTAACTATCTATTATTAGCTTCAAAGAGTCCTGAATACAAACTAGAAGAAATCCCCTTCTTCTCTCAATGTAACCAATGCTACGATCTAGCTCTAACTCTTAACCTAGCTATAATAGCCTAGTTACTTTGCAGAGTAACACACTCTAGTATAACACTATTTAAATCTTCCAATGGAGTTCTAGTATTTTCTCTCTCTAAGAGGATAAAGCTATTGCATGAATGAGAGAAAGAAAAACAACGAATGAAGATGATTAGGTTGCTTGAGGATGCAAAGATGTTTTCTTGTGTAAGCTTGTGTATCTTCCTTCTTCGACCATCATCTTCATTTATACTCTTCTATGGAAAGGTCTTCTAGCCGTTGTAGAGATGGTCGTTTGAAGATGTATCTTCTTTTCCATGAAGATCGTTTTCTTGTTTGGAGATAAGGTAGACGTTGCAAGTCTTCAGCCCCTACAAACACGTCGAGTCCTTTACTCCTTGATCTTCTCGTCTTTAGTTGAATCGAAAGAGAAGATATTTTTTCCGTTTGTTGTTTAGAAAAATCTTCTAGAAAAGATTCTCTATTCTTCGGTTAAGATCTTCGGTTTGAGATCTTCTTTCGATTGATAAGATCTTTGATTGATGAGATCTTCTTGTTACAGAATCTTCCAAGGAGATCTTCAATTTTGAATCCTTGTTCCGTGCACCTTTGAATCAAGGCCCTTGATTTCGTCCTTTTGAACTTCCTTGATTTCGTCCTTTGTTCTTGAATCCAACTTCAAGGCCCTTGACACTCAGATAGAAAACCTACACTGAATTCAAACTAACCAAATATCTAGAAATATAATCAAGTACATTGTTAGTATATCCAACTACTATATTTGTGTGAAGTCTTCCATCATCAACACCTGTAAACCATTTTAATCAAGGTGGAGTTTTCAATCTGGATATGGAAAATTATAATAATGCCCAAAATAATGGAAACTGACACTCGACGGATTACCAACAAAACAAAATCTAGACAGGCAAAAAATTCCTATAGTGATGAATTGTGATCTGTAAGCATCATACAAAAAGTTTCGAGCACCTTTTCTTTAAGTGTCCCTACATGTTGAAAACAATTGACAATTCAAGCATTTCATCCATTTTACAGGACTACGACATCGACAATTGGAACATAACATAGGTCTTTTCCGACCTAAGAAAAAAATGAGCCCTTTTGATTTAAGAAACCTTGTTGTCATTTGGTGGAACATTTGGATGGCTAGGAACCAAATATTTTTAATAAAACAAAGGCACCCCCATAACCTAAAAGTAGTCGCTCTAAATCAAATCATTGATTGAGAGATGACTAACAAAAATTTGACAAAAAACATGAAGAACGTAAATCAAAGAAGGAAAATTAAAAATATAAAATGGAACACTCCATAAGAAGGGTATCTTAAACTTAACTTCGATGCCTCAAAAAATTCAGAGAACCAATATTTTTTTGGGTACATCATTATAAACCATTTTGCCATTCCTATTGCTATAGGAAGTGGAAGATGCAACGCCGAATCTGTGCTAGAGGTAGAAGTGTTCGCTCTACGTGAGGGCCTTTTAAAGGCCGTGGGCACATGTTATATCCATTGATATAGAAGGAGACAACTTCATGCTCATCAATGCGATCAAACGACTATGGAAACCGCCATGGGAGATGGATATGATCATCAGTGATATCACTAAAATGATCTCGGGATTCACACACTCCATCGTCCAACATATTTACAGAAAAATTCAACATTATTGCTGATAAGATTGCGATGCATGGACTCAATCTCACGGTGGACGTCGATACTAATCCAGACGTGTTGAAGACCTCGTCCTTAAAGATGTCTTATGTCGATCGGTTTCTAGAAACTGATCCACTTGATATTCTTACTTTTGTATCAAAGAAAAGAAAGAAGATGTATATAGGATACAAAGTATATAGGATACAAAGAAGATGTATATAGGATACAAAGTATACAATATACGATAAAAAATATAAATAATTTACTAAATTGTAATATTATTTTTATCTAATTTCTAAATGTAAAATTTATTACTCGTACGAGGAATTTACACATTAAGGATGACTCAAGAGGTGCCCTTCATTGTGCTGAAGATATACTTCAAATTTCAAAATGCGGTGACCTTTGGTAAACCTTTTTTGTACGTCTTCTTTCTTTCTCTTCTACATCAGCAGATTCATCACCGCACGCACGGCCGCACCTGTGCTTCTGTCAACGACAAACGCAGGTAATGCCTTTTCTTTTCGCCGTCTTCTTCATTTCTTTCTTGTTTTGGTTCCCTTGATGTTCGTCTCAGCAAAACGCTAACCCTAACTTCGTTCTTGCAATCACCTTTGGTTCCGTTTCTTCGTACTCGGCCAAACCGTTCTCTTCTCCCTCTCTTCCTTTTATCCAATTCATCACACTTCCTCCCTCTCACCGGTAAGCTATCGCAGCGACACTCCCTAATCATTCATCCGTCCATGCAGTTTACGTCTCAACTGTTTCATGGCGGCGATGCTAGAAATTCCAATTCTTATTTACTGAAATCATGCTTTGATCGATCCTATTCGCAGGGAGTTGGTTTGCATCTTGTTGACAGCATTTTAATTTATGGTCTTTTATCGGCTATTGAGTGGTATACATTATTTGAATTTAGGGCAAATTTACGGAAGACTACGTTTCTTTGTACTGATACTCTATACTACTTAAATTGTGTTCCATGTCCTATGCCGATCATATAAACAGATTTAAATCTGAATTATAGGCGGTCTTAATTCTTAGCAGCATTTTAAATCAATTACGATGATTGAATGAAGTTGAAACTAGTTCCCACCACATAATTCCTTGTAATTACTGTGTCAAACCCATTCCCCCGTTAAGTATACTTGTTGGATGCATAAATATGGGCCAAATTACCATCCAAAGACAAGGTCAACAATGACGGTAGTCTGAAATCACAAGTTGTTACTAGGTTGCAAGTCTTATCACCAAGAGTTTGATGCTTTCTCAACATATGGATGAACATGACTCTAAAGATTAAAGTAAAGTTCAATGGCTATTGTTTTATCCGTGTCTGTTCAGTTGATTGTGCAGGTAAAAACAAATATTTTATATTCTCTGTTCAGCTTATAATCAGAGTTGCAGTCTGTGTGAAGTAATGCATTTGTTGCATGATAAGTAGATGCTGCTGCCGAAAGTTCTCTATCCCCCATCAGTCTTGTACAAGTTGTATAACTCCTGATACATCTTTATTATACAGACCTTTAATAGCTTGAGGAGTTGAAGGTTTGGATCAGTGAGAAGAATGGCTTCTTCAGATGATGAGTTTGAAGATCAGCCAGAATTTGTATCAGATTATCAATTTGTCGACGAGAATGATGAACCCATTTCCTTTTCTGTTTTGCCCATTCAATGGAGCTCAGATGGGATTTTGGGTGGTAAGAAAAATCAAGTTTTTGTCCGTGGCACAACTGATGGTGGACTTCAGAAAATGTATAAGCCGGTCTTGGCCTGGAGGTTTGATCTTTCCCCCATGAATCCAAAGATCTCAGTGCTTTCAAAAGACAATCACTGGATCACACTTCAAAAGCCGAAGAAGAGCTTTGAATGCATTATCAGGACTGCATTGGTGACTGTAAATTGCCTACACCTTGTTAAAAAAAACCCTGAAATGTCTGACAAGCTGCTCTGGAGTCAGTTGTCAAAGCTTTTCAGGTTAGTCTGTTGTATATCTTGGTACATTTCTTAGCATTTCAGGTTTATTGTTGTTTGAGCTCTTTTTATTTTATTGCTTTGTTCTTGTAGCTTGCTTGAGCCTAGGCCGTCCGTGAATGATCTGATAGATCACATGAAGTTAATTGAGGAGGCTTGTAGGAGGGATAAGTCTTTGTCTAAATCAAAGGTTTGCCTGTCTTATACTTTTTTAGATTCTGAACTCATTACTTCTGGGTATGGTGCCTTCTCACATTTGTACTTATTCCTGTCATATACTTATAATCTTCCAACTCAGCAGAAAACTATGAGTTTTTCTTTTTCTTTTTTGTTATTGGCCTTCTCCTGCTCTGTAAAAAGGAAAAAGGAGAGGATCGTCTTCATGCATAATTGGAAGATATTTAGTCGTCAATTGTTGATCAGTCCCCTCATATGCTTCCATCCTTTCTACTTTTGTGCGAAGAGGAAGTGAGGAATTGACACTTCTTCATGGGCTTAATTCATGTTTTACATTTTTCCTTCATTAGATGTCATTAATACCGGATTAATGGATCATATATTTTTTTTCATACTTCGATGTTCTCTTCCTTAATTGAATTATTATTAAATTATCGTAATAAATTATTTAATAAGTACTTATGTATGGAAATTGGACAAATCTTCTGATTATATCCAAGCTCTCATCATCTCCATTTTACTTTGCTGAATATAGGAGTCTGGGAAATGATGATTTTGATTCTCTAATGGGCCATTGTTACCCATGAATTAAGTACCTTAAATCTTCGTACCTGTTCTTGTCTTTCTGTTCTCTGAAGATGAAAGCAAGATCTTGTTTGTATGGTCTTCTGCTTCGACTGATTTGTTTGTATGATTCAGGATTGTTATGATTGCTATTTCGTGCCACCTTCCTTGTTCACTACTTTATGGTGGTCTTCTTCCATGTAAAGATGAATTCTTTTCCCATTTCCTTACTACTACTTGATTGGTTTTCGCCTCAATGCTATCACTAGTTCCTTAGTTGGTTCGCACATAGCACTTATCTTTTCTTCATGACACCCACTCTTCTGCTGGATGAGTTGAGCAGTTTTATCTATATTAAAGGCTTTTTCTTAGCTCATTCTGTACTATCTCTGGATTGATCATGGTTATTGCCTTTTTTTGAGTTCAGCCTTTGTGGAAGTGCTATTCACATCTTCCCACTCAAGTTCATCACCGGTAATGAATCATTCCCCCCTTCAAATATACCTTTCCGTTTCCGCAATCTTTGTGGAACATTGTAAGAGCCTTAGCCTTCTTCCGCGAGCTTACTGATTACATTTCCCTCATTATTTTGGTCTCGTGTGATAATAGAACATTGCAAGACTAATTTTGAATTTTATTCCATGAGATCAGATCTCCTCAATGCTTGACAAATATTGTGATTTAGTTATTAAATTAATACAGGAAATCACTTGTCCATGTGGGTGTACAAAATAAGTACTAATTTCGTGTTTGAATCTTTTATCATCTTCACTCAGAAGTATAAAGGTCTACTTATGCTCCTCATTCTTTTCAGCAGTTGAGGTTTTAGTTCTTATTTGCATTTGATCACATTCACATGTCTCACGACATTAATTATTTCCTTGAAATCTTTTTCTAGTTTTAACCTAGTTAGTTTACTCCTTATGTGCCCCAGCTACTGTCATCTTTTTTCTTTAGAATTCTTTTAACGAAGTTCAAATTGCCATCTATACCTGAGATCTTAACATTGTTTGAGAAAAAAACAGTTCATTACTACAATTCTTGAAGAGAGGCCCCAGAAAAAGAAGGTTGTTGAAGAGGTCAGCCTCTTTCTTGTTTTTATCTTGCACTGCCTGATTGCAAGTAGGAACATATAATCTCTGAATATGTGTGTGACATTTGACAGGATGGTCCACACCAAATGAAGGGGTTTATTGTAGATGATGATGTTGCTTCAGATGATGACAGTGATGGGGACCAGCTCTTTGATTCTGTCTGTGCCATCTGTGATAATGGTGGTCGGATTACTCCGTATGCACTTTTTCTTCTTGTGTATAAGAGTTTTTAACTTCTGGTACTTAACTTGTTTGTTTAAATCACATCGTTGTTGATAAAGTAAGCAAGATTACATTTTATGATCATATCATAGAGAAGAGGGAACTACTAAACAAGTCCAAATGCAAATCACAATGCATTTAAACACGCTGCATGAAAATTACCCTTGTAAATGTTTGAAGCTTGTGATTGCCCACAGAAAGTAAATGCTCGACTTGATCTTTGATTGCAAATGTTGCTTTACTATTGACCTACCTCCTTGTATTCATATAAAACATTACATATAAAGTATTCCTTATGCAGGCTTGTAATAGAGCTTATCACTTGCTATACTGTTTGCTTCTATTCTAGCTCTTTTTTTGCCAACATTTTTTGAGATGTTATCTAAAAAATTGCTGGTTTGATTTACTCTACCCCTTGCTTACCTTCCTTGATACAGTTGTGATGGTATGTGCATGAGATCATTTCATACAAGTCCAGAAGATGCAGATAAAGATGCTGAAGAAGATGGGCTAGAGAATGTTTCTATTTGCGATTCTCTTGGATATTCTAAAAAGGAAATTCAGGTAAACTGAATCCATTGAAAATTGAATTTCATACCACATTTGGCATTTTCTTGCTAGGTATTTGATTCCATTTCTAACTTTGTTCTGCAGGATAAAGCAATATTCACCTGTAAAAATTGTTCATATAAGCAGCATCAGTGCTTCTCCTGTGGAAGCTTAGGCTCATCTGATAAAGTCTTAGGAATTGCCGAGGTGTGAACTTGTTTACATTATGCTGTAATTAGTTAGTCTCTAATGTTCATATCACTTCTGTCTGGTTGTTGGCCACTGTACTGTAACTTTGGAAAGTGATATATCTCGAAGTCAGGGAAACCAAAATATGATATCAGTCTGGTTTAAGATCTGTTTCATTGTAGATTTTTCACCCAATAGTAATGAATAGTAGAAACCTTATTTTACCTTACAATCCTTACTATTTGTAATTACATCCAAGGGTGCTGTGGCCCATTTGAGTTGTATGCAGCAAGTTAGCAGCAATAAACTGTTGGGTGCTTCACAGTAGGATGAGATTTATAGTTTTATTATCAGTTATGGCATGTTGCCTTCTTAGCTATATATATAGTACTCCTGCCATCATCACATTTTATTTCCCCTTATCCATATTTACAATTTCCAGAGAAATTATCAATTTCTTCTCAACTTAATGCTTTTCTTCTCAAATTACCCTTGACCTATAGGAAGAACACTATGAAATTAATGCTCTATAGTTCATCACTCTTGCTATTCTTTCTGATGAGTGAAATTTATAGCTCCCGGCAGAAAACTCTGCAGTTTTTTACTTTCTGCTGCACATTTATGTTGAGATCAACATTGAAAGAGGTGTTTCATTTGGACGTCACTCTGTAAAAATTTAGCAACCCAAGAAACCTCGCCTCAAGGCCTTGCGGAATGTACAACCATGGTGCCACAAGTCAAACTATGAGCACTTCCCCATACAACTTATCCTTTTCCATTGCACCATGTCCCTTCCTCCTTAAAGTAATTCCGCCTTCAAATGACGTACCTTGCCTGACCTCAACTGTGGGTTTCCGTATTTATGGATATTACTCGATTCAGTTTGAACAATTTTACAGTTCCTCTATCCATTGAGATGGATTCTCACCACCATTATGCTTTGGTTTCCTCATTCAATGTCTCTGGTTGTCTCTATGAATATTTTCGTCAAATACAATGCCAACTTCCGGCTTAGAGGTCGACTCATCATGATTTGTGAGCTACTTCCAGGTATTTCAATGTGTTTCAGCTACATGCGGCTATTTTTTTCATCCTCGGTGCGTTGCAAAGCTACTCTATCCAGATGATCAAGCTGCTGCGGAAGAACTCTCAAAGAGTGTTGCTGCAGGAGAGTCATTTGCCTGTCCTAGTCACAATTGTGATGTTTGCCATCAATTGGAGGATCATAAGGTTGATGGGATGCAATTTGCTGTTTGCAGACGTTGTCCAACATCATACCATCGCAATTGTCTGCCGAGGTATTTTCTTACATCAAAGACGTACTCCTTTAACCATGTTGTTAGTGATTTATGTGTTAGATTATATTCATCAGGGGGATATCTTTTGAAGCTTCTGAGGATACTGAGCAAAGGGCTTGGGAAAATCTTCTGCACATCAACAACCGCATTTTGATATATTGTTTGTAAGTTTAAACCAATTGTTCTCAAATTTGTATAGTTTTGAGTTTAATTACATAAACAGGTGATGCTAAATAGTGTGTTTATATCAGAAAACACGAGATTGACCCAGACCTTGGCACTCCTATAAGGGATCACCTTAAGTTCCCTGGCGAGGCATGGAAAAAGCCAACAACATCTTCAGCACTATTGATGGAAAATAGTAAGTTGAAATCTGATAAGAGAAGTGTGGTACCTGAGATTAAAAAGCTTAAACAAGTGGGACCTGGTGTGTCAACTGGGAAATCTTCGAAACTTGTGCAAGGAGGTCGAATCAATGAAAAGAATTCTCCAAGATCAACGGTACTGAGCAAAAGAAAAGGTGATGGAGTTGACGCTTCTTCCAGCAAGCAACCTGTCAAAAAACTAGCTCGTAAGAAAAAAGCAGTTAATTTTTCACTTGGTGAAAACGAAAAATCTCTTGGAATGCAGTTGTGGGAGGAATCAGGTAAAACAGTTAAGACAGTGCCAGGGCAGTATGTCTTCAAATTGGAAGATGATTTAGGTCCAGATTCAAAGAAATGGTAAATTACTTATGTCCTATTAATGTCTTTCCAAGTGTATTTTGATCGACTGGGTAATGAAGTCTCATTCTGACACAAATGTTCTGAATTACAGGGTCGAGGACCTTATTAAAAAAGCTGATTCTGTAATCAATTTAGAGAGCATCTACGAGAAGTCTAATAAACAGTTATCTACTCATGCAATGTCACAAAAAGCTTTATTGGAGTCATTTACACAAGGAAGGGTGGATGGTCTGGTGCAGGTATTGCTGATCCATCCTGAAGCCAGTATACAATTTGTGTGATGTACATCGGTTATACTAGTAAATCCGTAAATGGTTGGTGGGCACCACGAGAAAGTTCTACTAGTAAACTTAAATATCTCATAACAGGGAGAAAGTGCTACTACTAAACTTAAATATCTCATAACCAGTAGTACACTGTAAAATTGTAATCCTTAAGCTGGTGAAGTTTTGATTAATTTTTTTATTTCTTCTGCTATCAGTATTATGGACTGACCATTGACATTTCTTGTGATATGATATATGTGATTGCAGGCCATTCATGCTGCTTTGAAAAAGCTTGATGCTAGATGTAATGTTAAGGATATCCAGGCTGTTTGTGCGCCAAGTGTTTTGCCTCAGATTGCCAAATGGAAGGTAGCATTTTTTTTCCATGGATTCTTTCCTTATTTGCCAATTATCATATAACTGTAGTTTGCAATCATGTTGATTTTTATCTATGTGAAACAACATCGTATGCTGCTCTGGCTCCAGTGACGTTGATAGGCAGCTTGCCAGCTTCATGGAGAAGTTACCTTAATATTAGCCATTGATCTTAATGTAGGGTAAAAACTTAACATTGATATTACTATAATCTACTCAAAAGGCAAGAGGATAATTTCTAGAAAAAAGTTAAAAATCTCTCTCCAACTTATTTCCAAAACTAATTATTCATGTATTCCTCTCTCTCTCTCTCTCTCTCTCTCTCTCTCTCTCTCTCTCTCTCTCTCTCTCTCTCTCTCTCTCTCTCTCGCTCGCTCGCTCTAAGTGACTCAAAATACTTTTCCATTTTTCTAATTTACTGGTCTTCTCCTCCTTGTCTGGATTAATCTTCGTTTAATAGCCAATTATCTAGCCAATCAAAGAGAGCACAGACACAGGGTATAATGGAGTAGGAGTACCTATTTATATGTTGAGAAGCATAAGTCAAGTCAATCTCTCTTCAATATCATGCTCTATGTAAGAAAAGCTTATGCTCTTCAATATCATGCTCTATGGAGAAGGAGTACCTGTTTATATGTCGAGAAGCATAAGTCAAGTCTATTATCTTTAATATCATGCTCTATGTAAGAAAGGCTTATGCTCTTCAATATCATGTTCATCGAATCAGTAGAATGACTTAAGATAAATTATTGCTTTTGGGAGCGAGATTCACATCATGCTTAAGAACAGTTTTGTGAAGATCACAAAAGAGAGGAGCGAAACAACTTGCAATAGACGAAATATGGTGTTCTAAAAGGCACTAGGTGCACCTAGCGCAGGGGCTCTTGGAGCCTAGGCACGCCTGATTGAAGATTTTAAAAAAATAGAATTCTTATTAAATCGAACAAATGAGGTAGTTCAAAATCAACAGCGAACAAGCAAGAAATAGTAACGAGGAAGTATAAAAAAATAGTTCATAACGCTAATGCAATCGGTTAGTGAGTTAGTTACTATATCCTTATCTTCTTCTACTGGAAATGCAGCAGCAGAACACTTAAATTTATATGGGAGGGGACGGGGATCAAGGAATGTGTGTGTAGGGGCCAGGGGTGGAACTAAAGAATAGGAAAAGTATTGTTTGAATAGGATTAGAAGACTTGGACGATATAATTCAAATTTCAGTAATTAGTTATGGCATTATTTATTTCCTTAAGTTAATATAATACTTATTTGAGTTAATTCTAAATATATTTATTTCCTTAAGTTAATAGACTATTTTTGTCAATATGAACAACTAGTTTTGTAAAAAAATGTTTTAATGATTTTCTTACAAAAAATAAACATCAGGCACCCAAAGGCTCGCCTTAGTGTGCTTAGCTGTGCCTTGAGTGCCACCGCCTGATTGAAGGGGCTGACCCTGTGAGTATCTAGGTGCATGACCCCTAGCTCCTGGCAATGAGGTGCACTCCTTTTAGAACACTGAGATGAATTACATATGATTTTGGAAATTAGTCTCCCATCATCAGTTTGAGGAGAAATAAATTTTTATTTACATCTAAGCACTCTAAACATTTTCTGGTAGTGTGCCAAACTGCAGCTGTTTTTTTATTTCTTTTTTGAAAAAAGTGTGATACCTGTGCTATGCATGGGATTCATATAGAATTAAAATTGAATGTTATATGTTATTTTAAATATGTTGATTTTACAAGTATAAATAAAGTATAAAGAGATTGTATAACATTAAATAATGAGAAAATATGATTAAATAATAATATCATCAATCTTGTTTTTCAATTTATTAGTAATCAAGTAGAAATATTGATTTGCACATATATATATATATATATATATATATGACCATGATTGAAATCAAGTATGAGAAAGTACAAATTAATTTAGCATTTTTGGTTTGCTTTTATCTTGTACGGACTATTTATAAATTTTAGTGAATTAATAATGATTTTAAGAATAATAATTAACTCTCTAAATTTAAAGTAACTACATAATTATTATGAAAAAATATCATCTATCTACATAAGTAATCTAAATTTATATTTGTTTAGAAATAATTTGAAAGATGATAATTTCTAATCATTTATAATTTTTTTTTTTTCAGACCGATCATTTTTGAAAAGTAGTTTTAGGAAGAAATAGAATTAAGATGCACTATCCAACCATATATGTTTATAAGATATCAACAAGATATTGTGATTAGTTAAAAATATATATTTTGATGAGTCAAAATGGCTTGTTTATTTAGTGGAGCTTATTATTGTTAAGCTTAAAATATTGAAAATTATTAACGAAGGTAATTAAATGCTTATAAAATGAGAAGGCATGTAAAAATGACATGTGACAATTGAAGCTTATGCTTTAATATTGGTATATAGATAGATATATGTAGAACATGAGAGGTCTATCATCTATGGAGTTGGCTTATCTATAACTGATTGGCATTTGATACTATTTTCTTTTGTGTAGATTTAGCAGCATTGCCTTTTGGGATTTACGGTGACAAGTTTTTAGGATTTGATTGATCTATTTATAGAAAAGTTAAATGAAGTGTTTTGCAAACCTGCATTTTCATTTGATATATTTGCAGAACAAGCTCAGAGTTTATATAGCACCATTTCTTCATGGTAACCGTTATACATCTTTTGGTCGACATTTTACCAAACCGGACAAGCTTAAGGAGGTAATGTTCCCTTCTAAGAAACTTGAATTATGTGCTTCGATATACTAACTTGCTTAGTTGATTTTCTTGCTAATGCTTAATTTTGTTGCTTTCTCGAAAGCATACTTTCCTATATCCAAAGTGGATTAAGTACTGATTCAATAGTATGCATAAATCCCCCCCTTTCGTATAAATTGCAGACATTACAGAGTACCAGCTTCTGTGAATAGTTGTTTGTGCCCATACATTTATTTCAGCAAGTTCAGCCAATTGCACTGACAAAAAGTATTCTACAAACGCAACCTATCAACTACCTTAATGTGCGTCATATATTTTACCTTATCCTTATAAAATCACTAGCATGTTGTTAGTGGAACAGATTTGTCACTGGACCCACAATCTCTTCCTTCGTATTTATTTGTATGTATTCTACTTCAAAATAAATTATGTTTATCATGTATCCACTGGTTGGTTTGAATCTCATATATACTCTGATCTATTTAAGTCCTTAATTTTTCATGTCATGTAACAGATTTTCACTCTTGGCAATTCTTTTTCTTTTAATTCAGATAGTTGAGAAGATCCATTGGTATGTAGAAGATGGTGATATGGTAAAAATTTTGAACTCACAAGTCCTGTGTTTTTTCCCTTGATTATTCTGAACTGTTGGTTGTTTAATTGTTTATTTGATGTTTAAGACACCAAAATGTTACCCAGCTGAGGTATTGAGGGAATCTTTGGATTAATGAAAGTGACGGTCATAGAAGTTGGTAAAGGTTGTCCTGATGATAGTAAACAGATACAGAAGTAATTCTGTAGTGTTTATTTCCATCGTAAACAAGCCAATTTAAGTACAACATGAAGCAAAAGAAATAGCTAGGAAAGAGTAGAGTGTTTAAAAGTGTAATTTGCCTAATACCGTATACAACATTAAGTTGATCCTCTCCCCCACTCCAGTCCGAACTCCGAATTATAGAGGAAACACCTATACCTACAATTTTCAACAGCTCCTCTCGTACAACTTCCAAGATGGGGACCTCTCAAACATCGATGTTGTTCTTGTTAAAACTCGCTACTACAAGGTGCATTAAGGATCATCTCGTTTACTTTTAGTGGGGTGAATGAGGGGAGTCTGCCTAGGTCTGGTTTGTGCTTCTGGGGGTGCATTAAAGATCATCTCATGTACTTCCCATTATGTTCTAGAATTGACGTCCTCGGCCTAATACAATACTCTCAATTAGGAAGAACTAGAGGACTTGAATTCCTTAGTGTAATAATTTGCATCAAGTTCCAAAGAGAAACATTCTTTAGCTGATTACTCAAGTGAAGGCGGTTAAAAAAATAAATTAAAAGCATACCCATAACCCAGCTGTTATTACCCTTTATTAAATTCCTCTTGTCACCCTAACAGACCACTCTCACATTCCATGACATAATTCTTTGTCCTCACTCCATTTCCTGGATTGCCTATACATGTAGCTCCCAGCCTGATCATTTTGTAAAAATTGGCTGTTATGGGAAAGGATCATCTCATTTACTTTAGAGGGGTGAATGGGGGGAAAGTCCACCCAGGCCTGGTTTGCGCTTTTGGAGGATGGTGTCTTGGCCTAACACACTCATTTAGGGAAAACTAGAGGAATTGAATTCCTCGATCTATACTTTCCAGTAAGTTCCAAAAGAGCAACAATTCCATAGCTGATTACACAGGTGAAGGCTGTTAAAGTTAAGTTAAAAAGCATGCCCATATCCCAACTGCCTTTTTCCTAGTTAAGAGTATATAACAAAAGGTTTCGAAGAAAGAAGGCACACAAGAGTATGTAAGTCCGACGACTCATCATCAGTGCGGAATTGACACATAAGAGTATATAAGTCTGACGAATCAGCAGCAGTGCGGAATTGGCGCGAGTATATAAGTCCGACTACTCAGCAGCAGTGCGGGATTGGCGCAAGTATATAAGTCCGATGACTCAGCAGCAGTGTGGAATTGCCTTACTCATCTGGTGGATCTGATCTATAGTTGGGGGTAGTAAATATCAAAAGGTTTCTAGAATGAAGGTGCATAATAATATAAACTGATCCACCCCTCATAAACTATTCATATTAGTGAAGTGGCTGAATGCACAAAGGAAGTGTACTATGTATATGTCAATATAATTTTGTTTATAACAAGCTATTTTGTGCAATTTACCCTTTCTATTGGATGTTTGGTTTCCAGGGCTGAGGGCTTAGTGTAGGTCCAAAACCGAACCTAAAAAAACTTTACCGTAAGCCGGTTTTTGTGAAAACAAGAACTGAACCTAAAATAGTCGGTTTGACTTTGGTTTGGAACTAAAACAGATTTCTGATGATATATATGACCCGAAAACGGAACTAATAGGGTCGATTTTGGACCTAAAAAGCACATTAACCAAGTATCACACTAGGAAAAAAAAGAAAAAATAAAAGAAACCGACTTGCACACAAATGAACATTCCAGATCTGAAAATAGTTACTAATCCCCACCAATTGACTAAAAAAAAATTAAAAATGCTGGACATAGAATAACAATTTATTCAATTAATTCAACAATATAAGCCACCACTCCCACTTCTGACTTGAGGGGATTTGCTAATTTTAGAGGGGTTTTGTGGAGTATAACAAAAGGGGGCACCAAAACACTGCTGATCTGAGAAGTGTGGTTGTGAGTAGTGCCAACAACTTGTGAGCCTGAGGAGTAGTGCACCACGATGGAGAGGCCGACCACTGAATCGAGCAAGCTCGCGTGAATAAGTAAAGTTGTAGCGTAATAGGGAGAAGTTTGTGCTCTAGGATTCACATATTTGATTGATTTAGTTCTAGAGGAGAAGTGAAGGGTCTAGGTTTATGCTCGTTGAAGACAGAGAGAGAAAAAGTAACTGAGTAAATGGTTTCAAGTTCCAGATACATTACTAATGTAGGTGTGTGTATGTGTGTTGGGTTCAAACCGAAAATATCGGCTTTAGACCAATAGATCCCGAACCACAAACCGAACCGCTTATATACGGTTTAGGTTTGGTTTGGATGAAAACCATTTAGTCTTCAGTCGAGCACTTGGTTGCTGCCTCGCGTTTGTGTTTATCCTTTACTAGTTTGAGTGTTATATTTTGAATTCCATTATTTTGTATAATGGTAAAGATAGTAGTAGCAATTGCTGTTCTTTATTGCATTCGTAATCTCCCCAAGTTGCTGGGAAAATCTTATATAAATGATGTGTACAAGTAACATACTGTTTCAAAAATCAATATGTGAATTTGCATCTGATATTTGTGTGGGGGTTAATTATACAAATGTATCTTTCTAAGTTGGTAATTTTATGCCATTTTCACTAATTTTTATCTTTTAGGGTCAATGAATTATACCACCCGAGTCCTGACCTTTGCAGTGCCTGACAAAATATGTGATTTTTTCTATAGCATGGTTGTTATTTGCTGTAGTTCTGAGGGTTGTTGGTGCATTGGACAGGTAGTGGATTTCTGTTGTGGAGCTAATGAATTCAGTTGTCTGATGAAAGACAAGCTCGAACAGACTGGGAAAAAATGTTCTTACAAAAATTTTGATCTGTTCCGGCCCAAGGTACTCCCCCCATTGAGCCTAGCACTCATGGCAATACTACTTAACTGTCTATTTTGTCATTTATATCTCTTTTTCAAGTAATGTGATTCTTCTAGTTCTGTTCAACTTTGTGTTCACGGATTGCCTAATGAGTCATTAAGAAGGTGATATTTTACCAATCTTTATGGAAAGTTGCATAAAATATTTCTTCTATAACGCCACTATAAAAAAATTTTGTTATCCAACTGCCTTACTTTAGCTAAGGTTCTATATCATTATCATCTTTCCATCATCAAAAATTTTGTTATCCAACTGCCTTACTTTAGCTAAGGTTCTATATCATTATCATCTTTCCATCATCAAGAAGCTCGTTCAAAATTTATTAATGGACATAACACTCTGTCAAGCCTTTGACAATTGACATACATACTCACTATATCAAACCATGGTACTTATGTTCAACATGAAGTTTGTTAACAGACTTATTGACGGAGTAGTGGTCAACTGGTCGTGTGTGGTAATTTGTGCTTTAGCTAAAATTATGTTATTAAGTGGATAAAGAGTGAAACATATGGTGATTTTTGAAATTAACGCTATTTTAGGGTGTTTAAATGTTATTATCTCTTTTTAAGAAAATAATTAAGTTTTCACTACTCTGTTATGCTATTCATTTAATCTATTACTTCCACTTCTTTGCTAAATTTAGTTAAAAATAGGTTGTTAAATGGATAAAAAATGAAACATGTGGTGGCTTTTTTTATTAATCCTATTTTTAGGGGCGATTACCCCTAATTAAGAAAATAAATTGGATGTTATCCCTACTCTGTGTTGTACTATGCATTGTGATCTACTGATTCCACTTCTTTCCAGTGAGAGTTAATTCCTTGCATATTTGTTTTGTTAAAAACTTGAGTGGTACGGTTGTGTAGTTTGATTCATCTTCTGAATATGTCCGGTTGTCAATGCATTCTTATATACAGAATGATTTTTGCTTTGAGCGGAGGGATTGGATGACTGTCAAACCAAGTGAATTGCCTAGTGGATCCAAGTTGGTGGGTAGTCATTATGTCCGCTTGTTCATGTCTTGTGCTATCTGTTTCTTGTACACCGACAAATTTCTACACATGGCCATTTTCTCAGGTAATGGGACTGAACCCTCCTTTTGGAGTTAATTCAGCACTAGCAAACCAGTTCATTAATCAGGCTCTCAAGTTCAAGCCCAAGCTTATTGTTCTCATTGTTCCACCAGAAACCGAAAGGTAAGGACCACTTTAACTGTCTCTTTCTTTTTATGTATACAGAATGTAGGTTTCAGGAGAGCTGTTTTTTATTTGTCGCTTCCTTGTAGATTGGACAGGAAGACGCCACCTTATGATTTGGTCTGGGAGGATTTCGAGAAACTTTCAGGACTGGTAAGGCATTGGACTTATTTGAATGATCCATATAATAATAAATATCTGATACAGCCTCAGGTGGCACTGAAAAAAAAAACAGAATAAACACATGACCAATTAATCAATATAAAAGTAATAAATATATTCCCTGTCCTTGAAGATTTTCAATGCTAATGACCTCTTCAGAAGACCCTGAAAATAAGATTTTAAATGCTAACAACTGGTACTCACCACAGTAATATAACGCTCCTGAACTTATAACCAACTATTTAACTCTTCGTTATCTGTCCAAACGAGGTCGTTCCATTTTTCCGAGCTCCATTTCTTCTACTTTTGCAGTCATTTTACCTCCCAGGATCCATTGACATTAATGATAAACAACTTGAAGATTGGAATGTCATACCACCTGTTCTCTATCTGTGGAGCCGCAGTGACTGGACTTCTAAGTTTAGAGGAATAGCTGAGAAGCATGGCCATACTTCTGGGATGCAAAGTATGATTGAAAGGTATGGTGAAGAACTTTTGAATTGATTGCTTACTGTTGGATGGCTTAGAAAAGTTTGGTAGTCCTAAAAGATCTGAATGGAGTTACATTTGAA
Source organism: Fagopyrum esculentum (assembly GCA_033239045.1). NCBI lineage: Eukaryota > Viridiplantae > Streptophyta > Magnoliopsida > Caryophyllales > Polygonaceae > Fagopyrum > Fagopyrum esculentum. Next base: position 56,856,060 of record BSUD01000004.1, read on the forward strand.
ATGAATAGAAAGTTTTTGGTTGGATACAAGTTTAAGAGAATTGAGAATGATTAGACTTTGTTGAATTGTGTTTGTTTTTGCTTCATTTTCTATAGGAACCACGAGACAGTGGTTCCAATTGAATCAATGGAGGTCATTGCTGAAGATTCTGATATGGACATTAGTCATGATACTCAAGAACCTGTGCAAGTGAAGAAACTTGAGGGAATAATTGAAAATGCGGCCAACAGTACTAAAGATTGCATGGAACAATCACTCAAACGTAAAACCGATGATGAAATCCATGCAGTAAATGGTGGTGTAAGAGCTGAATCTACAAAGAAATCTCAAGAGAAGCAACACCGTATGAAATATATAGCTGGAAAAGGTGAATTATACCCTCCTGTAGGAAAAGATCATCAAAGGCTTGATAGACCTTCAGCTCAGAGAAAACCCGATCATCTCCCTGCCGGTGAGAGAACTGGAAAAGGTGAAGTAGGAGATGGCCATCATATGCATGAAAGACCTTCAATTAAGCCCCACTCTACCAAAACTGATCATTCCCCTGCTAGTGCCGTTGCATTAAGTCGATCACCACCAGAGAGTCATTTACTTGTGAAGGGGAGATCTCCCTTCGCCAGGGAGAGCACAAACATAGGCCGTGACCAATTTGAAGGGCCTGGCTTTTCTAGGCCAGGGTATCGGAACAGGCCAGAATATCGCCCGGGAAGTCGATCTCCACTAAAGGATCAATTGCTTGTAAAGGAGAAATTGCCCTTAGCCAGGGATAGCATAAATATTGGTACTGACAAGTTTCAAGAACCGGGCTTTTCCAGGCCGAGCTATCAGCACAGGACAGTACATCGTCTAGGCCCATCAAACTCTCCTGCTGATGGTATTGTGTTCAGTCGATCGCCGCTGGAGGATCAATTTATTGAAGAACCGGGCTTCCGTAGGTCAGGCAGTCAACAAAGGCCAGGATATTGTCCGGGTCCACGAAGTTATCCTGAGGGAAGGTACCATATTGAGAATGAGAGTCCTCATTATAATGGGTATGAGAATTCTCATTATAATGGATGGGCTACCGGTGGGAGGCATCCCTTGGATCATGCCCAAGGTTACATGGAAGATACCTTCGGTCAGCAGCCTTCGAACAGGGAGATGGGATCATGGTATAACTTACCGCCCTCTAACTTTGGGCCGGAACCCTCATCTTACGGTCATGCCTCCATGTCTGCAATGGAGAGGTATGCTCCTAGGTTAGATGAGCTAAACAATGAAAGAAGGGGTAATATGGGAGCACCTGATCTGCAGCCCAGGCCGGGTCACGGTGGGATGTACAATCATCAAGCACCCAGACCGCCATATGGAGGCTTCGCCCCTGGTCCTCGTCCCCCGACATCACATCAAAGATCGGGAGGTTGGCTGTACGAGTAGGGATACTCTCTGAAGTTTGTTTTGTAGGCATTTGGTGCATCAGCTTTATCCAAAATCTTTTGTTTTAGCAGTTGCTGTTTGGTTTGTTCGGCCAGTAGAGTCTAGATTGCTTGTTTGTGCTGTGTGGTAAGCTTTAAGCTGTAAGAAATATGAACAGATGAAGTAATTACAGACAATCATATGCCGTTCTATCCAGTTCTGTTGTTGGCTTCTTAATAATCATATATGCATTAATGTCATATCCATATACTTGATTTTAATTTCGTGGGGTGTGGGTCGTATGCCTCATGCCCCTGACATGTACTTTAGTTTTTGTTTTATAATGCTGAAAATCATATCCAGTTCTGTTGGCTTCTTGATATTCATATTTTTTGACGTGTCAACTTTGTTTACGGCGAAAGTCGTTTTTGAAGTGTCAACTTCGGTAGAGCTGATACTATCCGGGTTAAGGTCGGATCTGGACCGAACTTCTAAATTCATGTCCGGATGTCCGGGCCGAATCCGGCCTAAGCTGGGTCCCGGGTTTTTGGGCTTGCCCGTACGCGTCCACCAAGCCGGGCCGGGCAGCCCACCGGGTTCAATTTTTTTTGCTGAATTGAAAAAATAGCATTTTTTTTGCCCATCTAACATAAAACCAATTAATGAAGGGAAGATGAGATTTCAACCCAACCATTAAAACAAATGATGATTGATTGAAATGATCATTTGATTGAAATGAACAACATATTAGCCTCTAGTTATCTTTCTCAATCAAGTAAAATACAAGGAAGTAGATGAGTTTCCAACACAGCCAGTAAACACACAAGTGAATAGATGAGTTTCCAACACAGCCAGTAAACACACAAGTGAAATGAGGCCGAAGAGAGCCTCAAAAGGATTGACGGAGAGACAATGAGGAGACGAGACGGGTGAAGGCCGAGAATGACGCCGAGGAGACGAGACGGGTGAAGGCCCCGAATGATGCCGAGGAGACGAGACGGGTGAAAGCCGAGAATGACGCCGAGGCGGGTGAAGGCCGAGAGTGACGCCGAGACGAGGAGAGCGAAGTGAGGGATATCCGGATGGGGTTTACTGGTTAGTAAGTTTGAGAGAGAACCCAAAGAAGTGAGGCCGATGAGACGCCGACTGTGAGGTGGGTGAAGGCTGAGTGTGGCGCTGAGAGTGACGCCGAGGAGAGGGAAGTTGTCGATTCAAATTTGAGGGAGGCTAGGGTTTAATTTGAGAGAGAAGTAGGAGAAGTGAAGGCGGCTAAGGTTTAATTTGAGAGAAGCCAATGTTATATATATTTAAAATTCGGGTTGGGGAGTAGCCCGTCACGGCTTTGCACTATGTTCGGATCCGGTCCGACAAGACAATTGGTCGGGCTTTTGGCCCGTCCGGGCTTTTCACCTTAATCATACCCGCCCGCTTTTGCGTGTGGGCGGACCGGACGGGTAAGCCCGGTTGTATTAGCTCTAGACTTCGGTAATTACGGTGAAAGTCATAAGCATTCAAATTTGCTTTCGAACCATAAGGCAAAATTAATTAAAACTAATTTTGGTTTCGGGTCCAAAATGAGGAATTAATTAAAAGAAATATACGATAATGCCATTTTGAAATTATTAGTATCAGAAGTTTTTTTGATTTTCCAACTTTGTAATTCTGGTGGAAAGGACACTTTTGTCATCAAGTTTAATTTTAAAAACTTCCATTTATTTTATTTTAGAATTATTAATATTAAATATTTTTTTTGGATTAGTTTATGTCAAAAAAAAGTTTTTAGCTTCGTGTATAAGCGTGTATGATTCTACTCATTGATTTAATTTAAACCCGTTTAACACTTCCATTTATTTTATTTTACGACCAAACTCCTTAGTTGTGCGTACAGGTGTCAACGGGGTAAACATGTCGGGTTTGGTCGAGTCATAACAAGTTCGGGTTGTAATCGGATTGGGTAAAAACAAGCTTGGTTTTAAAGGTGTCTGTCTCGGGTCGGGTACCAATTGTTCGGGTTGAAACGGGTTCTACGTATCTTCAGTTGTTAAAAGTGGGGTGTCAAACGGGGTCGACGGGTCAAGTTGAGTCGGGCCGCAACAAGCTTGGGTCGGAATCTGGTCGGGTAAAAAATGTGTTTGGTTTATAAGTGGTTTGTTTCGGGTTGATCGGGTATCAATTTTCAGGTTGGAACGGGTTTCATGGAGTCTTGGTTCTTCGGTCATAACGGATCGGTTTAGTTCGGTTCTCGGGTTATTTGGATGGGATCGCTTCGGTGTTCTAATCATTTCGGGTAGAGGTTTTAGCTGAGACGGGTCAATCGGATTGAAAGTCGGGTCAAACTATGTTCGGGTTGCACAATTCACAAGAAAAGGCAGAGACAATATATGGGAGATGAGAGGAACAAGGGTGAGACGTGGGCCGACATCTTTGTACTGAATACTAATGAATACGATGAAGAGATGAGGAGTTTGGGTTTCCCTTCTAAAAAACGGATTGGGGTTTTAACCCGCCGGATATCCTCGGATACCTGGATAAAAAAACGGATATTCACGGATATCCGAATACTTGTGGATTGACGGATGGATCCTTGCGGATCACCAGATATTAGCGGATCACCGGATATTCCCGTGCTTAATAATGTTCATTTATTTACGGCTTATACATACATGCACATTGATCTTATTTAATTTAATTAAATATACATATAATATATATAAACATATATACACGTGGTTGTATAATATATAATCCAATCATAGGCAAATATCAAAGGTTGTATTCATATATTTTTCTCCACGTTTCTACAAATATGATCATATTTTTAAAATAGATGGATCATGTTACATGATAATAATAATATCATATCTTTTACTATCATAAAATTGAGAGTTTCCCTAATGAATAGTGACTTTCCTTTTTTACCTTACCTATACACGTGTCTCTATTTTCTTTTCTCTTGAGCTTTTATGGATACGTGTTGTTTATGGCTTCCTCAAGACACCTCATGCTCTTCCAACATTAGTATCTCCCACCTCATCTTCTTTGCTTGTACAAACCCTATGCAAACAACAATCACGTCTCTCAATCTCCGCTCAAATCTCATAATCTCACATCTCTTCTCCTCGTCCACAATCATGATCTTGTAGTTGTGGTCTCCACTTCCACTGTCTCTTCAAATCTCACATCTCTAATCTCCATTTATAACATTTTCTTCACCGATCTTCATGGTGTCTTCTTCTTTGGTCTTTAAGGTACGATTTTTCTTCCATTTTTCAATTCAATCGCTTCAAGGCTAAAGCGTTTATATTGCTCTTCAGTTTTAAGGTTTGTTATCTTTTGTACCTCACGCAAAAACTGGCTCAATCGAATTCGGAGAAGAAGAAGATCCGGAGAAGTGGTCACACACATAATTCCTCATATCTTTCTACCAGCAAGGGATTCCTTCTTCAGTTGCGTGTTTTGAAGATGGTTCATGTATGTACATGTTTTTTCTTCTTTTTGTGTTTCGTCTGATTATAATTTCATACCCGTTTTGATTTAGGTTTTCTTCTTTCATTTTTATTCGATTTTCCAATTCAATTCAATCTCTTTCTGGACTCATCGGTTTCAGATCCATCGGGCATTCTTTCGACCTGGATGACAACGAATTCTACCGATGAACTCGAACACTATTTGTGGTACGGAGTCGTTTGTGGACCCAACCGTAGGGTTTCAACTCTTACAATTGCTTGCGGAGGAAATCGGAGTTTGGAGAAAACTAGGATAAAGTTGACAGAAGTCACTTTTCTAACTTATATGTATTGAATCTATAATGATGGTTATGATATCATAATACTTCTCTCTTCGGTCATCTTGTCTCCTTGGATTTGCAAGAAGTTCCAGGTATGCGTTGACGTTCAAATCGTTGTCACTACTTTGCGATCCATCACAACATGTGAGGACAAATCGATCATCTTATTGGATACAACCTTTTGGTATTAACTTCTATTTTTGTTAGGGTTTGAAATTTGACGAGAGTTTTCTTTTTTACTTCATTGTTTGTAGAATTTAGTGGTAGTTGATTGAAAGACTCGCAACAACTTTTGATTTTACACTTGCAACGTCTTTACATAGGGAGGCTTAGGGTTAGAACCCAATAGTTTATCGGTTGAGTTCTTAGCATTATTGGGAGATATATATGGTATACATGGAGCTTTATTACGATCTCTTGTTGCATGACTCCATTTGTAATGTTGAGAATTTAGAATTAGATGCACATATGGTGGCGTTTCAGTTTACTTATTTTGTGGACAGGTTTTACAAATTTGTGGAGATGACCAGTGGGAAAACGAGACTACCATTTTGATAATCAACAAAAATTTCCATTACTGCTCTCTTGTCGGTTTGGTTCGTTTCAGTTTACTGATGTTGATAAGGTTTAACTTCATGCTCTTAAATCTAGGTAGGATTGTTCTCTTACCTAAGGGATTGCTAAGCTCTCTTAGTTCTTCCCATACAATTTCACACAAGATGATTTGTGGACAGAGGATATATTGATAATTGATACACATGTTGAAGTTTTTGTTTGGGTTGGTCAATCAGTGGACTCAAAAGAGAAGCAACAAGCTTTTGAAATGAGAGAGGTATGCATGAGCCACCTTTACATCTTACTTCTGGATGAGCAATTAGAAAATTTTGGAAGGAAAAATTAATTTGTGCATCAACTTGTAGAAATACAATGGAAGGATTGTCCCAACAGGTCCCACTGCACAAGATTACTGAAGAAACAAACCCTGCTTCTTCACCACATATTTTTCCTAGGACCTAACAGAAGCAGTTGCATGAACAAAATCACCTACCGGCTACCGGTAAAAGAACCCATTCAGGTTTGATTCCACTTTTTTATCCTCTCATTTCATTTTTATTTCTTCTTTCAATTTGTTTATAGATCCGAGTTGATTGAATCTAGAAACGTGCTTCCTATCAAAGTTGAGTTGAATATATGATTTTAATTTATGTTTTCTCAAGATTACAACTTAGAAGATGTAGATGCTACAAATATTTTGCAAGAAATACATCCAAAAACCTCTACAAATATTCAAATATTAGAGAACCACAACAGGAGCAGAATCAAAGTTGGAGATTCCTTTATAGCTGATGTTGATGATAATTTTGGAGGAGAAATGCTGCCAGATGAAGGTTTCACTAGAGTTTATTATGAAACACATCGAAACAAATACATGTGTCATTACAAGAACCAATCAAACCCAACCAAAATCACATCATGTGGCATTGACTAAGCTGCAAATGGGGAACTTTGGATTAAAACAGATGTAGATTGTAAGTACACTTGCATTTATGCAATACAGTACCCTTTGTAATACCCCAGTTTTGCCTTCACCGCCCCCGCGGTGAAGGGTGCCTCCCTTTCGGCTGATTGCAGATCGCGCACTAATAGAAATACGGGCGATCTAGATCGAGGAGAAACTTCAACTACTTATTCTTGATTGTTCGAGTTGGATCAAACGTAGAACTTGTGTGGCGGAAGCATAGAAATGAATGCAGAAATGTACAGTCGATTCGATCTAGTTAGATCGAATCATCCAAGAGGTGGAGTAGATATGAGTTGATCCTTCCAAAAGGATCATCGAGTATGATGGGCTTGGATCAAATACTAGATCCAATATAGAACTTTAAGAGGATGAAAGAAGAAGTGTTGCCTAAACCAAGTAAGAGTATTTTCCTTCTCAACACTTAGATTCAACTTAGACATATCTTACAATGAGCCAAACATCCCCTTATATAGTGGATGGAGGCCATACAAAGAGTCGTAACATAAATGATGGAAATTAAAGTCAAAATTTTGTTCCGAAAATGAAAAGTCTAAAATATGAAAGGTCGGCATTTAAGTCACGGAATTAAGTTCCGGAATTAATGTTTCGAATATAAAAAGCTTATTATTAAATAGCCAATATTTTTAAATGTCTTCATAATGATGTCAGGTCCTTCTAGCCGAAAACACGGATGGCATCGCCATCCGGGGGCGTATCATACTCCTCCTCTTAAATGTGAAGCGTCCTCGTTTGTACGGTCAAAATAAAGAAAGGAGTATCTGTGGGAACGTAACCCTTGAAATTCTGCACCGGATGCACATTGTCGGAGTCGGGCGGCTTGGACTTGTAGTCTTTCAAAAGAGCGGTGGAGCCGCCAAGCTTGTCCAACATAAAGAGGACAAACTTCGGATCGGAAGGATCGAAGTTATAGTACATGCCGATGATCTCGCCGGTGAGTTTGTCTACCATGCGTCTAAGCTTGTGACATTGTACGTCGGGGGCATGCCGGAAAGAAGCAAGGGTAAGCCGGTAAATAAATGTTATTAGACATAACAAAGTCAAACCTCGGGTCAGCCGGCTCGAATTTGTAGTCCAACAACATAATGGTGCCATTGTCATGGTTGATGACTTCTTCACCCTTGATGATGTCGTCTTTGTTGATGTTGGCTTTATTGTTGTTGGTGATGACTTAAACATTGTCGATGACGGTTTCTTCCTTGGCCTCTTCTAATGGATCATCACACAACGGTTCTTCTTATTGGGCAACCGTTGTTAGGGCAAGAACTTGTGCCCTCAAAATTTCTATCTCACGCTTGAGAGCATCTTTTGTTGCCTTGAGCACAACATAGTCATCTTTAGGGGCAACATTGTCAACTTCTTCATGATGAACACGCCGTTGGGGAACAAAGTTGACAATGTGTTCAAGATTGACACGCCGTCTTGGGGCAAAATAGGTATCCTCAAAATGAACTTGTCTGTTTGGATATCATTGGTGCCCGTTCATGGTATAAGTAGGCCTTGGTGGGTCTGGAGGAGACAACCATTCCTCATCCTCAAAATATGGTCTCGGTTGGTCTTGTGAATACCGTCGGTACGTCCGGGTGGTTTGTTTGGCCGCTTTGAGCTTTAGTTCATGTGGAGAAGGCAACCACTCTCCATACAAATCAAACTGATCATCATCTTCATAAAACCTGATGAACAATGAAGAACACTTGAATATCTTTGAAGAATGGATGAAGAACATTCAAGAACTCCGAAGAACACCGGAAGAACACCGAAGAACACTTGAAGATCTTCGAAGAACACTAAAGAGAAAATTTTTTTTGATGATGAACAATCAAGAACACAAGTAAAGAACTTGACCTCAATCCCTTGCTATGATACCAATGATAGAAATATGGGCGATCTAGATCGAGGAGAAACTTCAACTAATTCTTCTTGATCGTTCTAGTTTGAAAAAACGTAGAAATTGAGTTGCGGAAGCATAGAAATGGATGCGAAAGCGTACGGTCGATCCGATCTAGTTAGATCGAATCATCCAAGAGGCGGAGTAGATATGAGTTGATCCTTCGAAAATGATCTCGAGTATGATGGACTTGGATCAAAGACTAGATCCAAGATAGAACTTTAAGAGGATGGAAAAAGAAGTGATTCCTAAACCACGTAAGAGGATTTTCCTTCTCAACAATTAGATTCAACTTAGACATATCTTAAAATGAGCCAAACATCCCCTTATATAGTGGATGAAGGCCATACAAAGGGTCGGAACATAAATGACGGAAATTAAAGTCGGAATCAAGTTTCGAAAATGAAAAGTCTAAAATATGAAAGGTCGGAATTTAAGTCACGGAATTAAGTTCTAGAATTAATGTTCCGAATATAAAAAGCTTATTATTAAATAGCCGAAATATTTAAATGTCTTCATAATGGTGCCAAGTCCTTCTAGCCGGAAACACGGATGACAACGCCATCCGGAAGCGTATCACACCCGATCTGATTTTTTATTCTGTTTTATTTCCTTTCATAGATAGAAGATCCAATCTTCTATCTTATGGGCCGGCTTTCCTATAATGTTCTTAACCCTAGAACGTCCTTCCATCGATCTTTCCAACCCTTTTCTATAAATTCCATCTTTCTCTTCTTTTTTGCGTTTCTTGCATACATTTTTCTTTAACCTTGAGAGTTGCAGCCGTTTTCCCTTCTCCCCTTGCTGAACGTGTAAGTCTTCTGCCTTGAGTTCTTCATCACGTTCATGAGTTGCTGCAGGCCTTTTCCTTTTGTTTTCGCTTTCTTCCTTCGTTCTTCTCTTTTCTTCTTCTCCAAAAATCAAGTTTGTGTCTTGATTCTTGTTGAGCATTTTGTTGTTGATTCATTGATGTTCAACAGGCTCCCTTGATTGAGTCTTGACGTGTGTGGATCAAAGGATCAAGCTTTGGATCCCCTGCTGTGAATCTGCTGTCAAAGAGAAGCCCGATAGTTACTTCTTTCAAGAAACCGCCCCTGTGGATCTGCCCAGCGCCGCCCATGCGCCTTGTCCAGCCGCCCCTGCGGTTCTTCCTGTAGTCTCCCCGTCTTTGGTGAGCTGCTTCCTTCCTTGCTTTCCTCGTTCCTTTCCTTGATTTTTGTGGATGCCGTTGACCCTTGGTGATCTGTCAGACTAGGGTTTGTGACCCTAGCTTATTGAGATCTCTTAGAGATCATGGAGACTAGAAGTTATAGACTTCTAGCAATCGTTTCGGTTCCTGATTCGTGATGCCTTGTTGAACATGCTTTCCGTTCTTCTTTCCTGAGGGAAACTGAGTTGTTTGTTGACCCTTTGAGTACCTTCGAGTGAGGTAAGTCCCTTGGACTTACTTAGCTGCATTCCGTATATTGGTTTGATTTTTTTGGCTTGGTTGTGTTGTTTTTTATTGTTATAACTGATAACTGGAATAAGATTGACCTTGTTATACCTTAATTGGCCCAAGTGTATTATAATCGGGCGGTTACCGCTTGTCCAATTCAGAATGGGGAAACTTGAAGGTGCTCTCGCGACCAGTCTAGTAGGTGAAAGAAGGATGCATATGTTCTATTCTTATTGGTGAAAGGAGACGGAAGCGAGATCGTAGCGATTCTCGTGTAACAACCACAAGTTGAATTAGTAAAGGGATTAACCTTAATGAAAGATAATAACCGGTTGAGTGCGAGCATGCTATATGTTTAGTTTACCTTATGTGTGCTTGTGCCTTTACAGTCTTTCTGATATCTAGAATGTTAGCTAACGGTTTATACCGATGTTGTAGATGCTCTGCAAGATATAGGAGCCGTTGAGTGATCTGGATGGTGAGGTGAGCCGGGGTTCCCGTACATTATAGGACGGGATTGGTTTATTTTTTAGTTGTTGTTCTTTCAGTTTGTTTTGAACTCGGTTGCAAGTCTTTTACGCTTCCTTTGTTTAAACATTTGGTTTTTTTTATAAGTTTTGGTTTTCATTTATTTGTGCCTTGTTGTAAGAGCCATTGTGTCGTTGCTACTCTGAGGGTCGGGACCCATTGTGAGGTCTTAGCCCGTAATGCTTCGAGTTCCCAAAACTTGGGGTGTTATAATATGGTATGAGAGCTCTTGGTTGGCAACAATGACACTCAAAATCTTCTAAAGGTCATATAGATAAATAAACAGAACCAGGAAGGGGTCTACGTTTTCAAAAGGGGGTTTTGATTTTGTAACTTTTTGGCATGGGATAGATGTACGGGCGACCACCACTACCTCCACGGATCTCAACAGTGTAGATTCTTTTATGTTGGCCTTTATGTACGTGATTTTCCTGGATTTCTATTTTAGCTGTAGTGTGACCTTATATATCTATATATCCCTATTGTAGATGGCGTGTACTAGAGCTACATCTGCTATGGGGCGAGGAAGGGGTCGACCACCTCTTCCACTTTCCGTCCATGGACGAGGACGTGTAGGGAGACCTCCACTAGCTAGAGGTCTGGGCCAAGCCCCAGTTGCTGACTAGGCCATCACTGAGGAATTCATTAAAGAAGTTGCTGAGAGCGTTATTCCTGAGGCCGGGAATGGGACCGCTGCTAGGTCCGGAGCACAAAGGGCACAGTCGACTGAGTCTGGTCGAGTGTCTATCGGAGCTTCTACATATTGCGACTATGTGCAGAGAGTCGAGGAGGCTATCAAGACCGGAGGACCAGCACCAGCACCGCCATTACCCGCGAGATCAGCTGAAGTTTCGTAGAGAGTTACACAGGTCGTTGTCCCGCCTGCTAGAGCTGCTGAGGTGGTTAGAGTTCCGGATGAGGCGAGAGAGCCAAGACCTGACTGTTGGTTAAAGGCTTTCAACCAGTTGAAGGTTTTCAACCAGTTAAAGGTTCCTTCTTTCTTAGGAAAGACTAGGTTGGAAGTGGAGTTGTGGCTAGGACAGCTGGATTCTTCTATGGAGGCGATCGGTTGCCTAGAGGGACGTCGAGTCGACATAGTGTAGACGTTGTTGAAGGATCAGACTCATTCTTGGTGGAGGACCATGCGTAGTAAGGTCACCGGTTATGAGCAGATGAGGATGGTAATCAGGGATCGCTATCGCCCTGCATCTATGAGGAGAGATCGACTTTAGGATTTCCTTGAGGCTGGATTCGAAGATATCCCTATTATTGAGATTATCATCAACTTTCAGGAGGAGCTATCTTTGATGGGTCCTTCTGCACCACCTGTGGATCAACATGTTTACCTTTTCTCTTGGAGATTGAGAGAGTCTATACACTCTTATCTTGCTGGGTTCCGTTGTGATTCCTTGACGGACTATCAAGATAGAGCATCTACTTATGAGAGAGATCGACCGGGTCAGAGGAGAGCTTCTCAGACAGGAGGTCTTGAGAAGAGACAAAGGACTGGACCAGCTCGTGCTGGAGCTGAAGCATCTGGTTTTGGGCGTAGTCAGATGCCGAGACGTTCTGGCTTCCAACAGTCTGTATAGAGTTCTAACAGAGGACGACAATGCTTTAACTACGGAGGTGTTAGACACATGAGAGCTGATTGCAAGAAGACTCCAATGACTTGCTTTTCCTGTGGCAAGTCAGGACATAGAGATGCCTTTTACCGACAGGGCAAGATGCTATCTCAGCAGGGATCTTCACCTGCTAGCGTTATGGGAGGCGGAAAGAGACCTCAATACCAGTAGCAGCAGAGAGATCCTGGTTTTACAACTCCCCAGGGTTCCGCTCAAGGACAGGGTAGAGGTAGAGAACGAGTTGGTAGTTCTACACATACCAAAGATGCATCAACCAGAGTTTTTGAGCAGAGGATTGTTGTAGAGCCGACAGCGCCAACGACCACAGGTACCATACATATTAACGGTTTTCTTGTCAGAGTTCTTTTCGATACCGGTGCTACGCATTCTTTTATATCTGATGCATGTGTAAATAGACTGACCTTAGTTACCATAGAGGGGAGACTTTCTTTATAGGATTACCCGATGAAGGTAAGATTAGAGGTACACGAGATGTTCGCGATTGCCCTATTAGACTGGGAGGTCATGATTGGTCAACTAACTTCTTTGTCATGTACTTAGTACATGAAGAAGTTATTCTGGGCACGGATTGGATGGATCGACATTGAATAGTTTTTAACATCGGAAAGAGGACAATGACGGTAACTACAAATTCAGACCATGTAGATATCTTCAAAGGATGGGATCTCGGGAAGACCGGTAAAGTCATCAGTGTAGTTCACTCAACAGGAGTTGAATAACCGCTAGCACAGATGGTTGGAGTTGATCAAGGACTTTGATCTTTAGATCTAATACCACATGGGGAAGGCAAATGTGGTAGATGATGCCCTTAGTAGGAAGACTTCCCGGGAGATGGTGATCGCTAGGCTGACAGCTCAACCACAGTTACAGCGAGACCTTGCGTGGCTAGAGATGAATATCCATTTTCTGGATTCCGACAGCCACCTATCCACCTTGGAGATACAACAAGATCTGTTGGTAGAAATCTGATAGAAGCAAGAAAGTTGCCCAGCTTTGACATAGATCCGAGACCGGATGTCTCGAGCAGAAGCGCCAAAGTTTGTAGTTGGTGCCGATGGAATCTTGAGACTATAGGAGCGTTTATGTGTGCCCTCAGATCGAGAGTTGAGACATCGGATCCTACAGGAGGCTCACTCTTCACCTTACTCAGTGCACCCCGGTGCGAGTAAGATGTATCAGGATATCACACGCTCTTTCTGGTGGGGAGGTTTGAAGCCAGACGTGACGAGATATGTAGCTCAATGTGTGACCTGTCATCAGGTCAAGATCGAGCATCACCGACCAGGAGGGGAGCTACACCCACTTCCCATCCCTTAGTGGAAGTGGGAGGACATCTCGATGGACTTTGTTACCGGTTTGAGATCAAGTCGAGGTTTTGATGCTATGTGGGTTATAGTAGATCGACTAACGAAGACCGCACGTTTCATTACTATCAAGGAGACGTGACCGGTAAGTCGATTAGTGGAGGAGTTCACTAGACAGATAGTGAGAATTCATGGAGTACCTAGGACTATAGTCTCTAACAGAGACAGACGGTTCATATCGAGGTTTTGGCAGCAAGTGCATGCCGCCCTAGGTACGAGTCTGGAATTCACGACCGCTTATCATCCTCAGACCGATGGTCAGTCCGAGCGGACCATCCGGACTCTAGAGGACATGTTACGAGCCTGCGTGTTAGATTGGGGACATGTGTGACCAGATCACCTTCCCTTAGTGGAGTTTTCATATAACAAAAGTTGGCACGCTTTGATCAGGATGATACCTTACGAGGCTTTGTATGGACAGAGATTCCGTACACCGTTGTGCTGGGATGAGCCAAGCAAGGCTAGCGGAGTAGCACTTGAGTAGATACATGATGATATGACTCGAGTAACGGTGATCCGAGAGCGGATGTTAACAGCACAAAGCCGCCAAAAGTCTTATGCAGATAAGAGGCGCAGACCTCTAGAATTCAGAGTTGGAGCCCAAGTTTAGTTGAGGGTATCCCCGACACGAGGTGTTAGACGTTTTGGGTTCAAGGGGAAGCTGAGTCCCAAATATGTCGAACCTTTAGAGATTTTCGAGCGAGTTGAAGAGGAAACATACAGACTTGCTTTGCCACCGAGGCTTGAGGGTGTTCACCCCGTCTTCCATGTGTCTCAGTTACGGGAGTACGTACCAGACCGAAGACACAGCGTCAGCCATAAGGATTTAGTGGTCGAGCCAAGCCATATGTTCGTACAACACCCGGTAGTTGTCGTAGAGCGTAGTACGAGACGCTTGCGATCGAAGGACATACCGATGATGATGATTTAATGGTCGATGCGAGGAGCAAACGAGGTGACTTGTGAGACAAAGGATAGCATCAAAAGGAACTATCCAAATTTCTATGCCGATGTGGTTGTACCTTTAGCGTAGATGTTGGAGTTTTAGTTTTCGTTGTAGGTTGTGTTTACGTTTTTGTGACGTTTTGAGTTTTATGCCCGAGTGGGAATATATGAGTCGAGTTCGGTGTTTCTGCGTTGTTGTTGTGTGATCTTTCGGGTTGTTGCAAGTTTTGGGATGAAACTTCTTTTTATAGGGAACTGATGTAATACCCTAGTTTTGCATTCACCGCCCCGCGGTGAAGGGTGCCGCCCCTGCGGCAATCCACCCCGCGGCAGGGTCAGCTGCTCCTACAGCTAATTGCAGATCGCGCAAGATCTGATTTTCTATTCCATTTTATTTCCTTCCATAGATAGAAGATCCGATCTTCTATCTTATGGGCCGGCTTTCCTATCATGGTCTTAACCCTAGAACGTCCTTCCTTCTATCTTTCCAACCCTTTTCTATAAATTCCATCTTTCTCTTCTTTTTTCGCGTTTCTTGCATACGTTTTTCTTCAATCCTGAAAGCTGTAGCCGTTTTCCCTTCTCCCCTTGTTGAACATGTAAGTCTTCTACCCTGATTTCTTCATCATGTTTATGAGTTGCTGCAAACCTTTTCCTTTTGTTTCCGCTTTCTTCCTTCGTTCTTCTCTTTTCTTCCTCTCCAAGAATCAAGTTTGTGTCTTGATTCTTGTTGAGCATTCTGTTGTTGATTCGTTGATGTTCAGCAGGCTCCCTTGGTTGAGTCTTGACGTATGTGGATCAAAGGATCTCGTTTTAGATCCCTTGTTGTGGTTCTGCTGTGAAAGAAAAGCCCGACAGTTACTTATGTCAAGAAACCTGCCCCCGCGCCTCCTCCTTGCCGCCCCTGCGGATCTGGCAAGCGCCGCCCCTACGATTCTTCCTGTAGTCTCCACGTCTTTGGTAAGTTGCTTCCTTCCTTGGTTTCCTCGTTCATTTCCTTGGCTTTTGTGGATGTTGTTGACCCTTGGTGATCTGTAAGACTTGGGTTCGTGACCCTAGCTTGTGGAGATCTCTTAAAGATCACGAAGACTAGAATTTATGGACTTCTAGCAATCATTTCGGTTCTTGATTCGTGATGCCTTGTTGAACAGGCGTTCCGTTCTTCTTTCTTGAGGGAAAATGAGTTGTTTATTGACCCTTTGAGTACCTTCGAGTGAGGTAAGTCCCTTGGACTTAATTAGCTGCATTCCGTATATTGGTTTGATTTTTTTTGGCTTGGTTGTGTTGTTGTTTATTGCTATAACTGATTACCGGAATACGATTGACCTTATTATACCTTAATTGGCCCAAGTGTATTATAACCGGGCGGTTACCGCTTGTCTAGTTCAGAATGGGGAAACTGGGAGGTACTCTCGCGACCAGTCTAGCAGGTGACAGAAGGATGCATTCGTTCTATTCCTGTTGGTTAAAGGGGACGGAGGCGAGATCGTAGTGATTCTCGTGTAACAACCATAAGTTGAATTAGTAAAGGGATTAACCTTAATGTAAGATAATAACCGGTTGAGTGCGAACATGCTATATGTTTACTTTACCTTATGTGTGCTTGTACCTTTATAGTCTTTATGATATCTAGAGTGTTAGCTAACGGTTTATACCGATGTTGTAGATGGTCTGCAGGGTATAGGTGCCGGTGAGTGATCCAGACGGTGTGGTCAGCGGGGTTCCCGTACATTATAAGACGGGATCAGATTTATTTTTCAGTTGTTGTTCTTTCAGTTTTTTTGAACTCGGATGCGATTCTTTTACGCTTCCTTTGTTTAAACCTCTGGTTTTATTATAAGTTTTGGTTTTCATTTATTTGTGTCTTGTTGTAAGATCGGTTGGTAACAATGGCACTCGAAATCTTCTAAAGGTCAAATAAATAAATAAACAGAAATCGCAAGGGGTCTACGTTTTCAAAAAGGGCTTTTGATTTTAAACTTGTCGGCATGGGATAAATGCACGGGCGACCACCACTACCTCCGCGGATCTCAACAGTGTAGTTTCTTTTAAGTTGGCCTTTATGTACTTTTCCTGGATTTCTGCTTTAGTTGTAGTGTGACCTTATATATATATATATATCCCAATCCCAGATGACGCGTAATAGAGCTACATCTGCTATGGGGCGAGGAAGGGGTCGACCACCTCTTCCACTTGCTGTCCGTGGACGAGGACGTGTAGGGAGACCTCCACTAGCTACAGGTTGGGGCCAAGCCCCAGTTGCTGACCCGCCCATCGCTGAGGCATTCGTTGAAGAAGTTGCTTAGAGCGTTGTTCTTGAGGCCGGGAACGGGACCGCTGCTAGGTGTGGAGCACAAAGGGCACAGTTGACTAAGTCCAATCGAGTGTCTATCAAGCTTTTGCATATCGCGATTATGTGTAGAGAGTCGAGGAGGCTATCAGGACTGGAGGACCTCCACCAACACCGCCAGTACCTACGAGATTAGCTGAGGTTTCACAGAGAGTTACACATGCCATTGCCCCGCCTACTAGAGTTGTTAAAGTGGTTAGAGTTCCGGATGAGGCTAGAGAGGCAAGATCTGACTTTTAGATGAAGGCTTTCAACCAGTTGAAGGTTCCTTTTATCTTAGGAAAGACATGGTTGGAAGTGGAGCTGTGGCTAGGAAAGCTGGATTCTACTATGGAGGCGATTGGTTGCCTTGAGGGACGTCGAGTCGAGATAGCGCAGACGTTGCTGAAGGATAAGGCTCATTCTTGGTGGAGGACAATGCGTAGTAAGGTCACCAGTTATGAGCACATGAGGACGGTAATGAGGGATCGCTATTTCCCTGCAGCTATGAGGAGAAATCGACTTTAGGATTTCCTTGAGACTGGATTTGAGGATTTCCCTATTGCTGAGTTTATCAGCAAGTTTCAGGAGGAGCTATCTATTCTAGTTCCTTCTGCACCACTTGAGAATCAACATGTTTACCTTTTCTCTTGGAGATTGAGAGAGTGTATGCTCTTATTTTGCTGGGTTCCGTTGTGATTCCTTGACGGACTATCAAGGTAGAGCATCTGCTTATGAGAGAGACCGACCGGGTCAAAGGAGAGCTTCTTCGACAGGAGGTCCTAAGAAGACACAAAGGACTGGACCAACCAGTGCTGGAGCAGGAGCATCTGGTTTTGGGTATAATCATATGCCGGGACATTCTGGTTTCCAATATTCTGTACAGATTTCCGATAGAGGACGACAGTGCTTTAACTACGGAGGTGTCGGACACATGAGAGCTGATTGCAAGAATATTCCAGTGACTTGCTTTTCCTGTGGCAAGCCAGGACACAGATTTGCGTTTTACAGACAGGGCAAGGCGCTATATCAGCAGGTATCTTCACCTGCTAGCGTTGCAGGAGGTGGACAAAGACCTCAATACTAGTAGCAGAAGCAGAGAGCTCCTGGTTTTACCGTTCCTCAGGGTTTCGCTCAGGGACAAAGGAGAGTTAGAGGACGAGTGATAGCATGAATTATTGTCTATATTTTGGGGCATGTTTAGACGTTTTATCTTTAATAATCTGCATGTTTGTATATATATTATGTGATTATATTGTCGTTTCATCTACCTTTGCGGAAATCGAGGTCTACACCTAGTTTTGTTGTAATAGTAGGTAAAATGGCACGTTTTGCATCAAAAGGAAGCAAAAGGAGCTATGGAGTCATTGGAGCTACATTCAGGAGCTTAAGGAATAATCCAAGAATCATGGAATTAGATTAAAGATTCACTTTGGACCAGATTTGAGAGATTTCACATTCAGTTGTGATTCATCTCGGTTGACTACAGAGTCACCTCGACCGAGGTGATCCAAAGAAGCCAACTCGACCGAGGAGAACACCTTGGACGCGGCGAGAATATTTTATTCTTGGCTGAGATCTTTTATCTTTCGAAAGAGGATCTTATATTTTTGGGTTGGATTCCTGGAAGGAAGAAGATAAGTTAGACCATATATTTTACCTACTTTTATGGGAAGAGATCTTTCTAAGATATCTTATCTTTGGAGGGTATTTTTCCTATAAAAAGGGTTGGATTTTCCACAAATCCAGATCCTGCATATGGCTGAAAGATCGTGCTATACCACGGGAAGACATTCGCAGCAGCACCCAACATTCCCCATACTTGGTCTAGACCGAGCCGGTTGCGGTGATCTTTCGGGGCGCTTGCCCTTGATTCTACTAACCACTCTACTTGAGTGACTTTCGCAGGTTCTTTTTCTTAGGTTTATGCGAAGAACCCGCGCTGGGAAGGAAATCGTTCCTTACGATCCCGAACCAGAAAAGACATATAAACGACGCTTAAGAGAAATGAAGATGGCCAACCAAGACGATCGCGATCTTGAGGCCAAATTGAAGGAGGCGTTAGAACAGCTACGCCTCAGCAAGGAAGAACTGAGACTGGAAAAATAGGAAACTCGCACCAGGACTGAAGCAATCAAAGCAGATATGGCAGCCTTACAAGACTTGTATCTACCTCGACCGAGGCAAGACCCTGTTCCAGATCCTCGACCAATGCAGGATCCAGTTCCAGACCCTCGACCGAGGCAGGTCCCAACACCTGTTGCCCCGGCCGATCTACTTCCACCTCGGATACCAGTCTGAGGCGCTCTTTTTGCAGGAATCCCGCAAACCCTAGGGCAAAGGATGGACCCCAATCAACAATTGAGGCGTCCTGGAGTTAACCTAGGAGATCCAGCGGACCATGACTACGAACTTTGACCGCAAGTTCTTTCCATGATTCGCCAATGCCAGTTTGGAGGGCTAGAGAAGGAATCTCCGCATCAACATCTGCAAAACTATGAGATCTTGATGGAGACCTTGAGACCCTCAAGAATAGAAAACAACAACTACAAGCTAAGACCTTTTTACTTTTCCTTAAAAGATAGAGCTCTTACTTGGTATCAATCTCTTCCTCCAGGAATAATCAGTACTTGGGAGGAGATGACTACGGAATTCTTGACTAAACTCTTTCCCCCTCTAAAACCGCTGAAATGAGAGGGAAGATTAATGCATTCATTATGAAGGACAAGGAGAGCTTGTCCAAGTCATGGGAGAGGTTTAAAGACATTCTTTTGGATTGCCCACATCATGGGATTCCAAAGATAGAGTTGTTAGAGATATACTTCAAGGGACTGGACGGAAGCACCCAGTTCAACCTCCAACTACTATCCGCCGGTACATTTATGGACATGGCGATTGACGAAGCTTGGGACTTTATAGAGAAGCAAGCTTTGCATATGGAGAAATATTCCCACCAAGGAGCTGAAGGTGGAGTTAAAAGAGTTAACTTTCAAGATGCTCCGCCTAACAACAATCAACTCACGTCTTTGAAGAATAACGTGAAGCAATTGAAGGAACTCTTGGTTGCTCAAACCAAGAAGGAAGATCAAGGATCAAGGAACAACAACAATGGATACCGTAACAACAACAACGGTTCCCGGAACAACAACTACAACAACAATAGAGGATCCAACAACAATAATTGGAGCAAAAACTTGTTCGCCACTTAGCGTGCGTGCAAATAAGTCTTAAATTTATAAAACTAGAATCAAGCAAGCGAACCCGCAGTGTACGGATCGATATAGTTAAGCAAGAATTCCAGAGTATCGAACACAGGGATTTGGGGGGTTAAATCCAGTTAAGAGTTATCAAGCAAGTAAATGTATGAGCTTTGTAAATTATTAGGAAAACAACAATCCTAAAGATCCAGGAATTCAGCTGTGGCAATCGATTCAAGATATACTAAAGATATAAGGACATAGTTAAGGTTTGCAAAGGTATACGAATGTAAAGCAATGTACGGTGAAGTTTCAAGGCTTTATATGACTCAACTAAAGACACTCTCTATAAAGGTTGTTGAGGCTTCAGTATAGAAAGGATCTAAAGGTAAGAATTAATATCAAATACCCAAACTTGTAATCCAAGGATCAAGACTAACTAAACCGATTAAGGTTGTGACACTCGGAATCGAGATAGAGGTTGTTGAGGGTTCACTACCACCTAGAAAAGGCAAGCCAAGACTAAGTTAAAGCAAATCTTTAACTTTGGTTTAAAGTAAAAGCAAGGTTTGTAAACTGAGGGAAATTATGGGTGGATCTTGAGATTCCACGGCCGTGGAACTCAAGAACACACCGTGATTTAGGTACGTCGACGACTCTCTCTAACTCTCAGGGTCCAATCTGTTTACGATCGATCTATCATCATCTAAGCCACAACTATCAACCCTTCACCTTAGAATTGCTAAAGGGTTTTAGCCAACAACAGTCATTATGATATCAAATTCAAGATTTAAAAGAATGAAAGATGAAAACCTTCGAAAACCTTGAATAAATCTCAAATCAATCTCAAATCCACAAACAAGAACAATGATGTAAGTAGATTCAGAATAACACAAACAATCACAATCCTTGATAAGAACGAAGAATGGGATGTCAATCCGTCTTCTAATCAAACCTAAGGACAAAGCGTAACTTCCAAATCTTCAACTCTTCGCAAATCTCCGTTGCGAAATAGCAATCTCCACACGTCCAACTTGAAACCCTAGGCACGTACAATCAGCGTAAGCGAAGGTCTAAGCAGAGGTGACGGAATCTCTCTCTTCCCATCCTTTCATAGGGCAAGATAAAATATGAGTCCAGCCCATTGCGTAAAAGATCATGGCTTCAAATTGTACGTTAAAAGATCGCCAGAATCACGGTTTCCTAAGATTCCACGCCCGTGGTTTAGAGCGTGGTTTAGAGCGTGGAAACTCATCACGGTTTGTCACAACTTCCACGACCGTGTAACCCTCTGGAATGCTCCACGCTTGTCTTGCCAAAGTTCCACGGCCGTGGTTTAGAGCGTGGACTCTAATACGGCCGTATTTTAGGGCGTGGAACGTCGAATGCTCGTAATTCTCCTTTGTTTTGTGTCATTCTTCATCCTAGCATCTTCCTTAGCTCCTAGTGATGTCCTCAATCCTTGGACATGCTCAATCCATCTCCATTCTCCCTTGATTTGTCCTGTTTTAGCTCTTATTTGCCTATAATCAACACAAAGCTTATGTAGACCTCTATATCGACAATATAGACAAACTAACTCACAATTGCTTCAATGCTTTATCAATGAACACCAATATAGATGAAATACACTTAGAAAACGTGCCTAAAATATCACAATATTTCATGCTAACAAATAACCCCATACTTGCAACTTGCTTGCCCCTAAGCAAGGCCTTTCAAAAACTTTAAAACTGAAGTTAGGATGAAATATGGATATACTCTCAAAGCAAAACTTCTTTTAGATGAATGTGCTTTCTAATCAATAGATCATTCTCAAATCTTGCTTCATTCGTTTATAAGACTTTCATATACATAATCAAAGAGTAAAGAATAAAGAAAGCTCATGAATGGATTAAACTTCCATGTAAACATCATAACCTTCAAACATTATCAAAATCAATCATAAGAAACTTACAATTTAGATCACCAAGTCATATAACATTCTCTTGATCTTAAGGACATTCAAACAAGGTCTAGAATGCGGAAAGGGAAGGAAAACCTTAAGGAATGTGGTGCATGAATCCGGGAAAGTGGATAACTAACTCTTTTCTTTTTCTCTTACGGTTTCCGCAACACTTTCAACTTAGAGCTTCGCTCTCTTCTTTTCAATACATTTTTCGACTTTACTTTTGGAGTTATGGATAGAGGTGCACAAAAACCGAAGCCTAGGAGATTGGCGTTTCTCATTTTTACGAGATGCCTCAAACCCTTGATGCACATACCATAATCCGCTAGGAATATCGCTCAATCCGACTTTGGCAAGACACAAACACCCGGCTATGTGAATGGTGCTGAGTTACTCATCGTCATGATTGACTTCCCCAAACCTATAATTTCTTTCTATTCTTTTGAATGCAAAATATTGCTTTCATGGCCCTCCCACATCAAACATGCCAAATATCAACTCCTCCAAATTCCTGGATAGGTAAAGGAGGCCATTATTTTAATGAGGGGCTAAATGATCAAAGGAAGAAGAAAGAAAATCGAATTGCCTTAATCATCTCAAAAAGAAGCATAAGAACTTATCATGTGATTTCAACCTTGATTTCTCGACATGATTTAAGTAACATTCATCACATTATGAAATTTGCAAAAGAGGAATAATCAACTCATTCAATTTCTTTTCAATTCACTATTTGTTTAAGCATGTGATTGTCATCAAAACTCAATTCACAAGTAGTGATTATAATAGAAATCATCTCTATCCTTAGAAGCACAAAATTTTCAAAATTTATCAATTTTTATGGGTTTTTCAAAAGCTTTTTCATGCAATGCAATAATGAAACGTGTAACAATAGAATGAACATGCAAGGTAGTCTCGATAAAAGCATACAAAAGTGAGTAAGAGTTATTACAACTATTAGTCACACCCCACCCCATAATTGGAACAAACATTGTCCCTAATGTTCAAAAAGAAAAAGAAGAAAAGAAAGAAAGAAAAAGAACTCACAAAATGGTGGTGGAGCGGCTAAAACGGTCGATCATCAAACGTCATCACTGAGGTGGAGGCGGTGGTGGAAACGGTGAGAAGTTGGGATCATAGTGCCACCCGAACTGCTGGCGGTAAACATCTCTCATCATGAGGTCAAGATCGGCGGCTCGTGCATCCCTAGCATCTGCACGAATCTCTAGAGCTCCGACCCTGCTGGAAAGGTCGGTGGCCCACTCTGACAGCTGCTCGTACCAACCAGGCGGCTGGCTGTACCACGCCGGTGCATCTGAAGGTGCTCGTGCAGGTGGTGGCTGTGCGTGCCAAGGCGGTGGAGCTCCCATCCAATCCGGCTGTGTCCTATACCAAGCAGGAGGATCCGCCATCCAAGTAGGCCTCTCGCTCACACTAGCACGGCGAGAGGAAGAACCTGAAGCTCTAGTAGGGCGGGGAGAGTGTCTAGGAAGGTCAGGAACTGCATCCGGCTGATCCGGAAAGGTGCCAAAGTCATTATCGGCTCCTCCTCCCTCAAACTCGTCATCCCCTCTCATCTCCTCCTCTACAACTGGTGGTGGTGGTAGAACATAGGGAGGGGCTACTAATCTGCGCATGCATGGTAGTGAACGTCGCCTTCCAGTTATGGCGTCCAACCATAATAGAATACTCAAGAAGCCACTCAATGCCTCTCCCAGTCCTACTCTCCCAAGGCATAATAACATACGGTGGACCTCTATATGTGGGGAAGATGATGCCTCTAGTCATGAGGCTTTGTAGTCCTAGGGGTCTAGCTGCGATGCGTGTGCATGCTGAGAAGTCTACCCCTAACTGTCTAGCAAGGTGGGTGACCATCCCACCGTATCCAATGTTGCCAGCCCTCTTATTCTTTAGCTTGCTCATAGTAGCAGCTAAGAGGGTGGCGCAGTCAGCTGGCCTGCCATATAACATACTGTAAAGCAAGAACAACTCATCTGTCTTAATCTTCTGAGGTGTCTCCGTCCTAGGAAAGAGACACTCAGAAAGCACTCTATGGGCAATCTTCAAGGCTAGATGGTAGATCAATTTAGCCTTGGTATCAGCACGCTGCCAGCGGTCCTCGC
Organism: Fagopyrum esculentum; assembly: GCA_033239045.1. NCBI lineage: Eukaryota > Viridiplantae > Streptophyta > Magnoliopsida > Caryophyllales > Polygonaceae > Fagopyrum > Fagopyrum esculentum. The sequence goes on from BSUD01000004.1 coordinate 56,880,185, forward strand.
TGGCGTAAATCATAGCAATCTCCTCCCAGAAATCCTTGGCGTACACGCCACTGGGGAATCGACCATTAAAGGTCTCGTGGAACCCAAAGAAGGCTCCAAACTCCCTAATCGAAAAATCATAGTTTCTCTCCTCAGCCGGAAAGAAACTGTCCTGTCTACGTGACTGTGCACGAAGGAAACCACAAACTTCCTAGTGATCTCCTCATAAGCATCTTCCCGAATAGCGGAGAAGATGACTAAACTGGCTCTATCTAAAAGCCAAGTGAGGTCTCCTATCACATGTAGAGGCTCTAACTCCTCAAGGAGTAGGTACCTAGGTCCTATGACCGCTCTCTTATGGATCCTCTCTAAAGCATCTAAATGATCCTCATGGATGGTAGGGATCCTAGGGGGAGGTAGTGATGGTGATGATGGAGGTGATGGAGGCTCAGCGGGTGGTGCTCTAGAAGAGGAAGCATCGTTGCCTTTCCTCTTTTTGTTCTTATTTCTACCAGACACTCTTCTCACGAAATCCATATTCTGTTAAAATCTACGGTCTGTTCTTAGGTTTCCACGGCCGTGGTTTCTCCAGGAACCGTGGTTCGGAACGTGATTTCTCAAAACTGAACAGAATTTCACCAATCTCAACCACAAGCAGTCCTAGACTAATTTCCGTCCAATTCCAATCAGTTCTCCTAAAAATACTAGCAAAAACGAAGCCGAATCGACAAAGAGAAGGAAAGAGCGAAAAACCTAGGTTTTCGGATTTTGGAATCCGAATTCCGTCTTCTCCGGTGATTTGCCGCTCGAATTGTTGCTTGGATCTTGTTGGTGATTGGATTTTCTTCGGTTTTGGCCAAAGAATCGTTAAAAACGATTAACGAATGAGGAATTGAGGGATGGGGCGTGGATTCGGCGATTTGGGCGTGGAATGGGGTTTTGTGGTGTTTTTTGTGAAGAAACGTGGTTTATATAGTGGCCGTAAAACTTTTTGAAAATCACGGTCTGTCGGGGGGTTCCACGGCCGTGGAAATGTACGGAACCGTGGTTTTGGTGATTTTTCTCAGGCTTTTGAAAATTACGATCACTGTAGCTGTCACGACCGTGGTTTTGGCCGTGGAACTCTCTGTAATGTCTCAAAGTCCAAGTTTCGTCAATTTTCTTCAAGCTTTTCCTTTCCCCTTTCTTTTCCACTGTTCCTACATCCAAAAACACGAACATACCGGAAGGCATCGAAGGCAAAACAAAACAAAACGTCTAAACTAAACTAATCTATGAATAAAAAACAAAAACGTAAATGCAATACCTTGGGTTGCCTCCCAAGAAGCGCTTTGTTTAAGGTCCGTAGCTAGACCAAATTCGCACTTATACGAGTGCGGTGGGCGCGAACTCTTCAGCTTGGAGTTCCGGTGTATACTTCTTGAGTCGTTGACCGTTCACCTTAAAGCTTCTGCCCGTTTCACCCCATACTTCAACTGCACCATGGGGAAAAATATGTTTGATTAGAAAAGGTCCGGTCCAACGATATTTAAGCTTACCTGGAAAGAGACGAAGCCTTGAATTGAAGAGGAGAACTTGATATCCTTCTTTGAGGTCCTTTGGGATGATATGCTTATCATGCTAACGCTTCACTCTTTCTTTATAGATCTTGGCATTTTCGTAGGCGTTCAAGCGAAGTTCTTCAAGCTCATTTAGGTCCAAGAGACGCTTCTCTCCCTTCTTCCTTCATGCTGAAATTCAACCACTTGATTGCCCAAAACGCCTTGTGCTCCAACTCTACCGGTAAATGGCAAGACTTCCCATACACAAGGTTGTATGGTGTAGTCCCGATGGGAGTCTTATATGCAGTCCGGTACGCCCACAATGCATCATCTAGCTTCAAAGACCAATCCTTCCTAGTCCTTGAAACCGTCTTCTCTAGGATTCCTTTGATCTCCCGGTTTGAGATCTCCACTTGTCCACTAGTTTGTGGATGATAAGGGGTGGCGATCTTGTGAGTCACCCCATACTTAGCTAGAAGAGCTTCAAAATGCCGGGCAATGAAGTGAGAACCTCCATCACTAATGATAGTCCTTGGTGTCCCAAATCGTGGGAAGATGGTCTTGTTAAAGAACTTGACCACTACCATGGCATCATTGGTGGGAGAGGCAATCGCTTCAACCCATCTTGAAACATAATCAACCGCTAAAAGTATGTATTGGTTACCACAAGATGATGGGAAAGGTCCCATGAAGTCTACTCCCCAAACGTCAAAGATCTCCACCTCTTGGATGTTGTTGAGAGGCATCTCATTCCTCCTAGATATATTTCCTGTTCTTTGACAAGCATCGCAGCAGGAAACAAAGGTTTGCACATCTTTAAATAGAGTAGGCCAAAAGAATCCAGATTGCAATACCTTAGCGCTAGTCTTGTTCGAACTAGCGTGTCCTCCACAAGGTAGTGAATGACAATGGCGGATGACACTTTGCATCTCATCTTCCGGCACACATCGCCGAATAATGCCATCCGGGCCTCTCTTAAAGAGGAGAGGTTCATTCCAAAAGTATTCCCGAACATCCTTAAAGAACTTCTTTCTTTGTGCGTAGGATAATCCGGGTGGTAATTCCTGACAAACCAAATAGTTAACAAAATTAGCAAACCATGGTTCGTTACCTTTGGTGATCACATCGATGCACTCCTCTATGATGTGTAAATGTTCGTCCAGAAAGGAGTCATCTATAGGTAGATGGTCGTCTTTTAGATGTGTTAGACGACTCAAATGATCCGCAACAGAATTTTCCGAACCCTTCTTGTCGCGGATCTCTAGATCAAATTCTTGTAGGAGAAGAATCCATCTAATTAGCCTTGGCTTCGCATCCTTCTTTGCAAGGAGATACCGGATCGCAACATGATCCATGTATACAATCACCTTTGCACCTACAAGATAAGAGCGAAATTTGTCAATTGCATATACAATAGCTAAGAATTCCTTTTCGGTGGTGGCGTAGTTGAGCTGCGCTTCATCTAGCGTCTTGCTAGCGTAGTAGATAGCGTGGGTTCGCCCTTCCTTTCTTTGTCCAAGGACAGCTCCTATAGAACCTCAAAGGGAAGATTCCAATCCGGAGGTTGGATAATCGGGGCTGAGATTAGAGCTTCCCGAATCATATTAAACGCATCTAAGCATTCCTGCGATAAATAAAAAACTGCATCCTTCATCAATAGATTAGTTAGCGGCTTTGATATCTTAGAGAAATCCTTTATGAAACGCCTATAAAATCCAGCTTGTCCTAGAAAACTCCTTATCCCTTTCACCGAAGTTGGGGGAGGAAGCTTTTCTATTGTCTCTATTTTAGCTTTATCCACCTCAATCCCTCTACTAGAGATTAAGTGTCCTAATACAATGCCTTCTTTCACCATGAATTGAAACTTCTCCCAATTAAGAACTAGGTTAGTGTCTTCACACCTTTGTAACACAAGAGCAAGGTTAGAAAGACAATTGTCAAAAGAGGAACCATAAACGGAGAAGTCATCCATAAAAACCTCCATGATTTCCTCTATATATTCCGAGAAGATGGCCATCATGCACCTTTGAAAGGTGGCTGGGGCGTTGCAAAGCCCGAACGGCATCCTCCTATAGGCAAACGTACCCCACGGGCACGTGAATGTGGTCTTCTCTTGATCATCCGGGTGTATCGGAATTTGAAAGAAACCACTATAACCGTCAAGATAGCAAAAGTGTGAGTGTTGTGCTAACCTTTCAAGCATTTGATCGATGAAGGGTAGTGGGAAGTGATCCTTCCTCGTCACGTTGTTTAGCTTGCGGTAGTCTATACACATCCGCCATCCTGTTACGGTTCGTATAGGAATGAGTTCGTTGTTTTTGTTGGTGATGACCGTCATTCCTCCCTTCTTCGGAACCACTTGTACGGGACTCACCCACTTGCTATCGGAGATAGGATAGATGATACCTGCATCAAGTAGCTTAACAATTTCCTTCTTGACAACCTCCTTCATGGTCGGATTCAACCGCCTTTGAGGTTGTCGCGAAGTCCTAAAGTCCTCTTCCATTAAGATCTTATGCATGCATAGGGAAGGTTTGATTCTAACTAAGTCCTCTATAGTATATCCTAAGGCTTTCCTATGTTTCTTAAGGATAACCATAGGCTTACTATGTTCATCTATGCTTAAATCGGAACTAACAATTACCGGAAAGGTAGAATTAGGTCTAAGAAATGCGTACCTTAGATGTGTAGGAAGTGGTTTCAATTTCAACACTATAGGAGTCTCCAATGGCTCTTGAGGAGCATCCGATGCTTCCTTAGAAGTATCTAAGGATGTAGAAGGTGTTGGAGAAGGATCAAGAGAAGTTGTGGAAGAAACACAATTGCCTTCGAACTCACCCAAAATTACGGCATCCCTAACTTCTCCACGGCCGTGATTTTGGGCGTGGAAAGTAAATACGGTGGCTCTGTTTCCTCCACGGCCGTGTAACCCTCTGGAGTGTTCCACGCTTTCGTTGGTAAAATCTACGGCCGTGGAATAGGCCGTTTGACCGTGGATCCGTACGTTTTCTGTCTCATCGTGGAGTTTCTCGAACTCTTCTTTACACACTTCTTCTTGTGCTTCTAAGGCTTCAATTGCCTCATTGCACTCCTCTTCTTCCCCTATATCCATTAAGCTCATAGAAATAACTTTTTGCAAAGGATCTTTGAAGAGAATAGCACTTACCTCCTCTCTAGATAGCCCTTCTTCATGGATATTGAATATATCCTCATCAAAGATTGGTTCCTTCACTAGAGTGGAAAGGACGAACTCTACCTTCTCTTCTCCTATGTCGAAGGCGAGTCTAGCATTCTTACAATCGACTATGCAGCCGGATGTTGCAAGAAACGGTCTTCCGAGAATGATCGGGACCGGACTATCTGCAGGAATGTCAAGCACAACAAAATCTATAGGAACATAGAATTTACCTAGCTTGACCGGCACGTCTTCAACTATACCGATGGGACGAGTTATGGATCGATCCGCCATGTACAACGTCATCTTTACCGGTTTAGGGTCGCCTAAACCGATCTTCCTACATAAGGCAAGCGGGATGATGCTCACGCTTGCTCCCAAGTCACATAATGCATCATATGTGACATCTCCCACTCCTATGGGAATACAAAATGACCCCGGATCCTTTAACTTTGGGGGCATATTCTCTTTCATGGTTTTGATAAGATCCGAAGAATCCGAACTCATCTAACCTCTCCAAAATCCTCTAGCTTTCTCTTGTTAGAGAGGATCTCCTTTAAGAACTTTCCATAAGCTGACATACCTACAATAACATCAATGAAAGGTATATTAATATGCAGTTTGCTCATGAGTTCAATAAACTTACCGAATTGCTTGTCTAGACGCGCTCTTGCTCTAGATTGCGGGAACGGTAGGGGAGGTTTGTAAGATGGAGGAGGAACATAGACATCTTCCTTCTCCTTCCCCTTTTCTTTCTCTTTCTCAACGGGGACTTCTACAAACTTGGGCTGCGGGTCGGTAGTTGTTACCTCGCTCCTAGTTGTGATTGCCATCACCCTTCCTTTTGGGTTGTCCTCCGTCTTTCATGGAAGTTTCCCTTGATTCATAGGAACTTCCTCCGCATGACTAAACATTTGGTTTTCTAAAACCTTTTGGGCTTTATCAACCTTAGTTATGTGATCATCAACCTTGATGATGCGAGTCTCCAATCCTTGAAGCTTGCCCAAAATTGTTTCCAACATGGGATCGGGCTTCTCTTTCCCCGAAGTACTTCCACCATTAGATGTTTGCCCCTGGCTTTTCAAAGGAGTGGAAGAAGAGGAAGGTGGAGTTAGTGAATATCCTGAATTGGATGAATAAGAATTACCGGAATTTTGTTGGTTGGGACGCCAATTGTTGTTGTTTGAACCCCTATTGTTGTTCCAATTACTGTTCCGGTTATTGTTGTTGTTGTTCCAATTGTTCCGGTTGTTGTTCCGGTTGTTGCGGTTTGTATTCTCATTCCCGTTGTGGTTATTGTTGTTGCCTAAATAACCCACATCTTGCTCCTTTTGCTTCGAAAAGTTGGTATTGATGGCTTCCTTCAACTCTTTAATCTCTGTATTGAGAGAAAATATTTGAGTTTGAGCTGCTTGTGATAGCTTTGCTCCTTGATCCACATGATTCGCCTCCACTTTCCGATGAGAATACTTCTCTTTAACTCGCGCTTGCTTCTCAATGAAGTCCCAAGCGTCGTCTTCCCTCATGTCCATGAATGTACCACATGAAAGGGATTGGAGCTTGAATTGTGTTTCCACATCCAGCCCCTTATAGTATATCTCCAATAGCGCCAATTTGGATATGCCATGATGAGGGCAATCCAATAGCAAATCCTGAAATCTTTCCCAAGATTGAAACAAACTTTCGTTAGATCTCATAGAAAATGCATTAATCTTACCTCTCAACTCCGGTGTTTTGGATGGCGGAAAGAACTTAGTGAGGAATTCCGAAGAAAGATCCTCACATGTCTCAAGTTTCCCACTTGGAAGAGCTTGATACCAAGACAATGCTTTCCCTTTCAAGGAGAAGAAGAAAGGCTTGAGTTTGTAGCTGTTGGTAGTTGCGTTCTTTGGCTTCATTGTCTCCATCATGATCTCAAAATTTTGTAGATGTTGGTGAGGAGATTCAGCGCTTGTTCCACCAAATTGATTTTGGCGGACAATGGTGATAACTTGAGGGTTGAAGCTAAACCCTTGTGCATCATCAGCATCAAAGTTCACACCTAAACGACGTGGTTGCTGCGTTGGATCCATCCTTTGGCCAAGAGTTCTTGGCTCCTCATCCACACGTTCGACTCTCGCACCTCTAGGTGGAATACGGCGATTGGCAGCTGGCCGTGGAAAGAATGGATTAACATTGATCGTTGGATCAATTTCCTCTAGTGGTGGCATGGAGGAGTTGCTATCCTCATTGGATGAGTTGACTCTAACCGATCTTCCCGGTCTCCTTTTTCTCTTTTTCTCCTTGAGGTTGTTTATTTCCAATCTCATTTGGAACATCATGTCCGATAGATCATCAACCTTCGTTTGATGACGATCCATCTCTTCCCTACGAGTCTTCTCACTCTATTGGAGTTGAGCTTCCTTTTCCGCTAACTCTGTTTGGTAATCACGTTCTCTTTCTTCAGCCATTTTTCTTTCCTTAAGCTTTCTCCTCAAAGTCCTCTCAAGCTCTTGATCAAGAGGTAAGAGGTCTTCGTTGTTCCTAGACCTGCGCATACACTCGAAGAGATATCAAATAACAAGGGAAAAGCTCCCAAGCTTGACAACCGATAACCGAATTCGGCCTAGACCAAATCCCCGGCAACGGCGCCAAAAACTTGTTCGCCACTTAGCGTGCGTGCAAATAAGTCTTAAATTTATAAAACTAGAGTCAAGCAAGCGAACCCGCAGTGTACGGATCGATATAGTTAAGCAAGTATTCCAGAGTATCGAACACAGGGATTTGGGGGGTTAAATCCAGTTAAGAGTTGTCAAACAAGTAAATGTATGAGCTTTGTAAGTTATTGGGAAAACAACAGTCCTAAAGATCCAGGAATCCAGCTGTGGCAATCGATTCAAGATATACTAAAGATATAAGGACAGAGTTAAGGTTTGCAAAGGTATACGAATGTAAAGCAATGTACGGTGAAGTTCCAAGGCTTTATATGACTCAACTAAAGACACTCTCTATAAAGGTTGTTGAGGCTTCAGTATAGAAAGGATCTAAAGGTAAGAATTAATATCAAATACCCAAACTTGTAATCCAAGGATCAAGACTAACTAAACCGATTAAGGTTGTGACACTCGGAATCGAGGTAGAGGTTGTTGAGGCTTCACTACCACCTAGAAAAGGCAAGCCAAGACTAAGTTAAAGCAAATCTTTAACTTTGGATTAAAGTAAAAGAAAGGTTCGTAAACTGAGGGAAATTACGGGTGGATCTTGAGATTCCACGGCCGTGGAACTCAAGAACACACCGTGATTTAGGTACGTCGACGATTCTCTCTAACTCTCAGGGTCCAATCTGTTTACGATCGATCTATCATCATCTAAGCCACAACTATCAACCCTTCACCTTAGAATTGCTAAAGGGTTTTAGCCAACAACAGTCATTATGATATCAAATTCAAGATTTAAAAGAATAAAAGATGAAAACCTTCGAAAACCTTGAATAAATCTCAAATCAATCTCAAATCCACAAACAAGAACAATGATGTAAGTAGATTCAGAATAACACAAACAATCACAATCCTTGATAAGAACAAAGAACGGGATGTCAATCCGTCTTCTAATGAAACCTAAGGACAAAGCGTAACTTCCAAATCTTCAACTCTTCGCAAATCTCCGTTGCGAAATAGCAATCTCCACACGTCCAACTTGAAACCCTAGGCACGTACAATCTCCGTTGCGGAATCTCTCTCTTCCCGTCCTTTTATAGGGCAAGATAAAATATGAGTCCAGCCCATTGCGTAAAAGATCATGGCTTCAAATTGTACGTTAAAAGATCGCCAGAATCACGGTTTCCTAAGATTCCACGCCCATGGTTTAGAGCGTGGTTTAGAGCATGGAAACTCATCACGGTTTGTCACATTTTCCACGACCGTGTAACCCTCTGGAATGCTCCACGCTTGTCTTGCCAAAGTTCCACGGCCGTGGTTTAGAGCGTGGACTCTAATACGTCCGTATTTTAGGGCGTGGAACGTCGAATGCTCGTAACTCTCCTTTGTTTTGTGTCATTCTTCATCGTAGCATCTTCCTTAGCTCGTAGTGATGTCCTCAATCCTTGGACATGCTCAATCCATCTCCATTCTCCCTTGATTCGTCCTGTTTTAGCTCTTATTTGCCTATAATCAACACAAAGCTTATGTAGACCTCTATATCAACAATATAGACAAACTAACTCACAACTGCTTCAATGCTTTATCAATGAACACCAATATAGATGAAATACACTTAAAAAACGTGCCTAAAATATAACAATATTTCATGCTAACAAGGGCGAACAACCAAAATTCGGGTAACAATCATTCTAACTCCAATTCTAACGATTGCTCTAATCCTTTCCTCTCTTCCCCTTCTTCTTCTTCTACTCCATTAAAGAGCCAGGGGCAAGGATCAAGTTCGTCCCAGTCGGAAAAGAAAGACGCAGTGCTGGAGGCCATCTTGATCAAGCTTAGCGCTATGGAGACATCAATGACTTCATTTTCGAAGGCCCAAAAAGCCTTTGAACAACAACTTGCTAGTAGGGCGAATGAAGCACTAAGAGATCCAGGGAAGCTTCCAGCAAGAACGGAAAGCAACCCTAAGGGCCAGATCATGGCCATAACGACGAGGAGTGGACTGAAGACTGCAGATCCAGTGCCTCGGTCGGTGCTAGTACCGACGAAGACCACCTCGGTCCAGGTGCAGTCGAAGAACACTTCGGCCGAGATGCCAACCGAGGTGGAGCCACAGAAAGCGGAGGGGAAAACTGAAGTTTATATTCCACCTCCTGCATATAAACCACCACTTCCATTCCCCCAGTCAAGGGCCAGAGCACATCTAGACAAGCACTTTGGTAAGTTCCTTGACTTGATGAATAAACTACACATTAACATTCCTTTCCTTGATGCTATTCTAGGGATGCCCGCCTATGGGAAGTTCTTAAAAGAAATCCTATCAAGGAAGAGGAAGCTGGAAGACTTTGGTGAAGTAAGGGTGATATCTAAATCCTCGGAGCTCATACAAATCATGAAGGAGAAGATGCCACCCAAGTTGAGAGATCCCGGCTCATTTTGCATTCCCATTCAAGTTGGGGATGTCAGTTGTGAAGCTTTATGTGATCTAGGAGCCAGCGTGAGCATTATTCCACTGGAGCTATGTGTGAAGATCGGACTTGGAGAGCCCAAGCCGGTTAAGATAAGGTTATACATGGCAGACCGCTCCATAACCCATCCCGTGGGCATTTTGGAAGACGTTCCGGTTAAGTTAGGTAACTTCTATTTACCTATAGAATTTGTTGTGCTTGATATTCCCGCAGATTATCCTGTTCCTCTCATTCTCGGGAGGCCATTTCTAGCAACTTCGGGTTGCAATGTGGATTGTAAGAACGCCAAGTTGAAATTTAATATTGGCGGAGATGAAGTGGAATTCGCATTACTTGCGGCAATGAAAGGAGAGCAACTAGGAGATGATATCTTCAACATTTATGATGAAGAAGAATCAAGAGAATTGGTGAGCTCAATCCTTATTAACGATCCACTTGAGAAAGTTATTAGTTTTAGTTTATTGGAGGAAGGTATAGATGCCTCTTGTGATGCAGATATACGGAGCTTAAAGGCACTAGAAGAAGATCCAGGAGCTAAAACTGAGAAACTAAGCGAGATGATGTCAACTGAGACTACTGAAAATAACAGTACCTCGACCGAGGCACTTCCTGGACCAAGCGAGGCGACTGAAGAACATCTCGGTCAACGCCTCTGCGCCTCGACCGAGGTCGAAGGCGAGATGATGTCAACTGAGACTACTGAAAATATCAAACTTCTTACTCCCTTCTTTGATTTTCATCCTCAGTTGGTGGAACATTCTCTCCACCAACTTTCCGATAATAAAGGACCTTGGTATGCTGATATTGTAAATTATCTTGTTTGCCAGGAAATACCGCCCGGATTGACGTACGCTCAAAGAAAGAAATTCTTCAAGGACGTACACCATTACTACTGGGATGAACCGCTGCTATTCAAGCGCGGGCCGGATGGGATACTTCGAAGATGCATTCCGGAAGATGAAGTTAATAGCGTCATACAACATTGTCACTCGCTTTCTTGTGGAGGACATGCTAGTGCCAACAAGACATGCGCTAAGGTATTACGTTCCGGTTTCTTTTGGCCTACATTATTTAAAGATGTACAATCGTTTGTTGTCTCTTGTGATGCATGCCAAAGAACAGGGAACTTATCTAGGAGGAACGAAATGCACTTAATAACATTCAAGAGGTGGAAATCTTTGATGTATGGGGGATAGACTTCATGGGACCTTTCCCATCCTCCGGAGGAAGCCTCAATATTCTTCTAGCAGTTGATTACGTCTCTAGATGGGTTGAAGCCATTGCTTCTCCCACTAATGACGCCAAAGTGGTTGTGAAGTTCTTTAACAGGACTATCATTCCACGTTTTGGAACTCCACGTATCATCATCAGCGATGGAGGGACGCATTTTATCAACCGGAAGTTTAAGGCACTTCTATCGAAGTATGGGGTAACCCACAAGGTAGCAACCCCTTATCACCCTCAAACTAGTGGACAGGTCGAGATCTCGAATAGAGAATTTAAAGCAATTTTGGAGAAGACCGTCTATAGGACGAGGAAGGATTGGTCCATGAAATTGGACGACGCTCTTTGGGCCTACAGGACCGCATTTAAGACTCCCATTGGTACCACCCCTTATAATTTGGTATATGGGAAGTCTTGTCATTTGCCCGTTGAGTTAGAACACAAAGCATATTGGGCAATCAAATGGTTGAACTTCGACATTAAGGAAGCCGGCGAGAAGCGGCTATTGGATATCAATGAGCTGGAGGAGCTGCGTTTGAACGCTTATGAGAATGCCAAAATCTATAAAGAAAGGACGAAGAGATGGCATGACAAGCGTATCATCCCTAAGAACCTTAAAGAAGGAGACTTAGTTATACTCTTCAACTCTCGCCTCCGCCTCTTTCTAGGTAAATTGAAATCTAGATGGACCGGACCTTATGTTGTGAAACATGTTTTTCCTCATGGTACAGTTGAGATATGGGGCGAAACGAGTGGAAGCTTCAAGATCAACGGTCATAGACTTAAGAAATACAAACCGGAAGTTCCGGTTGAGGAGGTTGCACCACTATACCTCGTTTGAAGAGACGCCGTATGGTCCAGCTAGCGACCTTAAATCAAGCGCTTCTTGGGAGGCAACCCAAGATATTGCTTTCTTTTCCCTTTTTCTAGTCTAGCTTAGATACTTTGTTTTTGCTTTGCTTTGTTTTGTTTTTGGCGTCCTAGACAGACAACAGGTGACATCTAAGGAAGGAATACAACCCAGGAGCACAACTGGAAGGACAGAAGTTCGAGAATTTGAGAAGACGGAGTTTGACTGAGACACATCTCGGTTGCTGTCACAGCACCTCGACCGAGATGATTCTTGAGCAACCGAGGTGACTAGGGTTTTTGAAGATCCACCTCGGTCTGTACCATCTCGGTCCAGTCGAGACCACCTCGACCGAGGTGACAGCAGTTCCAGAAAAGGGTATAAAAGGGGGCTAAGATTTCTCTCTCCTCCTTTACCTTCTCCTCGACCGCGGCACGTATTTTGCCTCTCTTCGCCATTCTTCGCTCGTTTTCGATGATTCTTGCTTCCAAACAACTAAGGAAGGGTAGAGGATCACAGTGCAAGTGCGAATCTACGAGAAAAACGAGCCAATCGACCGAATCGGGGTAAATATCGAAAAAAACCCTAACCTCGTCTTTCTCCACTGTTTTCCTTCGATTTGGGCTTTGGTTGCCCCTGCATTTGCTGAAAAACAGATTAAGTACCCCATAGGAACCTGTTGTAGTGATTTTTGGGGAAACGAACTGGATTTTGAAGAAATCAGTCGAATAATTTTTCGCCTCGGTCCAGTCGGCCTATGCCTCGGCTGAGGTGTTCTACAGAGTTGTCAGGCCGACCGAGGTGGTCTGACAGGTTTTAGAAAACATGAGTTCAGATAGACAGCTGGTCTTGAGGGACAAATCTTCTCCTTCTCCTTCTTCTTCCTCCCACCGTACGAGACCGGTGATCCACGAGCGACACCAGGTCGATTATGACCGCATAGCGGCCCATCCAGTGATTGCACCTCGCTTCCTGGACATTTCTGCCTTTGACTGCCTCCATGTGGATGGAGATCTGAGACGTATGATCTCTATGGTGGGGCTAAATCAGTTCACTGAGATCCGCGCTCCTGCTTACTTAGAGCCGACTCTGGAGTTTGTCAGCTCTTTCACTTACCTTCCCACTGAGCAGTCCGTGAAGTACCGGTTGATGAACCGAAACTACTTGGTTCCTTTGGCTTACTGGCGGGACATCTTTGGTTTCCCCGCCCCGACTGTTGTTGACTTTCCCTCCCGAGCTGTAGCTAGGGAGTTCTGGGGATAGATTGCTCACATAGTTGAGCATGCAGATAGATAGCGCCCTGGAGACTCCAGGGAGCGTATTATATTTCATCTTGCCTTCAGACTAGCTCACAGGATATTCAGTGAGACTCTTTTGGCGCGTATTGAGACGCCCTAGAAGGTCAGACATGGTGAGCTGTTTAGCTTGTACTGCATGGTGACTGGAGGGATTCCATATTTTGGACTTATGCTGGCAGAGGATCTGCATAAGATCAAGGCGAAGGGGAAGGGCGACATTTGCTGCGGAGGCATTGTGACTCACATAGCGAGTTACCAAGATATGGACCTCAGCGCTTGTACCATGGTGGCGGCTGCCAAGCCGCTTGGACTTCAGGAGATGATTACTCGGAGGATACTGGTTCCCCGAGGACTTACTACGCCATATGTGGCGATGCCATGGGAGCCTACTGCACCACAGGGGATCATATGGTCACCCCAGTTCTCAGTATATGATCCACACTGCTGGCAGACTGCTTGGATCCCATTTATGGAGGATGCTAGAGAGGCAGCAGCTGCACCAGCTGAGGAGGATGAGGTTGAGGAGGCTGCTGCTGATGATGATGATGATAGGGATGGCGATGTTCCTATGGATATGGGCACTGATACTGCTGGGACGATTGCGCCGGTCATCGATTTGGATGATAACGAGACTGAGACCGAGCCGGTTGCATCACCAATATGTCCTACTAGGCGTAGGGTACGCCGACAGAGGGATCCAGATGCTCACCGTTGGATTGATGATCTGACGGATCAGATGATCGATTCTTATGCTGCCCTGTCCCTGGATATCCGTGAGATGCAGGAGAGATTACACTATCAGCACACGATGGCTGAGATTCAGTTTCAGCACGTCATGGACTATCCTTTCGACCCATCTCAGTATCCGTATGTGCCACCACCACCACCACCGGATCGGGATTATTGAGAGCTTGCAGGATTTTCTTTATTTATTTATTATGCAGCTCAGCTATGTCCGGTGAGTATTTTATTTCTTTAGACTTATTTTGACCCACTGGGACAGTGTGTCCCAAGTATGGGGTGTTGATGTATTATTCGACTCTTATGTTTGTATGACTCGACTTTATCAGATATTTATGCTTTATTTTGCTTCTATGGTTTTATTTGAGATTACATGCATGCATACAGGTTATTTGATTGAGAAAAACGTCAAAAACTGGACAGAAAAAAATTTTTTTTGACCTCGACCGAAGCGATTCTGGCCAAACGAGGTATTTTACCTCGGTTGACTTAGAACACCTCGACCGAGGTGGTTTAACTGAGAGTTTTCGAAAACGTTTTGTGCTTTTTTCTAGATATGATCTCAGTGAAGATTTTGTTTGCTGACTGGTTTTGAAATCTTTATATGTTTGAAAGGTTTTATGATATGTTTAAGTTGCTAAATGCTTTGTTTGAAATTTTGGCATGTTTAATACTTTGTTTTTATCAAAATTATGTTGAATTTGAAGGTTGACACCACATGATGAGTTCTCTCACTTTCTTCCTGGAAAGACCAAGGCAATTCATTCTTTTCTCTTCTTCTTCTTGATCATGCTTAGCCCCTCATATACATATTTGCCTCCCTTTACCTATCCGGGAATTTGGAAGCAAGAAAGTACAAAGCAAGTGAAAGTGAAGTTGAGAAGTTGGCTGGAAGTGAAAGTGTTAGAAAGCAATAAATAGGTTTGGGGAAGTCAATCATGATGATGAGTAACTCGGAACCATTCACATAGCCGGGTGTTTGTGTCTTGCCAAAGTCGGATTGAGCGATATTCCTAACGGGTCATGGTATGTGCATCAAGGGTTTGATGCATCTCAAGAAATTGATGATTGCTGATTTCCTAGGCTTCGGTTATTGTGCACCTCTGTTCATGTATCCCAAAAAGTAAAGTAAAAAAAAAAAAGAAAAAGTGTGAAATAAGCAAAGCTTATTGGTGGATGATGTTGAAAGTCAAGTGAAAGTGAAGTGATATCCTTTTCCCGGATTCTTGCACCACATTACCTTCTATACATCCTTACCCTACACGTTTCTTGACCTTTCTTTTGGGAAGCCCTTGAGACCTCGAGCTTGTTGATTGACTTAGTGGTTTAAACTGGATTATACATAATTAATTTCGATAATTACGACTTATTATGCATTCTATGATTTTATGCAAAGATGAACAACTTTCTCATATTTATAAAATGTTTTGATCATATTTTGATTTTAAATTCCATGAAGTATTCTCTTAGAGTGATCTATGATTGTAGCACACCATCAAAAATGTTTTGAAGGACTTTTTCATTGATTTTTAGGACTAATAATCCATTCTATCTTGTATTTTATATGCGGAACTTGCTTGGGGACAAGCAAGGGCTAAGTATGGGGTATTTTGATAGCATGAATTATTGTCTATATTTTGGGGCCTGTTTAGACGTTTTATCTTCAATAATCTGCATGTTTGTATATATATTATGTGATTATATTGTCGTTTCATCTACCTTTGCGGAAATCGAGGTCTACACCTAGTTTTGTTGTAATCGTAGGTAAAATGGCACGTTTTGCATCAAAAGGAAGCAAAAGGAGCTATGGAGTCATTGGAGCTACATTCAGGAGCTTAAGGAATAATCCAGGAATCATGGAATTGGGTTAAAGATTCACTTTGGACCAGATTTGAGAGATTTCACATTCAGTTGTGATTCATCTCGGTTGACTACAGAGTCACCTCGACCTAGGTGATCCAGAGAAGCCGACTCGACCGAGGCGAACACCTTGGACGCGGCGAGAATATTTTATATCTTGGCTGAGATCTTTTATCTTTGGAAAGAGGATCTTATATTTTTGGGCTGGATTCCTGGAAGGAAGAAGATAAGTTAGACCATATATTTTACCTATTTTTATGGGAAGAGATCTTTCTAAGATATCTTATCTTTGGAGGGTATTTTTCCTATAAAAAGGGTTGGATTTTCCACAAATCCAGATCCTGCATACGGCTGAAAGATTGTGCTATACCACGGGAAGACATTCGCAGCAGCACCCAGCATTCCCCATAGTTGGGAGATTCGAAGAACCTTTTTGAAGGTTGAAGGAAGAAAGTCTATAGCTTTTATAGCTTTGTGAAGGGTTTTGTAAGATTCCCTTAGATTCCCATCATTGTTGTTTGTCTTGTTGGATTTTAATCCAAGGAATGTTTGTTGTTTGATAATTGATTCACTTATTAAAGCCTTTCTCTTAAGGTTTTCTTGTTCAATTACTCTCTTTCTTTCCATATATTTGATTATTACTTTCATGATGATGAGTGGCTAATTTCCTTGTGTGATTCTAGGGTGATTGGCTGAAGGTTGTGGGAAAAACAATGATAGAATGATCTTAAATTCCAGTAGGACCTTGAAAGCTCGAGTCTTTATCCTTAACCCTAAAGCATCTCGCTCAGTCGATGAACATCTCGGCCGGGGTGGAATTTGGCTGACCGAGGTGACTTATCTGATCCGAAACTGAGAGTTAAGTGTTAGAGTTTGCCAAATCCTATTCTTATTACACCTTTCCTGGTTCAATGCAAGCTTAGGATGAGACTTACCCGGTAATTCCTTTGTTTGTTTACCTAAGATCATAAGTGTAGGTAATAAAGGTTTATCCTTTATTGGGGTTTGAGTGTGCTTTCATCCCATCTTTGTGAGTTAGCCTGAGACTTACCCGGTAAAGGTTGATTCTATTCCCTTAGGTGGTGTGTTAGTTTGAGATTATAGTTCTTTATCTTAATTCCTTGAGAATTACCCGGTAATAGGAGTTACGGTTTGGGATTAGTGAGTAGTGAGACTTACCCGGTGATCTATTCCACTTTAGAAACACCTTCCCTTTGTAAAAACCTCAGCTTTGTCCGCTTATCTTTTGATCTTGAGTTGGAACCACAACTAGATGCTTTAATCCCTAGAATTGCATATTTCCTTTATTGACTTTTTATCATCCTTGATTGTTTTAATTGCTTTTGTGGTTAGTAATTACAAAGCTTACCTATTCCGACTTTGTTTCACTAAGTCCCTGTGATTGACCTCTAGAATTCCTTGCTTTTTACTACGATTGACCCGTACACTACGGGTTCGCATCCTTGTTTTAAGCTTACATCTAGGGTTATAAATTTAAAGCTTGCACACACCGTTTGGAGCGAACAACGAGTTGGTAGTTCTACAGATACCAGAGATGCATAAGCCAGAGTTTATGAGCTGAGGAGTGTTGTAGAGCCGACAAAGCTAGCAACTGAATTCTCTTATATCTGATACATGTACCATTCATATTAATGGTTTTCCTGTCAAAGTTCTTTTCGAACCTGTGCTATGCATTCTCTTATATCTGATACATGTGTAGATAGATTGGCCTTAGTTACCATAGAGGGGAGATCCTTCTTTATAGGATTACCCGATGGGAGTAAGATTAGAGGTTTACGAGAGGTTTGCGATTGCCTTATCAGACTGGGAGGTTACGATTTGTCAACTGAATTCTTCGTGATGAATTAGTACATGAAGAAGTTATTTTGGGCATGGATTGGATGGATCGACATTGAGCAGTTTTTGACATTGGAAAGAGGACAATGACGGTAACTACAAAGTCAGGCCATGTAGAGATCTTCAAAGGATGGGATCTCGGGAAGACCGGTACAGTCATCAGTGCAGTTCGAGCTGCGAGACTTATCGGTCAGAGTTTTGAGGCTTTATGGTGTTATGCCATGAAGGATAGTACGAGTCCAGCGTTGGAGGAGATTCCGGTAGCTTGCAAGTTTATCGACATTTTTGGAGAGCCATCAAGTTTACCTCCACAAAGGAGTGTAGACTTTGGCATTGATCTAGAGTCCGGGACGCCGATCTCAAAGGCTCCTTACCACATGGCGCCTATCGAGAATATTTGAGCTTAAGAAGCAACTTGAGGAGTTAGTTGCGAAGGGCTTCATCCACCCTAGTGTATCTCCTTGGAGCGCACCAGTGCTCTTCTTCAAGAAGAAAGACGGGTTGATGAGGTTATGTATTGACTACCGAGAGCTTAACAAGGTGACAATCAAGAATAAGTACCCATTACCCCGTATCGACGATCTGTTGGACCGCTGCAAGGGGCTTCAATATTTTCGCGGATCGATATGAGATCCGGATATCACCAGTTGAGGGTGAGAGAGCAGGTTATAGCCAAGACGGCATTTCGGACCAGGTATGGCAACTACGAGTTTGTAGTGATGCCATTTGGTCTCACGAATGCGCCCGAGGTTTTCATGGAGTTGATGAACAACATCTTCATCGACTTCCTAGGCAAGTTTGTAGTTGTCTTCATAGATGACTTTCTGGTATACTCTTATAGAAGAGAGGAACATGTAGGACACTTGAGGATCGTACTCCAAGTCTTGCAGGAAAGACAGCTTTACGCCAAGCTCTTTAAATGTGAGTTTTGGATGTCTGAGGTAGCATTCCTTGGTCACATTGCTTCCGCTGAAGGGATCAAGATTGATCCGGCGAACATTGAGTTAGTAGCATCATGTCCGCCTCCTAAGAACGTCAAGGAGGTACAAAACTTTTTTGAATTGGTGGGCTACTACCGGCATTTGTGGAGGGCTTTTCAGTTATTGTCTGACCACTCACTTCCTTGTTGAGGAAGTCTACGAGATTCGTGTGGTCCGAGCAGAGCCTGCAGAGCTTCTAGGAGCTAAAGAAGAGGTTGACCTCTGCTCCTATCTTAGCTCCGCCATAGGGCATCGAGAACTTTGCGGTTTACAGCAACACATCCAAGCTCGACTTGGGATGTGTTTTGATGTAGAGGGGTAAGACGATTGCATACTTATCGAGACAACTGAAGACATATGAGGAGAATTACCATACCCATGACCTTGAGTTGACTATTGTGGTTCATACTTTGAAGATCCGAAGGCATTATTTGTACGGAGCTACGTGTCAAATTTTCACAGACCATGAGAGTCTGAAGTATATATTCACTCAACGGGAATTGAATAACCTCCAATGCAGATGGTTGGAGTTGATCAAAGAATTTGATCTTGAGATCTTATACCACCCGGGGAAGGAAAATATGGTAGAAGATTCCCTTAGTAGGAAGACTTCCTAGGAGATGGCGATCACTAGGCTGATAGCTCAACCACACTTACAACGAGACCTTGTGTGGCTAGAGGTGGATATCCACTTTCTGGATTCCGACAACCACCTATCCACCTTGGAGATGTTACTAGATTCGTTGGTAGAAATCCGACAGAAGTAGGAGAGTTGCCCAACTTTGACACAAAACCGAGACCGGATGTCTTGAGGAAAAGCGACACAATTTGCAGTAGGTTCCGATGGAATCTTGAGACACCAGGAGCGTATATGTGTTCCCTCAAATCGAGAGTTGAGACATCGTATCCTACAGGAGGCTCACTCTTCACCTTACTCAGTGCACCCCGGTGCGATTAAGATGTATCAAGATATCACACGCTCTTTCTGGTGGGGAGGTTTGAAGCCAGACGTGACGAGATATGTAGCTTAGTGTGTGACCTGTCAGCAGGTCAAGATCAAGCATCACTGACCAGGAGGGGAACTACACCCACTTCCCGTCCCTTAGTGGAAGTGGGAGGATATCTCGATGGAATTTGTTACTGGTTTGAGATCAAGTCGAGGTTTTGATGCTATCTGGTTATAGTAGATCGACTAACGAAGACCGCACGTTTCATTCGTATCAAGGAGACGTGACCGGTAAGTCGATTAGTGGAGGAGTTCACTAGATAGATAGTGAGACTTCATGGAGTACCTAGGACTATAATCTCTAACAGAGATGGATGGTTCACATCGATGTTTTAGCAGCAAGTGGATGACGCCCTAGGTACGAGTCTGCAATTCATGACCGCTTATCATCCTTAGACCAATGGTCAGTCAGAGCGGACCATCCAGACTTTAGAGGACATGTTACGAGTCTGCGTGTTAGACTGGGGACATGTGTGGCCATATCACCTTCCGTTAGCGGAGTTTTTGTATAACAACAGGTGGCACGCTTCGATCAAGATGGATCCTTACGAGGCTTTATACGGACGGAGATGCCATACACCGTTGTGCTGGGATGAGTTGAGCAAGGCTAGCGGGGTAGCACCTGAGTAGATACAAGATGATATGACTCGAATAGCGGTGATCCGAGAGCGAATGTTAGCATCATAGAGCTGCCAAAAGTCTTATGCAGATAAGAGGCACGAACCTCTAGAGTTCTGAGTTGGAGCCCATGTTTGGTTGAGGGTATCCCCGACACAAGGTGTTAGACATTTCGGCGTCAAGGGGAAGTTGAGTTCCAAATACGTTGGACCTTTCGAGATTCTTGAGCGAGTTGGAGAGGCAACATACTGTTCGTCCAAAAGCGTGCGTGTAAATAAGTTTTAATAATAAAACTGAAACAAAAGCAAGCGAACCCTCAGTGTACGGATCGGCGTAGTTATGCAAGTATTCCAGAGTATCGAACTCAGGGATTTGGTGAGTCAAATTCAGTTTCGAATAATCGAGCAAGTAATAATAAAAAGCTTTGCAAATATTGGGGAAAACAGCAACCCTAAAGATCCAGGTATTCAATTGTGGCAATCGATTCAAGATATACTATAGATGTAAGGACAGAGTTGAGATTGCAAAGATATAACTAAAGTAAGGTAATGTACGGTGAAGTTCCAAAACCTTATATGTCTAACCCAAAGACTCTCTCTATAAAGGTTGTTGAGGCTGCAGTATAGAAAGGATCAGAAGGTAAGAATTTATTTCAAATACCCATGCCCAAACCCAAGGAATCAAAGATAAACTAGAACGGTTAAGGTTGTGACACTCGAAACCGAAAGAGGATGTTGAGTCTCACTACTACCTAGGAAAGGCAAGCCAAGACTAGGTTAAAACAAATCATTAACTTTGGATTAAAGCAAAAGCAAAGATCGTAAAATAGAGAAAATCACGGCTGGATCTTGAGATTCCACGGCCGTGGAACTCAAGAACAGACCGTGATTTAGGATGTCGACGATGTTTCTCACACTCTCAGGGTCCAATCAAGTTACGATCGATCTATCATTATCTAAGCCACAACTATCATCCCTTCACCTTAGAATTGCTAAAGGGTTTTAGCCAATAACCATCATCATGATATCAAAAATTCAATTTAAAAAGAAAGAAAGATGAAAACCCTCAAAAACTCAATAACAAATCAAAGTCAATCTCAAATCCGAATAACAAAAGTAGTACGTTTATGAATTCAGAAAATGGAACAAAAATCCTCACAACGAATCTTAGGGAACAAAGAAGAACGGAGTGTCAATCCGTCTCCAAAAGTGAAAACCCTAAGAAAATCTCCAAAGTACGTCTTTCACAACTCCAATCTTCTGAAAATCTCCAATCCTCAAGGTCAAAATGAACCCTAAGCAGCCGTCTCCGAAGCTCTAAGCGAAGGTTCTCGAAACTCCCTTCTCAAGCCTTCTTATAGGGCGAAAATAGGGTTACGAGAAAGCCCAATGACGTTGCTGACGTGGCAAATATGACACGTCACAAAATCATGGAAATCACGGTCATGAACAAATTTCCACGGCCGTGGTTTAGACCGTGTAACTTTCTGTTGTGCTTCAAACTCACTTCCACGATCCAATTTCCAAGTCCACGGCCGTAATTTAGGGCGTGGTTCTCCAAATTCTTGTGAAAGCCTTTATTTCGTGATGTTCTTCACTCATGCTCCTTCCTTAGCCTCTCCAAAGCATCTCCTTGCCATCAAGCATGATCAAATACTCCTTTCCTTCCATATTTTGCTCCAATCCAAGCCTTTATTCACTTAAAAACAAAACAAAGCTAGTGTAGATCTCTATATCGACAAAGTGGGTGAATGAGCTCACAATTGCTTCAAACTCATATCTATGTACACATAAAAGAGGGAAAAACAACTAAAACAAGTGCCTAAAATATAGTCATATTTTATGCTAACAAAATACCCCATACTTGTCACTTGCTTGTCCCCAAACAAGGTTTTCAAAAGCTTAGAACATATGGTAGAATGAAATATAAATGCAAAACAAAACAAAACAATCTTTTTGGTAATGTGCTTCTTCTCAATAGATCATCCTCAAACCTTGCTTCATTCATCCTTGAAAACGTTCATACACATAAACCAAAATAGGCAAAGCAAAGGAATTCATAAATTGTCTAAACATTTAAGAAAAACATCATAACCTTCAAGCATTGTCAAAATCAAGCAAGTGAAACTTCAATTTAGATCACCAAGTCAAATAACACTCTTATGATCTCAAGGACTTTCAAGTAAGGCCAAGAATACGGAAAAGGTGGGAAACTTGTAAAGGAATGTGGTGTATAAATCCGGGAAGAAGGAACAACACAAACTCTTTTCTTTTCACCATTCGAACTAACCACCAACTTAGAGCTTTGCTCTAGACTTTTTGCACATAATTTTTCGACTTTACTTTTGGAGTTATGGACAGCGGTGCACAAAAACCGAAGTCTAGGAGATTGGCGTTTCTCAATTTCGAGATGCCTCAAACCCTTGATGCACATACCATAATCCGTTAGGAATATCGCTCAATCTGACTTTCACAAGACACAAACACCCGGCTATGTGAATGGTGCCGAGTTACTCATCATCATGATTGACTTCCCCAAACCTATATTTTCCTCCACTTTGAATTTAAATAATTGCTTTCATGGCCCTCCCACATCAAACATGCCAAAATCAACTCTTCCTAAATCCCGGATAGGTAAAGGAGGCAAATATTTTCATTGAGGGGTTAAATGATCAAAGAAAGAAGTAAGAAAATCGAGGTGC
Organism: Fagopyrum esculentum; assembly: GCA_033239045.1. Lineage (NCBI taxonomy): Eukaryota > Viridiplantae > Streptophyta > Magnoliopsida > Caryophyllales > Polygonaceae > Fagopyrum > Fagopyrum esculentum. The sequence continues at coordinate 56,903,119 of BSUD01000004.1, forward strand.
CTTAATCATTTCATAAAGAAGTATAAGAACTTATATTGTGATTTCAACATTCGTTTCTCAATATGATTTAGATAAAAACCTTCACATTATGAAACTTGCAAGAAAGGATAAACAACATACTCAATCTCTTCACAATTCATGATTCAATTTAAGCATACAATTGTCATTAAAAACTCATTCCACAAGTAGTTTTCATCATAGAATTCATCTCTAATATTAGAAGCACAAAATCTTTCCAAAATTTTCAAATTTTTATGGGTTTTTCAAAGCCTTTTTCATGCAATGCAATAATGAAACGTGTGACAATAAAAGAAAACATGCAAGTATTCATAGTCATAAGCAAAGCAAAGTGAGTAGAGTTATTACAAACGATTGTCATACCCCACCCCATACTTGAAACATACATTGTCCTCAATGTTTAAAAGAAATAAAGAAAAGAAAAGAAACAAAGGAAACTCACTAATGGCGGTGGAGCGGCTCTAACCGCCGGTCATCTCATCATCATCACTAGGAAGGCAGTGGTGGGAATGGATAGAAGTCCGAGTTGAAGTTCCGCCCAAACTGCTGGCGGTAGACATCCCTCAAGATACGGGCATTCTCTTGGCGCTCTACGTCATGGGACTCCTGTCGGACCTCCAAGTCTCCTACTCTCCTCGAAAGATCATCCGCCCAACCTAGAAGCTGCGAATACCAAGGTGGCGGCTGGCTATACCATGAAGGTGTATTCTGAGGAGGAGTCGGTGCTACCGGTGGATGATCATACCATGGAGGAGGAGCTCCCATCCATGATGGCTGCTCTCCATACCAAGCGGGTGGAGTCTCCATCCACGTCAGCCTCTCACTCACGCTAGCCCTGCGTGAAGAAGAGGAACCGGAAGGTCTAGAGGGTCGGGGAGATCGCCTAGGTTGCTCCGGGACGTCGGCCGGCTGGTCCAGAAATGTACAAAAATCATGCTCAGCACCTCCTACATCATGATCATCTCCTCCTCCCATCTCCTCATCATCGTCCCCATTTGGGACCTCATCCTGCACATATGGAGGCGCTACAAGTCTATTCGGATGCATGGATGCGAAGGTCTCCTTCCAATTTTGGCGACCTAGCATGATTGAGTACTCAGGAAGCCATGGGATACCTCTACCACCTCTATCCTCCCAAGGCATGGCTGCGGTAGGTGGAGCTTGGTGGCGGGGAAAGATAATACCTCTAGTCATAAGCCCATTGAGACCCAAAGGTCTTGCCGCTATCCTAGTACATGTGGAGTAGTCTATCCCCAATTGAGTGGCTATGTGAGTCACCATACCCCCATAACCTATGTTCCCGGCACGTTTGTTCTTCAATTTGCTAATGGTGGAGGCAAGGAGGGTGGCACAATCGGCGGATCTACTGGTAAGCATACAATAGAGGAGGAATAGCTCATCCGTTTTGATCTTTTGTGGGGTCTCGGTCCTAGGGAAAAGACACTCCGAAAGGACTCTATGAGCTATCTTCAAGGATAAATGGTAGATGAGCTTAGCCTTGGTGTCGGCCGGTTGCCAACGGTCCTCACTAGCATAAATCATGGCTATATCCTCCCAAAAATCCTTAGCATACACTCCCCCGGGAAATCTACCATTGAAACTCTCATGGAACCCAAAGAAGGCTCCAAACTGAATGATGGAGAACTCATAATTTTGCTCCATTAGCCTAAAGGAGACCGTTCGGTTTACATGGCTATGCTCGAAGGAAGTCACAAACTCTCTTGTTATCTCCTCATAGGCATCCTCTCTAATAGCGGAGAAGATGATCAATCCGGCTCTATCCAAGAGCCAAGTCAAATCGTTCACAACATTGAGCTCCTCAAGCTCCTTTAGGACAAGGTATCGAGGTCCTATGATTGCCCTCTTTTCAATCTTTTCCAAGGCTCCTAGGTAATTCTCATGGATTCTAGGGATTCTAGGAGGTGGTGGTGATGGTGGTTCGCTAGGACGGGGTTGGGTAAAGGGGGAACTATCATCCTTTCGCCTTTTGTTCCTACTAGACTTCCTCCTAAACATTTTTATCAGCAACAGAGAAAACCACGGTCTGTTCTTGATTTTCCACGGCCGGTGAAATGTACGGAACCCATGGAATTGGTCTGTCTATCTCAAATCTCAGCAAATCCATACCAAAATCAACAATCACTGTCCTAGACTAATTCCAATTCCAATTTCGTTCAATTCTCCTAAAATCTTGCGAACAAATTGAACCAAATTGACAAAGAAGAGAAAAGGTAGTAAAACCTAGGTTTTGGATTTGAAAAATACAAATTCCTTCTCCAATGTGGATTGTTCGCTCAGTTTGTTTCTTGGATCTTGTAGATGATCGAAAATGCTCCACTTTAGGATAAAGAATCGATTGAATCGGACTCCGAATGAAGAATTACGGGATGAGGAAGGGTGGCGGTAATTTCTGGGCGTGGTTCTGGGCGTGGAAAGAGATTTTGTTTGTGTTTTTGTGAAGGAAGGTGGTTTTATATAGTGGCCGTAAATTTTTTGAAAATCACGGTCACTCAAGGCATTCCACGGCCGTGGAAATGTACGGAACCCGTGGTTTTGCTGATTTGTGTCAGATTTTTGGAAAAAAAATTACGGCCATCTATTACTTCCTCGACCGTGGTTTAGGGCGTGGAACTCTCTGTTGTTTGCCAAAATCCAAGTTTCGTCAATTCCTTCCAACTTTTTCTTCCTTCCTTTGCCCATTCCTTATTCCTACATCCAAAAACATAACATACCGGGAGGTATTGAGGGAAAAACAAAACAAAAACAACTAAACTAAACTAATCTAAGAAAGAAAAACAAAAACGTAAGTGCAATACCTTGGGTTTCCTCCCAAGAAGCGCTTGTTTTGGGTTCTTAGCTAGACCATTCCTGAGTTTATTCGAGGACAATTGACGAGATTTCCTCAACTGGGAGCTCTGGTGCATACTTCTTAAGACGTTGGCCATTCACCTTGAAACTTCCGCTCTTCTCACCCCATACTTCAACTTCCCAATGGGGAAAAACACGTTTGATTAGATAAGGTCCAGTCCAACGAGATTTAAGCTTACCTGGAAAGAGACGAAGTTTTGAATTGAAGAGGAGAACTTGATCTCCTTCTTTGAGGTCCTTTAGAATGATATGCTTATCATGCCAACGCTTCGCCCTTTCTTTGTAAATCTTGGCGTACTCATAGGCGTTCAAGCGGAGTTCTTCAAGCTCATTAAGGTCCAAGAGGCGCTTCTCGCCCACTTCCTTCATGCCGAAGTTCAACAACTTCACAGTCCAGTACGCCTTGTGTTCTAGCTCCACCGGGAGATGACAAGACTTCCTATATACACAAGGTTGTATGATGTTGTACCTATAGGAGTCTTGTATGCAGTCCTATACACCCATAGCGCATCATCTAATTTCAAAGAACAATCCTTCCTTGTCTTTGACACCGTCTTCTCAAGAATGCCCTTAATCTCTCTATTCGAAATTTCCACTTGCCCACTTGTTTGTGGGTGGTAGGGAGTGGCGATCTTGTGAGTTACCCCATACTTAGCTAGTAGAGCTTCGAATCGTCGGGCAATGAAGTGTGAAACTCCGTCACTAATGATAGTCCGTGGTGTCCCAAACCTTGGGAAATTAGTTTTATTAAAGAACTTGACAACAACCATGGCATCATTAGTTGGAGAGGCAATATCTTCAACCCATCTTGAAACATAATCTACAGCTAGAAGTATGTATTGGTTTCCACAAGATGATGGGAAAGGTCCCATGAAGTCGACTCCCCAAACGTCGAAGATTTCCACCTCCTGAATGTTATTGAGAGGCATCTCGTTTCTCCTAGAGATATTTCCTGTTCTTTGACAAGCATCGCAACAAAAAACAAAGGTTTGCACATCCTTAAATAAAGTAGGCCAAAAGAATCAGGATTGCAATACCTTAGCGCTAGTTTTATTGGAACTAGCGTGTCCTCCACAAGGTAGTGAATGAAAATGACGAATGACGCTTTGCATTTCGTCTTCCGGCACACATCTCCTAATGATGCCGTCGGGACCTCTCTTGAAAAGTAGAGGTTCATTCCAAAAGTATTGCTGGACATCCTTAAAGAACTTCTTCTTTTGTGCATAGGATAATCCGGGAGGTATTTCCTGACAAACCAAGTAATTTACAAAATCAGCAAACCAAGGTTCGTTACCTCTAGATATTTTGTCAATGCACTCCTCTATGATGTGTAAGTGCTCATCCGGGAAGGATTCATCAATGCGTAGATCGTCGTCTTCAATGTGTGGTAGATGACTCAAATGATCCGCAACAGAATTTTCCGAGCCTTTCTTGTCGCGGATCTCTAGATCAAATTCTTGTAGGAGAAGAATCCACCTAATCAGCCTCAGTTTCGCATCCTTCTTGGCAAGTAAATACCGGATCGCTGAATGGTCCGTGTATACAATCACCTTCGCACCTACAAGATAAGAACGAAACTTTTCAAATGCATATACAATGGCTAAAAATTCTTTCTCAGTTGTGGCGTAGTTGAGCTGCGCTTCATCTAACATCTTGTTAGCGTAATAATAGCATGGGTTCGGCTTTCCTTCTTTTGCCCCAGCACAGCTCCAACAGCTACGTCACTTGCATCACACATAACCTCGAACGAGAGATTCCAGTCCGGAGGTTTGATAATCGGGGCTGAGATGAGAGCTTCCCGGATTTTATAGAAAGCATCTAAACAATCCTACGAAAAATCAAAGACTGCATCCTTCATCAATAGATTAGTTAGCGGTTTTGAAATCTTAGAAAATTCTTTGATAAATCTCCTATAAAATCCAGCATGTCCTAAAAAACTTCTTATCCCCTTCACCGAAGATGGAGGAGGAAGTTTCTCTATGGTCTCTATCTTAGCCTTGTCTACTTCGATCCCTCTACTAGAGATCAAGTGTCCTAGTACAATGCCTTTCCTAACCATGAATTGATACTTCTCCCAATTAAGAACTAAGTTAGTGTCTTCACACCTTTGTAACACAAGAGAAAGGCTAGAAAAACAATTATCGAATGAGGAACCATAAACGGAAAAATCGTCCATAAAAACCTCCATGATTTCCTCAATGTACTCCGAGAAGATGGCCATCATGCACCTTTGGAAGGTGGTTGGGGCGTTGCAAAGCCCAAATGACATCCTCCTATATGCAAACGTACCCCACGGGCACGTGAATGTGGTCTTCTCTTGATCGTCCGGATGGATCGGAATCTGGAAGAAACCACTATAACCGTCAAGATAATAGAAATAGGAGTGTTGTGCTAACCTCTCAAGCATTTGGTCTATGAATGGTAGCGGGAAGTGATCCTTCCTTGTTGCATTGTTCAGCTTACGGTAGTCAATGCACATCCTCCATCCCGTCACGGTTCTTGTAGGAATGAGCTCATTGTTCTTGTTGGTAATAACCGTCATTCCTCCTTTCTTTGGGACAACTTGAACGGGGCTCACCCACTTGCTATCAGAGATAGGATAGATGATACCTGTGTCAAGTAACTTAAGAATTATCTTCTTGACAACCTTCTTATTGATCGGATCTAACCGTCTTTGAGGTTGTCGCGAAGGCTTAAAATCTTCCTCCATTAGAATCTTGTGCATGCATAATGATGGTTTAATTCCTACAAGATCCTCTATGGTATAACCTAAGCTTTCTTATGTTTTCTTAGAACAACCATTAGTTTCTCATATTCATCTTCACTTAAATCGGAACTAACAATTACGGGAAAAGTAGAATTAGTTACAAGAAATGCATACCGAAGATGTGCGGGAAGTGGCTTTAATTCCATTGCTATTGATGCCTTTGATGAGTCTTGATTTGTGTCCGACGCTTCCTTAGAAGTCTCTAAGGGTGTAGGAGTGATGGAAGAAGACTCAAGAGCATTTATGGCAAGAACGGAATTGTTCTCAGAAATACCCAAAATTACGGCACCACTGTTACTTCCACGGTCGTGGTTTAGGGCGTGGAACTCAATTACGGCACCACTGTTACTTCCAGGGTCGTGGTTTAGGCCGTGTAACTTACTGTAGCTCTCAAAATAGCAGTTTACGGGCAGTTTGGGTGAAACCACGGCCGTGGAATAGCATGACTGACCGTGATTTCTCACGTTTTCTGAGCCATCGTAAAGTTTTTCAAACTCTTCCTCTTGCACTTCCTTAAGCTCTTCCAAGGCTTCAATCTCCTCATTGCAATCCTCTTCCTCTCCTTTTTCCATGATGCTCATGGTTATGACCTTTTGCAATGGATCCTTGAATAGAATCGAGCTCACTTCCTCTCTAGACGCTTCCTCGTCATAGATATTGAACATATCCTCTCCAAGAGCTGGCTCTTTCACCAAAGTTGAGAGAACGAACTCAACCTTCTCTTCTCCTATGTCGAAGGTTGGTCTAGCATTCTTGCAATCCACCATACAACCGGATGTTGCAAGAAACGGTCTTCCGAGTATGATCGGAACCGGACAATCTGCAATAATGTCAAGCACAATAAAATCTATTGGAATATAAAACTTACCGAGCTTGACTGGGACGTCTTCAATGATACCGATGGGACGAGTTATGGATCGATCCGCCATGTATTACGTCATCTTCACCGGTTTAGGTTCACCTAAACCGACCTTCCTACACAAAGCAAGCGGGATGATGCAAACGCTTGCTCCTAAGTCACAAAGAGCGTCATATGTGACTTCTCCGACTCCAATTGGAATGCAAAATGACCCCAGATCTCTCAGCTTTGGGGGCATCTTTTCCGTCATTGTTTTGATGAGATCCAAAGATTCCGAACTCATCTTGACTTCTCCAAAGTCTTCTAGCTTCCTCTTGTTAGAGAGGAGCTCTTTCAAGAACTTCCCGTAAGCGGGCATACCTAAAATAGCATCAATGAAAGGTATATTAATATGCAGTTTGCTCATTAGTTCAATGAACTTACCGAATTGCTTGTCTAGACGCGCTCTTGCTCTAGATTGCGGGAATGGTAGAGGAGGTTTATAAGCTGGAGGAGGAACATAGACATCTTCCTTCTCCTTCCCCTTTTCTTTCTCCTTCTTGGCTGGAACTTCCACAAACTTAGGCTCGGGTCGGTAGTTGTCACATCGCTCCTAGTAGTGATAACCATCACCCTTCCCTTTGGGTTGTCCTCCGTCTTTCCGGGAAGCTTCCCTTGATCTCTAGGAACTTCTCCGGCCTTGCTGAATACTTGGTTTTCTAAAGCTTTGTGAGCTTTATCAACCGAAGTTATGTAACTTTCCAGCCCTTGGAGCTTCCCTAAGATCGTCTCCAACATATGATCGGGCTTCTCCTTCTCCGTCTTGTTTGATACATTTGATGTTTGCCCCTGCCTTTTCAAAGGAGTAGAAGAAGATGGTGGTGTTAGTGAATTTCCAGAATTTGGATAGGAATTACCGGAATTTTATTGTTGGTTGGACCGCCAATTGTTGTTAGAATTTCGGTTGTTGTTGTTATTCCAATTGTTGTTCCGGTTGTTGTTCCTATTCCCTTGGTGGTTTTTGTTGTTGTTGTTGTTTCCTAAGTAGCCAACATCTTGCTCCTTTGGCTTTTGAAGGCCAGCTCTAATTATTTCCTTCAACTCTTTGATTTCGGTATTGAGGAAGAATATTTGAGTTTGTGCAGCTTGTGTTAGCTTAGCTCCCGGATCCCCTTGATTCCGGCTATTTTGATCCACCTTCCGGTGGGAATACTTCTCAATCACTTCGGCTTGCTTCTCAATGAAGTCCCAAGCGTCATCTTCTCTCATGTCCATGAATGTACCACAAGAGAGAGATTGGAGATTGAATTGTGTTTCCACATCCAACCCCTTGTAGTAGATCTCCAATAACTCCAGCTTTGAAATGCCATGGTGTGAGAAATCCAATAAGAGATCCTGAAAACTTTCCCATGATTGAAACAAACTTTCGTTAGCTTTCATAGAAAATGCATTAATCTTACCTCTCAACTCCGCCGTCTTGGATGGCGAAAAGAACTTAGTGAGGAACTCCGAAGATAGATCCTCCCATGTGTTAAGCCTTCCACCTGGAAGAGCTTGATACAAAGCCAAAGCCTTGTCCTTCAAAGAGAAGAAGAATGGTTTGATCTTGTAGTTGTTGTTGATAGCCCTTTTCGGCTTCAATGTCTCCATGAGAATCTCAAAATTCTGTATATGTTGGTGTGGAGATTCAGCACTAGTTCCACCAAATTAACTTTGGCGAACCATGGTGATAACTTGCGGGCTAAAACTGAATTCCTGGATATCCTCAGCTCCGAAATTCACACCTAGACGGCGTGGCTGCTGAATTGGATCCATTCTTTCCCCAAGAGTCCGTGGTTCATCTCCTTCATGAGCAACCCTCACATCTCCAGCGCGAATGCGAGGAACAACCGTGGCCTAGGGTTCTTACGAACGCGATGGATCACCGGATCAATGTGCTCAAGTGGTGGCATATCATCATCCTCATCGTCGGATGATTCAAATCTAATGGACTTAGTTGGTTTTTTGACCTTCTTCTTTTTAGCATCATTCATCTCCAACTTCATGTCCATCATCATAGCCTTGAGCTCATCTATTTGGAATTGATGACGCTCCAGTTCTTCCATACGAGCTTTCTCACTCAACTTAAGTTGAAGTTGAACTTCATCCAACTCCGCTTGGATGTTTTTCTCGTTGTTTTCAGCCATCTTTTTCTCTTTCAACTTCCTTCTCAAAGTTTTCTCAAGCTCTAGATCGAAAGGAACTAGATCTTTGGTAGATATAGTCTTTCGCATATACCTAAAGAATCTGCAAAAATCACTCAAAAAGAGATATCAAATAACAAGAGCAAAGCTCCCAAGCTCGACAACCGAAAACCGGAATTGGCTTAGAACAAATCCCCGGTGCAACGGCACCAAAAACTTGTTCGCCCAATAGCGTGCGTGCAAATAAGTTTTAATTATAAAACTGAAACAAAAGCAAGCGAACCCGCAGTGTACGGATCGGCGTAGTTAAGCAAGTATTCCAGAGTATCGAACTCAAGGATTTGGTGAGTCAAATTCAGTTTCGAATAATCCAGCAAGTAATAATATAAAAGCTTTGCAAATATTGGGGAAAACAACAACCCTAAAGATCCAGGTATTCAATTGTGGCAATCGATTCAAGATATACTATAGATGTAAAGACAGAGTTGAGATTGCAAAGGTATAACTAAATTAAGGTAATGTACGGTGAAGTTCCAAAACCCTATATGTCTAACCCAAAGACTCTCTCTATAAAGGTTGTTGAGGCTGCAGTATAGAAAGGATCTAAAGGTAAGAATTTATTTCATATACCCATGCCCAAACCCAAGGAATCAAAGATAAACTAGAACGGTTAAGGTTGTGACACTCGAAACCGAAATAGAGGATGTTGAGTCTCACTACTATCTAGGAAAGGCAAGCCAAAGCTAGGTTAAAAAAAATCTTTAACTTTGGATTAAAGCAAAAGCAAAGGTCGTAAAACAAAGAAAATCACGGCTGGATCTTGAGATTCCACGACCGTGGAACTCAAGAACAAACTGTGATTTAGGATGTCGACGATGTTTCTCACACTCTCAGGGTCCAATCAAGTTACGATCGATCTATCATTATCTAAGCCACAACTATCAACCCTTCACCTTAGAATTGCTAAAGGGTTTTAGCCAATAACCATCATCATGATATCAAAAATTCAATTTAAAAAGAAAGAAAGATGAAAACCCTTGAAAACTCAATAACAAATCAAAGTCAATCTCAAATCCGAATAACAAAAGTAGTACGTTTCTGAATTCAGAAAATGGAATAAAAATCCTCACAGTGAATCTTAGGGAACAAAGAAGAACGGAGTGTCAATCCGTCTCCAAAAGTGAAAACCCTAAGAAAATCTCCAAAGTACCTCTTTCACAATTCCAATCTTCCGAAAATCTCCAATCCTCAAGGTCAAAATGAACCCTAAGCAGCCATCTCCGAAGCTCTAAGCGAAGGTTCTCGAAACTCCCTTCTCAAGCCTTATTATAGGGCGAAAATAGCGTTACGAGATAGCCCAATGACGTTGCTGACGTTTCAAATATGACACGTCACGAAATCATGGAAATCACGGTCATGAACAAATTTCCACGGCCGTGCTTTAGACCGTGTAACTTTCTGTTGTGCTTCAAACTCACTTCCACGATCCCATTGCCAAGTCCACGGCCGTAATTTAGGGCGTGGTTCTCCAAATTCTTGTGAAAGCCTTTATTTCATGATGTTCTTCACTCATGCTCCTTCCTTAGCCTCTCCAAAGCATCTCCTTGCCAGTAAACATGATCAAATACTTCTTTCCTTCCATATTTTGCTCCAATCCAAGCTTTTATTCACCTAAAAACAAAACAAAGCTAGTGTAGATCTCTATATCGACAAAGTGGGTGAATGAGCTCACAATTGCTTCAAACTCATATCTATGTACACATAAAAGAGGGAAAAACAACTAAAACAAGTGCCTAAAATATAGTCATATTTCATGCTAACACATACATAATTGCTTTGCCACCGAGGCTTGAGGGTGTTCACCCATCTTCCACGTGTCTCAATTACGGGGGTACGTATTAGACGAGAGACGCATCGTCATCCATGAGAATTTAGTGGTCGAGCCAGACCATATGTTCGTGGAGCACCCGGTAGTTGTCTTAGAGCGTAGTACGAGACGCTTGCGATCGAAGGACATACCGATGATGAAGATTCAGTGGTCGATGTGAGGAGCAGACGGGACGACTTAGGAGACAGAGGATAGTATCAAAAGGAACTATCCGGAGTACATGTCAATGTGGTTGTACCTTTAGCGTAGATGTTAGAGTTTCAATTTTCGTTGTAGGTTGTGTTTACGCTTTTGTGACGTTTTGAGATTTATACCCGAGTGGGAATATATGAGTTGAGTTCGGTGTTTATGCGTTATTGTTGTGTGATCTTTCAGGTTGTTTCAAATTTCGGGATGAAACTTCTTTTTAGGGGAATTTGATGTAATACCCATTTTTGCCTTCACCGCCCCCGCGGTGAAGGGTGCCGCCCCTGCGGCAGGGTCAGCCGCCCCTACAGCTGAATATAGATCGCGCCAGATCTGATTTTCCATTCCATTTTATTTCCTTCCATAGATAGAAGATCCGATCTTCTATCTTATGGGTTGGCTTTCCTATCATGGTCTTAATCCTAGAACGTCCTTCCTTCTATCTTTCCAACATTTTTCTATAAATTCCCTCTTTCTCTTCTGTTTCGCGTTTCTTGCATACGTTACTCTTCAATCTTGAGAGTTGAAACCGTTTTCCCTTCTCCCCTTGCTGAATATGCAAGTCTTCTGCCATGAGTTCTTTATCACGTTCATGAGTTGTTGTAGGCTTTTTTCTTTTGTTTCAATTTTTTTCTTCGTTCTTCTCTTTTCTTCTTCTCCAAGAATCCAGTTTGAGTCTTGATTCTTGTTGAGCGTTCCGTTGTTAATTTGTTGATGTTTAACAGGCTCCCTTGGTTGAGTCTTGACGTGTGTGGATCAAAGAATCAAGCTTTGGATCCCCTGTTGTGATTTCGCTGTCAAAGAGAAGCCCGATAATTACTGATGTCAAAAAATCGCCCCCGCGTCTCCTCCTTGCCGCACATGTGGACCTGCCCAGCGTTGCCCCTGCGTCTTGTCCAGCCTCCCATGCAGTTTTTCCTGTAGTCTCCCCGTCTTTGGTGATCTACTTCCTTCCTTGCTTTCCTCGTTCCTTTCCTTGGCTTTTTTTGGATGTTGTTGACCCTTGGTGATTTGTAAGACTAGGGTTTGTGACCCTAGATTGTGGAGATCACTTAGAGATCATGGAGACTAGAAGTTATAGACTTCTAGCAATCGTTTCAGTTCCTGATTCGTGATACCTTGTTGAACATGCTTTCCGTTCTTCTTTCTTGAGGGAAATTGAGTTGTTTGTTGACCCTTTGAGTACATTCGAGTGAGGTAAGTCCCTTGGAATTACTTAACTTCATTCCGTATATTGGTTTGATTTTTTTGGCTTGGTTTTCTTGTTGTTTATTGTTATAAATGATAGCCGGAATAGGATTGACCTTGTTATACCTTAATTGGTCCAAGTGTATTATAACCGGGCGGTTACCGCTTGTCCCATTCAGAATGAGGAAACTGGGAGGTGCTCTCACGACCAGTGTAGCATGTGACAGAAGGATGCATACATTTTATTCCTGTTGGTGAAAGGGGACGGAAGCGAGATCGTAGAGATTCTCGTGTAACAACCATAAGTTGAATTTGTTAAGGGATTAACCTTAATGAAAGATAATAACTGGTTGAGTGCGAGCACGATATATGTTTACTTTTCCTTATGTGTGCTTGTGCCTTTACTGTCTTTCTAATATCTAGAATGTTAGCTAACGGTCTATACCGATGTTTTAGATGCCCTGCATGATATAGGTGTCGTTGAGTGATCGGGACAGTGTGGTCAGCTGGGGTTCTCGTACATTATAAGACGGGATCGGGTTTATTTTTCAATTGTTGTTCTTTTAGTTTGCTTTGAACCTGGTGGCGAGTCTTTTACTCTTCCTTGGTTTAAACCTTTGGTTTTATTATAAGTTTTTGTTTTCATTTATTTGTGTCTTGTTGTAAGATCCATTGTGTCGTTGCTACTCTAAGGGTCGGGACCCATTGTGAGGTCCTAGCCCGTAACGCTTTGAGTTCCCAGAACTTGGGGTGTTACAATATGGTATCAGAGCTCTAGGTTGACACCAATGGCACTCGAAATCTTCTAAAGTTCGAATAGATAAATAAACAGAACCTGCATGGGGTCTTCGTTTTCAAAAGGGGGTTTTGATTTTAAACTTGTCAGCATGAGATAGATGTACGGGCGACCACCATTACCTCCGCGGATCTCAACAGTGTAGTTTCTTTCATGTTGGCCTTTATGTGCTTTTCCTGGATTTCTTCTTTAGTTGTAGCCTGACCTTATATATCCATATATCCCTATCGAAGATGGCGTGTACTAGAGCTACATTTGCTATGGGGCGAGGAAGGGGTCGACCACCTCTTCCACTTGCCGTCCGTGAATGAGGACGTGTAGAGAGACTTCCACTAGCTAGAGGTTGGGGTCAAGCCCTAGTTGTTGACCCGCCTATCGCTTAGGAATTCGTTGAAGCTTTTTATGAGAGCGTTGTTACTGAGGCCGAGAACGGGACCGTTGCTAGGTCCGGAGCATAGAGGGAACAATCGACTGAGTCCGGTCTGTAGTTGTCTTCATAGATGATATTCTTGTATACTCTCGTAGAAGAGAGGAGCATGTAGTTTGTAGTTGTCTTCATAGATGCGCCCGAGGTTTTCATGAAGTTGATGAACAACATCTTCATTAACTTCCTAGACCAGTTTGTAGTTGTCTTCATAGATGTTATTCTGGTATACTCTCGTAGCAGAGAGGAGCATGCAGGATACTTGAGGATCGTACTCCAAGTCTTGTAGGATAGAGAACTTTATGCCAACCTCTATAAGTGTGAGTTTTGGATGTCCGAGTTAGCATTCCTTGGTCATATCGTTTCCGCTGAAGGGATCAAGGTAGATCCGGCGAAGATCGAGTCAGTAGCATTGTGGCCGGTTCCTAAGAACGTCAAGGAGGTACGTAGCTTCTTAGGATTGACGGGCTACTACCGGCGTTTTTTGGAGGGCTTTTCAGTTATCGCCTGACCACTCACTTCCTTGCTGAGGAAGTCTATGAGATTCGTGTGGTCCGAGCTGTGCCTACAGAGCTTTGAGGAGCTAAAGAAGAGGTTGACTTCTTCTCCTAACTTAGCTCAACCAGAGGGCATCGAGGACTTTGTGGTTTACAATGACGCATACAAGCTCGGCTTGGGATGTATTTTTATGCAGAGGGGTAAGGTGATTGCATACGCGTCGAGACAACTGAAGATGTATGTGGAGAATTACCCTAACCACAACATTGAGTTTGTTGTTGTGGTTCATGCTTTGAGATCTGAAGGCATTATCTGTACGGAGCTACGTGTCAAATTTTCACAAACCATAAGAGTCTGAAGTATATATTCACTCAGCGAGAGTTGAATAACTGCCATCGCAGATGGTTGGAGTTGATCAAGGACTTTGATCTTGAGAACTTATACCACCCAAGGAAGGCAAATGTAGTAGATGATGCCCTTAGTAAGAAGACATCCCGGGAGATGGCGATCGCTAGGCTGACAGCTCAGCCACAGTTACATGAGATCTTGCGTGGCTAGAGATGAATATCCACTTTTCGGATTCCGACACCCACCTATCTACCTTGGAGATATTACCAAATCTGTTGGTAGAAATCCGATAGAAGTAGGAGAGTTGCCCAAGTTTGACACATATTCAAGACTGGATGTCTTGAGGATAAGCGCCAAAGTTTGTAGTAGGTGCCAATGGAATCTTGAAATGCTAGGAGAGTGTATGTGTGCCCTCATATCGAGAGTTGAGACAACGGATCCTACATAAGGCTCACTCTTCACCTAACTTAGTGCACTCCGGTGTGAGTAAGATGTATTAGGATATTAAACGCTCTTTTTGGTGCGGAGGTATGAAGCCAGACATGACGAGATATGTAGCTCAGTGTGCGACCTTTCAGCAGGTCAAGATCGAGAATCACCGACAAGGAGGGGAGCTACACCCATTTCTTGTCCCTCAATGGAAGCGGGAGGACATCTCGATGGACTTTGTTACCGGTTTGAGACCGAGTTGAGGTTTCGATGCTATTTGGATTATACTAGATCGACTGACGAAGACCGCACATTTCGTTCCTATCAAGGAGACGTGACCGGTAAGTTGATTAGCGGAGAAGTTCACTAGACAGATAGTGAGACTTCATGGATTACCTAGGACTATAATCTCTAACAGAGACGGACGTCTCACACCGAGGTTTTGGTAGCAATTGCATGCCACCCTATGTACGAGTCTGCATTTCACCACTACTTATCATCCTTAGACCGATGGTCAGTCAGAGCAGACCATCCAAACTTTAGAGGACATGTTGCGAGCCTGCGTGTTAGACTGGGGACATGTGTAGCCATATCACCTTCCCTTAGTGGAGTTTTCGTATAATAACAGTTGACACGCTTCGATCAGGATGACTCCTTACGAGGCTTTGTACGGACAAAGATGTCGTACACCGTTGTGCTGGGATGAGCCGAGCAAGGCTAGCGGATTAGCACCTGAGCAGATACAGGATGATATGGCTCAAGTAGTGGTGCTCTGAGAGCGGATATTAGCAGCACAGAGCCGCCAAAAGTCTTATGAAGATAAGAGGCTCAAACCTCTAGAGTTCAGAGTTGGAGCCCATGTTTGGTTTAGGATATCCCCGACACGAAGTGTTAGACGTTTCGGCATCAAGGGGAAGTTGAGTCCCAAATATTTCGGACCTTTCGAGATTCTTGAGCGAGTTGGAGGCACCATGCAGACTTGCTTTGCCACCGAGGCTTCAAGGTGTTCACCCCGTCTTCCATGTATTTCGGTTACGAGAGTACGCACAAGACCCGAGACACATCGTTAGCCATGAGGTTTTAGTGGTTGAGCCAAACCATATGTTCATAGAGCACCCGGTAGCTGTCTTAGAGCGTAGTACGCACATACCGATGATGAAGATTCAGTGGTCGATGCGAGGAGCAGACGAGGTGACTTCGAAAATAGAGGATAGTATCCAAAGGAACTATCCGGAGTTCTATGCTGATGTAGTTGTACCTTTAGCGTAGATGTTGGAGTTTCACTTTTTGTTATGGGTTGTGTAACACCCCAAATTTTGGCGCGTTTGCGATATTCCTTTTTCCGGATTTTTCGATAGTTTTTTTTTATATAACTTAAATATTTTACGAGTATTTTTACGTCGTAAATTATATTATACGAGAATATATATATATATATATATATATATATATATATATATATATATATATATATATATATATATATATATATATATATATATATATATATATATATATATATTTCCCATGTTTAAATTATCATATAGTCTCGGAATAAATTGCGAGAAGGATATTTTTTTTGTTGTACTTCGAAAGTATAATTTTTGCGAGTTTATTTATATATTAGATCCGCATATATTTCCCGTATTTTATTTTCGGAAAGGTTTGAAAATATTTTTCCGATTTTAAAATCCCGTTCCGATTAATTTTGATCGAGTTATTTTATTATATTTTATTTCTCTTTCTCCTTTCATTATTTTTTTTTTTCCACACGCCAAGATGGCGTGTTCCTATTTCTTTGGCAGCCCTACCTTGCTAGTAGCTTGGCCGCCCTAGGCTACAACTAATCGCCCAATTGCAACGTCAATCCCTTCCCCCGCCCAAGCTATCTAGCCCGACTCCTGGATCTCACATGCTCCTAGTGGCTCCCTTCGCTCACTCACCCAGTTTCTCCTTCTCCCTCATTCAGCCTCACCACACCTCTCAGCTTTTCCTCTGCACAGTCCATCTCTCTCGACCTCATCGCAACTGTTTCACCTATCTTCCCTCCCTCACACTCAAAACTAAGCCTCCTCCAGATGGGATTCATCTCTCCCGCTAGCAGTCCAACATGGATCGCCAGGATTTTGCGAAAGACGATAGCCGCCTGCTACCGGGTTGGTTGCACAGAAGGCCGCCGCCGAGTCCGTTGGGGCTCCGTCTTCGTCTCTGCTACAGATAGACAGTCGAGTCTCCTTCATCGTTGCTGCAAATCGATAGGTGGAGACTCCCCTTCCTCTTCGTAGGAAACCGGTCGCCGAAGAGGTCTCTCTTGCACCTTCGCCACTGACCGGCCGCCACCTCCGTCTTGCCGGTTTCTCCGCCATCTGTCCGTCTCCTCTCTTCCAGTAGTACAGTGAATGGAATTGTGGTAGGTGAGATATTTCCACATTACTTAGTTATATGAGTTATAGATCACCATGTTTAAGTACTGTAGGGTTTAGCTTTAAACATACGTACATCAGTACATGGGAGTGTTGGGTATACTTGTTGTTCAGTACATTGTTGCCATTGGAAGATGATTAGGAGCTTAATTAATTCAAGTTAATCGATTAGTTATGTGAGTATAGTTAATCAATTAGAGAGATTAATTATATATATATATATATATATATATATATATATATATATATATATATATATATATATATATATATTTATATATATATATATTATTGAACTTAATTAGTTTATACATACGTAAGCGTAGTTTAGTGCTATAGAATTTGTAAGTGGGAATTATTAGAGAATTCAGTAGTGGGTTGCTGACATGGCAAGCAATTATACTTATTGTGTTTTAGGTGTTCAGTTATACTGTGGATCGTTCGAGATTTGTATCGCTTTGAACCAACTTTGTGGTATTCTTCCGATCGAGGCGTGGAGTATTTTTCCTGCGGGAAACTGAGTGTGGATTGATAGCTAGGGTTACCTAGAGACAGGTAAGTCCTCGGACTTACTTAGCCGCTTTTATGCCTTATTTGGATATATATGGTGGTGTGTGCTTACCGCTTTTAAGCATGAAAATGGTTTAGGATTTACTTGACCTTATTTACTGGCCCATCGTTACTACTATTATTATTATCGGGCGGTGACATCACCGCTCAGTTTCCCGAGGGAGACTGGGGGGATCTCTGCGACCAGGCCATACACGGTATACGGGCGGGCTTCTTCATCACTCCCACAGGGTATACGGGTTGGGCGCCGCCACACTCCTGTTGGTTACACGGGGACAGAGGCGAGAGTTATAAGACTCTCGTGTCACACTTTAAACCAATGAATTAGATATGGAATAACCTAAAAAGATACTATGTAATAAATGATCATGTTGTGTGCTTTGTGTGCTCATGTGTGTGTTTGTGCCATGTTATTCTTATAATGCATAGAATGTGAGCTAACGGTTTAAAACCGTTTTGTGTAGACGACTTGCAGGTTAGGGATGCCGCCGAGTGAGGTGGAGGAGTGGACAGCCGAGTGGTCTCCGTACATCATAGGACGGGGATGTTTTTGGGGGTTTTATTTGTTGTCGGATTATGTCTTGTTGTACGATTGGATTCCTTTACGTTGTGTCGTTTTGAGGACTCGGCTGAGTTTCCAACTTGTATCCCTTCCTTTCTTTTCTTGCATACATTATAAACTACTTTTGAGTTTTATGCCTTTAATTTGTGCCTTGTTGGAAAGGTCCGGTGAACTTGTTGTCAGGCTAAGGGTCGGGACCCATTGTGAGGTCCCAACCCGTAGCATCCCGAGTCCCGCGGATTCGGGGTGTTACAGGTTGTGTTTACGTTTTTGTGACGTTTTGAGTTTTATGCCCGTGTGGGAATATATGAGTCGAGTTTGGTATTTCTACGTTGTTGTTGTGTGATCTTTCGGGTTGTTGCAAGTTTCTAGATGAAACTTCTTTTTAGGGGGATCTGATGTAATACCCCTAGTTTTGTCTTCATTGCTCCCGCGGTGAAGGGTGCCGCCCTTGCTGCAAGCCGCCCCCGTGGAAGGGTCAGCCGCCCATGCAGCTGACTGTAGATTGCGCCCGATCTGATTTTTTATTCCGTTTTATTTCCTTCCTTAGATAGAAGATCCGATCTACTATCTTATGGGTCGACTTTCTTATCATGTTCTTAACCCTAGAACATCTGATACCAATTGAAGAACCGTTAGGTGAATATAAAGGATAAAGATACTCTAGAAGGGGGGTTGAATTGAGTATGGGAACTTTTCGCAAAACCAATCTCAAGGCCTTGAAACCCATTTCAAGGGCCTTGATGTCGATCTCAGTTCTCTGTGAAACTTTGATTTCAAGGGCTTTGAAACAACTTTCAAGAGTCTTGACTTTGAATTCCTGCAAAACAAAGTTAGTCACAATAAACAAGATATAGTGCGGAATGTAAAAGATCGACACAAGGATATGTTTACGAAGTTCGGCTCTAAATATCCTACTCTCCGTCCCAGGGTATATCCGTAGGATCTAACTATCTATTATCAGCTTCAAAGAGTCCTAGATACAAAGTAGAAGAAATCCCCTTCTTCTCTCACTGTAGTCAATGCTACGATCTAGCTTCAACTCTTAACCTTGCTATAATAGCCTAGTTACTTCGTTGAGTAACACACACTCTAGTATAACACTCTTTAGATATGCCAATGAAGCTCTAAGTGTTTTCCTCACTCTAGAATGTAGACATTATGATTATAAGAAGAGGAAAACTTGTGGAAAGAATGAAGATGGTGATAACTTGAAGACGTATATGTTTCCTTGATTGCTTTCGGTGTCTTGTATCTTTAAACTTCATCTTCATTTATAGTCTTCTTTGAGGAGTCTTTTAGCCGTTGTAAAGGCCATTGCAACGTTCTAATTCCTCCATAGAAAACGTGAGTTGTTTGAAGGTGAAGTAGCCGTTGTTGTAGCCGTTGTTCTTCTCTTGCTTCCCTTCATTGACGCTTATTGTAGATTCTCCAAGATCTTCTCTCTTTTTCTTATTCTTCTTCTTTTTGACGCTCGTTGAATATCTTCATCACCGTAATCTTTTATTTGGAAATCAGCCGTTGAAGATAATCTCTTAATATCCGAGATCTTCTTGTTGTAGATCCGTTGGAGATCTTGTGCCGAGATCTTCTTGTTATCTTCGGTTGTTAAGATCTTTATGAGATCTTTTTGTTGGAGATCTTGTGTTGAGATCTTCTTGTTATCTTTGGTTGTTAAAGTCATAGATCTTCTCCTTAGGATATGATATCTTGGTTGTTGAAGATCTTGTTGGTTAAAGATCTTGTTTGTTGAAATCCTAGGTCTTCTCTTAAGATATGTCGTTTGAAGATCTTTGAAAATCTTGGTTGTTGAAGA
Organism: Fagopyrum esculentum; assembly: GCA_033239045.1. Classification (NCBI taxonomy): domain Eukaryota; kingdom Viridiplantae; phylum Streptophyta; class Magnoliopsida; order Caryophyllales; family Polygonaceae; genus Fagopyrum; species Fagopyrum esculentum. Next base: position 56,922,921 of record BSUD01000004.1, read on the forward strand.
TCTTGTTTGTTGGAGATCCTAGATCTTCTCTTCCTTGTTTATAACGTTAAAAGATCTTTCTTGTTGGAGATCCTTGATCTTCTCTCTCTCTCTTGAATGTGACGTTCAAAGATCCTTCTTGTTGGAGATCCTCGATCTTCTTTCTTTGTTTGATAACCTTTTAGATCTTCTCCTTCTTGGAATGTCGTTGAAGCTTTTTCCTTTGAACGTTGAGATCTTCTATCATGAAATAACCTCATCCCTTTGCGTCAAATGTTAAGCTCTTGTTGAGATCTTTTCATTGTGGCCTAGATTTTCTCCTTGCATCTTGAATGTTCTTCTTGTTATCTAAGATCTTTTGCCATTTCATGGTGGCCGAGATCTTCTCCTTGCTCCTTGAATGTTCTTCTAGTTAGCTAAGATCTTGCACCATTTGAGAATCTTCTTGTTGAGCTAAAATAGTTGCATCGTTGATATCCATCTTTACTTGACCGAGATCCTTTGTGTAGAAATCTTGTGATCCTTTGTATAAAAACCTTGTAAGATCTTCTTCGTTGTAGGCCGCAATATAATCTTCGAATAATATTGTTGTTGGTGACCCAAATCTTCTTGTTGAATCTTGGAAGATCTTGCTGTAATCCATGGTAGTAAAGCTTGATTTGGTTTGAATCTTCGTTTGTTAAAAAGTCTTTGTCGTTGAAAAATGCTCCAGGCGAATCTGCCCTTGTATCGTGTTTCAAGGCCCTTGAACTCCATTTCAAAATTTGCTTGTCCCTTGATATCCATTCCAAAAGGCCCTTTGAAACGCTTTTCAAAAACCCTTGGAACTCCGTTCAAATTCTTTGAGTGTTGAAATGTTTTCATCTGAGTTCTCCTTGTATTGCTTTTCAAGGCCCTTGAAACTCCTTTCAAGGCTGCAGCTCAGTCCCTTGCTTGTCTCTTGTAATCCATTTCAAGGCCCCTTACAATGCTTTCCAAAGTCTGCACATATTTAACAAACACAAATCAAACAATCTAGAAATATGATCGATATTTGTTAGTTCATAAAACCACTAGATACATGTTTAAGTCTTCCATCATAAATATAATCAACTCATAATCAAGGTGGAGTTTTCACTTCTATCTTTCCAACCCTTTTCTATAAATTCCCTCTCTCTTCTTTTTCGCGTTTCTTCCATACATTTTTTTCAATCTTGAGAGTTGCAACCATTTTCCCTTTTCCCCTTGCTGAACATGTAAGTCTTCTACCATGAACTCTTCATCAAGTTCATGAGTTGTTGTAGGCCTTTTCCTTTTGTTTTCGTATTCTTCCTTCGTTCTTCTCTTTTCTTCTTCTCCAAGAATCAAGTTTGAGTCTTGATTCTTGTTGAGCGTTCCATTGTTGATTCGTTCATGTTCAAAAGCCTCCCTTGGCTGAGTCTAGACGTGCGTGGATCAAAGGATCAAGTTTTGGATCCCATGCTGTGGTTTTTGTGTCAAAGAGAAGACTGACAATTACTTATGTCAAGAAACCGCCCCCGCGCCTCCTCCTTGCCGTCCTTACGGATCTGCCCAATGCGGCCCCTGTGTCTTGTCTAGCCGCCCCTGCGGTTCTTCATGTAGTCTCCCCGTTTTTAATGAGCTGCTTCGTTCCTTGTTTTCCTCGTTCCTTTCCTTGGCTTTTGTGGATGTTGTTGACCCTTGGGGATCTATCAGACTAGAGTTTGTGACCCTAACTTGTGGAGATCTCTTAGAGATCATGAAGACTAGAAGTTATAGACTTCTAGAAATCGTTTCGGTTCCTGATTTGTGATGCCTTGTTGATCAGGCTTTCCGTTCTTCTTTCCTGAGGGAATAGGATTGACCTTGTTATACCAAAATTGGCCCAAGTGTATTATAACCGGGCGGTTACCGCCTGTCCAGTTCAGAATGGGGAAATTGGGAGGTGCTTTCGCGACCAGTCTAGCAGGTGACAGAAGGATGCATATGTTCTATTCCTGTTGGTGAAAGGGGATGGAGGCAAGATCGTACCGATTCTCGTGTAACAATCATAAGTTGAATTAGTAATGGGATTAACCTTAATGAAAGATAATAACCGGTTGAGTGCGAGCATGCTATATGTTTACTTAATATTTTGTTTAACTAGGCTTGTGATCTCTTTCAGGGGACTAATCAAGTCTTCTCGTCAAGGAAAACTAGACGCATATGCATGTTGTTAATAAACAGTTCATTTTCTCGTATTCAATTTCCGACGCTCAAAAACTTCATCCTTATAATATACTAGGCGCGTGCACTAAATCAAATTTCAACAAAAGGACCTCATTATGACGTGCCATCTGATGGGTAATTAGGTTTCTCTTGCTCATCAGTCATTTACCCACATCCAGTGAGGGAGCCGAACGATTACCGATTTCATTTACGAGTGCAATTTTGGATTTCATCTACGACGCGCTGCGAAGGACTCGCGTCACGACTAGTTTAGGCAAAAACATGAATGAATCATGTTCATTTTATTACAACATGCATACGCACGTTTTTTCAAATATGATCATAATTTAAATTATTGTTTCATAAATATGATCATTTTTTACTATTGTTTTATAAATATTATCATGTTGTTTTATATAATATGTTCATATTTCTAACGTCTTCAAATTGATATATAATAGCTTTTTAAGGAATAATGTCTTTGTTTAATAAAACAAAGCAAAGACAAAAATATATACCTTAAATTATTAAAGATAAGTTTATCGTTCATATAAATAATAATAAATGTGTTAACTAACACTTTTAGAACTATCGTTATGAATCGATTTCTTTAAAAATATAATTTATTAAACTTTGATTCAAATAAGATTTTACTTCAATTCCACATATTCATTTTTATAAAATATAATTTACAATACATAATAAATATTATAGTCTATAACGAGCTTTAATTTCGACTCTTATCCCCCTTCTTAAATATAAGGTATTTGGTAAAGTTTTAAATATAAGTTTTTCATTATTATAAATAAATTATAATTATAATTTTAGTAAGTTTTTGGCATAATAAGTTTTTGTAAAGACTTCATAGGAAAATGATATAAATAAATTTAGATCCAAAAAACATTACTTTGCTATTTTAATTCTATAAATTCATTTTTTAATGATATTAAATATAATTTTCAATTTTAAATTCTCTTTTACTACAAGATTATTAATTACACACATTACATACTATAAAACTATATAATGATGTCTTATATATAAGTCTAATTCTTTTGATCATAAGATATGTCTCTTAATAATATAAGTAATAATGATTATGATAACTATAACTATGGTTATTTTTTCTTAGTAAATTACCATTTTTTATATAAAATCGGTCTCATAAAAGGATCCGACTCTATATATATATATACTAGTGTAATTCCCGTACTTTGTACGTCTATTTTTTTAAATTAACGTGAAATACATTTTTATAATTTTATTTTTAACTATTATAATTAAAAAAGTATATTTTTTTTTGGTTTATTATAAAGTTAACATATTATATTTTTCGGTAGTTTAAAAATTAAGTTTGATATAAAATCTACCCAATCATTTATATTAGGAAAGGAATACATAATTTTTTTTTATGAAAATTAAAATGTAATCAAATGGAAAAATATCAATTAGCTATATATTACCTTGTTAGATTAACAATATTTTATTTCAGTTTGACTTATATGGTAAGGATATCTAAATTTTAGGTAACGTAACAGATGTAATTAGTCATTAAAATATATATAATAAATAATGTCATTAGATGTATAAGAGAATGAAACGTGGTTTAAAGGGCTTTTGCTTTTATATAATATATAGATATAAGACAAGATTTTCATTTTAAAAATTTTTATTTTTATTTTTATTACCATATAGTAATTATTAATTTTGTTTTTCTTGTGTAATTATTATTCATAATGTTTTTTTAACAAAATTACAATTAATTTAGTTTTATTTACTTAAAAATAGTTAATTGACTTTCACAATATTAAATAATAACATGAAAGTTTTGTTTTTATTATTATTTTGTATTATTAAGTTCATTTTTATGTGTAGTTTTGAATATTATTCATAAGATACGTTTCTCAATAAAAGTTTTGTTTTTATTATCTGCCGGATACGGATCGGATTGGGGAATTCTAAAAAATTTCTAATTGAATATCCGGGTATTCGGATCGGGTTGATTTGTTGCCGACCCCTAATTGTTAGGAACCTAGGGTTTTGGCCTTTTTGGTTCTACTTTCTCGCTTCTTCTTTATCGCTAGGAGCATTAGTCTGACCTCCTCCTCCTCCTCCTTCTTCTTAGTTTGCTCTCCAACCGCGTCTTTATTCTCTCACTATAGTTTTTTCTCTAAAAACGTCTTCTCTCCGACCACGTTTTCAATCATCTCTCCAACCATGTCTTCTCTCCGACCACGTCTTTCCTCCGACTGCGTCTCAACGACGGTGGACTGAGTTCTCCTCTATTCCTCGACCTCAATCTCAAGTATCCTCTTATAGTGGTTCTCCGAATGCGTCTTTATTTATAAGTTCATTATAAATTACTTGTTTATACTTGTTTACTAGGTTAGTGACCACTAAGTATATATAGCTTATAAGCCATGTTTATAATTTCATTTACTGGTTCTTTTACAGGTTACTAATCGATGTGCTTGAATCGAAAATTTAGTGGTAGGAATGAATTTTACCCGTTAATCAACTTCATTATTTTGTTAGTGTACCAAAGGGTTATTTTAGTTTCTTTCAAAAAAAATTATGTCCATTTTACTTCTTTTTATTCTAACAAAAATATAAAAATTTGTAAAATCCCTTACCCTCTTTTTACCGGTTAATCAAACTTATTAGTTTGTTACTGTAATAAATAAATAAGGGTAAAATGGGAGAGTAGGTAAATTTTGTTTTCATGACCATATAAAGAGCCCCAAGTTAATAATGTGTACAAAATATGCCCCTCTATATTACACAAAAAAATTTATTAAAATAAGAAGAGGATATTAAGGAAATAAGAATATTTCTCTCTCCAATTAGTACGCAATAAATTTATATAATTGTGGGAAGTAAATATCTTCTGACGCCGTTATTCTAGGAAAGTATCTGTTATGTTCTTCATCTGCATCTTCTTCCTCACGGATCAATCGACATCATACGCACAACAACCAATCTCCACGCAATGTTTTAGCCTTCTAACACAAGTTTCTAATTCGTTGCGTTATGTTTTTTATCTACACAAGTGAGCAGTTTTTGAAATAATAAGACTATTTATCTACTTGGGTTCAACATCATCGACAACATTTTCCGATCCTGGTAAGTCTATGTTTCTCCTCTTTGGAACGAAATTGGATTCTGATGAATCATTTATGTATACGCTAAATTCATCTTCATTCTGTCTAACCTTGTTAACCATATGTACGGCGGCGATTATTTCAATTTGATATACATGCCATTTTGTGTAAAAATTTGTACAAAATCGAATGCTCTGCTCGAAGAAGTATATTGTTCGTGTTTGTGTATGCAAATCATTATGTGAACGCTTATGTACATAATTGGATTCATATTATGTGAATGTTAATGTACAGAATTGTAGGAAAGTGAAGTTTATGTACATAGCTATATGCTTTATTCTGTGAAAGACATAGTTTGTGAAAAACGTGGATTTTTGTGTATCGATCCGTTGTTCACTCAAAAATGTGCGTGAAAAGTCTTAAATTTATAATATCTGAAATCAAGCAAAGCGAACCCGCAGTGTACGGATCGGTATAGTAAAGCAAGAATTCCAGAGTCGAACTCAAGGATTTGGGGATCAAATTCAGTTCGTAAATTGTCTAGCAAAATAATGAAGCGTTTGTAGTGATTAATGAGAAAACAACGATTCTAAAGATTTAGGTATCCAATTGTGGCAATCGATTCAAGATGTTCTAAAGATAAAGGGACATAGTTAGGATTGCAAAGGTATAGATCTAAGGTAGGGTGTTGTACGGTGAAGTTACAAACCTATATATCTCACCCAAAGGCTTGCTCAATAAAGGATGTTGAGTCTCGTTATAACGATGGTCTAAGGACAAGATTAAACTCTCAAATACCCATGTCCAAACCCACAGGAATCAAAGATAAGCCAAAAAGGTTAAGGTTGTAACACTCGAAACCAAAGTAGAGGATGTTGAGTCTCACTACTACCTAGAAAAGGTAAGCCAAGACTAGGTTAAAGCAAATATTTTAATTTGGATTAAAGCAAAAGCAAAACACGTACGACAGAAGAAAACCACGGTCAGATCTTGAAGAACCACAGCCGTGGAACTCAAGAACAGGCCGTGAAAGGTACGACGGCGAGGTTTCTCGCAAATCTCAGGGTCCAATCTGTTTTGGTTCAATCTATCATCATCTATGCCACAATTATCAACCCTCGACCTTAGAATTGCTTAAGGGTTTTAGCCAACAATCATTGTCATCAAATCAATAATCAAGATTAAAAGAAAGAAAAGATAAAACCTTGAAATCTCAATAGCAAACGCAAAACCAATCTCAATCAAACTCAAAATCGTAACTTGTGTTCAATGAATATATAATAGAGTCAGAAATCTCTTTCAATATTAAAGAACAAGAAAAATAGGATGTTAATCCGCCTTCAAAGTGAAACTCTAAGATCTTCCAACTCCGCAATATCAAAGTGCGTACTTCTCCAAATTTTCCTTTCAAAATCTTCTCACAATGTAATCTTGCAAATGATCTCAACTTCTCTCTAGCATGGTGTAGCGCCGGATGTAGCGAGGAATCCGTTTTCTCTCTTCCTTCAGCTTTCTTATAGGAGAAAATAGGATTACGAAAGGCCCGTAACCACTGCTGACGTGGAAAATATGGCACGTGGCAATCGTTAGAAGAATCAGGCCAAGAGTAAATTTCCACAGCCGTGGAAATCACCGTGGGAGACTATGACATGTTCCTCCAGGGCCATAGTTAAATTAAATTCCAAAACCATGGTCGTGGTTCCTTGTACTTGGCCGTGGAATCTCCAAAATCTACGTACAAGCCTTTGTTTCCCAAAGCTTTCTACTCATACTCCTTCCTTAACTACTCCAATGCTTCCTCTTGATGTCTAGCAAGATCAATCACTCCTGCATACTCCATTTATGCTCCAATCCAAGCCTTTATTCACCTAAAAATACAACAAAGCTTGTGTAGATCTCTATACCAACATAATAGGTGAATGTGCTCATAAATGCTTCAAACTAATATCCATATACACAAAAGAAGGGGAAAAAGAACCAAAACATGTGCCTAAAATAACGTCATATTGCATGCTATCAAAATACCCCAAACTTGTCACTTGCTTGTCCCCAAGCAAGGTTTTCAAAAGCTAGAACGTAAAGTATGATGAAATATGAATGCAAAACAAGGGAAAATAATTCTTTTTGGTATTGTGCTTCTATTCAATAGATCGCTCTCAAATCTTGCTTCATTTTTCCTTGAAAACTTCTATGTACACAAAACGAATCATGTCATGAGAAAGAAATATCATACATTGCAAAAGCTTCAAGACAAACATCATAACCCAAAGTAATGTTAAAATCAATCATGTAGAAATCCAATTTAGATCTCTAAGCCAAACAACAATCCAAAGATCTTAAGGACTTTCAAGTAAAGGTCAAGAAACGTGAATGGGTAGGATTTTTCATATGGTAATGTGGTGCAAAATCCAGGAAAAAGGACTACACAACACAAGCTTGAAGAACATTGATTCCCAAATATGCTTTGCATGCGAACTTTTCTTTTACTTTGCTTTTTGGAAGTATGGACAGCGGTGCACAAAAACCGAAGCCTGGGAGATCGGCGATTCTGAATTTTTGAGATGCCTCAAACCGTTGATGCACATACCATATTCCGTTAGGACTATCGTTCATTCGGACTTTGGCAAGACACAAACACCCGGATATGTGAATGGTGCCGAGTTACTCATCCTCATGTTCAACGTCCCCAAACCTATTTTTCTATACTTTGAAAGCACAATGTTTTATTTCATGGCCCTCCCACATCAATCATGCCAAAAATTACAATCTTCCTAATTTCCGGGAAGGTAAAGGAGGCAAAAATTTCATTGAGGAGCTAAATGAATAAAGAAGAAGCAATAAAATTGAAGCGCCTTAATCATTTCAAAAAGAAGTACAAGAACTTGTAGTGCGATTTCAGATTTCATTCCTCAACATGATTTAGACAAGAATTTTTACATTATGAAACTTGCAAGAAGATCAATCAACATACTCAATTTCTCCACAATTCACAATTCAAATCAAGCACATAAAAGTCATCAAAAATTCAATCCACAAGAAAATTCATCATTGAGGTCTTTTCCAATCCTAGAAGCACAATATCTTCAAAAATTTTCAAATTTTTATGGGTTTTTCAAATCTTAGAATACAAGACAAAAAGGAAACGTGTGACAAGAAAATAAAAGATGCAAGTGTTCATGGATAAGAACAAAGCAATATGTCAAGTTATTACCTCACATGAGAATCATACTCCACCCAATACTTAAGATACACATTGTCCCTAATGTGCGAAAAAAGAAAAAGAACAAAGAACAAAGAAACTCACAAAGACGGTGGAGCAACTCAAACCGATCAAGTTATCACATAGGCAGTGAAGGTGGTGGGAACGGGTAGAAGTTTGGGTCATGTGGACGCCAAAACTGCTGCCGTTAAACGTCTCGGAGGATCCTTGTGTTGTCACGGAGGTCATCCTCAGCTGCATTGAAGCGGGTCTCAAGTGCCTCCATCCTCTGTGTAAGTCCGGTGACTCATCCCAGCTGCTCGTCCATCCATGTTGGCCGCTACGCCATCCACTCCGACGGCGTTCCCATCCAAGCTGGTGGAGCATCCATCCATGTCGGCGGTGCATCCATCCAAGTCGGCATCTCACTCACGCTAGCATGCCGGGCAGAAGAAGAAGCCGAAGGTCGCTACTGGTAGGTAGATATCCTAGGCGGCTCTTGGAAATCCGCCGGTTGATCCGGAAAATCTCTAAAAGCCTGCTCAATACCTCCAGCATCCTGGAACTCATCACCACCCATCTCCTTATCACCTTCCTTATCAACAACAGTAGGCTCATCCTCGGGGTAATAGGCAGGAGCTCCAAGGAGGTTGGCATGCATCGGGATAAAATTTGCCTTCCAGTTCTGTTGATCCCGGATGGAGTAATCGGCACTCCATGGAATGCCTCGTCCTCCCTGGTCTTCCCAAGGCATGGAGACAAATGGTGGACCTCGGTGGCGGGGAATCAAGAGTCCCCGAGTCATGAAGCCCTGAAGCCCTAGAGGCCTCGCAGAAGCTGCCAACTCACAAGCCGAATAGTCAAGTCCCAAATGCTTTTCTATGTGTGTAACCATCCCACCATAACCAACATTCCCCTTAAATTTGTTCTTGATCTTGCTAAGAGTAACAACAAACATAGTGGCGTAATCCAGAGTGACACCGGCCGCCATACAATAAAGGATTAAAGTTCATCAACCTTAAGCTTTTGGGGAGTCTCGGTCCTAGGGAAAAGGCACTCGGAGAGGATCCTATGGGCAATCTTGAAGGATAGGTTATAAATCAGTTTGGCCTTCGAATCTACGGGTTTCCAACGGTCCTCGGAACCACTACCATAGCAATTTCCTCCCAAAACTCTCTAGCGCGAGAGCTCCTAGGAAATGTCCCATTAAAGGTCTCACCAAAACCGAAGAAAGAGCCAAACTGAGCTATGGTAAGTGATGAGTGTGGTTCATCAAACGGAAGGAGACCATTTGATTCACGGCACTATGGTCAAAAGAACTCAAAAAATCCATTGTAATTTCCTCATAGGAATCCTCCCTAATGCCCACAAATTGAGTAAGTCCAGCCGTATCAAGCATCCATCTAAGATCATTCATCACATGCAAATCCTCAAACTCTTCAAGAACAATGCATCTAGGGGCGACAACCTTTTTCTCATGGATCTTTCGGTAAGCTTTCTTATGGTCCTGATGGATTGTAGGGAGCCTAGGGGTAGGTTGAGGAGCGGGAGGGGGTTGGGAAGAGGAGCTTTCGCCTCCTTTCTTTTTATTTAGGCTTGATTTGCGCGTTCTAAACATTTTTCAAAAACCACGACCCGTTCTTGGTGAAACCACGCCCGTGGTTTTGTACGGCAACCCGTGGAAATGCACGATCTTGCTCAAAAATCCAGAAATTCTACAACAATCTCAACAACAACAGTCCTAAACTAATTCTAAGTTCAATTCCATTCCGTTCTCCTAAAGATCTTTGAAGAAAACGAAGGAAATCAACCAATGATAGAGTTGAGAGAAAACCTAGGTTTTGGATTGAAGAAATCCAAAATCTCGCCCGATTGCTGAATGTTTGTGATGTTTGTTGTCACAATCCGCAATAGAATGAAGTTTGCTTCAATTTGGAGTGAAGAATCGTGCAAAACGATCGCCGAATGAAGGATTTGCTTTTGAGGGGTTGGGGCGTGGAAGAGAGGCATGGAGAAGAGGGTAAAGGTTTGTAGTTTGTGAAGAAGAATAACTTATATAGCCCTCTCAAAATTTCAAAAATCACGGCCTCTCTATTACTTCCACGGCCGTAGAATTGTGTATTTAGCTGTGGTTTTGCATTTTTTCTTTGGCTGCTCTCAACCTATTTCTCCACGGCCTAAAATAAATAAACCACGGCCGTAGTTTTGCAATTAAACCTGTGGAAATCCTTTTTTTTGCCAAAAATCCAAACTCGTCGATCCTTTGACTTTCTTCACTTCTTTTTGGTTGTTCTTTAAGCCTGACATCCAAAGACACAAGACATACCGGAAAGAAACCAACGGAAAACAAACAAAAACGACCTACACTAATCTAATCTAAGAAAACGGAAAAAAAAACAAGAATGCATTACCTTGGGTTGCCTCTCAAGTAGCGCTTTGTTTTAGGTCCGTAGTTAGACCAATCCTTTGTGCTTAAGTGAGGAGAATCGGTGCGACTTCCTCAGTTTGGAGTTCCGGCGAGTACTTCTTGAGTCGTTGGCCATTCACTTTGAAACTTCCGCACTTCTCACCCATACTTCAACTGCACCATGGGGAAAAATGTGTTTAATAACATAAGGTCCTGTCCAACGAGATTTAAGCTTACTGAGAAAGAGTCGAAGTCTCGAATTGAAGAGAAGAACAAGGTCTCCTTCTTTGAAGTCTTTCGGAATGATGTGCTTATCATGCCAACGCTTCGCTCTCTCTTTGTAAATCTTGGCGTTTTCATAGGCGTTCAAGCAGAGTTCTTCTAGCTCATTGAGATCCAACAGACGTTTCTCTCCCGCTTCCTTCATGCCAAAGTTCAACCACTTGACAGCCCAATACACCTTGTATTCCAGCTCCACCGAAAGATGACAAGACTTCTCATACACAAGATTGTACGGTGTTGTGCCAATGGGAGTCTTGTATGCCGTTCTATATGCCCATAATGCGTCATCAAGCTTGTTACGCTAAGAAAGTGTGCACGCAATAAGCCTTAAATTTATACTCGTTATAATTATCCTAACTTCTAGCGCACCCGCAGTGTACGGGACGTTTGTAGCAAGATAAGTATTCCGAGGTCGAACACAAAAACTAAGGTGAAATTGATTTAAGTTGTGATTGAATTTAGCAAGACCTAAGTCTAAAGGAAAAGAGAAAGTAAAGGAAGAAAATCTCAATTGTTTTGGTTGGTTTTAGGTGATCACATCAAAGATCACAATTCATTCAAAGCAATCAATCAAACTAAACCGAAAATCAGCACAAATAAACAAATCAAACGGGATATTGATCAAGGAAAAGGAAAGACGGATTCTAGGGGTCGGAAGTTCCGGTTATGGCATAGAACTCAAGTTATCTATTCATTCCTTGGATAGATTATGATATGTTGGGATTAAGTGTTTCTAAATTGGGATCAATTACCGGGTAAGTCTCATGATCCAACTAGTCCACACCTAAGGTCTCATTACCGGTTAAGTCTCTAAGAACCTAAGGTTACGAATTCTACACAAACCGGAATCGTTAATTAGGGATCTAACCTATCCTTACCGGGTAAGTCTTGGAACGGGAAGTCCTAATCAACATTCCTAGCACATCTAATCCAATGGCGACTTGTTAGGTTCACCACTACCTAAGGTTTTGCTATTTTGGATTCTAAGGGTAAGGATTACCGGGTAAGTCTCTCCTAACACTTAGCCTCTACACTAGGATACCCTAGGGTAGGTTAAACTCAGCTAAAACTTAGGGTTTCAACATTTCTATAGATCTAAGGTAAGATCCTTCGAACCAGGGAAAATCACGGTTTGTTCTATAGTAACCACGACCGTGGTTCTTCAAGAACTACCCGTGATTTCTAAGAGAAACTACGTTCATAAGCAAAAATCATCCAAAGATAAATCTAAGTCCATCCTATCATAGATCTAGCCATAACCATCCTTTCCTTACCCTAGAACCACATCAATTTAGCCTACAACATTCATAATGGAAATCAAAGCAAGCAAACATAAAATCATAACCTCCATTTCAAGATAATGAAAGAAAAGAAGATGAACAAGTGGATTTCAACACAAACCAAATCTGAAGATCGAATTAGGAAAACTTACAACCCTTCCAAAAGAAGGTTCAAGGGTTCACAAATCTCTAGAAATAAATCCGAAATACAAAGAGCTAAGTGTGTGTTCTTCTTTTCTTCTTCAATGGCACCTTTCTTCTTCCCTTTGGCACTTTCCTTCCTAGAAAAAATCTTCTTCTTTTGAGAATATATTTTGTTAGAGAAATGGAGAATGGATGAGCTCTTCTTCAACTACCCCAGCTCCCAGCTGCCTTCAACAACCCATCAAGGACCACTTTTATAACAAATTCTTCATGAGCTGGCCATGAGAGTCGTGGCACAGCTGTCACGAGAATCTGGCAAAATCCACGGTCATTTCCACGGCCGTGGTTCTTCAGAGAACCGTGATTCTGTGCAGAAACCTTGTTTTGGATCATTAGGTTGTGGTTTGGTGCATGGCCTGTGTTGGCAAGGTTCCATGAGTCCTTCTCAGCCCTTGCCTTGCGTTCCAATGAGTTTGGAAGTGTGTCCTCTGAATGAGCGACCCTCAAACGCATCGTTTTAGCTCGAAACTTCCCGAAATACCTACAAAACGCACACAAGTCCGTGTAGACGTCTATCTCGACAAAATAGATGTTTTGAGTGCAAAACGTATTGGACTAGTGCTAGATGATGCATGATTGAGCGAGAATCCTATCTAAATGTACACCTAAATCTATGCTATAAATCGTGTTATCAAAATACCCCATACTTAAGGTTTGCTCGTCCCCGAGCAAATTCCCAACTATAGACTAAGAGATGACATGATTTATGTATGCAGAAAAATAGCAAAAATCTTTTTGGGTTTTGTGCTTCTACTATTGGATCACCTTCATAGTCATGATCAATGGCAATTGGATAAGCAATTATGTATCAAACAATAAGGGCATGGAAAGACAATTGTACTTAACTCAAAAGCATGCATGAGATGGGAGGATGAAGATGTCAAGAAGATCAAGAGTCTATCCAATCTAGATTACTAAGTCTTACAAACATGCAAGTAGGTCATAAGGGCTTGTGACATAAAAGGCTAAGAAACGTTGTAATTTGGGAGGGGAATTTTCTAGGTATGTGATGCTAATCCGGGAATGGAACTAACTTCACTTCCTTGTCCTCGATCAACTTCCCCCAAGTGTATATTTTTCCCTATCTTGCTTTCTTTTCTTTTTTTTCTTAACTCATTTTTGAGACAATGGCATTGGTGTACAATAGCCGAAACCTCGGTGATTAGCCATCCTCGGGTTTTTTCTCTTTTTCGAGGTGCATCCACACCGGGCACACATACCAAAGCTCGTTAGGGCTATTGGTTCATTTGACTTTGGCAAGGCACCAACACCCGATTATGTGAAGTGTACCGAGTTACTTATCATTTAAACCAACGCCCCCAAACCTATTTTGGCTACACTTCCACAATAATTTCAGCATTCCATTCATGACATTCTTTTCATTACATCTTCACCCCGCACTTGCTTTTTACACATTCAAACACACTAGCATGCTCCTATTCCCGGATGGGTTTAAAGGAGGTCGATTTTATATCAATTGAGGTGCTCAAGCAATCATGATCAAGATGAGAAAGATGAAGTGCCTCATTCATTCCTAGATGGTATGCAAGAATTATCATGTAATTTCGACTTTCAATACTCAATCCATTCTAGGCAATCATCATGATCTCAAGTCATACATGGAGTTTAAGAGAAGTAGTTTAAGTCCACATATGCATTTATCAATTTAACACATAAGGCCATTCATAGCCAATCACAAGACAAGTTTCATCATTAGGATCATATCCAAGCCTAGAAAGCACAAAAAAATTTTAAATTTTCTGATTTTTATGGGATTTTTGTTTTAAGTATGTACAATGCAAGACATGTGCAAATATTAACCTATCCTAGATGCTCATCATGTAAAGGATCATGCAAACCCCACCCCATACTTAGAAACACATTGTCCCCAATGTGGTATACAAGTAAAGAGAGTGAAAGAAGGTTCTCACAATGTAAAAGTGTTTGCTATGGTATTTGGGAATTCTCAAGTTGATTGATGTTTGATGATCCTTTCAACCATGGTAGAGAGCTCTAAGCATTCTTCAAGCTTTGAAACCCGCGCTAGGCACCGCTAGCCGTCCAAGTTCCGCGTCCGCTCCACCCATAATTGGTGAGGGTTTCATCATCATCATTTCCGAGAGAGGCTTCCAACGCTATTAATGCTTCTAGCATACACATGAAGTAGACAAAACACACAAAGCACACAAAAACAGAAAAATCTAAGCAAAAATGAAGGAAAAATGTTACCGATGGGTTGCCTCCCACCAAGCGCTTCTTTAAGGTCATTAGCTTGACCAAACTTCGGGAGCGTCTATTCAAGGTGGAGCGGGGCAATCATGTCTATCGGGGCTCCCGGAATATACTTCTTCAAGCGATGCCCATTCACTTTGAAATCTCCACAATGCTCCCCTCCTATCTCAATAGCTCCATGGGGAAAGATCTTCTTTACCACATATGGCCCGGTCCATCTTGATTTGAGTTTTCCGGGGAAAAGTCTTAGCCTCGAGTTGAAGAGAAGGACAAGATCTCCTTCACTCAACTCCTTTGGAATAATCCTCTTGTCATGCCATCTTTTGGTTCTCTCCTTGTAGATCCGGGCATTCTCATAGGCTTCCAACCGGAGCTCCTCAAGGGCATTGATGTCAAGCAATCTCTTCTCTCCCGCCTCCTTGAGGTCAAAATTCAGCCACTTAATGGCCCAATAAGCTCTATGCTCCATTTCCACCGGAAGATGGCAAGACTTGCCATAGACTAACTTGTAAGGAGTGGTGCCAATGGGTGTTTTGAAGGCGGTTCTATATGCCCATAGTGCGTCATTGAGCTTCATAGCCCAATCCTTCCTTGTCCTAGACACCGTCTTCTCGAGGATGGCCTTGATCTCACGGTTGGAGATCTCCACTTGACCACTAGTTTGGGGATGGTAGGGTGTTGCTACCTTATGAGTCACCCCATACTTGGCCAAAAGTGCTCCAAAATTTCTATTTGTGAAGTGCTTCCCCCCATCACTAATGATCACCCTTGGTGTTCCAAACCTAGGGAAGATCACTCGGTTGAAGAACCGCACCACTACTTTGGCATCATTGGTAGGAGAGGCGATGGCCTCTACCCATCTTGACACATAGTCCACCTCCAATAGGATGTAGAGATTGCCACATGAGGAAGGGAATGGTCCCATGAAGTCCACACCCCACACATCAAAAATCTAAACTTCTTGGATGTTGTTCAAGGGCATTTCATTCCTCCTTGAGATGTTCCCCGTTCTTTGGCAAACATCACATGCCGCTACAAAACCTTGCACATCTCTAAACAAGTTAGGCCAATAAAAACCGGATTGCAATACCTTCGCACACGTTTTGTGTGAGCTAGCATGGCCTCCACATGGTAAGGAGTGACAATGCCGGATCACACTCTCCATTTCATCCTCCGGTATGCATCTTCTAAGCACCCAATCTGGGCCTCTCTTGAATAGAAGTGGCTCGCTCCAATAGTAATGCCTTACATCATTGAAGAACCTTTTCCTTTGTGTATATGTTAACCCGGGAGGCACTTCCTCACACACCAAGTAATTCACAATGTCGGCATACCATGGCTCACTTCCTCTAGCCACTTGGAACAAGCATTCCTCCACCATTTGCAATTGTTCATCCCGGAACGAGTCATCTATCGGGATGTTGTCCTTCCCAAGCTCCAATGGTGGGAGTCTACTAAGGTGATCCGCTACGGAGTTCTCGGATCCCTTCTTATCTCGTATCTCCAAATCAAACTCTTGAAGAAGAAGGATCCACCAAATCAACCTTGGTTTGGCATCCTTCTTTGTAAGTAGATATCGGATCGCCGCATGATCCGTGTAAACTATGACCTTCGCTCCAACAAGGTACGAGCGGAACTTTTCAAATGCATACACCACCGCCAACAACTCCTTCTCGGTGGTAGCATAGTTGAGTTGGGCTTCATCTAGCGTCTTGCTAGCATAATAAATGGCATGAGTGCGCCCTTCTTTCCTTTGCCCCAAAACGGCCCCAACGGCCACATCACTTGCATCGCACATGATCTCAAACGGTAAACTCCAATCCGGAGGTTGCATGATGGGTGCGGAGATCAAGGCGTTCTTCAACCTACAAAACGCTTCAAGACAATCTTTGGAAAAAACAAAATCAACATCTTTCATTAGTAGGTTAGTGAGAGGCTTAGAAATTTTAGAGAAATCTTGAATAAATCTCCGGTAAAAACCGGCATGCCCTAAGAAACTCCTTACCCCTTTCACCGAGGTAGGTGGTGGCAACTTCTCTATCGTTTCAATCTTAGCCCTATCAACCTCAATGCCACGGTTAGACACCAAGTGTCCTAACACAATACCTTCACTTACCATGAAGTGGCATTTCTCCCAATTTAAGACAAGATTTGTCTCCTCACATCTTTGCAACACTAATGACAAATTAGCCAAGCAATCATCGAAAGAAGAACCATAAACAGAGAAATCATCCATGAACACTTCCATGATATTTTCTATGTATTCCGAAAAGATAGCCATCATACACCTTTGGAAGGTGGCGGGTGCATTACACAACCCAAATGGCATTCTCCTATATGCAAAGGTACCCCATGGACATGTAAAAGTTGTTTTCTCTTGGTCATCGGGGTGGATAGGGATTTGGAAGAATCCACTATACCCATCTAGATAGCAAAAGTGAGAGTGTTGAGCTAATCTTTCTAGCATTTGGTCAATGAAGGGGAGGGGAAAGTGATCTTTCCTAGAGGCCATGTTCAATTTCCTGTAATCTATACACATTCTCCATCCCGTGACCGTCCTAGTTGGTATTAGTTCATTGTTCTCATTAGTTACTACCGTCATTCCACCCTTCTTAGGTACCACATGAACGGGGCTAACCCACTTACTATCCGAGATAGGGTAGATAATTCCCGCATCTAGCAACTTAATGATTTCCTTTTTGACCACCTCTTTCATTATAGGATTCAATCTCCTTTGATGTTCAATAGAGGGTTTGTGGTTATCTTCCATCATTATTTTATGCATGCACAAAGATGGCTTAATGCCGACCAAATCATCATTAGTATAACCAATGGCTTTCCTATGCAATCTTAGTTCATTCAGCAATTTAGCAAGTTCATCATCACTCAAGCATGCATTAACAATCACAGGATATGTAGAATTTTCACCGAGAAATGCATACTTCAAATGAGAGGGGAGGGGTTTGAGTTCAAGTGAGGGAGGACCTTTTTCGGTTGAAGACGACCCAAATAAGATTGGATGAGATGAGTCCAAAGCAAGTGAAGACTCCCCATGGCTCCTAGGAGTTTGATCACCATCAAGAGCTGATTCAGGGAAAACCACGGTTGGAAACACGGTTTGCTCATCTTCCACGGCCGTGGTTCTTGCCAAGCTTGCTTCTCGGAGTTGTCCAGAGAGTTTGACGGCCGTGGAACCTGAATCTCGACCGTGGAACTTGCAGCTGTTCACAATTTCTTCGTGGCTCTCAAATCCAACTCTTGGCTCCTCTTCCATGGCCCCTAAGGCTTTGATCTCTTCATTGCATTCCTTTTCAATGTCTTCCTCCATCATACTCAAGGTAAGAACCTTCTCCAAGGGGTCCTTGATCAAGATCGAGCTTACTATTTCTCTAGATTCTTCTTGCTCGACTATGTTGAAGATATCTTCATCAAGGGTTGGCCCTTTCATCATTGTGGACAGCTTGAACTTGATGTTCTCTTCTCCAATGTTGAAGGAGAGAGTCCCGTTCTTGCAATCCACTAAACATCCGGAGGTAGCTAAGAAAGGTCTTCCTAGGATGATGGGAACCGGATAATCCGCCGGAATGTCCAACACTACAAAGTCAATAGGCACGTAAAATCCTCCCAATTGCACCGGAATGTCCTCTAGAATCCCAACTGGATGAGTGATAGAACGGTCCGCCATATAGAGGGTCATCTTGACCGGCTTTGGCTCTCCTAACCCGACCTTGTTGCTAAGTGCAAGCGGTATGATGCTTACACTCGCTCCAAGATCACAAAGGGCCTCGTATTTCACATCTCCCACTCCTATTGGGACGCAAAAAGAGCCCGGGTCCCTTAGCTTGGGAGGCATTGCTTCCTTCATTGTTTGGATTAACTCCGAGGATCTCTTGGTCATCCTAATCTCCCCATACTCCTCCAACTTCCTTTTGTTGGAGAGTATTTCCTTCAAGAACTTTCCGTATGCCGGCATTCCTAAGATGGCATCCATGAACAGAATGTTAATATGTAACTTGGACATTAGTTCAAGGAACTTACCAAAGTGATTGTCCAAACGAGCTCTTGCTCTTGATTGTGGGAACGGTAGTGGTGGCTTGTATGGAGGCGGTGCCACATAAGTTGGCTCTACATCCTTGCTCTTGCCTCCATCTTCTTGCTTTCTTCCCTCTTCTACCACTACTTGATTTCCCTTAGCTTGGTCCTTGGGCAAAGGATCCTTCATACTCAACCCACTCCTCGTTGTGATAGCCAAAACTTGGCCTCTTGGGTTGTCTTCGGTTCTTCCGGGAAGCTTCCCCGGATCTCTATGTGCTTCACCTGCCTTTTGAAAGACTTGTGCTTCCAAGACCTTTTGAGCCTTAGAAATTGAAGTGACGGTGCTCTCAAGTCCACTCAATCTTCCTAGCAATTGTTCAAACATGACTTCGGTTCTATCCTTTGAAGGTTGAGTAAAACCGGGTGGAGGTTCTTGTGAAGCTCTTTGTGGTGGAGTTGTACTTGTGGAGGCGGGAGGGTTCAAGGCTCCATCCGGATTAGAGTAAGAAAACCCGGGATGGTTGTGGTTTGGCCGGTAATTGTTGAATTGCCGGTTGTTGTTGAAATTTCTTGGGCCTTGGTAATTGTTGAAATTGCCCCTTCCCATATAATTCACATCTTCCTCCTTGGAAGACAAGTTAGCTTGTGGAGGTGCTTGAGGAGTTGCTTGGCTCTTCAAGGTGGTAGTCCACAATTCTCTCAAGGACTTCAACTCATTGTTGATGGCGTCAAGCTTGAAATTGCTCATGGTGACTTTGCTCACCTCATATGCTCCCGCCTTTCTTCCTTCGCTCTTCCTATGAGAGTACTTTTCAATCACTAGAGCTTGCTTCTCCACAAACTCCCAAGCATCATCTACATGCTTCTCCATAAAAGTCCCACCGGAAAGAGATTGAAGCTTGAATTGGCTATCTTCATCAAGCCCCTTGAAATAGATCTCTAATAGCTCAATCTTTGGTATGCCATGGTGCGGACAATCTAGGAGAAGGTCCTTAAATCTCTCCCAAGACTTGAACAAACTTTCTCTATCCCTCATCACAAAGGCATTAATCTTTCCTCTTAATTCGGTGGTCTTGGAAGGTGGAAAGAACTTGGTCAAGAATTCGGTTGTCATCTCTTCCCAAGTACCAACTCGCCCTTGTGGAATAGATTGATACCAAGCCAAGGCTTTGTCCTTAAGAGAGAAGGAAAAGGCCCTTAGCTTATGGTTGTTGCTCTCCAATCTTGGTGGTCTAAGAGTCTCCATCAAAATCTCATAGTTCATCAAATGTTGGTGAGGAGACTCTCCTTCCATCCCTCCAAATTGATTATGCCGGATCATTTGAAGAACTTGAGGGCGGAGCTCATAGTTGTGGGTTGCGGGATCTCCTAGATTCACACCCGGTCGGTGTGCTCTTTGTGCCGGATCCATGCATCTCCCTAGGGTTTGTGGCTCCTCAATAGCAATGGGAACAACCCTAACATTAGCCGCCGGCTGCGGTTGTGGTGGAGGTGGTGGAGGTTGTCGGCGATTAAGCTCTCCTTGAACAAGAGCTTGCCTAATCTCTTCAATCTCCCTCCTAGTTTCCTCTTGCCTCTCATTGGCAAGTCTCCTTTCTTCCTCCAAGAGTTCATCTCTTAGCCTTATTTGCTCTAAGGCTTCATCCAATTCAGCTTGGAGGTTTCTACCGGCCATCTCTTTCTCTTTTCGGATGTTCTTAGATCTAGATCGAAGGGTTTTCTCCGGTTCGGGATCGAATGGAGCTAAATCCTTGCCACGAGACCTTCGCATACACCTAAAGAGCAATAGATGTCCTGAAAAGCAAAGACAAAAACCAAAAAGAGATCAAAAGAAACAAGAAAGATCTACACTAGAAACAATCACAAAATAGACTCAATCTAGACCTAGTCCCCGGCAACGGCGCCAAAAACTTGTTACGCTAAGAAAGTGTGCACGCAATAAGCCTTAAATTTATACTCGTTATAATTATCCTAACTTCTAGCGCACCCGCAGTGTACGGGACGTATGTAGAAAGATAAGTATTCCGAGGTCGAACACAAAGACTAAGGTGAAATTGATTCAAGTTGTGATTGAGTTTAGCAAAGATCTAAGTCTAAAGAAGGAAATAAAGGAAGGAAGAAAATCTCAATTGTTTTTGTCGGTTTTAGGTGATCAGATCAAAGATCACAATTCACGCAAAGCAAACAATCAAACTAAACCAAAAATCACAAATAAACAAATCAAACAAGATATTGATCAAAGGAAAGGAAAAACGGATTCTAGGGGTCGGAAGTTCCGGTTATGGCATAGAACTCAAGTTATCTATTCATTCTTCGGATTGATTATGGTATGTTGGGATTAAGTATTTCTAAATTAGGATCAATTACCGGGTAAGTCTCATGATCCAACTAGTCCACACCTAAGGTCTCATTACCGGTTAAGTCTCTAAGAACCTAAGGTTAGGAATTCTACACAAACCGGAATCGTTAATTAGGGATCTAACCTATCCTTACCGGGTAAGTCTTGGAACGGGAAGTCCTAATCAACATTCCTAGCACATCTAATCCTATGGCGACTTGTTAGGTTCACCACTACCTAAGGTTTTGCTATTTTAGATTCTAAGGGAAAGGATTACCGGGTAAGTCTCTCCTAACACTTAGTCACTACACTAGGACACCCTAGGGTAGGTTAAACTCAGCAAAAACTTAGGGTTTCAACAATTTTATGAATCTAAGGTAAGATCCTTCGAACCAGGAAGAATCACGGTTTGTTCTACAGAAACCACGACCGTGGTTCTACAAGAACTACCCGTGATTTCTAACAGAAACTACGTTCATAAGCAAAAATCATCCAAAGGTAAATCTAAGTCCGTCCTATCATAGTTCTAGCCACCTCTTTCATTATAGGATTCAATCTCCTTTGATGTTCAATAGAGGGTTTGTGGTTATCTTCCATCATTATTTTATGCATGCACAAAGATGGCTTAATGCCGACCAAATCATCATTAGTATAACCAATGGCTTTCCTATGCAATCTTAGTTCATTCAGCAATTTAGCAAGTTCATCATCACTCAAGCATGCATTAACAATCACAGGATATGTAGAATTTTCACCGAGAAATGCATACTTCAAATGAGAGGGGAGGGGTTTGAGTTCAAGTGAGGGAGGACCTTTTTCGGTTGAAGACGACCCAAATAAGATTGGATGAGATGAGTCCAAAGCAAGTGAAGACTCCCCATGGCTCCTAGGAGTTTGATCACCATCAAGAGCTGATTCAGGGAAAACCACGGTTGGAAACACGGTTTGCTCATCTTCCACGGCCGTGGTTCTTGCCAAGCTTGCTTCTCGGAGTTGTCCAGAGAGTTTGACGGCCGTGGAACCTGAATCTCGACCGTGGAACTTGCAGCTGTTCACAATTTCTTCGTGGCTCTCAAATCCAACTCTTGGCTCCTCTTCCATGGCCCCTAAGGCTTTGATCTCTTCATTGCATTCCTTTTCAATGTCTTCCTCCATCATACTCAAGGTAAGAACCTTCTCCAAGGGGTCCTTGATCAAGATCGAGCTTACTATTTCTCTAGATTCTTCTTGCTCGACTATGTTGAAGATATCTTCATCAAGGGTTGGCCCTTTCATCATTGTGGACAGCTTGAACTTGATGTTCTCTTCTCCAATGTTGAAGGAGAGAGTCCCGTTCTTGCAATCCACTAAACATCCGGAGGTAGCTAAGAAAGGTCTTCCTAGGATGATGGGAACCGGATAATCCGCCGGAATGTCCAACACTACAAAGTCAATAGGCACGTAAAATCCTCCCAATTGCACCGGAATGTCCTCTAGAATCCCAACTGGATGAGTGATAGAACGGTCCGCCATATAGAGGGTCATCTTGACCGGCTTTGGCTCTCCTAACCCGACCTTGTTGCTAAGTGCAAGCGGTATGATGCTTACACTCGCTCCAAGATCACAAAGGGCCTCGTATTTCACATCTCCCACTCCTATTGGGACGCAAAAAGAGCCCGGGTCCCTTAGCTTGGGAGGCATTGCTTCCTTCATTGTTTGGATTAACTCCGAGGATCTCTTGGTCATCCTAATCTCCCCATACTCCTCCAACTTCCTTTTGTTGGAGAGTATTTCCTTCAAGAACTTTCCGTATGCCGGCATTCCTAAGATGGCATCCATGAACAGAATGTTAATATGTAACTTGGACATTAGTTCAAGGAACTTACCAAAGTGATTGTCCAAACGAGCTCTTGCTCTTGATTGTGGGAACGGTAGTGGTGGCTTGTATGGAGGCGGTGCCACATAAGTTGGCTCTACATCTTTGCTCTTCCCTCCATCTTCATGCTTTCTTCCCTCTTCTACCACTACTTGATTTCCTTTAGCTTGGTCCTTGGGCAAAGGATCCTTCATACTCAACCCACTCCTCGTTGTGATAGCCAAAACTTGGCCTCTTGGGTTGTCTTCGGTTCTTCCGGGAAGCTTCCCCGGATCTCTATGTGCTTCACCTGCCTTTTGAAAGACTTGTGCTTCCAAGACCTTTTGAGCCTTAGAAATTGAAGTGACGGTGCTCTCAAGTCCACTCAATCTTCCTAGCAATTGTTCAAACATGACTTCGGTTCTATCCTTTGAAGGTTGAGTAAAACCGGGTGGAGGTTCTTGTGAAGCTCTTTGTGGTGGAGTTGTACTTGTGGAGGCGGGAGGGTTCAAGGCTCCATCCGGATTAGAGTAAGAAAACCCGGGATGGTTGTGGTTTGGCCGGTAATTGTTGAATTGCCGGTTGTTGTTGAAATTTCTTGGGCCTTGGTAATTGTTGAAATTGCCCCTTCCCATATAATTCACATCTTCCTCCTTGGAAGACAAGTTAGCTTGTGGAGGTGCTTGAGGAGTTGCTTGGCTCTTCAAGGTGGTAGTCCACAATTCTCTCAAGGACTTCAACTCATTGTTGATGGCGTCAAGCTTGAAATTGCTCATGGTGACTTTGCTCACCTCATATGCTCCCGCCTTTCTTCCTTCGCTCTTCCTATGAGAGTACTTTTCAATCACTAGAGCTTGCTTCTCCACAAACTCCCAAGCCTCATCTACATGCTTCTCCATAAAAGTCCCACCGGAAAGAGATTGAAGCTTGAATTGGCTATCTTCATCAAGCCCCTTGAAATAGATCTCTAATAGCTCAATCTTTGGTATGCCATGGTGCGGACAATCTAGGAGAAGGTCCTTAAATCTCTCCCAAGACTTGAACAAACTTTCTCTATCCCTCATCACAAAGGCATTAATCTTTCCTCTTAATTCGGTGGTCTTGGAAGGTGGAAAGAACTTGGTCAAGAATTCGGTTGTCATCTCTTCCCAAGTACCAACTCGCCCTTGTGGAATAGATTGATACCAAGCCAAGGCTTTGTCCTTAAGAGAGAAGGAAAAGGCCCTTAGCTTATGGTTGTTGCTCTCCAATCTTGGTGGTCTAAGAGTCTCCATCAAAATCTCATAGTTCATCAAATGTTGGTGAGGAGACTCTCCTTCCATCCCTCCAAATTGATTATGCCGGATCATTTGAAGAACTTGAGGGCGGAGCTCATAGTTGTGGGTTGCGGGATCTCCTAGATTCACACCCGGTCGGTGTGCTCTTTGTGCCGGATCCATGCATCTCCCTAGGGTTTGTGGCTCCTCAATAGCAATGGGAACAACCCTAACATTAGCCGCCGGCTGCGGTTGTGGTGGAGGTGGTGGAGGTTGTCGGCGATTAAGCTCTCCTTGAACAAGAGCTTGCCTAATCTCTTCAATCTCCCTCCTAGTTTCCTCTTGCCTCTCATTGGCAAGTCTCCTTTCTTCCTCCAAGAGTTCATCTCTTAGCCTTATTTGCTCTAAGGCTTCATCCAATTCAGCTTGGAGGTTTCTACCGGCCATCTCTTTCTCTTTTCGGATGTTCTTAGATCTAGATCGAAGGGTTTTCTCCGGTTCGGGATCGAATGGAGCTAAATCCTTGCCACGAGACCTTCGCATACACCTAAAGAGCAATAGATGTCCTGAAAAGCAAAGACAAAAACCAAAAAGAGATCAAAGGAAACAAGAAAGATCTACACTAGAAGCAGTCACAAAATAGACTCAATCTAGACCTAGTCCCCGGCAACGGCGCCAAAAACTTGTTACGCTAAGAAAGTGTGCACGCAATAAGCCTTAAATTTATACTCGTTATAATTATCCTAACTTCTAGCGCACCCGCAGTGTACGGGACGTTTGTAGCAAGATAAGTATTCCGAGGTCGAACACAAAGACTAAGGTGAAATTGATTTAAGTTGTGATTGAATTTAGCAAGACCTAAGTCTAAAGGAAAAGAGAAAGTAAAGGAAGAAAATCTCAATTGTTTTGGTTGGTTTTAGGTGATCACATCAAAGATCACAATTCATTCAAAGCAATCAATCAAACTAAACCGAAAATCAGCACAAATAAACAAATCAAACGGGATATTGATCAAGGAAAAGGAAAGACGGATTCTAGGGGTCGGAAGTTCCGGTTATGGCATAGAACTCAAGTTATCTATTCATTCCTTGGATAGATTATGATATGTTGGGATTAAGTGTTTCTAAATTGGGATCAATTACCGGGTAAGTCTCATGATCCAACTAGTCCACACCTAAGGTCTCATTACCGGTTAAGTCTCTAAGAACCTAAGGTTAGGAATTCTACACAAACCGGAATCGTTAATTAGGGATCTAACCTATCCTTACCGGGTAAGTCTTGGAACGGGAAGTCCTAATCAACATTCCTAGCACATCTAATCCAATGGCGACTTGTTAGGTTCACCACTACCTAAGGTTTTGCTATTTTGGATTCTAAGGGCAAGGATTACCGGGTAAGTCTCTCCTAACACTTAGCCTCTACACTAGGATACCCTAGGGTAGGTTAAACTCAGCTAAAACTTAGGGTTTCAACATTTCTATAGATCTAAGGTAAGATCCTTCGAACCAGGGAAAATCACGGTTTGTTCTATAGAAACCACGACCGTGGTTCTTCAAGAACTACCCGTGGTTTCTAACAGAAACTACGTTCATAAGCAAAAATCATCCAAAGATAAATCTAAGTCCATCCTATCATAGATCTAGCCATAACCATCCTTTCCTTACCCTAGAACTACATCAATTTAGCCTACAACATTCATAATGGAAATCAAAGCAAGCAACCATAAAATCATAACCTCCATTTCAAGATAATAAAAGAAAAGAAGATGAACAAGTGGATTTCAACACAAACCAAATCTGAAGATCGAATTAGGAAAACTTACAACCCTTCCAAAAGAAGGTTCAAGGGTTCACAAATCTCTAGAAATAAATCCGAAATACAAAGAGCTAAGTGTGTGTTCTTCTTTTCTTCTTCAATGGCACCTTTCTTCTTCCCTTTGGCACTTTCCTTCCTAGAAAAAATCTTCTTCTTTTGAGAATATATTTTGTTAGAGAAATGGAGAATGGATGAGCTCTTCTTCAACTACCCCAGCTCCCAGCTGCCTTCAACAACCCATCAAGGACCACTTTTATAACAAATTCTTCATGAGCTGGCCATGAGAGTCGTGGCACAGCTGTCACGAGAATCTGGCAAAATCCACGGTCATTTCCACGGCCGTGGTTCTTCAGAGAACCGTGATTCTGTGGAGAAACCTTGTTTTGGATCATTAGGCTGTGGTTTGGTGCATGGCCTGTGTTGGCAAGGTTCCATGAGTCCTTCTCAGCCCTTGCCTTGCGTTCCAATGAGTTTGGAAGTGTGTCCTCTGAATGAGCGACCCTCAAACGCATCGTTTTAGCTCGAAACTTCCCGAAATACCTACAAAACGCACACAAGTCCGTGTAGACGTCTATCTCGACAAAATAGATGTTTTGAGTGCAAAACGTATTGGACTAGTACTAGATGATGCATGATTGAGCGAGAATCCTATCTAAATGTACACCTAAAACTATGCTATAAATCGTGTTATCAAAGCTTTAGCGCCCAATCCTTCCTTGTCCTAGACACTGATAACACGATTTATGACTTAGGTTTAGGTAATCATTTAGATAGATTTCTCACTCATTCATGCATGGTTTAGCACTAGTTCACGACGTTTGCACTCAATTCACGTATTTTGTCGAGATAGACGTCTACACGGACTTGTGTATTGCTTTGTAGGTATTTTGGGAGTTTTAGGAGCTAAATCGATACGTTTGAGGATCGTTCATCAAATGACACACCCTCGGACTCATTAGGATGCAAGCTAGAGGCTAATGAGTACTCATGGAACCTTGCCAACACAATCCATGCACCGAATCGAAGTTTAATGATCAAAGGCAAAGCTGAAGGTCCAAATCACGGTTCACTGGAAGTCCACGGCCGTGGAACTGTCCGTGGATTTTGCTAGGTTTTCGTGACAGCTGTGCCACGATCTCTTGGCCAGCTCTTGCAAAGTTGTAGTATAAAAGTGGTCCTGCATTGGCTGAGAGAATCATCTTGGAGCAGCTCTCCATTATCCACTATCATCCAATCAAAATACTCTCTCAATAAGAAGGTTCTCAAGGAAGAAAGCTACCATTGGAGGAAGAGTTTCATGGGAGAAGAAGAAGAGCACACCATTGATAGATTTTGATAGCTTTGTAGTGAAGAATTTCGGAATCGTTTTCTAGAGTTGTATGAACCATTTGAACCTTCTTTAAGAAGGGTTGTGAGTCATTCTAATTCCATTTTTCAGCTTGGTTTTGTTTACTTCACTTGTTCATCTCTTTCTCTTCATTATCTTGCAAATGGAAGCCATGATTTTATGTTTGATGATTTTGATTGCTATGATGAATGTTGTAGGCTAAATAGATGTGATTCTAGGGTAAGGAAAGGATGGTTATGGCTAGGACTATGATAGGATGGACTTAGATTAGCCCTTGGATGACTCACTTGCTTGGACGTAGCCTCTGTTGAAGTCCACGAATTGTTCTTGACATACCACGACCGTGGTCATGATAGAACAAACCGTGATTCTCCCTGGTTCGATGGATCTAGCTTTAGCTAGTTAGAATGTTGAAATCCTAGAGTTTGTTGAGTTAAATCTACCCTAGGGTGACCTAGTGTTAGCAACTAAGTGTTAGAAGAGACCTACCCGGTGATTCTTACCCTTAGATTCCGAAAATGACAAACCTTAGGTAGTGGTGAGCCTCATAAGCCGCCATTGGACTAAGTGTGCTAGGATAGTTGCCTAGGACTAACCCTTTCGAGACTTACCCGGTAAGGATAGGTTAGATCTCTAGGTGACAATCCGGTTTGTGTAGAAATCTACCCCTTAGGCTCTTAGAGACTTACCCGGTGGTGAGATCTTAGGGTTGGACTAGTGGACCATGAGACCTACCCGGTGATTGATCCCAATCAAGAAACACTTACTCCCAGCAAATCATAGTAAATCCAAGGAATGATTAGATAGCTTGAGTCCTATACCATAACCGGAACTTCCAACCCCTAGAATCCGTTTCTCTCTTTGATATATATCTTGTTTTAGCTTGATTGTTTGTGTTGATTGTTAGCATAGTTGATTTGTTTATTTTGCATGCTTAGTGACCCTTGATTGATCACTCAAAAACCCACCAAAAACATTGAGATTTTCATTTCTTTATTTCTTTCTCTTTTCTTATTCTAGATCTTACTAAACTTAATCATAAATCGAATCAATCTCACCTTAGTCTTTGTGTTCGACCTCGGAATACTATCTCTACTACAAACGTCCCGTACACTGCGGGTTTTGCTAGGAGTTAGGATAAATATAAC
Source organism: Fagopyrum esculentum (assembly GCA_033239045.1). NCBI lineage: Eukaryota > Viridiplantae > Streptophyta > Magnoliopsida > Caryophyllales > Polygonaceae > Fagopyrum > Fagopyrum esculentum. The sequence continues at coordinate 56,951,566 of BSUD01000004.1, forward strand.
GAGAATATAAATTTAAAACCCATTGCGTATCACATCCTGAGCGTAACAAGTTTTTGGCGCCGTTGCCGGGGACTAGGTCTAGATTGAGTCTTTTTGTGATTGTTTATAGTGTAGATCTTTCTTGTTGCTTTTGATCTCTTTTTGGTTTGTGTCTTTGCTTTTCAGGACATCTCACTCTTTAAGTGTATGCGAAGATCTCGTGGCAAGGATTTAGCTCCATTCGATCCCGAACCGGAGAAAACCCTTAGATCTAGATCCAAGAGCATTAAAAAGGGAAAAGAGATGGCCGGAAGAGATCTCCAAGCTGAGTTGGATGAGGCTTTAGAGCAAATTAGGATAAGGGATGAAGCTTTGGAGAATGAAAGGAGACTTGCCAATGAGAGGCAAGAGGCAACTAGGAGGGAGATTGAGGAGATTAGGCAAGCTCTTGTGCAAAGAGAGCTTAACCGTCAACAAGCTCCTCCACCTCCACCACAACCGCAGCCGGCGGCGGTGAATATTAGGGTTGTGCCCATTGCTATGGAAGAGCCACAAATGTTGGGGCAACGTATGGATCCGGCACAAAGAGCACACCGTCCGGGTGTGAACTTAGGAGATCCCGCAGCCCATGATTACGAACTCCGCCCTCAAGTTCTACAAATGATCCGGCATAATCAATTTGGAGGGATGGAAGGAGAGTCTCCTCATCAACACTTGATGAACTATGAGATCTTGATGGAGACTCTTAGACCGCCAAGATTGGAGAGCAACAACCATAAGCTTAGGGCTTTTTCCTTATCTCTTAAGGACAAAGCCTTGGCTTGGTATCAATCTATTCCACAAGGGCGAGTTGGTACTTGGGAGGAGATGACAACCGAGTTTTTGACTAAGTTCTTCCCACCTTCCAAGACTACCGAATTAAGAGGGAAGATCAATGCCTTCGTGATGAAGGATAGAGAGAGCTTGTTCAAGTCTTGGGAGAGATTCAAAGACCTTCTCCTAGATTGTCCACACCATGGTATACCAAAAATTGAGCTATTGGAGATCTACTTCAAAGGACTTGATGAAGATAGCCAATTCAAGCTCCAATCTCTTTCCGTGGAACTTTCATGGAAAAGCATGTAGATGAAGCTTGGGAGTTTGTGGAGAAGCAAGCTCTAGTAATTGAGAAATACTCCCATAGGAAGAGTGAAGGGAGAAAGGCGGGAGCATATGAGGTGAGCGAAGTCACCATGAGCAACTTCAAGCTTGACGCCATCAACAACGAGCTAAAGTCTTTAAGGGAGTTGTGTGCTACAACTTTGAAGAATCAAGCAACTCCTCAAGTGCAAGTGCAAGCTAATCTATCTTCCAAGGAGGAAGATGTGAATTACATGGGAAGGGGCAATTACAACAATTACCAAGGCCCAAGGAACTTCAACAACAACCGGCAATTCAACAATTACCGGCCCAACCACAACCATCCCGGATTTTCTTACTCTAACCCGGATGGAGCCTTGAACCCTCCCGCTTCCACAAGCACAACTCCACCACCAAAAGCTTCACAAGAGCCTCCACCCGGATTTACTCAACCTCCAAAGGATAGGACCGAAATGATGTTTGAGCAATTGCTTGGAAGGTTTAGTGGTCTTGAGAGCACCATGACTTCCATTTCTAAGGCTCAAAAGGTATTGGAAGCACAAGTGTTCCAAAAGGCGGGTGAAGCCCATAGAGATCCGGGAAAGCTTTCCGGAAGGACCGAAGACAACCCAAGAGGCCAAGTGTTGGCCATTACAACAAGGAGCGGGTTGAGTATGAAAGATCCTTTGCCCAAGGACAATGCTAAAGGGAAGCAAGTTGCGGTAGAAGAGGAAAGATTGCAAGAAGGTGGAGGCAAGAGCAAGGATGTTGAGCCAACATATGTGGCACCGCCTTCATACAAGCCACCACTACCATTCCCTCAATCACGAGCAAGAGCTCGCTTGGACAATCACTTTGGTAAATTCCTTGAACTAATGTCTAAATTGCATATTAACATTCCGTTCATGGATGCTATTTTAGGAATGCCGGCATATGGCAAGTTCTTGAAGGAGATACTCTCCAACAAAAGGAAGTTGGAGGAGTATGGGGAGATAAGAATGACCAAGAGGTCCTCGGAATTGATCCAAACAATGAAGGAGGAGATGCCTCCCAAGCTAAGAGATCCGGGTTCCTTTTGTGTCCCAATTGGAGTAGGAGATGTGAAGTATGAGACCCTTTGTGATCTTGGAGCAAGTGTAAGCATCATACCGCTTGCACTTTGCAACAAGGTTGGGCTGGGAGAGCCGAAACCGGTCAAGATGACCCTCTATATGGCGGACCGTTCTATCACTCATCCGGTTGGGATCTTAGAAGACATCCCGGTGCAACTAGGAGGATTCTATGTGCCAATTGATTTTGTTGTCTTGGATATTCCGGCGGACTATCCGGTTCCCATCATCTTAGGAAGACCTTTCCTAGCCACCTCCGGATGCCTAGTGGATTGCAAGAATGGGACTCTCTCCTTCAACATTGGAGAAGAGAACATCAAGTTCAAGTTGTCCACAATGATGAAAGGGCCAACCCTTGATGAGGATGCCTTCAACATAGTCGAGCAAGAGGAATCTAGAGAAGTTGTGAGCTCGATCTTGATCAAGGATCCCTTGGAGAAGGTTCTTACCTTAAGTATGATGGAGGAAGGTGTTGAGGAGGCTTGTAATGAAGAGATCAAGGCCTTAGAAGCATTAGAAGAGGAGACAAGGGCTCAAATTGAAGAGAACGAAGAGGTGCTGAACAACTGCAAGTTCCACGGGCGTGGAATGAGTTCCTCGGCCATCAAACTCTCTGTAAAGCCTCAACAAACGAGCCAGGAAAGATCCACGGCCGTGGAAGTGGAGCCAACCGTGGTTCCAACCGTGGTTCCCCTAGAATCAGACTCCATTGATGATCAAGCTTCAAGGAGCTTTGAAGGGACTTCATTTGCTTTGGATTCATCTCATCCAACACTATTTGGATCGTCTCCAATCGATAAAGGTCCTCCTAAACTTGAACTCAAACTCCTCCCCTCTCATTTGAAGTATGCTTTTCTTGGTGATAATTCAACATATCCGGTGATTGTTAATGCATGCTTGAGTGATGATGAACTTGCTAAGTTGTTGCATGAACTAAGATTGCATAGGAAAGCCATTGGCTATACTATTGATGATTTGGTTGGCATAAAACCTTCTTTGTGCATGCATAAGATATTGATGGAAGATAACCATAAACCCTCTATTGAACATCAAAGAAGACTAAATCCTATAATGAAAGAGGTAGTCAAAAAGGAGATCATTAAGTTGCTAGATACGGGAATTATCTACCCTATCTCGGATAGTAAGTGGGTTAGTCCCGTTCATGTAGTTCCTAAGAAGGGTGGGATGACCGTAGTGACCAATGAGAACAATGAACTAATCCCAACTAGGACGGTTACGGGGTGGAGGATGTGTATTGACTATAGGAAGTTGAACATGGCCTCTAGGAAAGATCACTTCCCTCTCCCCTTCATTGACCAAATGCTAGAAAGGTTAGCTCAACACTCTCATTTTTGCTATTTAGATGGCTATAGTGGATTCTTCCAAATCCCTATCCACCCCGATGACCAAGAGAAAACAACATTTACATGTCCATGGGGTACTTTTGCATATAGGAGAATGCCATTTGGGTTGCGTAATGCACCCGCCACCTTCCAAAGGTGTATGATGGCTATCTTTTCGGAATACATTGAAAATATCATGGAAGTGTTCATGGATAATTTCTCTGTTTATGGTTCTTCCTTTGATAATTGTTTGGCTAACTTGTCATTAGTACTGCAAAGATGTGAGGAGACAAATCTTGTCTTTAATTGGGAAAAATGCCACTTCATGGTAAGTGAAGGCATTGTGTTAGGACACTTGGTGTCTAACCGTGGCATTGAGGTTGATAGGGCCAAGATTGAAACGATAGAGAAGTTGCCACCACCTACCTCGGTGAAGGGGGTAAGGAGTTTCTTAGGGCATGCCGGTTTTTACCGGAGGTTTATTCAAGACTTCTCTAAAATTTCTAAGCCTCTTACTAACCTACTAATGAAAGATGTTAAATTTGTTTTCTCCAAAGATTGCCTTGAGGCTTTTTGTAGGTTGAAAAACGCCTTGATCTCCGCACTCATCATGCAACCTCCGGATTGGAGTTTACCGTTTGAGATCATGTGTGATGCAAGCGATGTAGCCGTTGGGGCTGTTTTGGGGCAAAGGAAAGATGGGCGCACTCATGCCATTTATTATGCTAGCAAGACGCTAGATGACGCCCAACTCAATTATGCTACCACCGAGAAGGAGTTGCTAGCAGTTGTGTATGCATTTGAGAAGTTCTGCTCATATCTTGTTGGAGCGAAGGTCATAGTTTATACGGATCATGCTGCGATCCGTTATCTACTCACAAAGAAGGATGCCAAACCAAGGTTGATTCGGTGGATCCTTCTTCTTCTTCAAGAGTTTGATTTGAAAATCCGGGACAAGAAAGGATCCGAGAACTCCGTGGCGGATCACCTTAGTAGACTCCCACCATTGGAGCTTGAAAGAGATGACATCCCGATTGATGACTCGTTCCAGGATGAGCAATTGCAAATGGTGGAGGAATGCTTGTTCCAAGTGTCTAGAGGAAGTGAGCCATGGTTTGCCGACATTGTGAACTACTTAGTGTGTGAGGAAGTGCCTCCCGGTTTGGCATATGCCCAAAGGAAGAAGTTCTTCAAGGATGTGAGGCACTACTATTGGACTGAACCACTTTTGTTCAAGAGAGGGCCGGATGGAATGTTTAGAAGATGCATACCGGAGGATGAGGTGGAGAGTGTGATCCGCCATTGTCATTTCTTGCCATGTGGAGGGCATGCTAGCTCACACAAGACATGTGCTAAAGTGTTGCAATCGGGCTTCTTTTGGCCAAGTTTGCTCAAGGATGTGCAAAGCTTTGTGGTAGCTTGTGATGCTTGCCAAAGGACGGGAAACATCTCAAGGAGGAATGAGATGCCCTTGAACAACATACAAGAAGTGGAAATTTTTGATGTGTGGGGTGTGGACTTCATGGGACCATTCCCTTCTTCATGTGGCAACCTCGGCATCCTATTGGCGGTTGATTATGTATCAAGATGGGTGGAGGCAACCGCCTCTCCTACAAATGACGCCAAGGTTGTGGTGCGGTTCTTCAACCGAGTGATCTTTCCTAGGTTTAGAACACCAAGGGTGATCATAAGTGATGGAGGGAAGCACTTCACCAATAGGAACTTTGGGGCACTTTTGGCTAAGTATGGGGTGACTCATAAGGTGGCAACACCTTACCATCCCCAAACTAGTGGCCAAGTGGAGATATCCAACCGGGAGATAAAGGGAATTCTTGAGAAGACGGTCTCTAGGACAAGAAAGGATTGGGCTACGAAGCTCAATGATGCCTTGTGGGCATATAGGACCGCTTTCAAGACACCAATTGGCACCACTCCTTACAAGTTGGTCTATGGCAAATCTTGCCACCTTCCGGTGGAGATAGAGCATAGAGCTTATTGGGCCATTAAGTGGATAAATTTTGACCTCAAGGAGGCGGGAGAGAAGAGGTTGCTCGATATGAACGCCCTTGAAGAGATCCGGTTGGCTGCTTATGAGAATGCCCGGATCTACAAGGAGAGGACCAAACGGTGGCATGACAAGCGCCTCATCCCCAAGGAGTTGAGTGAAGGAGACCTTGTCCTTCTCTTCAACTCAAGGCTGCGGCTCTTTCCCGGAAAGCTCAAATCAAGATGGACCGGGCCATATGTGGTGAAGAAGATCTTTCCCCATGGAGCTATTGAGATAGGAGGGGAGCATTGTGGAAACTTTAAGGTGAATGGGCACCGGTTGAAGAAGTATATCCCGGGAGCTCCGGTGGATATGATTGCCCCACTTTACCTTGAGTAGACACCCCCGAGTTTGGTCAAGCTAATGACCTTAAAGAAGCGCTTGGTGGGAGGCAACCCATTGGTAACGTTTTCCCTTTCTTGTTTTGTTTTTGTTTTAGATTTTTCTATTTGTGTGTGTGTTTTGTGCACTTTGTGTGTGTGCTAGAGCCTTAGTAGCATTGGAAGCCTTGCTTGGCACGTGAATAATGATGATGAACCCCTCATCAATTATGGGTGGAGCGGACGCGGAACTTGGATGGCTAGCGGTGCCTAGCGCGGGTCCCGACGCTTTGATGAACACTTAGAGCTCTCTACCATTGTTGATAGGATCATCCACCATCAATTCACTTGAGCAATCCCAAATACCATAGCAAACCATTTTTACATTGTGAGAACCTTGTTTCACTCTTCTTTACTTCATTTACACATTGGGGACAATGTGTTTCTAAGTATGGGGTGGGGTTTGCATGATCCTTTGCATGATGAGCATCTAGGGTAGTTAATATTTGCACATGTCTTGCATTGTATATATTCATTTCGAAAATCCCACAAAAAATCAGAAAATTTAAATTATTTTTTTTGTGCTTTCTAGGCTTGGATATGACCCTAATGATGAACCTTGTCTTGTGGATTGGCTATGGATGGCCTTGTGTGTTTAATTGATGATGCATATGTTGACTTGAAATACTTATCTTGAATTCCATGAATGACTTGTGATTATGATGCTTGCCTTGATTTAATTGAGGATTGAAAGTCGAAATTACATGCTAGTTCTTGCACATCAATTAGGAGTGATTAAGGCAATTCATCTTCCTCTACTTCTCATCTTGATCATGTTGCTTGAGCACCTCAATTGAGATAAATTTGACCTCTTTTGACCCATCCGGGAATAGGAGCATGTTAGTGTGTTGATGTGTGTGAAAAGCAATTGTGGGGTGACGTTGTTGATGAAAGGAATGTCATGAATGAAGTGCTGAAATTGTTTTGAAAGTGTAGCCAAAAATATAGGTTTGGGGACGTTGGCTTAAATGACAAGTAACTCGGTACACTTCACATAATCGGGTGTTGGTGCCTTGCCAAAGTCAAATAAACCAATAGTCCTAACGAGCTTTGGTATGTGTGCCCGGTGTGGATGCACCTCGAAAAATAGAAAAAGCCCGAGGATGGCTAATCACCAAGGTTTCGGCTTTTGTACACCAATGTCATTGTCTCAAAAATAAAAGAAAAGAAAGAAAAGAAAATGAAGAAAAATATACACTTGAGGGAAGTTGATAAGAAATGTGAAGTTGTGGTTGTTTAGTTCCTTTCCCGGATTAGCATCACATAGCCTAGAAAATTCCCACCTAATCACAACGTTTGTTGGCCTTCTATTTTACAAGTCCTTTTGACCTACTTGCATGTGTGTAAGACTAAGTGATTTAGATTGGACATACTCATGATCATCTTGACTTCTTCATCTTTACATTTCATTGCATGCTATCAAGTTAAGTGTAATTGTCTTTCCATGCTTTCATTTATTTGATACATAATTGCTTGTCCATTGCCATAAAACATGACTATGAAGGTGATCCAATAGTAGAAGCACAAACCCAAAAAGATTTTGCCATTTTTCTGCATACATAAATCATGTTATCTTGTAGTCTATAGTTGAGAATTTGCTCGGGGACGAGCAAACCTTATGTATGGGGTATTTTTGATAACACGATTTATGACTTAGGTTTAGGTAATTATTTAGATAGATTTCTCACTCATTCATGCATGGTTTATCACTAGTTCACGACATTTGCACTCAATTCACGTATTTTGTCGAGATAGACGTCTACACGGACTTGTGCATTGCTTTGTAGGTATTTTGGGAGATTTGGGAGCTAAATCGATACGTTTGAGGATCTTTCATCAAGATGACACACCCTCGGACTCATTAGGATGCAAGCTAGAGGCTAATGAGGACTCATGGAACCTTGCCAACACAATCCATGCACCGAATCGAAGCTTAATGATCAAAGGCAAAGCTGAAGGTCCAAATCACGGTTCATTGGAAGTCCACGGCCGTGGAACTGTCCGTGGATTTTGCCAGGTTTTCGTGACAGCTGTGCCACGATCTCTTGGCCAACTCTTGCAAAGTTGTAGTATAAAAATGGTCCTGCATTGGCTGAGAGAATCATCTTGGAGCAGCTCTCCATTATCCACTATCATCCAATCAAAATACTCTCTCAACAAGAAGATTCTCAAGGAAGAAAGCTACCATTGGAGGAAGAGTTTCATGGGAGAAGAAGAAGAGCACACCATTGATAGATTTTGATAGCTTTGTAGTGAAGAATTTCGGAATCGATTTCTAGAGTTGTATGAACCATTTGAACCTTCTTTAAGAAGGGTTGTGAGTCATTCTAATTCCATTTTTCAGCTTGGTTTTGTTTACTTCACTTGTTCATCTCTTTCTCTTCATTATCTTGCAAATGGAAGCCATGATTTTATGTTTGATGATTTTGATTACTATGATGAATGTTGTAGGCTAAATAGATGTGATTCTAGGGTAAGGAAAGGATGGTTATGGCTAGGACTATGATAGGATGGACTTAGACTAGCCCTTGGATGACTCACTTGCTTGGATGTAGCCTCTGTTGAAGTCCACGGATTGTTCTTGACATACCACGGCCGTGGTCTTGATAGAACAAACCGTGATTCTCCCTGGTTCGATGGATCTAGCTTTAGCTAGTTAAAATGTTGAAATCCTAGAGTTTGTTGAGTTAAATCTACCCTAGGGTGACCTAGTGTTAGCAACTAAGTGTTAGAAGAGACCTACCCGGTGATTCTTACCCTTAGATTCCGAAGATGACAAACCTTAGGTAGTGGTGAGCCTCATAAGCCGCCATTGGACTAAGTGTGCTAGGATAGTTGCCTGGGACTAACCCTTTCGAGACTTACCCGGTAAGGATAGGTTAGATCTCTAGGTGACAATCCGGTTTGTGTAGAAATCTACTCCTTAGGCTCATAGAGACTTACCCGGTGATGAGATCTTAGGGTTGGACTAGTGGACCATGAGACCTACCCGGTGATTGATCCCAATCTAGAAACACTTACTCCCAGCAAATCATAGTAAATCCAAGGAATGATTAGATAGCTTGAGTCCTATGCCATAACCGGAACTTCCAACCCCTAGAATCCGTTTCTCTCTTTGATATATATCTTGTTTTAGCTTGATTGTTTGTGTTGATTGTTAGCATAGTTGATTTGTTTATTTTGCATGCTTAGTGACCCTTGATTGATCACTAAAAAACCCACCAAAAACATTGAGATTTTCATTTCTTTATTTCTTTCTCTTTTCTTATTCTAGATCTTACTAAACTTAATCATAAATCGAATCAATCTCACCTTAGTCTTTGTGTTCGACCTCGGAATACTATCCCTACTACAAACGTCCCGTACACTGCGGGTTTCGCTAGGAGTTAGGATAAATATAACGAGAATATAAATTTAAAACCCATTGCGTATCACATCCTGAGCGTAACAAGTTTTTGGCACCGTTGCCGGGGACTAGGTCTAGATTGAGTCTTTTTGTGATTGTTTATAGTGTAGATCTTTCTTGTTGCTTTTGATCTCTTTTTGGTTTGTGTCTTTGCTTTTCAGGACATCTGACTCTTTAAGTGTATGCGAAGATCTCGTGGCAAGGATTTAGCTCCATTCGATCCCGAACCGGAGAAAACCCTTAGATCTAGATCCAAGAGCATTAAAAAGGGAAAAGAGATGGCCGAAAGAGATCTCCAAGCTGAGTTGGATGAGGCTTTAGAGCAAATTAGGATAAGGGATGAAGCTTTGGAGAATGAAAGGAGACTTGCCAATGAGAGGCAAGAGGCAACTAGGAGGGAGATTGAGGAGATTAGGCAAGCTCTTGTGCAAAGAGAGCTTAACCGTCAACAAGCTCCTCCACCTCCACCACAACCGCAGCCGGCGGCGGTGAATATTAGGGTTGTGCCCATTGCTATGGAAGAGCCACAAACGTTGGGGCAACGTATGGATCCGGCACAAAGAGCACACCGTCCGGGTGTGAACTTAGGAGATCCCGCAGCCCATGATTACGAACTCCGCCCTCAAGTTCTACAAATGATCCGGCATAATCAATTTGGAGGGATGGAAGGAGAGTCTCCTCATCAACACTTGATGAACTATGAGATCTTGATGGACACTCTTAGACCGCCAAGATTGGAGAGCAACAACCATAAGCTTAGGGCTTTTTCCTTCTCTCTTAAGGACAAAGCCTTGGCTTGGTATCAATCTATTCCACAAGGGCGAGTTGGTACTTGGGAGGAGATGACAACCGAGTTTTTGACTAAGTTCTTCCCACCTTCCAAGACTACCGAATTAAGAGGGAAGATCAATGCCTTCGTGATGAAGGATAGAGAGAGCTTGTTCAAGTCTTGGGAGAGATTCAAAGACCTTCTCCTAGATTGTCCACACCATGGTATACCAAAAATTGAGCTATTGGAGATCTACTTCAAAGGACTTGATGAAGATAGCCAATTCAAGCTCCAATCTCTTTCCGTGGAACTTTCATGGAAAGGCATGTAGATGAAGCTTGGGAGTTTGTGGAGAAGAAAGCTCTAGTAATTGAGAAATACTCCCATAGGAAGAGTGAAGGGAGAAAGGCGGGAACATATGAGGTGAGCGAAGTCACCATGAGCAACTTCAAGCTTGACGCCATCAACAACGAGCTAAAGTCTTTAAGGGAGTTGTGTGCTACAACTTTGAAGAATCAAGCAACTCCTCAAGTGCAAGTGCAAGCTAATCTATCTTCCAAGGAGGAAGATGTGAATTACATGGGAAGGGGCAATTACAACAATTACCAAGGCCCAAGGAACTTCAACAACAACCGGCAATTCAACAATTACCGGCCCAACCACAACCATCCCGGATTTTCTTACTCTAACCCGGATGGAGCCTTGAACCCTCCCGCTTCCACAAGCACAACTCCACCACCAAAAGCTTCACAAGAGCCTCCACCCGGATTTACTCAACCTCCAAAGGATAGGACCGAAATGATGTTTGAGCAATTGCTTGGAAGGTTTAGTGGTCTTGAGAGCACCATGACTTCCATTTCTAAGGCTCAAAAGGTATTGGAAGCACAAGTGTTCCAAAAGGTGGGTGAAGCCCATAGAGATCCGGGAAAGCTTTCCGGAAGGACCGAAGACAACCCAAGAGGCCAAGTGTTGGCCATTACAACAAGGAGCGGGTTGAGTATGAAAGATCCTTTGCCCAAGGACAATGCTAAAGGGAAGCAAGTTGCGGTAGAAGAGGAAAGATTGCAAGAAGGTGGAGGCAAGAGCAAGGATGTTGAGCCAACATATGTGGCACCGCCTTCATACAAGCCACCACTACCATTCCCTCAATCACGAGCAAGAGCTCGCTTGGACAATCACTTTGGTAAATTCCTTGAACTAATGTCTAAATTGCATATTAACATTCCGTTCATGGATGCTATTTTAGGAATGCCAGCATATGGCAAGTTCTTGAAGGAGATACTCTCCAACAAAAGGAAGTTGGAGGAGTATGGGGAGATAAGAATGACCAAGAGGTCCTCGGAATTGATCCAAACAATGAAGGAGGAGATGCCTCCCAAGCTAAGAGATCCGGGTTCCTTTTGTGTCCCAATTGGAGTAGGAGATGTGAAGTATGAGGCCCTTTGTGATCTTGGAGCAAGTGTAAGCATCATACCGCTTGCACTTTGCAACAAGGTTGGGCTAGGAGAGCCGAAACCGGTCAAGATGACCCTCTATATGGCGGACCGTTCTATCACTCATCCGGTTGGGATCTTAGAAGACATCCCGGTGCAACTAGGAGGATTCTATGTGCCAATTGATTTTGTTGTCTTGGATATTCCGGCGGACTATCCGGTTCCCATCATCTTAGGAAGACCTTTCCTAGCCACCTCCGGATGCCTAGTGGATTGCAAGAATGGGACTCTCTCCTTCAACATTGGAGAAGAGAACATCAAGTTCAAGTTGTCCACAATGATGAAAGGGCCAACCCTTGATGAGAATGTATTCAACATAGTCGAGCAAGAGGAATCTAGAGAAGTTGTGAGCTCGATCTTGATCAAGGATCCCTTGGAGAAGGTTCTTACCTTAAGTATGATGGAGGAAGGTGTTGAGGAGGCTTGTAATGAAGAGATCAAGGCCTTAGAAGCATTAGAAGAGGAGACAAGGGCTCAAATTGAAGAGAACGAAGAGGTGCTGAACAGCTGCAAGTTCCACGGGCATGGAATGAGTTCCACGGCCGTCAAACTCTCTGTAAAGCCTCAACAAACGAGCCAGGCAAGGTCCACGGCCGTGGAAGTGGAGCCAACCGTGGTTCCAACCGTGGTTCCCCCAAAATCAGACTCCATTGATGATCAAGCTTCAAGGAGCTTTGAAGGGACTTCATTTGCTTTGGATTCATCTCATCCAACACTATTTGGATCGTCTCCAATCGATAAAGGTCCTCCTAAACTTGAACTCAAACTCCTCCCCTCTCATTTGAAGTATGCTTTTCTTGGTGATAATTCAACATATCCGGTGATTGTTAATGCATGCTTGAGTGATGATGAACTTGCTAAGTTGTTGCATGAACTAAGATTGCATAGGAAAGCCATTGGCTATACTATTGATGATTTGGTTGGCATAAAACCTTCTTTGTGCATGCATAAGATATTGATGGAAGATAACCATAAACCCTCTATTGAACATCAAAGAAGACTAAATCCTATAATGAAAGAGGTAGTCAAAAAGGAGATCATTAAGTTGCTAGATGCGGGAATTATCTACCCTATCTCGGATAGTAAGTGGGTTAGTCCCGTTCATGTAGTTCCTAAGAAGGGTGGGATGACCGTAGTGACCAATGAGAACAATGAACTAATCCCAACTAGGACGGTTACGGGGTGGAGGATGTGTATTGACTATAGGAAGTTGAACATGGCCTCTAGGAAAGATCACTTCCCTCTCCCCTTCATTGACCAAATGCAAGAAAGGTTAGCTCAACACTCTCATTTTTGCTATTTAGATGGCTATAGTGGATTCTTCCAAATCCCTATCCACCCCGATGACCAAGAGAAAACAACATTTACATGTCCATGTGGTACTTTTGCATATAGGAGAATGCCATTTGGGTTGCGTAATGCACCCGCCACCTTCCAAAGGTGTATGATGGCTATCTTTTCGGAATACATTGAAAATATCATGGAAGTGTTCATGGATAATTTCTCTGTTTATGGTTCTTCCTTTGATAATTGTTTGGCTAACTTGTCATTAGTACTGCAAAGATGTGAGGAGACAAATCTTGTCTTTAATTGGGAAAAATGCCACTTCATGGTAAGTGAAGGCATTGTGTTAGGACACTTGGTGTCTAACCGTGGCATTGAGGTTGATAGGGCCAAGATTGAAACGATAGAGAAGTTGCCACCACCTACCTCGGTGAAGGGGGTAAGGAGTTTCTTAGGGCATGCCGGTTTTTACCGGAGGTTTATTCAAGACTTCTCTAAAATTTCTAAGCCTCTTACTAACCTACTAATGAAAGATGTTGAATTTGTTTTCTCCAAAGATTGCCTTGAGGCTTTTTATAGGTTGAAAAACGCCTTGATCTCCGCACCCATCATGCAACCTCCGGATTAGAGTTTACCGTTTGAGATCATGTGTGATGCAAGCGATGTAGCCGTTGGGGCTGTTTTGGGGCAAAGGAAAGATGGGCGCACTCATGCCATTTATTATGCTAGCAAGACGCTAGATGACGCCCAACTCAATTATGCTACCACCGAGAAGGAGTTGCTAGCAGTTGTGTATGCATTTGAGAAGTTCTGCTCATATCTTGTTGGAGCGAAGGTCATAGTTTATACGGATCATGCTGCGATCCGTTATCTACTCACAAAGAAGGATGCCAAACCAAGGTTGATTCGGTGGATCCTTCTTCTTCAAGAGTTTGATTTGAAAATCCGGGACAAGAAAGGATCCGAGAACTCCGTGGCGGATCACCTTAGTAGACTCCCACCATTGGAGCTTGAAAGAGATGACATCCCGATTGATGACTCGTTCCAGGATGAGCAATTGCAAATGGTGGAGGAATGCTTGTTCCAAGTGTCTAGAGGAAGTGAGCCATGGTTTGCCGACATTGTGAACTACTTAGTGTGTGAGGAAGTGCCTCCCGGTTTGGCATATGCCCAAAGGAAGAAGTTCTTCAAGGATGTGAGGCACTACTATTGGAGTGAACCACTTTTGTTCAAGAGAGGGCCGGATGGAATGTTTAGAAGATGCATACCGGAGGATGAGGTGGAGAGTGTGATCCGCCATTGTCATTCCTTGCCATGTGGAGGGCATGCTAGCTCACACAAGACATGTGCTAAAGTGTTGCAATCGGGCTTCTTTTGGCCAAGTTTGTTCAAGGATGTGCAAAGCTTTGTGGTAGCTTGTGATGCTTGCCAAAGGACGGGAAACATCTCAAGGAGGAATGAGATGCCCTTGAACAACATACAAGAAGTGGAAATTTTTGATGTGTGGGGTGTGGACTTCATGGGACCATTCCCTTCTTCGTGTGGCAACCTCGGCATCCTATTGGCGGTTGATTATGTATCAAGATGGGTGGAGGCAACCGCCTCTCCTACAAATGACGCCAAGGTTGTGGTGCGGTTCTTCAACCGAGTGATCTTTCCTAGGTTTAGAACACCAAGGGTGATCATAAGTGATGGAGGGAAGCACTTCACCAATAGGAACTTTGGGGCACTTTTGGCTAAGTATGGGGTGACTCATAAGGTGGCAACACCTTACCATCCCCAAACTAGTGGCCAAGTGGAGATATCCAACCGGGAGATAAAGGGAATTCTTGAGAAGACGGTCTCTAGGACAAGAAAGGATTGGGCTACGAAGCTCAATGATGCCTTGTGGGCATATAGGACCGCTTTCAAGACACCAATTGGCACCACTCCTTACAAGTTGGTCTATGGAAAATCTTGCCACCTTCCGGTGGAGATAGAGCATAGAGCTTATTGGGCCATTAAGTGGATAAATTTTGACCTCAAGGAGGCGGGAGAGAAGAGGTTGCTCGATATGAACGCCCTTGAAGAGATCCGGTTGGATGCTTATGAGAATGCCCGGATCTACAAGGAGAGGACCAAACGGTGGCATGACAAGCGCCTCATCCCCAAGGAGTTGAGTGAAGGAGACCTTGTCCTTCTCTTTAACTCAAGGCTGCGGCTCTTTCCCGGAAAACTCAAATCAAGATGGACCGGGCCATATGTGGTGAAGAAGATCTTTCCCCATGGAGCTATTGAGATAGGAGGGGAGCATTGTGGAAACTTTAAGGTGAATGGGCACCGGTTGAAGAAGTATATCCCGGGAGCTCCGGTGGATATGATTGCCCCACTTTACCTTGAGTAGACACCCCCGAGTTTGGTCAAGCTAATGACCTTAAAGAAGCGCTTGGTGGGAGGCAACCCATTGGTAACGTTTTCCCTTTCTCGTTTTGTTTTTGTTTTAGATTTTTCTATTTGTGTGTGTGTTTTGTGCACTTTGTGTGTGTGCTAGAGCTTTAGTAGCATTGGAAGCCTTGCTTGGCACGTGAATGATGATGATGAACCCCTCATCAATTATGGGTGGAGCGGACGTGGAACTTGGACGGCTAGCGGTGCCTAGCGCGGGTCCCGACGCTTTGATGAACACTTAGAGCTCTCTACCATTGTTGATAGGATCATCCACCATCAATTCACTTGAGCAATCCCAAATACCATAGCAAACCATTTTTACATTGTGAGAACCTTCTTTCACTCTTCTTTACTTCATTTACACATTGGGGACAATGTGTTTCTAAGTATGGGGTGGGGTTTGCATGATCCTTTGCATGATGAGCATCTAGGGTAGTTAATATTTGCACATGTCTTGCATTGTATATATTCATTTCGAAAATCCCACAAAAAATCAGAAAATTTAAATTTTTTTTTTGTGCTTTCTAGGCTTGGATATGACCCTAATGATGAACCTTGTCTTGTGGATTGGCTATGGATGGCCTTGTGTGTTTAATTGATGATGCATATGTTGACTTGAAATACTTATCTTGAATTCCATGAATGACTTGTGATTATGATGCTTGCCTTGATTTAATTGAGGATTGAAAGTCGAAATTGCATGCTAGTTCTTGCACATCAATTAGGAGTGATTAAGGCAATTCATCTTCCTCTACTTCTCATCTTGATCATGTTGCTTGAGCACCTCAATTGAGATAAATTTGACCTCTTTTGACCCATCCGGGAATAGGAGCATGTTAGTGTGTTGATGTGTGTGAAAAGCAAGTGTGGGGTGACGTTGTTGATGAAAGGAATGTCATGAATGAAGTGCTGAAATTGTTTTGAAAGTGTAGCCAAAAATATAGGTTTGGGGACGTTGGCTTAAATGACAAGTAACTCGGTACACTTCACATAATCGGGTGTTGGTGCCTTGCCAAAGTCAAATAAACCAATAGTCCTAACGAGCTTTGGTATGTGTGCCCAGTGTGGATGCACCTCGAAAAATAGAAAAAGCCCGAGGATGGCTAATCACCAAGGTTTCGGCTTTTGTACACCAATGCCATTGTCTCAAAAATAAAAGAAAAGAAAGAAAAGAAAATGAAGAAAAATATACACTTGAGGGAAGTTGATAAGAAATGTGAAGTTGTGGTTGTTTAGTTCCTTTCCCGGATTAGCATCACATAGCCTAGAAAATTCCCACCTAATCACAACGTTTCTTGGCCTTCTATTTTACAAGTCCTTTTGACCTACTTGCATGTGTGTAAGACTAAGTGATTTAGATTGGACATACTCATGATCATCTTGACTTCTTCATCTTTACATTTCATTGCATGCTATCAAGTTAAGTGTAATTGTCTTTCCATGCTTTTATTTATTTGATACATAATTGCTTGTCCATTGCCATAAAACATGACTATGAAGGTGATCCAATAGTAGAAGCACAAACCCAAAAAGATTTTGCCATTTTTCTGCATACATAAATCATGTTATCTTGTAGTCTATAGTTGAGAATTTGCTCGGGGACGAGCAAACCTTAAGTATGGGGTATTTTTGATAACACGATTTATGACTTAGGTTTAGGTAATCATTTAGATAGATTTCTCACTCATTCATGCATGATTTAGCACTAGTTCACGACGTTTGCACTCAATTCACGTATTTTGTCGAGATAGACGTCTACACGGACTTGTGCATTGCTTTGTAGGTATTTTTGGAGATTTAGGAGCTAAATCGATACGTTTGAGGATCGTTCATCAAGATGACACACCCTCGGACTCATTAGGATGCAAGCTAGAGGCTAATGAGGACTCATGGAACCTTGCCAACACAATCCATGCACCGAATCGAAGCTTAATGATCAAAGGCAAAGCTGAAGGTCCAAATCACGGTTCACTGGA
The DNA here is from genome assembly GCA_033239045.1 of Fagopyrum esculentum. Lineage (NCBI taxonomy): Eukaryota > Viridiplantae > Streptophyta > Magnoliopsida > Caryophyllales > Polygonaceae > Fagopyrum > Fagopyrum esculentum. The sequence goes on from BSUD01000004.1 coordinate 56,968,898, forward strand.
AGTCCATGGCCATGGAACTGTCCGTGGATTTTGCCAGGTTTTCGTGACAGCTGTGCCACGATCTCTTGGCCAGCTCTTGCAAAGTTGTAGTATAAAAGTGGTCCTGCATTGGCTGATCTTGGAGCAGCTCTCCATTATCCACTATCATCCAATCAAAATACTCTCTCAACAAGAAGATTCTCAAGGAAGAAAGCTACCATTGGAGGAAGAGTTTCATGGGAGAAGAAGAAGAGCACACCATTGATAGATTTTGATAGCTTTGTAGTGAAGAATTTCGGAATCGATTTCTAGAGTTGTATGAACCATTTGAACCTTCTTTAAGAAGGGTTGTGAGTCATTCTAATTCCATTTTTCAGCTTGGTTTTGTTTACTTCACTTGTTCATCTCTTTCTCTTCATTATCTTGCAAATGGAAGCCATGATTTTATGTTTGATGATTTTGATTGCTATGAGGAATGTTGTAGGCTAAATAGATGTGATTCTAGGGTAAGGAAAGGATGGTTATGGCTAGGACTATGATAGGATGGACTTAGACTAGTCCCCGGCAACGGCGCCAAAAACTTTTTACGCTCAGGATGTGATACGCAATGGGTTTTAAATTTATATTCTCGTTATATTTATCCTAACTCCTAGCGAAACCCATTGCGTATCACATCCTAGAATCTCTCTCTTCTTAATTATAATCTCTTAACAAATAAAAGATTATGTAAAAGGTAGGATTTGAACTCTAGACGAGTTGCCCCTCCCTCCCATCCTTATACCAATTGGACTAAATAAACTTTGTGTATCCTTTTGATGATACACAATATTAATACACAATTTCAATTACACAATAGTAATACATAATTTCAAATACACAATGTTAATAAATAAAAGACTTGTGTAACCAAAAACCTTGTGTACGAGATACTCGAGCGATATAAAATGACTTGAATATACATAATGTACCTACATATTATTTAGGAAAGAAATTCAATTAAAGGTATTTCGTACACAAGGTTTTTGTTACACAAGTCTTTTATTTATTAATATTGTGTATTTGACATTATGTATCAATATTGTGTAATTAAAATTGTGTATTAATATTGTGTATCATCAAAAGAATACACAAAGTTTAATTAGTCCAACTGGTATAAGGGAGGGAGGGAGGGAAACTCGTCCACAGTTCGAATCCTACCATTTAGTTACCCGATTTAACAAAATACAAAATTTAATTGATTATTAATAGGAGAGAGAAGAATTTTTAAATCCTTCCTCTTTTGATGATTATCCAACTCATTTATCTTTATTTTTTATTGGTAAAATTAGGGTGCCTAGTTTGTATATATGATACAAAAAGTACCTTATTTCACCAATCTTCTCAACTTCTAATCCCCTTCACCGAAGATGGAGGAGGAAACTTTTCTATTGTCTCAATCTTAGCCTTGTCAACTTCAATCCCTCTATTAGAGAACAAACGTCCTAAAACAATGCATTCCCTAACCATAAAATGACGCTTCTCCCAATTTAGAACTAGGTTGGTGTCTTCACGTCTTTGTAGAAAAAGAGATAGGTTAGCAAGACAATTATCAAATGAGGAGCCATAAACAGAAAAATCATCCATAAAAACCTCCATGATTTCCTCAATGTACTATGAGAAGATGGTCATCATACACCTTTGAAAGGTGGCTGGAGGGTTGCACAATCCGAATGGCATCCTCCTATAAGCAAACGTACCCCATGGACACGTGAATGTGGTCTTTTCTTGATCGTCCGGATGAATTGGAATCTGAAAGAAACCACTATAACCATCAAGATAGCAAAAATAAGAATGTTGCCTAGTTTGTATATAAAATACAAAAGGTACCTTATTTCACCAATCTTCTCAACTTCTAATCCCCTTCACCGAAGATGGAGGTGGTAACTTTTCTATTGTCTCAATCTTAGCCTTGTCATCTTCAATCCCTCTATTAGAGATCAAGTGTCCTAAAACAATATCTTCCCTAACCATAAAATGACACTTCTCCCAATTTAGAACTAGGTTGATGTCTTCACATCTTTGTAGAACAAGAGATAGGTTAGCAAGACAATTATCAAATGAGGAACCATAAACAGAAACATCATCAATAAAAACCTCCATGATTTCCTCAATGTACTCTGAGAAGATGGACATCATATACATTTGAAAGGTGGTTGGAGCGTTGCACAATCCGAATGGCATCCTCCTATAAGCAAACGTACCACATGGGCACATGAATGTGGTCTTTTCTTGATCGTCCAGATGAATTGGAATCTGAAAGAAACCACTATAACCATCAAGATAGCAAAAATAAGAATGTTGCGCTAGCCTCTGAAGCATTTGACCAATGAAGGTGTAATATCGGGAATTTTTATTCAGTTTAGTTCCGAAGCAAATCGGACTTCGAGCCGTTGACGGTTTTCCATTCTATCTAGTATTTCTTTCTCCACGAATTTTATCATTTTGTGTAGAATTTAATTCACATAAAATGATAAAATTATATCAAGCTCTAATTCTTATAATTATTTATCATTTTATGTAGAATTTAATTCACATAAAATGATAGATTTATATCAAACCCTAGTTATTATAATTCATTCTTATCGATGACTTTAAACGAGATCATGACAAGCTGTGACGAGATCATGACTAAGCTGAGACGAGTCCATGACAAAGCCCGACAAACCTGTGACAAACTCATTCACGGACTTGACAAGGCCATGACGAGTTTTGACAGGTTTTTGGCAAACTATTCAGCCCACATTCTTCCCTTGATTCAGCCCACCTCTTTTGCCTTGCTCCAGCCCACACCGGACCTACTGTTGCCCAGCCAGCCAAGCCTTCAACAACCCATGTCTTCAGCTGCATCTCGCAGCCCAGGAAGCCCAGACAGAAGCAGCCTAGTTCACCCAACTCCTGCTGTCCAGGAAGCCTAGCCGCTTGATGTGAAGAAGAAACCGTCAGCTCCCTCTCTCCCCACATCTTGTAACGCTCCCTGATTTCACGCAGAAGAGTGTACAGAATCAGCAACGCCACATTCACTCCCCATCCTTCATTCGCACAACAGATCGCCTCCCACTTTTGCGTCCGGATTCACGTACAGAAGAGCAACCATTTCGTTCCTCCTCAGCCAGATCGGGTTCCTCATTCGCACAACAGATCGAGTTCCTCCCCTACCATGCTCACACCTACGCACTCACCTTGGCCATTCTGCAACTCAGCCGACGACATGAGTTGAAGCAGCAAGGGGACGCTTGCTACTCTTCTGTCCGGACAACAAGCCTCGCAACAGCCGGTCTCCCCAAGGCCTTGTACATCACGGCAGTTGCAGCACCGAGACCTTGATCTGATCAACCGATTCTCCTCTAGTGTTTCCAGAGGATTGATCCCCCAACAGTCCGGTAAGTCGCTCCCTCAATTACCCCTTCACTTCACTTTGACTCAGTTGGCTAAGGCCTTGATGTGAGGGTGCCATGGTCATATTGTCTCCAGTGCAGCCATCTCTCGAATCAGCCCCTCCCTCACAAGTGTAGCAAATTACCCTCGCAGTCCATCCTTAGGAACTCACGCAGAAACAAGCTGCAGTAGCCTTGCCTCCCTCCTTGTCGAGTATTGTAGTTGTGTATGACCATGCTCTTCCTCCTTACTTTATTTAGTCAGATATGTGCTTATAGTTGTCTCTAAACCATCTTACAATCTATATATTACGGCCAAGGAACAACTACAGTGAGCTGTTGCAGTTTCTCAGTTTTCGAACAGTGATGAGCAGTCAACTTCGGGTTCAAATTTGAGTAAGCTAGACTCTTCCTTTTTGGCTGGTTTTCGGATATGTCGCAGGCAGTAGTACATAGTATAACATACTAAAATTTGGGAAGAATCGGAGTTACGGTTTGAGAGTTATTGTGTTCCAAAGTTGACGCCTCATGAAGTTTTTATATATGTGCTGAGTGTTGGGGAAAACAGCAAGTGATGTTGTTTTGTGAGATGGTTTTGAATAAGCTCTTGATCTCCGTTGGGCTTGAATTTTGGATATGATATGGTTGACATATTGATGTAGAACATATTAAAATTTGAGAGGAATCCAGCGAGTGATTTGGAATTTATGATTTTTCAAAGATTGAGTCGTAAGCAGTTTTTCTGTTGTGCTGAAATTCGGTTTTGGGAGATAGTTTTAAATAGGATTTTGATCCCCTTTTCGGCTGAATTTTGGATATATTATAGATAAGATTTTATAGTAGAACATATCAAAATTTGGGATAAATCCAGGGAGTAGTTTAGGAGTTATGATTTTTCAAAGTTAAGACAGTGTGCTGTTTGTTAAGTGTTGTAACCAACTTTATAAAATTTTGTAGAAGTGATGGTTGAACAGTTTTAAGAAATTCTTGCTCCTAGGAGTAGATGAGATATCATATATGATCTAGGAATTATTTCGGAATTTTTATAATTTTATTCGAATTTCTTATTTGATGCCGAAGTTGGACTTTAACGATCTTTCGGAAAATAGGAAAATGGGTAAATTTCCAGTTTGAAACCAAAATCATCTTTAGGAGTTAGAATACGACTTTTTAGTCTCAAATAAGAGTTTAGGCTTGAATTATGGAATTTTTGGAAGTTTCGGGACAAAGGGTAAAATAGTCATTTTACCATAAATTGGTACTGTATTAAATTCTGTTCTAATAGTATCTACTACCTTAGAAGTCTTAGACTTCTAATTACCAAGAAAGTGTGCTGACACACTTGCCTCCTTTGACAGGCAACCGAGTTATACAGTTACAGATTGAGTTGTGATTAAGAGAGTCGAGATCTGATTCAGGTAAGTCCACGGACTTACTTAGCTGGCTTCTTGTATGAGTGTAATGTGTATGAGTGGTGATAAACAACAAAACCGGATTAGGCCGACTTTATTATTTATGTAATTGACCCAAGTGTATGATAACGGGTCGTGACATCATCTGCCTAGCTCTTGCGAGAGTCTAGGAGGTTCCCTGCGACCAGCCGAGTCCGGTAGACGGTCAGATGCATTAGTACCATTCCGCGTTGGTAAACGGGGACAGGGGCGAGGTTTGGGAATCCCTCATGTCACAAAATAAGTATCATTAGTAATAACCTATCACCTAATTAAAGATAATAAAAGGATTGAGTGTTGCATGTTGATTGTGTATGTTGTGTGTTTGTGCTTTTACCTTTATACTTATGCATAGAATGTTAGCTAACGGTTTCATACCGCTTGTAGATGCCTTGCAGGTTAAGACTGTTGTAGAGAGATCCGGAGGAAATGGTCAGCCGGGTCCACGTACTCATTTAGTTGGGGACGGGGATGTCTTCTGTTCTTCATATGCATTATTTTAGTAGCTTTTCTTGTAAGGCTGATACATATTCTCCATGTATATATTGTTTACAGTTTTCAAATGTTTTAAATACTTTTGTGCCTTGTTGTAAGATCCAAGTAAAATTGTTGTCAAACTATGGTCGGGACCCATTGTGAGGTCCTAACCAGTAGCTCCCCGAGTTCTCATAATTTGGGGTGTTACAATATGGTATCAAAGCTCTGGATTGGCAACAATGGCACTTGAAATCTTCTGAAAGACCGATTGTATACAATAATTAGAACCCGAAAGGGGTCTAAAATTTTCAAAACGGATTTATGTTTTTACACGAGTATATTCGGGTTGTGGGTTAGTAGTACGTCGAACTACCATCGCTCTCCGTGGATCTCTGCAACTTAGAATGATAGGTGTGTTAGTTAGTATATAGACTTATATTGATATGTTCTAATGTATGATTATATATATATGTATAGCATGTTAGTATCCTAAAGGATATTTTGTATCCTTTAGTTGGTATATAATGAAGCGATTATCGCCTCATTATAAATCGGTAGCGGAATTGAAGAGTTTTCGACACGAGGAAATGAAATCGAACCCTGAATTGAGTATTATACTCGGGTAGGCTGCTCGGTGATCCTTATAAAGTATCCAAACAACAAGTGAGCAAGGAAGTAAAGTTGTGAAGATAATTATTACCACAAAGAGAAAATTGTTCAAACAGTACCTCATCTTTTAGGCTGACTAAACTTTAGTACCCCGTCGTTTAAACTATCAGAACGGTACATCGCCTATTAATTCCGACCAAAGATTGGTATCTAAATTATTGTTCACACGTTAGGTAAAAGGGTTAAGACAATTGCAATGAGGCCTACATGACATATTTATTCAACAAGAAACATCAAGAAAAGTTCTGGGAGCAAAGTTGTTGTGTTAACTTAACGTGTGAAAAGTGATCCAGATACTAATCTTTGGTCGGACTCAATAGCTGATGTACCGTTCTGATAGTTTAAACGATGGGGTACCAAAGTTTAGTCAGCCTAAAAGATGAGGTATTGTTTGCACAATTTTCTCTACCACAAACACAATTAGATGAGGAAAAAATTCTTGAGTCAGTTCAGTTAGAAGGAATAGAAGGTCGTACAAGGAACTCGAGCAAACGAGGCCGAGAAATGGAATTAGAGGAACCATGCAAGAGACTACAAGAGTGCGGAGTAGAGATAACAATATTGAACCGAGACAAGTAGAATTGAGTACAACCAAGATTGCGGAATCAAGGACATTATAATCGAGGCGGATGCCCCATAGACCATTATGGGCATGAGAAACCAGAAGAGACAAAGGGTCAATCCAAGTGTGAGAATCTAAGGTGCATGAAATGAAGACCTACAAGTGAGTGTAAAAGCGAAAAGGAAAACCCCACAAGCATGGGGAGGTTTTGACCCTCCTCAGAGATATAAGTAGTTTGAAAGAAACCGCGACACCAATATCCAAAGAATGGAAGCCTGTAGCAGGGTCAACGGAGTTTCATGAAGGCGATATTACCACTAACTCCAGTGAAGAAATCTGTATGGGAGAACGGCCTTGCTAGACTCGAGATTCCAAGGTAACCCGAATTATCACGGGACCTAAGCCATCAACACAGATGGTCCATGCAAAAGGAACTGCAAGAGGATGATCATTAAGGCCCTAAAAACTGCAAAGACGGTTGCAAGCTATCGTGGAAGACTTGAAACGACTGTTTATGTCAAATGAATGACACAATCGGACTAGAGAAAGAGAGTTGTCCCTAATGAAGCAGAAGAGTGAAAGATAAGACGAACTAAAGAAGGATAAAAGGATTAATGTAGTAGGTGATGTGCACCAAAAGTTTAATACCAGTAGAGGTATGAAATTGAGATAAGGTAATTATAGACTGGCCGATGTCAACCAAGGATGTGCAAGTATGGTTTGGTATTGACGAGTTATGTGCTGTTAAGAAGAGATAATTGTGACTGTGAATCTATGGAGTAGCTTTACCGACGGCTTAGAGGATTTCCTCAAGTTGGCAACGACAACCTTCTTGGATGAATTAAAGGTATAAAGAGAAACGTTTTAAGGGTTACTTCTTGGCTAGTTAAGATCAAACTCCGGTCAAGTCAGGGAGTTTGGATCCGTGGTAGAAGAAATAAGAAAGTAAGCGGAAGAAGTTGTTTTTCAATCGTTGTTTTATTTTCTTAAGGCAAGTAAAGAAGGTACGTGGTACTACATCCATATAAGACTCATGGTGTAATTGGAAGAAAGAGTTTTGGGGTCATTCATTTTATACTTACAGAAAATGTCCTTAGGATCAATGAGTGACAACAGGATAAGCAGAGTAGCGCAGCGGAAGCGTGGTGGGTCCTAACCCACAAAGCAAGAAGCTCAAGGGTACTGATGGATGTTGTGTCGATTTTAAGATGGTGATAGTTGGAGAAATGCATTCTAGTTGGATGAAACATGAGATAGGCTATGTGAGTGACTGGAAATGTTGTACGGAAACTTACGTGCATGTAGAGGTAATAGAAGGAGCCTGGTACCCTATTATGGATCCGAGTGAAGAGTGATGGCTTTGTTACATGTTGCCAGACAAGTAATTTTGGAATTCTATACTAATGGAATACTCTAGAGTGAGTTTTCTGGATGGATTAGGAAAGAATTAATAATGTAATAAAAGTATTGTGCATGACCTGCACTAGAAAGCTCAAAGTGAGTAACTACCATCCCGAGTCCAAGATACATAAGAAAGAGAAACGATAGGAGCATACTTGCAACCTAGTAACCGTGCTTAAAGACAACATAATCTCGGAGTAGATTTTATGTGTAATGTTATGTCGGAACAAAGCCTAGTTGCGTTTTGAGTTAGAGGGATATTACTAGTCCGATAAAAATGGAGGGTACAAGAGTTCAATGTTGATGGTGTGTTAGCATGTATCGAGTATTTATGATCAAATAACTGGATATAAGATCACTTTGTGTCTAATACCGTCATTACGTACATATTCTATGTCACTTAAGATCTTGGGTAATGCGTGGGAAGCTTGGGTTAGGGTTAACAATAAACTAGAGATCTATAAATAATATAACAATGCCAAGTGGAAAAAAAAAAGAGAGGATGATCACTAGATTTGACTTTAGTTGTCTCGAGTGTTAGATCGGAAAAGGGTAAAGGTGACGATTCCTTATACGAGGAATAAGATGATTGAGTAATATTAAAAGACAAGACCAAGTGGGTCGTGATACGAAGAGCATTGAGCACTTGGTAAGTGTTGGTGGATGTCCAAGACCTTGGACCTGATTGCGTAGTCGGAACCTTTTCAGAAGGCCGGAAGCAAGTGGTCATGACGAAGGGAAAAATTTGAATAGATCATTTTCCGTAGGGTCCTTAAAGGATCTAGAAGTGAGTTGTGTAAGACAACCATTAGAAGTTTTAAAGAGGTTTAAAAGTGACTAATGGACTAGTACTCCTCATCCTATTGGAGAGTGCAGCTTCAATTTTCCACAGAGACTAAGTTTGGGAACTAAGTTTGAGATTTTCAGTTGGAGAAATACCTACCAGACATGATTTAGGTGATCAGATTAGAGGAGTAGACAGTTGAGCCGGATGATACCGGTGAGATATCCGGTAACCACTCTAGAACGTGGTGGCAGACGCTTGTAATGTAAGTACCTGAAAAGATTTAAGATTCAGTGGTTTTAGGAAAAGCTGATAAGGCTACCTAAGATATCGGGATAGTAAATGACGTAACCTTTCAAAGACCTATGTAGCGATAGTTGTAATCTCGGGAGTGACGAGTTAGGGTTTGACCTTGTATGTGTGATATTGTTTGACTACTTGGTCATTTCATGATTGAGTGCTTATTCAGTGATGTGTGCTTTTGGTAACCTTGATGTGCGGGATACTTAGATGTGGAAACGATGAGACTTTTGAGTAGTGATCAGATATACCCGTTTAGTGCCTTAAAGGCCGATCAGGAATGTCTTACCCTAAGTTTCGGGACGAAACTTATTGTTAAGGGAGAATTGATGTAATACCCGGAAATTTTCTTCCGACTAGTCCCGAAACAATAAGAACTTGACCGATTATGACGTTTTCGGCGCTTTAGTTCTTTAGTATGGATTCCGACATTCTGTTGTCTTCTTTTAAGTTTCGGGACGAAACTTATTTTAAGGGGGTACTAATGTAATATCCGGAATTTTTATTCAGTTTAATTCCGAAGCAAATCGGACTTCGAGCCGTTGACAGTTTTCCATTCTATCTAATATTTCTTTCTTCACGAATTTTACCATTTTATGTAGAATTTAATTTACATAAAATGATAAAATTATATCAAGCTCTAGTTCTTATAATTATTTATCATTTTATGTAGAATTTAATTCACATAAAATGATAGATTTATATCAAACGCTAGTTATTATAATTCATTCTTATCGATGACTTTAGACGAGATCATGACAAGCTGTGACGAGATCATGACTAAGCTGAGACGAGTCCATGACAAAGCCCGACAAACTCATTCACGGACTTGACAAGGCCATGACGAGTTTTGACAGGTTTTTGGCAAACTATTCAGCCCACATTCTTCCCTTGATTCATCCCACCTCTTTTGCCTTGCTCCAGCCCACACCGGACCTACTGTTGCCCAGCCAGCCAAGCCTTCAACAGCCCATGTCTTCAGCTGCATCTCGCAGCCCAGGAAGCCTAGACAGAAGCAGCCTAGTTCACCCCACTCCTGTTGTCCAAGAAGCCTAGCCGCTTGATCTGAAGAAGAAACCGTCAGCTCCCTCTCTCCCCACATCTTGTAACGCTCCTTGATTTCACGCAGAAGAGTGTACAAAATCAGCAACGCCACATTCAATCCCCATCCTTCATTCGTACAACAAATCGCCTCCCACTTTTGCGTCCGGATTCACGTACAGAAGAGCAACCATTTCGTTCCTCCTCAGCCAGATCGGGTTCCTCATTCGCACAACAGATCGAGTTCCTCCCCTACCATGGTCACACCTACGCTCTCACCTTGGCCATTCTGCAACTCAGCCGACGACATGAGTTGAAGCAGCAGGGGGACGCTTGCTACTCTTCTGTCCGGACAACAAGCCTCGCAACAGCCGGTCTCCCCAAGGCCTTGTACATCACGGCAGTTGCAGCACCGAGACCTTGATCTGATCAACCGATTCTCCTCTAGTTTTGACAGAGGATTGATCCCCCAACAGTCCGGTAAGTCGTTCCCTCAATTACCCCTTCACTTCACTTTGACTCAGTTGGCTAAGGCCTTGATGTGAGGGTGCCATGGTCATATTGTCTCCAGTGCAGCCATCTCTCAAATCAGCCCCTCCCTCACAAGTGTAGCAACTTACCCTGGCAGTCCATCCTTAGGAACTCACGCAGAAACAAGCTGCAGTAGCCTTGCCTCCCTCCTTGTCGAGTATTGTAGTTGTGTATGACCATGCTTGTTACGCTAGAAGGTGTGTACGCAATAAGTCTTAAATTTATACTTGTTATAATTATCCTAATTCTTAGCGCACCCGCAGTGTACGGGACGAATGTAGAAAGATAAGTACTCCAAGGTCGAACACAAAGACTAAGGTGAAATCGAACTAAGTTGTGATTGAATTTAGCAAGGTCTAATCTAAGCAAGAAACGGAGGAAATCGCAATTTGTTTTTGTTGGTTTTAATTGATCAATTCAAAGATCACAACTCATGCAAACAACCAAATCAAACTCAATCGGAAAGTTGGCACAAATAAACAAATCGAACAAGATGTGATCAAAAGAGAAGGAAAACGGATTCTAGGGGTTGGAAATTCCGGTTATGGCATAATCTCAAGTTATCTATTCATTCTTTGGATTGATTATGATATGTTTGGGATTTAGTGTTTCTAAAATGGGATCAAGTACCGGGTAAGTCTCATGATCAACTAGTCCGCACCTAAGGTCTTATTACCGGTTAAGTTTCTAAGTACCTAAGGATAGGATTTTAACACGAACCGGATTATTACCTAGAGGTCTAACCTATCCTTACCGGGTAAGTCTCGGAAAGGGAAGTTCTAAGTAATTATCCTAGCACACTAAATCCAATGGAGGCTTATTAGGCTCACCATTACCTAAGGCTTTACTATTTTGGATTCTAAGGGCAAGGATTACCGGGTAAGTCTCTCCCTACACTTAGTCTCTACACTAGGACACCCTAGGGTAGGTTAACTCAGCAAAAACTTAGGGTTTCAACAATCTTATGAACCTAGGGTGAGATCCTTCGAACCAGGAAAATCACGGTTCGTTCTACAGAAACCACGGCCGTGGTTCTTCAAGAACTACCCGTGATTCCTAACAGTAGCTACGTCCATAAACAAAAATCATCCAAAGGTACATCTAAGTTCATCCTATCATAGATCTAGCCATAACCATCCTTCCCTAACCCTAGAATCACATCAATCTAGCCTACAACATTCATATTGGAATTCAAAACAAACAAGCATAGATTCATGATCTCCATAGCAAGAAAAATAAGAGAAAGAAGATGAACAAATAAACTCCAAACACAATCCAGATCTGAAGATTGAATTAGAACGACTTACAACCCTTCCAAAGGAAGGTTCAAGGGTTCAAAAACTTCTAGAAATATATCCGAAATACAAGAGTTAGGGGTATCTTCTCCTCTCCTCTTCAATGGCAATGGCTCCTTTCTTCTTCTTCTTGCACCTTCCTACCTAGAAAAATCCTTCTTCTTCTTGGAATATATTTTGTTCAAAGCAATAGAGAATGTGTGAGCTGCTCCCAAAACTACCCAAATCCCAGCTGCCCCTAACAACATTCAAGGACCACTTTTATAACCAATTTCTTCATGAGCTGGCCATGAGAGTCGTGGCACAGCTGTCACGAGAATCTGGCAAAAACCACGGCCATTTCCACGGCCGTGATTTTCCAGGAACCCGTGATTTCTAACAAAAACTTTGTTTACGCTCAATAGGCTGTGGTTTGGTGTATGGCCTGTGTTGGCAAGGTTCCTTGAGTCATTCTTTGTGCCCTAATGAGTTGGAAACGCGTCCTCTGAATGAGCGTCCTTCAAACGCCTCGTTTTAGCCCGAAATTTCCCGAAATACCTACAAAACGCACACAAGTCCGTGTAGACGTCTATCTCGACAAAATACATGTTTTGAGTGCAAAACGTATTGGACTAGTGCTAGACAATGCATGATTGAGCGAGAATTCTACCTAAATGTTTACCTAAAACTATGCTATAAATCGTGTTATCAAAATACCCCATACTTAAGGTTTGCTCGTCCCCGAGCAAATTCCCAACTATAGACTACGAGATGACATGATTTATGTATGCAGAAAAATGGCAAAATCTTTTTGGTTTTGTGCTTCTACTATTGGATCACCTTCATAGTCATGATCAATGGCAATTTAATAAGCAATTATGTATCAAATGATAAAGTCATGGAAAGACAATTGTACTTAACTCAAAAACATGCATGAGTTGGGAGGACGGAGATGTCAAGAAGATCAAGAGTCTATCCAATCTAGACTACTAAGTCTTACAAACATGCAAGTAGGTCATAAGGGCTTGTGACATAAAAGGCCAAGAAACGTTGTAGTTGGGAGGGGAATTTTCTAGGTGTGTGATGCTAATCCGGGAATGGAACTAACTTCACTCCTTGTCCTCGATCAACTTCCCCCAAGTGCGTATTTTTCCCTATCTTCCTTTCTTTTCTTTTTCTTTGATTCATTTTTGAGACAATGGCATTGGTGTACAATAGCCGAAACCTCGGTGATTAGCCATCCTCGGGCTTTTTCTCTTTTTCGAGGTGCATCCACACCGGGCACACATACCAAAGCTCGTTAGGGCTATTGGTTCTTTTGACTTTGGCAAGGCACCAACACCCGATCATGTGAAGTGTACCGAGTTACTTGTCATTTAAACCAACGCCCCCAAACCTATTTTGGCTACACTTCCACAATTATTTCAGCATTTTATTCACGACATTCTTTTCATTACATCTTCACCCCGCACTTGCTTTTCACACATTCAAACACACTAGCATGCTCCTATTCCCGGATGGGTTTAAAAGGAGGTCAAATTTATATCAATTGAGGTGCTCAAGCAATCATGATCAAGATGAGAAGTAGATAAAGATGAAATGCCTTATTCATTCCTAGATGGTATGCAAGAACTATCATGTAATTTCGATTTTCAATACTCAATCCATTCTAGGCAATCATCGTGCTCTCAAGTCATTCATGGAATTCAAGAGAAGTAGTTCAAGTCCACATATGCATTTATCAATTTAACACATAAGGCCATTCATAGCCAATCACAAGACAAGTTTTCATCATTAGGATCATATCCAAGCCTAGAAAGCACAAAAATTTTTAAATTTTCTGATTTTTATGGAATTTTCGATTTGAGTATGTACAATGCAAGAGATGTGCAAATATTAACCTATCGTAGATGCTCTTCATGCAAAGGATCATGCAAACCCCACCCCATACTTAGAAACACATTGTCCCCAATGTGGTATACAAGTGAAGAGAGTGAAAGAAGGTTCTCACAATGTAAAACGGTTTTCGTTGGTATTTGGGAATTCTCAAGAGGATTGATGTTGGATGATCCTTTCAATCATGGTAGGGAGCTCTAAGCATCCTTCAAGCTTTGAAATCCGCGCTAGGCACCGCTAGCCGTCCAAGTTCTGCGTCCGCTCCACCCATGATTAATGAGGGTTTCATCATCACCATTTCCAAGAAAGGCCTCCAATGCCACTAATGTTCTAGCACACATAAAATAGACAAAACACACAAAGCACACAAAAACAGAAAAATCTAAGCTAAAATGAAGGAAAAATGTTACCGACGGGTTGCCTCCCACCAAGCGCTTCTTTAAGGTCATTAGCTTGACCAAACTCGGGAGTGTTTATGCAAGGTGAAGTGGGGCAATCATGTCTACCGGTGCTCCCGGAATGTATTTCTTCAAGCGATGTCCATTCACTTTGAAATTTCCACAATGCTCCCCTCCTATTTCAATTGCTCCATGGGGAAAAATCTTCTTTACCACATATGGCCCGGTCCATCTTGATTTAAGCTTTCCGGGAAAGAGTCTTAGCCTTGAGTTGAAGAGAAGGACAAGATCTCCTTCACTCAACTCCTTTGGAATGATCCTCTTGTCGTGCCACCTTTTGGTTCTCTCCTTGTAGATCCGGGCATTCTCATAAGCTTCCAACCGGAGTTCCTCAAGTGCATTGATATCAAGCAATCTCTTTTCTCCCGCCTCCTTGAGGTCAAAGTTTAGCCACTTAATGGCCCAATAAGCTCTATGCTCCATTTCCACCGGAAGATGGCAAGACTTGCCATAGACCAACTTGTAGGAGTGGTGCCAATAGGTGTCTTGAAGGCGGTTCTATATGCCCATAGTGCGTCATTGAGCTTCATGGCCCAATCCTTTCTTGTTCTAGACACCGTCTTCTCGAGTATGGCTTTAATCTCACGGTTGGAGATTTCCACTTGACCACTAGTTTGAGGGTGGTAGGGTGTTGCCACTTTGTGAGTCACCCCATACTTGGCCAAAAGTGCTCCAAAGTTCCTATTTGTGAAATGCTTCCCTCCATCACTAATGACCACCCTTGGTGTTCCAAACCTAGGGAAGATCACTCGGTTGAAGAACCGCACCACCACCTTGGCATCATTCGTAGGAGAGGCGATTGCCTCTACCCATCTTGACACATAGTCCACCGCCAATAGGATGAAGAGATTGCCACATGAAGAAGGGAATGGTCCCATGAAGTCCACACCCCACACATCAAAAATCTCAACTTCTTGGATGTTGTTCAAGGGCATTTCATTCCTCCTTGAGATGTTCCCCGTTCTTTGGCAAGCATCACATGCCGCTACAAAACCTTGCACATCCCTAAACAAGTTAGGCCAATAAAAACCAGATTGCAATACCTTGGCACACGTTTTGTGTGAGCTAGCATGGCCTCCACATGGTAAGGAGTGACAATGCCGGATCACACTCTCCATTTCATCTTCGGGTATGCATCTCCTAAGCACCCCATCCGGGCCTCTCTTGAATAGAAGTGGCTCGCTCCAATAGTAATGCCTTACATCGTTGAAGAACTTCTTCCTTTGTGCATACGTTAGTCCGGGAGGCACCTCCTCACACACTAAGTAATTCACAATATCGGCATACCACGGTTCACTTCCTCTAGCCACTTGGAATAAGCATTCTTCCACCAATTGCAATTGTTCGTCCCGGAATGAATCATCTATCGGGATGTTGTCTTTCTCAAGCTCCAATGGTGGGAGTCTACTAAGGTGATCCGCTACCGAGTTCTCGGATCCCTTCTTATCTCTTATCTCCAAATCAAACTCTTGAAGAAGAAGGATCCACCGAATCAACCTTGGCTTGGCATCCTTCTTCGTTAGTAGATAACGGATCGCCGCATGATCCGTGTAAACTATGACCTTCGCTCCAACAAGGTACGAGCGGAACTTCTCAAATGCGTACACTACCGCCAATAACTCCTTCTCGGTAGTAGCATAATTGAGTTGGGCATCATCTAGCGTCTTGCTAGCATAGTAAATAGCATGAGTGCGCCCTTCTTTCCTTTGCCCTAAAACAGCCCCCACGGCTACATCACTTGCATCGCACATGATCTCGAATGGTAGACTCCAATCCGGAGGTTGCATGATAGGTGCGGAGATCAAGGCGTTCTTCAACCTACAAAACGCTTCAAGACAATCCTTGGAAAAGACAAAATCAACGTCCTTCATTAGTAGGTTAGTTAGAGGCTTAGAAATTTTAGAGAAATCTTGGATGAATCTCCGGTAAAAACCGGCATGCCCTAAGAAACTCCTTACCCCCTTCACCGAGGTAGGTGGTGGCAACTTCTCTATTGTTTCAATCTTAGCCCTATCAACCTCAATGCCACGGTTAGACACCAAGTGTCCTAACACAATCCCTTCACTTACCATGAAGTGGCATTTTTCCCAATTTAAGACAAGATTTGTCTCCTCACATCTTTGTAATACTAATGACAAGTTAGCCAAGCAATCATCAAAAGAAGAACCATAAACAGAGAAATCATCCATGAACACCTCCATGATATTTTCTATGTATTCCGAAAAGATAGCCATCATACACCTTTGAAAGGTGGCGGGTGCATTACACAACCCAAATGGCATTCTCCTATATGCAAATGTACCCCATGGACATGTAAAAGTTGTTTTCTCTTGGTCATCGGGGTGGATAGGGATTTGGAAGAACCCACTATACCCATCTAGGTAGCAAAAGTGAGAATGTTGAGCTAATCTTTCTAGCATTTGGTCAATGAAGGGGAGGGGAAAGTGGTCTTTCCTAGAGGCCATGTTCAATTTCCTATAGTCTATACACATTCTCCATCCCGTGACCGTCCTAGTTGGTATTAATTCATTGTTCTCATTAGTTACTACCGTCATTCCACCCTTCTTAGGTACTACATGAACGGGACTAACCCACTTACTATCCGAGATAGGGTAGATAATTCCCGCATCTAGTAACTTAATGATTTCCTTTTTGACCACCTCTTTCATTATAGGGTTCAATCTCCTTTGATGCTCTATAGAGGGTTTGTGGTTATCTTCCATCATTATCTTATGCATGCACAAAGATGGCTTAATGCCAACCAAATCATCAATAGTATAACCAATGGCTTTCCTATGCAATCTCAATTCATGTAGCAATTTAGCAAGTTCATCATCACTCAAGCATGCATTAACAATCACCGGATATGTAGAATTATCACCAAGGAATGCATATTTTAAATGAGAGGGAAGGGGTTTGAGTTCAAGTGAGGGAGGACCTTTTTCGGTTGAAGACGATCCAAATAAGATTGGATGAGATGAATCCAAAGCAAATGAAGACTCCCCTTGGCTCCTAGAAGCTTGATCATCATTAAGAGCTGATTCAGGGGAAACCACGGTTGGAATTACGGTTGGTTCAACTTCCACGGCCGTGGTTCCTTCCAGGCTTGTTTCTCGGAGTTGTCCAGAGAGTTTGACGGCCGTGGTTCCTAAATCTCGACCGTGGAACTTGCAGCTGTTCACAATTTCTTCATGGCTCTCAAATCCAATCCTTGGCTCCTCTTCCAATGCCTCCAAGGCTTTGATCTCTTCATTGCAATTTTCCTCAATGTCTTCCTCCATCATACTCAAGGTGAGAACCTTTTCCAAGGGATCCTTGATCAAAATCGAGCTCACCATTTCTCTAGATTCTTCTTGCTCGACTATGTTGAAGATATCCTCATCTAAGGTTGGCCCTTTCATCATTGTGGACAGCTTGAACTTGATGTTCTCCTCTCCAATGTTGAAGGAGAGAGTCCCGTTCTTGCAATCCACTAAGCACCCGGATGTGGCTAGGAAAGGTCTTCCTAGGATGATGGGAACCGGGTAATCCGCCGGAATGTCCAACACTACAAAGTCGATAGGTACATAGAATCCTCCCAATTGCACCGGAATGTCTTCAAGAATCCCAACCGGGTGAGTGATGGATCGGTCCGCCATATAGAGGGTCATCTTGACCGGTTTTGGCTCTCCTAGCCCACCTTGTTACTAAGTGCAAGCGGTATGATGCTTACACTCGCCCCAAGATCACAAAGGGCTTCCTACTTCACATCTCCTACTCCAATTGGAACATAAAAAGAGCCCGGATCCCTTAGCTTGGGAGGCATCTCCTCCTTCATTGTTTGGATCAACTCCGAAGATCTCTTGGTCATCCTAATCTCCCCATACTCTTCCAACTTCCTTTTGTTGGAGAGTATTTCCTTCAAGAACTTTCTGTATGCCGGCATTCCTAAAATGGCATCCATGAACGGAATGTTAATATGTAACTTGGACATTAGTTCAAGGAACTTACCAAAGTGATTGTCCAAACGAGCTCTTGCTCTTGATTGTGGGAACGGTAGTGGTGGCTTGTATGGAGGCGGTGCCACATAAGTTGGCTCTACATCCTTGTTCTTCCCTCCATCTTCATGCTTTCTTCCCTCTTCTACCACTACTTGACTCCCCTTAGCTTGGTCCTTGGGCAAAGGATCCTTCATACTCAACCCACTCCTTGTTGTGATAGCCAAAACTTGACCTCTTGGGTTGTCTTCGGTTCTTCCGGGAAGTTTCCCCGGATCTCTATGTGCTTCACCCGCCTTTTGAAAGACTTGTGCTTCCAAGACTTTTTGAGCCTTAGAAATTGAAGTGACGGTGCTCTCAAGTCCACTCAATCTTCCTAGCAATTGTTCAAACATGACTTCGGTCCTATCTTTTGAAGGTTGAGTAAAACCGGGTGGAGGTTCTTGTGAAGCTCTTTGTGGTGGAGTTGCACTTGTGGAGGCGGGAGGGTTCAAGGCTCCATCCGGATTTGAGTAAGAAAATCCGGGATGGTTATGGTTTGGCCGGTAATTGTTGAATTTCCGGTTGTTGTTGAAGTTCCTTGGGCCTTGGTAATTGTTGAAGTTGCCCCTTCCCATATAATTTACATCTTCCTCCTTGGAAGACAAGTTAGCTCTTGGAGGTGCTTGAGGAGTTGTTTGGCTTTTCAAGGTTGTGGTGCATAACTCTCTCAAGGATTTCAACTCGTTGTTGATGGCGTCAAGCTTGAAATTGCTCATGGTGACTTCACTCACCTCATATGCTCCCGCCTTTCTCCCTTCACTCTTTCTATGCGAGTACTTCTCAATCACTAGAGCTTGCTTCTCCACAAACTCCCAAGCATCATCTACATGCTTCTCCATAAATGTCCCACCGGAAAGATATTGAAGTTTGAATTGACTATCTTCATCAAGTCCCTTGAAATAGATCTCTAATAGCTCAATCTTCGGTATGCCATGGTGCGGACAATCTAGGAGAAGGTCCTTAAATCTCTCCCAAGACTTGAACAAACTTTCTCTATCCCTCATCACAAAGGCATTGATCTTTCCTCTTAACTCGGTGGTCTTGGAAGGTGGGAAGAACTTGGTCAAGAACTCGGTTGTCATCTCCTCCCAAGTACCAACTCGCCCTTGCGGAATAGATTGATACCAAGCTAAGGCTTTGTCCTTAAGAGAGAAGGAAAAGGCCCTTAGCTTATGGTTGTTGCTCTCCAATCTTGGTGGTCTAAGAGTCTCCATCAAGATCTCATAATTCATCAAGTGTTGATGAGGAGACTCTCCTTCCATCCCTCCAAATTGATTGTGCCGGATCATTTGTAGAACTTGAGGGCGGAGCTCATAGTTGTGGGTTGCGGGATCTCCTAGATTCACACCCGGTCGGTGTGCTCTTTGTGCCGGATCCATACGTCTCCCTAGGGTTTGTGGCTCCTCAATAGCAATGGGAACACCCCTAATATTGGCCGCCGGTTGCGGTTGTGGTGGAGGTGGTGGAGGTTGTCGGCGATTAAGCTCTCCTTGAACAAGGGCTTGCCTAATCTCTTCAATCTCCCTCCTTGTTTCCTCTTGCCTCTCATTGGCAAGTCTCCTCTCTTCCTCTAAGAGCTCATCTCTTAGCCTTATTTGCTCTAAGGCTTCATCCAATTCAGCTTGAAGATTTCTACCGGCCATCTCTCTCTCTTTTCGGATGTTCTTAGATCTAGATCGAAGGGTTTTCTCCGGTTCGGGATCGAATGGAGCTAGATCCTTGCCACGAGATCTTCGCATACACCTAAAGAGAAGTAGATGTCCTGAAAAGCAAAGACACAAACCAAAAAGAGATCAAAAGAAACAAGAAAGATCTATACTAGAATCAATCACAAAATAGACTCAATCTAGACCTAGTCCCCGGCAACGGCGCCAAAAACTTGTTACGCTAGAAGGTGTGTACGCAATAAGTCTTAAATTTATACTTGTTATAATTATCCTAATTCTTAGCGCACCCGCAGTGTACGGGACGAATGTAGAAAGATAAGTACTCCAAGGTCGAACACAAAGACTAAGGTGAAATCGAACTAAGTTGTGATTGAATTTAGCAAGGTCTAATCTAAGCAAGAAAAGGAGGAAATCGCAATTTGTTTTTGTTGGTTTTAATTGATCAATTCAAAGATCACAACTCATGCAAACAACCAAATCAAACTCAATCGGAAAGTTGGCACAAATAAACAAATCGAACAAGATGTGATCAAAAGAGAAGGAAAACGGATTCTAGGGGTTGGAAATTCCGGTTATGGCATAATCTCAAGTTATCTATTCATTCTTTGGATTGATTATGATATGTTTAGGATTTAGTGTTTCTAAAATGGGATCAAGTACCGGGTAAGTCTCATGATCAACTAGTCCGCACCTAAGGTCTTATTACCGGTTAAGTTTCTAAGTACCTAAGGATAGGATTTTAACACGAACAGGATTATTACCTAGAGGTCTAACCTATCCTTACCGGGTAAGTCTCGGAAAGGGAAGTTCTAAGTAAATATCCTAGCACACTAAATCCAATGGAGGCTTATTAGGCTCACCATTACCTAAGGCTTTACTATTTTGGATTCTAAGGGCAAGGATTACCGGGTAAGTCTCTCCCTACACTTAGTCTCTACACTAGGACACCCTAGGGTAGGTTAACTCAGCAAAAACTTAGGGTTTCAACAATCTTATGAACCTAGGGTGAGATCCTTCGAACCAGGAAAATCACGGTTCGTTCTACAGAAACCACGGCCGTGGTTCTTCAAGAACTACCCGTGATTCCTAACAGTAGCTACGTCCATAAACAAAAATCATCCAAAGGTACATCTAAGTTCATCCTATCATAGATCTAGCCATAACCATCCTTCCCTAACCCTAGAATCACATCAATCTAGCCTACAACATTCATATTGGAATTCAAAACAAACAAGCATAGATTCATGATCTCCATAGCAAGAAAAATAAGAGAAAGAAGATGAACAAATAAACTCCAAACACAATCCAGATCTGAAGATTGAATTAGAACGACTTACAACCCTTCCAAAGGAAGGTTCAAGGGTTCAAAAACTTCTAGAAATAAATCCGAAATACAAGAGTTAGGGGTATCTTCTCCTCTCCTCTTCAATGGCAATGGCTCCTTTCTTCTTCTTCTTGCACCTTCCTACCTAGAAAAATCCTTCTTCTTCTTGGAATATATTTTGTTCAAAGCAATAGAGAATGTGTGAGCTGCTCCCAAAACTACCCAAATCCCAGCTGCCCCTAACAACATTCAAGGACCACTTTTATAACCAATTTCTTCATGAGCTGGCCATGAGAGTCGTGGCACAGCTGTCACGAGAATCTGGCAAAAACCACGGCCATTTCCACGGCCGTGATTTTCCAGGAACCCGTGATTTCTAACAGAAACTTTGTTTACGCTCAATAGGCTGTGGTTTGGTGTATGGCCTGTGTTGGCAAGGTTCCTTGAGTCATTCTTTGTGCCCTAATGAGTTGGAAACGCGTCCTCTGAATGAGCGTCCTTCAAACGCCTCGTTTTAGCCCGAAATTTCCCGAAATACCTACAAAACGCACACAAGTCCGTGTAGACGTCTATCTCGACAAAATACATGTTTTGAGTGCAAAACGTATTGGACTAGTGCTAGACAATGCATGATTGAGCGAGAATTCTACCTAAATGTTTACCTAAAACTATGCTATAAATCGTGTTATCAATGCTCTTCCTCCTTACTTTATTTAGTCAGATATGTGCTTATAGTTGTCTCTAAACCATCTTACAATCTATATATTACGGCCAAGGAACAACTACAGTGAGCTGTTGCAGTTTCTCAGTTTTCCAACAGTGATGAACAGTCAACTTTGGGTCCAAATTTGAGTAAGCTAGAATCTTCCTTTTTGGCTGGTTTTCGGATATGTCGTAGGAAGTAGTACATAGTATAACATACTAAAATTTGGGAAGAATCGGAGTTACGGTTTGAGAGTTATTGTGTTCCAAAGTTGACGCCTCATGAAGTTTTTATATATGTGCTGAGTGTTGGGGAAAACAGCAAGTGATGTTGTTTTGTGAGATGGTTTTGAATAAGCTCTTGATCTCCGTTGGGCTTGAATTTTGGATATGATATGGTTGACATATTTTTGTAGAACATATTAAAATTTGAGAGGAATCCAGCGAGTGGTTTGGGATTTATGATTTTTCAAAGATTGAGTCGTAAGCAGTTTTTCTGTTGTGCTGAAATTCGATTTTGGGAGATAGTTTTAAATAGGATTTTGATCCCCTTTGCGGCTGAATTTTGGATATATTATAGATAAGATTTTATAGTAGAACATATCAAAATTTGGGATAAATCCAGGGAGTAGTTTAGGAGTTATAATTTTTCAAAGTTAAGACAGTGTGATGTTTGTTAAGTGTTGTAACCAACTTTATAAAATTTTGTAGAAGTGATGGTTGAACAGTTTTAAGAAATTCTTGCTCCTAGGAGTAGATGAGATATCATAGATGATCTAGGAGTTATTTCGGAATTTTTATAAGTTTATTCGAATTTCTTATTTGATGCCGAAGTTGGACTTTAACGATCTTTCGGAAAATAGGAAAATGGGTAAATTGCCAGTTTGAAACCAAAATCATCTTTAGGAGTTAGAATACGACTTTTTAGTCTCAAATAAGAGTTTAGGCTTGAATTATGGAATTTTTGGAAGTTTCGGGAAAAGGGTAAAATAGTCATTTTACCATAAATTGGTACTGTATTAAATTTTGTTCTAATAGGATCTACTACCTTAGAAGTCTTAGACTTCTAATTACCAAGAAAGTGTGCTGACACACTTGCCTCCTTTGACAGGCAACCGAGTTATACAGTTACAGATTGAGTTGTGATTAAGAGAGTCGAGATCTGATTCAGGTAAGTCCACGGACTTACTTAGCTGGCTTCTTGTATGAGTGTAATGTGTATGAGTGGTGTTTGTTAGTTATGATAAACAACAAAACCGGATTAGGCCGACTTTATTATTTATGTAATTGACCCAAGTGTATGATAACGGGTCGTGACATCATCTGCCTAGCTCTTGCGAGAGTCTAGGAGGTTCCCTGCGACCAGCCCAGTCCGGTAGACGGTTAGATGCATTAGTACCATTCCGCGTTGGTAAACGGGGACAGGGGCGAGGTTTGGGAATCCCTCATGTCACAAAATAAGTATCATTAGTAATAACCTATCACCTAATTAAAGATAATAAAAGGATTGAGTGTTGCATGTTGATTGTGTATGTTGTGTGTTTGTGCTTTTACCTTTATACTTATGCATAGAATGTTAGCTAACGGTTTCATACCGCTTGTAGATGCCTTGCAAGTTAAGACTGTTGTAGAGAGATCCGGAGGAAATGGTCAGCCGGGTCCACGTACTCATTTAGTTGGGGACGGGGATGTCTTCTGTTCTTCATATGCATTATTTTAGTAGCTTTTCTTGTAAGGCTGATACATATTCTCCATGTATATATTGTTTACAGTTTTCAAATGTTTTAAATACTTTTGTGCCTTGTTGTAAGATCCAAGTAAAATTGTTGTCAAACTATGGTCGGGACCCATTGTGAGGTCCTAACCAGTAGCTCCCCGAGTTCTCAGAATTTAGGGTATTACAAAAGGGCAGCGGGAAGTGATCCTTCCTCGTCGCATTATTCAGCTTGCGATAGTCTATACACATTCTTCATCTCGTCACCGTTCTTGTTGGAATGAGTTCGTTGTTCTTGTTAGCTACAACGGTCATTCATCCCTTCTTTGGGACAACTTGAACTGGACTTACCCACTTGCTATCCGATATCGGGAATATGATACCTACATCAAGCAATTTAAGGATCTCCTTCTTCACGACCTCTTTCATGATCGGATTTAACCGTCGTCGAAATTGGCGTGAAGGCTTATAATCCTCTTCCATTAGTATATTGTGCATACATAAAGATGGTTTAATTCCTACAAGATCTTCTATGGTGTAGCCTAAAGCTTTCCTATGTTTCTTAAAAACAATCATAAGCCTATCATGTTCATCTTCACTTAAAATAGAACTAACTATAACAGCAAACGTAGAGTTAGAACCAAGAAAAGCGTACCTTAGATATGCGGGAAGTTGCTTCAATTCCAAGGTTGTAGATGTCTTTGGTGTGTTGTGAGGGGGCTGTCCGAGGTCTCCTTGGATGTCTCCAAGGGTGTAGAAGTGGTAGAAGAAGAAGCTAGAACGTTTTTAGAAAGAACGGAACCTTCTTCAGAATTTTCAAGTTCCACGGCACCACTGTTACTTCCACGGCCCTGGAAAGTGTATTTTTACCGTGGTTCTTAGTGTAATTCGAGTGGTTTCTCTCGACATATATTTCCACGGGTGAAATTAATGAAACCACTGTAACACCCCGAATCTGCGGGACTCGGAGTGCCACATTGGGGTAGGATCAATCAATTGATCCTGACCCTAGTCTGACAACAAGTTCACTGGACCTTACAATATAGCATTGACAGATATAAAAACAAATACATAGAACTGTACAACCCAAAAGATAAGACATCATAGCCGAGTAAGAAACATAACACCCTCACATAAGAGGTAACAAAAGATCATCCTCACGCAGGAGGGAAAGGTAACAGACTCAAAAGCCCACACATCCTAATGTACGAGACGTCCTCGGCCTGCCACTCTGCTAGATCACCCAGCAGCATGTCTATCCTGTAGGGCATCTACAACATGGTAATAAACCATTAGCTATCCATACACATATATAGAGTAATGCATAAGCACAATCACACATAAGGAAAGATAAACATATCAGCATGCTTTCACTCATTTACCCATTTATTCATCTCCATATAATGGTCATTCACTCAAATTGTATAGATATAATATATATGAAACTATGTGACACGAGGACCGATACATCCTCGCCTCTGAGCCTGCTAGCCAGCCATACTAGTATTAGTCACACAATCCGTGTACCCTATGGGAGTGGATTGTGCCCTTCCTGTAAACCGGTCTTGTCTGACAGTAGAGAACCTCCTACAATCCACGGCAGGATGAAAGGGAAAGGTTATCACAGCCACGCAGTGGGGCAATCAATAAAACATAGATCGGTAAATACGACATCAGATGCTATCATTGCAAACATACAAAGCACACACCACTCATGCAAACACCCAATATAAGGATGGTAGCTAAGTAAGTCCTACGGACTTACCTCAACCTCAATCACAACTCAACCAAGATCACCTCTACATTGGAGGGATAGCACAACCTATAAACAAGGCATAAGGAGATATATCAGACTCCTAACCATATAAGGGTCACACCTAGACCCATAGGAATCCAAAGGATCAACCTCAACCTCACTCATAACCTAACGATCCTCAAAAGCCATACTAGGCATAAACCGATCATAACATCATCAAAACTCAACCTCAAACATCTAGCATGATCCTAAACCTTCATACTAGGAAAGGAGGGAACAAAGGCACCCTAAGGATGGCCTAGAAGCAATACACACCTGCAAAACCGAAGGAAACACCAAGCTGGTGCAGGCAGGCGCAGGGGCGGCACTTTGGTGGCGCAGGGGCGGTGCACAGGCCGGCGCAGGGGCGGCCTCAAGGCAGGCGCAAGGGCGGCTGGTGTGCAGAGGACACCACTTCATCTCCTTCTTCACTTCTACTCTTGTTCCTTTACTTCTCTTCACTCCAACAGCAACATATCAACATAACATACACATATATACATCATCATAAGCCAAATCATGGCTAAACAAGAATCAATCCTAGAGGAAGCTAAGCTAAGCTAAGGAAAGGAAGAAAAGAAGAAGAAAAGAAGAATGAAGGTAAAGAAGCCATGAAAGCTTACCAAAGCTCTCCAGGAAGTCACACAGCAACAACAACACCCTCAAGTTGGCTCCATAAGGCACAACCTCATCAACAACATCCAAACCAACCAAAGCTATCAAGATCTCTTACCAAAAGCTCACAAACCTCACAAGATCAACCAAGGATCCAAGGGAGAAGAAGAAGAGAGAAGAAAGTACATGAGGAGAGAGAGAGAGGGAGAGAGACAGAGAGAGAGAGAGAGAGAGAGATCTGAAAATGTAAACCCTCATCAAGGTGGAGAAGAAGTATAAATAGGAAGGTAAAAGGGTAAAGCACGAGTCAAAGCAGTCAAAGAAGACGGTTGCATCACACAGAGCCGTAGGGGCGGACCAGGTAAGGCGCAGGGGCGCCCCCTGGGTCATGCAGGGGCGGCCAGGCATAAACCTGGCCCCTCTGCTCCCTCTCTCAGCTCTCAACAACTAGGCTCTTACATCTCACGCCCCTAAAAACAAGTTTCGTCCCGAAACTTGCAAGATCCAAAGTCCTCTCGGTCCCACAAGCCGAGGTATAACTCACTCTCTCTATCGGAGGTATCACATCTCCGCTCAGAAGGTCATAACCTATAACAGATTTATAACCATAAGTATCAACATGGAGGAATCATCCACTCCAGAAAACAGGGCCATAACGCTACCTCAAAGGCAGAGAGGAATCACATCTCTCGCTATATCACATCATAGGGCATAGAGGAAGCACATCTCTACCCAAACATAACACAGGCATAGAGGAAATACGTCTCTAGCCGATCCATAAGTATATACATCGTATGGAGGAATCACATCTCCACTAAAACTATGTCCATCAAAGTAGCATGGAGGAAAGAACCATCCCCAGCTGAATCCTAATCCACTCAGATAGCATGGAGGAAAGAACCATCTCCCGCTATAACATACATTATGCTAGTATAGCAAGATCTAATAAGATGATAAGATACAACAACACTAGCATGGAATAAACACATCAAGGCATGAAAGCACATAAGCACATAATCACATACTCACCAAGATAGCACTAAGATCTACTCATTGACCCTAGGTGCATCTATCTCGGCATAAAACTCTGGATAGTTCCTCTGAATACTATCCTCAGTCTCCCATGTAGCCTCCTCAGGTCCACGTCTCGACCACTGAATTATAGGTATGTCTTTTGAACGCAGGCGTCTCATACCTCGTTCTAGGACTGCAATAGGATGCTCAACAAAGATGTGGTCTGGCTCTACCACCAAATCATCATAACTCACGATGTGCCTCGGATCTGTTATGTACTCTCTCAGCTGAGACACATGGAACACAAGGTGAACACCGTCTAATCTCGGAGGCAAAGTTAATCTGTAGGATGCCCTCCCAACTCTGTCTAGTATCTCAAAAGGACCGACATATCGGGGACTCAACTTCCCCTTTATGTCAAAACGTCTGACGCCACGCGTCGGGGATACTCTCAACAAGACATGAGCTCCCATACTGAACTCAAGAGGTCGACGCCTCTTGTCTGTACAGCCAGCATCCTCTCTCTAATCAGCGCTACTCGAGCCATATCATCACGAATCTGCTCTGGCGCTATCCCACTGATACTGCTAGGCTCATCCCAACATAAAGGTGTACGGCACCTACGTCCATACAATGCCTCATAGGGAGCCATCCCAATAGATGCATGCCAACTGTTGTTGTATGAGAACTCAACAAGTGGGAGGTAATCAGACCATCTTTTTCCCCAATCCAACACACAAGCTCGCAACATATCCTCCAAAGTCTGGATAGTCCTCTCTGACTGTCCGTCAGTCTGGGGGTGAAACGTAGTCGTGAAGTGCAGACTCGTCCCAAAAGCCGTCTGAATCTGATGCCAGAACCTCGAGGTGAATCGCTCATCTGGATCAGAGACGACCGTCCTCGGTACACCATGGAGTCTCACTATCTGTCTAGTGTACTCCTCAACCAATCTACTCACCGGCCACGTCTCTCTAATAGGAATGAAACGTGCCGTCTTCGTCAGTCTATTAACAACAACCCAAATGGCATCAAAACTCCTACTGGGTCTCAATCTAGTCACAAAATCCATGGAGACATCCTCCCACTTCCACTACGGCACTGGCAGTGGATGGAGCTCACCTCCAGGTCTGCAATGCTCTATCATGACCTGTTGACAGGTCGAACACTGAGCCACGAATCTGGCTACATTGGACTTCAACTCTCCCCACCAATATGAACGTCTCACATCATGGTACATCTTACTCATACCTGGATGTACAGAGTAAGGTGTATAGTGAGCCTTCTCTAAGATCCTTTGTCTCAACTCTGCATCAGAAGGAACACAAATACGATCATGTCGCCTCATCACTCCATCAGCCCCAATGGAAAATTGTGGTGTCTCTCCACGAGACATCCTCTCTCTAATTCTCATCAAGGTGGGGCAGGTCCCTCGCTTCCGTTGGATCTCCTCCAACAAACCAGGTAAAACCTCTAAAGCATACAACTGGACATCCTCATCAGGAAACTAGATGTCCATTGTTTCGCTAGAAAGGTAGCACAAAAAGCTTTACATTTATAAACTCAAACAAAAATCCTAAACTACCTAGCGAAACCCGCACTGTACAGATCGTTTTGTAGAAAGGAAAGTATTCCGAGGTCGAACACAAGGACTGAGGTGAAATCAAGTCATTTAATGATCAAAGATAGTGTAAGTCTAAGCTAAGATGAGATGAGGAATAAGGAAAATGCAAAACACAATATTTTTGGATGGTTTTGGGTGATCAAACAAAGATCACAAATATATCAACACAAACAAGTAACAAGCAAACACACACACACAAAGATAAGAGATAAGAGGTAAGAAAGCGGATTACAGAGATTCGGAATTCCGATTATGACAATGGACTCATGCTTCTAAAGATCAAAGGAAGGTTGTGGTTGTTCGGAGTTGGGTGTTTCTCTAATGGGAGCAAATACCGGGTAAGTCTCATGCTCCACTAGTCTCGCACCTAAGGTCCTATTACCGGAAGTCTCAAGGAACCTAAGGACGGGAATTCTACACAAACTGGTCACTACCTAAGGGCAAGCCCTTCCTTACCGGGTAAGTATCAGAAAAGGTAAGTCTTAGGCAACGATCCTAGCATACTCAATCCAATAGCGGCTTTTTTGGCTCACTACTACCTAGAGTTCATCATCTTAGGCATCTAAGAGGGGAAATTACCGGGTAAGTCTCATTCCTCAATTAGGTTGCTAACAATAGGTCACCTTAAGTTAGGTTAGGCTCAACAAACACTAGGATTTCAACACATCTACATCAAAACATCCAGATTCATTAATTCAAGAACAACAGAGCAAAACACGGGTGAATCATGCAAGACCACGGCCGTGGAAGCATGAAGAACAGACCGTGGTTTGGTTCTGAGTTGGGATTTCGAACACAAATCGATCCTAAGCTAACACGGAAGTCCATACAATCATAGTCCAAAGCATAAACATCATTCCTTCACCCTAGAATCACATCTATTCAGCCAATAACATACATTTCAAGATCAAACTTCACAAATAAAGCATACTTGCAAGTCATGGTTAGATGATGAAGAACAATCCAAAGAAAATACATTAAAAGCATAGAATAGAAGTTACCAAATCTTACAAAGGCTCCAAGAGCTGTTCCAAGTTGTCACCAATGGAAACCTCACTCAAAACCACTCTAATCTCACTCTAAAACGAAAATCTACACTAATATCTTCCAAGAACACCCACAATGGGTGCTTGGAAGAGAGGCAACAAAGGAGAAGTGTTTTGGGGAAGAAGCTAGTTCAAAAAGAAGGAAGAGGATCCAATTACAGCCTGTAAGATCATTTAAATACCCACCAAGAGCAAGAGTCATCCAAAGATATTGTGGGACACGTGTCAACGTGGTCCAGACAGAAACCACGGGTAGATTCCACGGGCGTGGTTCTGGTCTCTGGCCGTGGTTTTGCTCCATAAACTCTCCTTGGATCATTTAGCCATGAGTTGGTGCAAGGCATGCACCAACTAGGTCCTATGTGTTCTCCATTCCTCCTAGCTTGCTCCTTAACGAGTCCGGAAGTGTGTCATCACGAGGAATGATCCTCGAATGTGTCGATTGAGTCCAAAAGCTCCCCAAATTACCTACAAAACCGACAAAAGTCCGTGTAGATGTCTATCTCGACAATATGCATGCATTAAGCGCAAACGTCATGAACTAATGCCAAACCATGCATGAAAACCGGGAAAAACTATCTAAATGAATGCCTAAACTAGTGTCATAAATCGTGTCATCAAAATACCCCATACTTAGCACTTGCTCGTCCCCGAGCAAGGTCCAACTATAGGCTACGAGATGGCATGATTTATGAATGCAGAAAAACAGAAAAAGATTTTTGGAATTGTGCTTCTAAAGATGGATCACCTTCATAGTGATGTTTCATGGCGATGGACAAGCAATCATGTACTAAATGAATGAAGGCACGGAAAGACAATCATACTTAACTCGAAAGCATGCATGAAAGGTAAAAATGATGAAGTCAAGATGATCATGAGAATATCCAATCTAGATCACTAAGTCATACACATAAGCAAATAGGTCTTATGGACTTAGGAAAGAAGAGGTCAAGATACGTGATGATAAGGTGGGAATTTTCTAAGGTCATGTGGTGCAAATCCGGTAAAGGAACTAAACAACCACAACTTCACATTTATACTTCATTCACCAAAGTGTATTTTTCTCTTTCTTTTCTTTCTTTTCTTTTCTTTTTCATTTTCTTTTTCTTTCACTTATTTTTGAGACAATGGCATTGGTGTACAAAAGCCGAAACCTTGGTGATTAGCGGACCTCGGGATTTCTCCAAGGTGTCTCACACCGGGCACAAATACCAAGGCTCATTAGGACATTCGGTTTATCCGACTTTGACAAGGCACAAACACCCGATTATGTGAATGGCGCCGAGTTACTCGTCATCAAAACCAAAGTCCCCAAACCTATATTTTTTCTACACTTTTGACAACACATTTTCAACAACTTCATACACAACATTCACATACCAACTTCACCACCCCATACTTGCTTTTCACACACTTAACACACTAGCATGCTCCTATTCCCGGATGGGTCAAAAGAGGTCAAATTTTATATCAATTGAGGTGCTCAAACAACATGATCAAGATGAGAAGTAGAGAAAGATGAATTGTCTTAATCACTCCTAAATGATGTGCAAGAACTAGCATGTAATTTCGACCATCAATTCTCATTCCAATCAGGACAAGCATCATAATCACAATTCATACATATGATTCAAGAGAAGTATTTCAAGTCCACATATGCATAAATCCATTCAACACACAAGGCCATCCATAGCCAATTCACAAAACAATCTCATCAATAGGGTCATATCCAAACTAGGAAGCACAAATTTTAAAAGTTTTTGATTTTTTGGAATTTTTAAAATGTATATGTACAATGCAAAAACATGATAAGAAACGTGTGACAATGAAACGAAACTATCCTAGATGCGATCATGCCATGCTAAGAATCATGAAAACCCCACCCCATACTTAAAAACATATTGTCCCAATGTGCAAATCAAGTAAAGAAGAGTGAAAGAAGTCCTCACAATGTAAACATGTAGTATCTTTGGTATTTGGGTTAACTCGTGTGGAGTGGTGGTGATGGATGATCGATCAAGCATTGTAGAGAGCTCTTCATAGTCATTCCTACGTCGAGACCCGCGCCAAGGTGTATGCGAGATGGGAGCTCTTCCATCCAACAAAGACACCTCAAGCCGTCCAAGTCTCACGTCCGCTCCACCCATGGTTGAAAACGGGATCATCGTCATCAACTCGCCTTGCAAGGCTTCTTCATTACCTAAAATCTACCACAAAAACACAAAACACACATAAAAACAAAAACAAAAGTAAAAGAGAAAAGGGAAAGAGTTGTACCAATGGGTTGCCTCCCATTAAGCGCTTCTTTTAGGTCATTAGCTTGACCAAACTCCGTGGATATGTCAATCCACCTCGAATACCGTAGTTTGCTTGAGGAGTCCAAGCAACCATCTTTTTCCGGCATCCATGATGACAAGCAAGGGCCACTTGATGCCCAAATAAGCTTTAAGTTCTCTCTTCATCGGTGAGTAGTAGACTCCTTCATCACCGCTTCCTTGATGATAGTATGGAGTTGCAACCATAGGTGCCACCCCATAGTTAGGCAATTTGTACTCCGCGGTCACACCGGTTAAACACTTGTCATCCTCATCCTCTATGATCCGAAGAAAGCCGATCCTTGGAAAGAATTCTTCATTGAAGTGCTTCATAACCATCATGGATCCATCATGCTTGCCTCCTTCATTCAATATGGGAGACTCCTTAGGAAAAGGACTCCAATCTTCGTGTGTACTCTGAGCAAGCAAGATAGGGTTGGAAGGAGTTGAAATTAGCTTAGGGTCCTCAACAACAGAGCCTTCCACGGTTGAATCCACGGTCGTGGTTCTGCCAGGTAGACCGTGGAACCCTCTGTTT
Source organism: Fagopyrum esculentum (assembly GCA_033239045.1). NCBI lineage: Eukaryota > Viridiplantae > Streptophyta > Magnoliopsida > Caryophyllales > Polygonaceae > Fagopyrum > Fagopyrum esculentum. Next base: position 57,001,504 of record BSUD01000004.1, read on the forward strand.
TCCTCATCTCTTGTGAGCTTTTCAAATGTGGTTCTGGGGTTGATGGCAAGGATGTCCGGGGGTGAGAGCACTTCATTGCACTCCTCCAAAGGTGAAGGAGGTGGAGGTAAATCTTGAAAGATGGTAGGATCGCCTAGCATAAGAGCATTCCTAATCTCCTCGATCTCCCTCCTCATTTGTTCTTCCCTCTCGAAATTCAATCTTCTTTCATGCTTCAAGGCCAAATCCCTTAGCCTCACTTGCTCCCAAGCTTCATTCAACTCTTCTTGAAGTTCCTTAATGATCATGGTTGATTCGGGCAGTTCTTGGATCTCCTCATGGTGAACCTCCCCTTGTTGTAGCACTTCCGCCTCAAGCTCCATGTGGGAACTCGAAATGGAAGCAAGGTTGCTCTCTAGATCATCCATCTTTCTCAACATTTCTTCTAGCATTGATTCCACTCGATCATTGTGAGGTTGATGGTGAGGTTCCTCATGAGGTAATGTAGTCATGTGAGCTTGATCATGGGACTCATGATAGGCATTAAACTCCTCCCAATACTCAAACTCATCATGGAGAGGTCCTCGATCTTGGTTTTACATCCACTCCTCATACTCCATGTTGTCAAGGTCGTCTTGGAAGTACAATCCGTCCATGGAAAACATGAAAAGGCAAAGACAAAAACAACACAAGATCAAAAGTAACAAGAAAGATAAACACTAAAAACAATCAAAAGCAAATGATCGACTTAATCTTAACCTAGTCCCCGGCAACGGCGCCAAAAACTTGTTGCGCTAGAAAGATAGCACAAAAAGCTTTACATTTATAAACTCGAACTAAAATCCTAAACTACCTAGCGAAACCCGCAGTGTACGGATCATTTTGTAGAAAGGAAAGTATTTCGAGGTCGAACACAAGGACTGAGGTGAAATCAAGTCATTCAATGATCAAAGATAGTGTAAATCTAAGCTAAGATGAGATGAGGAATAAAGAAAATGCAAAACACAATAATTTTGGATGGTTATGGGTGATCAAACAAAGATCACAAATATATCAACACAAACAAGTAACAAGCAAACACACACACACAAAGATAAGAGATAAGAGGTAAGAAAGCGGATTCTAGAGATTCGGAATTCCGATTATGACAATGGACTCATGCTTCTAAAGATCAAAGGAAGGTTGTGCTTGTTCGGAGTTGGGTGTTTCTCTAATGGGAGCAATTACCGGGTAAGTCTCATGCTCCACTAGTCTCGCACCTAAGGTCCTATTACCGGGTAAGTCTCAAGGAACCTAAGGACTGGAATTCTACACAAACCGGTCACTACCTAAGGGCCAAGCCCCTCCTTACCGGGTAAGTGTCGGAAAAGGTAAGTCTTAGGCAACGATCCTAGCACACTCAATCCAATAGCGGCTTTTTGGCTCACTACTACCTAGAGTTCATCATCTTAGGTATCTAAGAGAGGAAATTACCGGGTAAGTCTCATTCCTCAATTAGGTTGCTAACAATAGGTCACCCTAAGTTAGGTTAGGCTCAACAAACACTAGGATTTCAACACATCTACATCCAAACATCCAGATTCATTGATTCAAGAACAACAGAGCAAAACACGGGTGGATCATGCAAGACCACGGCCGTGGAAGCATGAAGAACGGACCGTGGTTTGGTTCTGAGTTGGGATTTTGAAAACAAATCGATCCTAAGCTAACACGGAAGTCCATACAATCATAGTCCAAAGCATAAACATCATTCCTTCACCCTAGAATCACATCTATTCAGCCAATAACATACATTTCAAGATCAAACTTCACAAATAAAGCATGCTTGCAAGTCATGGTTAGATGATGAAGAACAATCCAAAGAAAAGACATTAAAAGCATATAATAGAAGTTACCAAATCTTACAAAGGCTCCAAGAGCTGTTCCAAGTTGTCAACAATGGAAACCTCACTCAAAACCACTCTAATACCACTCTAAAACAAAAATCTACACTAATCTCTTCCAAGAACACCCACAATGGGTGCTTGGAAGAGAGGCAACAATGGAGAAGTTTTTTGGGGAAGAAGCTAGGTCAAAAAGAAGGAAGAGGATCTAATTACAGCCTGCAAGATCATTTAAATACCAACCAAGAGCAAGAGTCATCCAAAGAGATCGTGGGACACGTGTCAACGTGGTCCAGACAGAAACCACGGGTAGATTCCACGGGCGTGGTTCTGGTCTCTGGACGTGGTTTTGCTCCAGAAACTCTCCTTGGATCTTTTAGCCATGAGTTGGTGCAAGGTATGCACCAACTAGGTCCTATGTGTTCTCCTTTGCTCCTAGCTTGCTCCTTAACGAGTCTGGAAGTGTGTCATCACGAGGAATGATCCTCAAATGTGTCGATTGAGTCCAAAAGCTCCCCAAATTACCTACAAAACCGACAAAAGTCCGTGTAGATGTCTATCTCGACAATATGCATGCATTAAGCGCAAACGTCATGAACTAATGTCAAACCATGCATGAAAACCGGGAAAAACTATCTAAATGAATGCCTAAACTAGTGTCATAAATCGTGTCATCATCCATCTCTAGGCAAGCTAGATCCCTTTGAAGCTGAGGCGGTACAGTCAATCTCGCAATCGCCTTCTCTTGAGGCGTCTTCCTGCTCAAGGCATCAGCAACTACGTTCACCTTTCCAGGATGATACAAAATCTCAAGGTCAAAGTCCTTGATCAACTCAAGCCATCGACGCTGGCGGTTATTCAATTTCCGCTGCGTAAAAATATACTTCAGACTCTTATGGTCTGTAAAGATCTGACATGTAGCACCATACAAATAATGTCTCCAGGTCTTCAAAGCATGCACTACCGCTGCCAACTCTAGATCATGAGTTGGGTAGTTCTCCTCATACGTCTTCAACTATCGAGACGCATATGCATTCACTCTACCTCTCTGCATCAACACACATCCCAAGCCCAGCTTGGATGCATCACTGTAGACCACGAAATCATCAGATCCTTCTTAGGACAGGAGCAGAAGTCCAATGTCTCTTCTACTTCTCAAAGCTCTGAGCACACTGGTCGGTCCACGCAAACTGGGTAGTCTTCCTCAAAAGACTCGTCAATGGATGGGCAATCATAGAAAAACCCTCCACAAAGCGTCTATAGTAACCGGCTAGGCCAAGAAAGCTACGCACTTTCTTGACGTTCGTCGGTGTCGTCCATGCAGCAACAGACTTGATCTTCGCCGGGTCAACCATAACTCCATCGGCGGAGACGATGTGTCCAAGGAAAGCAACCTCAGACATCCAGAACTCACACTTAGACAGCTTAGCATATAGCTCTCTATCCCTCAAAATCCGCAGAACCGTCCTCAGATGACCGGCATGCTCCTCTCTACTACGAGAGTACACCAAAATATCATCAATAAAGACCACCACAAACTGATCAAGGAAGTCGATGAATATAATGTTCATCAAATCCATAAAGACTGTTGGGGCATTCGTCAGCCAAAATAGCATCACTACAAACTTGTAGTGTCCATAACAGTACGAAATGCCGTCCTGTGTACGTCCTGCTCTCTCACCCTCAACTGGTGATATCCTGAGCGTAAATCAATCCGGGAGAAAATTGTAGCTCCATGAAGCTGATCATGTAGATCCTCAATACGAGGCAATGTATACCTGTTCTTGACGGTCACCTTGTTCAACTCTCTGTGATCTATGCATAACCTCAAAGATCCGTCCTTCTTCCGTATGAAGAGGACAGGTGCACCCCATGGTGAAACACTAGGGCGTATGAAACCCTTCTCAACCAACTCATCGAGTTTCTTCTTCAGCTCTAACATCTCGACAAGTGCCATACGGTATGGGGCCTTCGAGATGGGTCGCGTGCCAGGCTCTAACTCTATGCTGAAGTCCACACTCCGCTGAGACGGCAAACTCGACGGCTCAGCAAACACATCTGTAAACTCGCAGACTACTGGAATATCCTCTAGAGCTGGACTCTCTCTATCCTTCATGGCGTAGCACTAGAAGGCTTCACAACCTTGTGCAATCAACCTAGCTGCTCGTACGGCGCTAATAATCAAACCTGTCTTCCCAAGGTCCCAACCCCGGAAGACCTCAATCTGACCAACCTCGGTAGAGACTATAACAGTCCGTCTACCAACATCCAAAACTGCATGGTGTCTACGCATCCAGCCCATACCTAATATGACTTCTTCATGCATCAATGGCATGACTAAGAAGTCAACAAGTAAAACACGAGTCCCTAAACAAAGGGGACAACTATGTATCTCATGGGTACCTCTGACCCGACTACCATCAGGTAACCCTATAGTAAAGGGTATCCCCTCTATGGTAGCTAAACTCAGACGCTCAACACAAGTATCAGAAATAAAGGAATGTGTAGCACCACTATCAAACAAAACTCTAACAGGTAAACCATGAAGTAAAATGGTACCTGTAGCAGCTGGTGCAGGTGGATCCTCTGCACTCCTCAACTCAAAAGCTCGCCCTCGGGCTCCTTTGGCATCACTGGTGCCAACATCTCTACCTCTACCTCTACTCGGTCCTGGAGCAAAACCCTGAGCAGACGGACGCTCTAGGACCCTCTGTTGTCCCTGTGTCTGCTGTTGAGGTGTCCTCTGACCACCTCCAGCTACACTAGCAGGGGAAGAACCCTGCTGAGATGTTACTCCTCCCTGCCTACAAAAGGCAGCTCGATGTCCCTGTCGGCCACAGGTAAAACAAGTCACAACTGGTCTGGGACAAGTTGGCTTCAGATGACCAGGGTCACAACAATTATAACACTGACGTCCCTTATCTATAGTCTGTGCAGATGAGGGGTAACTCTGACGCCTCTAGTCTCGTCTAAATACAGATGACCCTCCAACTCCACTGGTCTGCCCAGTGCGCTGCCTCTTCTCAGACCATCCCGCCTGAGAAGCTCTCCTTTGACTGGCTCACTCTCTCTCAAAAGCAGAAGCCCGATCCCGATAATCAGCTAGGGACTCGCAATGGAATCCCGCCATGTATGAATGGGTGCTCTCTCTCAGGCGACGAGAGAACAGATACACATGCTGGTTCTCAGATGGTGAAGCTGGACCCAGCAAAGCCAACTCGGTCTGGAAATAGCGGATGGCATCAGTAATAGGCACATCCTCAAAGCCAGCCTCCATAAAATCCTGCAGCTTCTCCCTCCTCAGTGAGGCAAGCAGAACTGCTCTCTAATTATGCGCCTCATGTGGTCATAACTGATAGCTCTGGTCCGGACAGTCCTCCACCACCGGTGTGCGAGGTCACGAAATAGAGACTGAACTAGGTCTATCTGTCTATCCTCAAGACATCTAATAGACTCCAAGGCTGAGTCTACATGCCCAATCCACACCTCAGTCTCTAAACCAATCTCCCCTGATAAGTGTGGTACTCCTTGCTGATGAAATGCCTTCAACCAGGCATCTGGTTGAGGCCCTCTGGTCTCTACTGGGACTCGAACTAGATCAACAGCACGTGCAAGTGCAGCTGGCATCCGGGTCGCTCCTTGAGATCTCTCAGAAGATCCCTCAGGTATAGGTAAATCTGGGGCTCGCCTGCCAGCCCTAATATCCTCCACAAAACGTCGGAGGTACTCTCTGAACTCCGGTCCTCCCATGAAGACACGGTCAGCGTCATCAGACTGAGCTCGATGTGAATGATGTCTCACAGATACACTGCTCCTCATCTTTGGGACGATGCTCTTTGCAAACCTCCTCATGTATCTCCTCTACCACTGGTGGATCAGCAACGGGAACTGGTCCCTCACCTACCACACCCGGAGGACGGGGTGGTCTACCTCTACCTCTGCCTACTACGGCAGTAGCTCTAGTCCGAGCCATCTGCAGGGTATACACACCTAACTTATAAGGCTCTATATAGGTCATAGGTATAGATATATATACATACTCAACACAAACACATATATAATCCATCATACATATATACATATCATATCTATACTGCAGGAATCCATAGCAGGAGTGGCGACTTCTCGTACATCTAACCCAAACAACATTTAAAACCAAAACCTTTAAAACGTCAGATCCCGTGTGGGTTCTGTTTATTTTACCTATCAGACCTCACTGCAGGTAGAAAGCGCCATTGTTGTCAACCTGGGCTTTGATACCAACTCTGCAACACCCCGAATTCGCGGAACTCGGAGTGCCACATTGGGCTAGGATCACACAATGGATCCTGACCCTAGCGTGACAACAAGTTCACTGGACCTTACAACATGGCACTGACAGATATAAAGACAAATACATAAAACTGTATAAAACTGTACATCCCAAAAGATAAGACATCATACCCGAGTAAGAAACATACCACCCTCACACAGGAGGTAACAAAAGATCATCCTCACGCAGGGGGGAAAGGTAACAGACTCAAAAGCCCACACATCCTAATGTACGAGACATCCTCAGCCTGCCACTCTGCTAGATCACCCAGCAGCATGCCTATCCTGTAGGGCATCTACAACATAGTAATAAACCATTAGCTATCCATACACATATATAGAGTAATGCATAAGCACAATCACACATAAGGAAAGATAAACATATCAGGATGCTTTCACTCATTTACCCATTTATTCATCTCCATATAATGGTCATTCACTCAAATCGTATAGATATAATATATATGAAACTATGTGACACGAGGACCGATACATCCTCGCCTCTGAGCCTCCTAGCCAGCCGTACTAGTATCGGTCACACAATCCGTGTATCCTATGGGAGTGGGTTGCACCCTTCCTGTAAACCGGTCTGGCTTGACATCAGAGAACCTCTCAGACTCCACGGCGGGATGAAAGGGAAAGGTTATCACAGCCACGCAGTGGGGCAATCAAAAAAACATAGGTCGGTAAATACGACATCACATGTTATCATAGCAAACATACAAAGCACACACCACTCATGCAAACACCCAATATAAGGATGGTAGCTAAGTAAGTCCTACGGACTTACCTCAACCTCGATCACAACTCAACCAAGATCACCTCTACACTAGAGGGATAGCACAGCGTATAAACAAGGCATTAGGAGATATATCATACTCCTAACCATATAAGGGTCACACCTAGATCCAAAGGGATCCAAAGGATCAACGTCAACCTCACTCATAACCTAACGATCCTCAGAAGCCATACTAGGCATAAACCGATCATAACATCATCAAAATTCAACCTCACACATCTAGCATAATCGTAAACCCTCATACTAGGAAAGGAGGGAACAAAGGCACCCTAAGGATGACCTAGAAGCAACACACACCTGCAAAACAGAAGGAAACACCAAGTTGGTGCACGCAGGCGCAAGGGCGGCACTCTGGTGGCGCAGGGGCGGTGCACAGGCCGGCGCAGGAGCGGCTACAAGGCTGGCACAAGGGCGGCTGGTGTGCAGAGGACACCACTTCAGCTCCTTCTTCACTTCTACTCTCGTTCTTTTACTTCTCTTCACTCCAACAACAACATATCAACATAACATACACATATGTACATCATCATAAGCCAAATCATGGCTAAACAAGAATCAATCCTAAGGGAAGCTAAGCTAAGCTAAGGAAGGGAAGAAAAGAAGAAGAAAAGAAGAAAGAAGGTAAAGAAGCCATGGAAGCTTACCAAAGCTCTCCAGGAAGTCACACAGCAACAACAACACCCTCAAGCTGGATCCATATGGCACAGCATCATCAATAACATCCAAACCAACCAAAGCTATCAAAATCTCTTACCAAAAGCTCACAAACCTCACAAGATCAACCAAGGATCCAAGGGAGAAGAAGAAGAGAGGAGAAAGTACGTAAGGAGAGAGAGAGAGAGATCTGAAAATGTAAACCCTCGTCAAGGTGGAGAAGAAGAAGTATAAATAGGACGGTAAAAGGGTAAAGCACGAGTCAAAGCAGTCAAAGAAGACGGCTGCAGCACACAAAGCCGCAGGGGCGGACCAAGTAAGGCGCAGGGGCGCCCCCTGGGTCACGCAGGGGTGGCTCAGGCATAAACCTGGCCCCTCTTCTCCCTTTCTCAGCTCTCAATAACTAGGCTCTTACAACCACGCCCGTGGATAACACCGATGATCCGTGGTTTCAGGTGTTTTCCGAACCATCGTGCAATTCTTCAAATTCTTCAATGTGCACCTCTTCTAACTCTTCCAAGGCCTCAACCTCAACATTAAGTCATCTTCCGCTCCTTTTTCTATGATGCTCATGGTTATAATCTTTTCTAACGGATCTTTGAACAAGATCAAACTCACTTCCTCTCTAGAATCCTCCTCACCATATATGTTGAACATATCCTCTCCAAGTGTTGGTTCTTTTGTCAAAGTTGAGAGGACAAATTCAACTTTCTCTTCTCCAATGTAAAAGGCTAATCCAGCATTCTTGCAATCAACCATACAGCCAGAAATTGCAAGAAAAGGTCTCCCAAGTATGATTGGGACCGGACAATATGTAGGAATGTCAAGCACAACAAAGTCTATAGGAATATAGAATTTACCAAGCTTAACTGTGACGTCTTCAATGATGCCAACGGGTCGAGTAATGGATCGATCCTCCATATACAACGTCATCTTCACCGGTTTAGGTTCACCTAAACCGACCTTCTCACACAAAGCAAGTGGAATGATGCTCACACTTGCTCCCAAGTCACAAAGTGCATCATATGTGACATCTCCTACTCCTATTCGTATGGAAAATGACCCCGGATCTCGCAGCTTTGGAGGCATCTTTTCCGTCATTGTTTTAATGAGCTCCGAAGACTCCGAACTCATCTTAACTTCACCAAAATCTTCAAGCTTCCCCTTGTTAGAGAGGATCTCCTTCAAGAACTTCCCATAAGCTGGCATACCTAAAATCGCATCAAGAAAAGGTATATAATGTGCAGTTTACTCATAAGATCAACAAACTTACCAAAATGCTTGTCTAGACGCGCTCTCGCTCTAGATTGCGGGAATGGAAAAGGTGGTTTATAAGCTCGAGGAGGAACATAGACATCTTCCTTCTCCTTTTCTTCCTCCTTTTCAACAGGAACCTCAACGAATGTGGGCTACGAGTCGGTGGTTGTTACACCACTTCTTGTTGTAATTGCCATCACTTTCCCTTTCGGATTGTCCTCCGTTTTTCCGGGAAGCATCCCTTGATCTCTAAGAACTTCTCCAGCCTTGTTGAACACTTGATTTTTAAAAGCTTTTTGTGCTTTAAAAATCGAAGTTATGGAATTCTCCATTCCTTGCATCTTCCCTAAGATTGTTTCCATCATCGCATCAAACTTGTCCTTCTCCGGCTGGTTTGAATTAGATGAAGCTTGTCCCTGACTTTTCAAAGGTGTAGAATAAGAAGAAGGAGGTGTTAGTGAATTTCCAGCATGGAAATAAGGATTACCGGGATTATGTTGGTTGGATCTCTAATTGTTGTTGAAGTTCTCGTTTCTTGTTGTTGTTGTTCCAATGGTTGTTCCGGTTGTTATTCCTATTCCCTTGATTGTTCTCCCTTCCTAGATAGTCAACGTCTTGCTCCTTTTCGATTGAAGGTTGGACTTCAAAATTTCTTTAAGCTCCTTGGTCTCATTGTTGAGGGAGAAATTTTGAGCTTGGGCTGCTAGATTTAACCTTGCTCCCGGCTCTCCGGAATCTCGATTCGCACTCTTAATCTTCCTATGGGAGTACTTCTGAATCACTAGAACTTGCTTCTCAATAAAATCTCAAGCATCATCTTCTCTCATATCCATAAAAGTTCCACAAGAAAGGGATTGAAGTTTAAATTGCGTTTCCACATTCATTCCCTTGTAGTAAATCTCCAGTAATTCCAGCTATGAAATGTCATGGTGAGGGCAATCCAATAGAAAATCTTGAAACCTTTCCTAATATTTAAACAAACTTTCATTAGGTTTCATAGCAAAGGCATTGATTTTACCTTTCAACTCCGCTGTTTTGGATGGTGGAAAGAACTTGGTGAGGAATTTCGAAGTCATATCCTCCCATGTGTTAACTCTTCCAGCTGGAAGAGCTTGATACCAAGCTAAGGCCTTGTCCTTCAAAGAAAAAAAGAACGGTCTCAACTTATAGTTGTTGATTGCTCTTGGAGGCTTCAAAGTCTACATAAGAATCTCATAATTCTGCAAATGTTGATGTGGAGATTCAGCTTCCATTCCACCAAACTGACTTTGGCGGATCATAGTAATGACTTGAGGGCGAAACCCATAGTCATGCTCATCTGGATCTCCAAGATTCATGCCTAAATGGCACGGTTGCTGATTCGGATTCATTCGTTGTCCAAGAGTTCGCAGCTCAGCCACAACATTAGCAACTCTCGCATCGCTAACATGAACTCGAGGATCGATGTGGACACGAGGATTAAATGGTGGATTAAGTGGTATGTCTTCCAGAGGCATATCATCATCGGATAATTCATCTCTCTTATCCTTGGCGCCTTTCTCCCAATTTGATTGTAATACCATCGCCCGGAGTTCATCCATTTGAATTTGCATTCGCTCCCTATCAGCACGACCTATAGCTTTCTCTTCAAGAAGTCTCCTTTCACTTTCATTAAGGAGAGCTCGAGTTTCATCCAACTCACCTTGGAGGTTCTTCTCATTGTGTTAAGCCATCTTTTTCTCCCTTAACCGTTTCTTGAGAGTCTTCTCCAGTTCAGGATCAAAAGGAATGAGGTCTTTCTCAGATTAAGACCTTCACATATACCTAAAGAGAAATCTGCAAAATCACTAAGGTAGATAGATCAAATAACAAGAGCAAAAGCTCCCAAGACGGACAACCGAAAATTGAATTTGGCCTAAACCAAATCCCCGGCAACGGCGCCAAAAACTTGTTCGCTCAAAAGTGTACATGCAAAGTCTTAAATTTATAATATCTGAAATCAAGCAAAGTGAACCCGCAGTGTAGGATCAGTATAGTAAAGCAAGAATTTCAGAGTCGAACTCAGGGATTTGGTGGATCAAATTCAGTTTGTAAATTGTCTAGCAAAATAATGAAGCTTTTTTAAAGATTAATGGGAAAACAACGATTCTAAAGATTCGGGTATCCAATTGTGGCAATCGATTCAAGATGTTCTAAAGATAAAGGGACAGTGTTATGATTGAAAAGGTATAGATCTAAGGTAGGGTGTTGTACGGTGAAGTTCCAAACCCATATATCTCACCCAAAGGCTCTTTCAATAAAGGATGTTGAGTCTCGTTATAAATATGGTCTAAGGACAAGATTAAACTCTCAAATACCCATGCCCAAACCCAAAGGAATCAAAGATAAGCCAAAAAGGTTAAGGTTGTGACACTCAAAATCAAAGTAGAGGATGTTGAGTCTCACTACTACCTAGAAAAGGTAAGTCAAGGCTATGTTAAAGCAAATCTTTAACTTTGGATTAAAGAAAAAGCAAAACACGTACGACAGAGGAAAACCACGGTCAGATCTTGAAGAACCACGACCGTGGAACTCAAGAGCAGGTCGTGGAAAGGTATGACGGCGAGGTTTCTCACAACTCTCAGGGTCCAATCTGTTTTGGTTCAATCTATCATCATCTTTGCCACAACTATCAACCCTTCACCTTAGAATCGCTTAAGGGTTTTAGCCAACAATCATTGTCTTCAAATCAATAATCAAGATTAAAATATAGAAAAGATAAAACCTTGAAATCTCAATAGCAAACGCAAAACCAATCTCAATCAAACTCAAAACCGTAACTTGTGTTCAATGAATATAGAATAGAGTCAGAAATCTCTCACAATCTTAAAGAACAAGAAGGACGGGGTGTCAATCCTCCTTCAAAGTGAAACTCTAAGATCTTCCAACTCCGGAATATCAAAGCACGTACTTCTCCAAATCTTCCTTCCAAAAGCTTCTCACAATGTATCTTGCAAATGATCTCAACTTCTCTCTAGCGTGGTTTAGCGCCAGATGTACCGAGGGATCCGTTTTCTCTCTTCCTTCATCCTTTTTATAGGAGAAAATAGGGTTACAAAAGGCATGTAACCGCTACTAACGTGGCAAATATGGAACGTGGCAATCATTAGAAGAATTAGGCCAAGAGTAAATTTCCACGGCCGTGGAAATCACTGTGGGAGCCTACGACATGTTCCTCCACGGCCATAATTAAATTAAATTCCAAAACCACGGCCGTGGTTCCTTGTACTTGGCCGTGGAATCTCCAAAATCTACGTACAAGCCTTTGTTTCCCGAAGCTTTCTACTCATACTCCTTCCTTAGCTACTCCAATGCATCCTCTTGATGTCTAGCAAGATCAGTCACTCCTACATACTCCATTTATGCTCCAATTCAAGCCTTTATTCACCTAAAAACACAACAAAGCTTGTGTAGATCTCTATACCAACATAATAGGTGAATGTGCTCATAAATGCTCCAAACTAATATCCATATACACAAAAGAAGGGGAAAAAAAGAACTAAAATATGTGCCTAAAATAACGTCATATTTCATGCTATCATCCGTATGTATACTTGTGTTCTTATCATATATGGGTCAGTTTTATGTTTCTATTTATATTATGTATATTTATATACTTATGTATCACTTGCTTATGTTCCTTGTGTGTCAGTCCGTTTGTGAACCATTGATGACGAGTGTTTTCATAACCTTATATTGCGGGGTGGAATGGGAACTGTTGACCGATGAATGGACATACAATGGAGATGTTACAAGCAAACCTATGCTTGTTGAATTATCTTTCACTTTTGATGATTTGAAGAATAAGATTGCATGCCAATTTGGAATTTCTCTATCAGAATTCGTTGTGGACCTGTCGTACAAGAATCCTTTCAATCCAAGACTGGAATCATTTGATCTTACAAGACGGGATAATTTGGATACATTTATCCGGATAAATGAACTACAAGAGTTTAAGTGGAGTATTCCATTGTGTATCACTACATTAGAACTACATAAGCCTACTAGAGGGGAGTTAGTCGTTGTACATAATGTAGATGAAGGTATATGGTGTCACGGACACGAGATTGATTGCTTGAGAACTACTATGGACTATCTTGACAACGGGTTGTCACAAATTGAGTTGTGTACAAATACGTCAAGTGTGTTAGACAACGATAATGTAGATGATACGGGGAATGAATCCATGGAAATAGTTCGTCAAAGCCAATCTTATGTGCCTGCTGGAAACGATTATGAACTTTTTGTTGGAAACAAATATCGTACAAAAACTGAGTTGAAGAACGCATTGTGTCTGCATTCAATATCGGAATGTTCATAGTATAAGATTGTTAAGTTGAAGAGGAAGGTAGCCACTACAATATGTATTGATGAAGCATGCAAAGGGAGAGTTCGTTTCAGTATGCTTGGTGAATCAAGTATCTTTACAATAACAAAGTTTGTCTCTATACACACATGTTCGTATCAATTGAGGCGAACTGGTAATAGGGGTGCTTCCTACCACGTCATAGCAGAGAAAGTGAAAACAATGTATGTTACTTTATCTTTTCTTACAACATAATTTGTTATGTACATAACATATGTAGCTCGTGTATTGTGTAGGCACGCCCACTCGAAGAAGTTATCTTCGGTAAATCAGATTATAATGGTAATGAAAAGTTTAACCGTATTGATGCTAGTTATTGGAAGTGTTGGAAGGCCCAAGAAGAAGTGAAGGATATGATTAGAGGAACGTCTGAGGATAATTACAACTTAATCCCTTCCTATTTATATATGTTGGAGGAGGCCAATGAAGGATCAATTGTTGCACTTGTGCTTGACAATGAGAATCGTTTCAAATATGTATTTCTTGCATTTGGTCAGTCCATCAGAGGGTTTAAATCGATGAGGAAGGTACATATTCTTATGCAATGTAATATCATCTTGTGTTCTTGTTTCGTGTATGTAAATTATGTACATGTGTTATTTATTGTAAGTTATCACAATAGGCGGAACACATCTTAGTGGGAAGTACGGGGGAGTGTTGCTTGTTGCAACTTCCCAAGATGCAAATCACTAGATATATCCCATTGCATTTGTCATTGTTGACATTGAGAATGATGCGTCTTAAGATTTTTTTTTTCCAAAATATGGTACGCATTATACCGGACAGCGACGACCTTGTGTTTGTATCAGATAGACATAATTTAATCAAGAAGGGTATATCGTCGTACTATAAGCAAGCATTTCATGGATACTGTATTTAGCACCTTAAAGGGAATCTCAAAAAGATGACAAGATCCAACAGAATACTGCAATTATTCATTGATGTGGCCATGAGATGTAAAGAATCTGAGTGCATGGCAATACTTGGACAAATTTCTGCGGTATGTTATGTACATAATGACTGTCATAATACCCTTATGTTTTAAATTATGTACATTAAGTATTAGATGTTTTGTGTACATTTTTGATAATTTTCCTTTACAGGAGAAGCTAGCGGTTGGAGCTCTGCTACATGAGATAGGGCTGTAAATATGGGCACGTTCATTTGTAACGCCCCAAATTTTGGCGCGTTTGCGATATTTACTCCTTCCAGCTTTGATCGATACTTTATTAGCTTAAATATTTTTATGAGTATTTTCTTACGTCGTAAATTAAATTTTATGAGTTTATATATTTTATATTTATAAATATATATTCCGTGTTTTATTTTACGGAAACGTTTAGGAGTTTTTCCGTTCCAAAAATCCCGTTCCGAGTAACATGTATCCGGTTCATTTTCTTTTCCCCTTATATTTTTGTATTCAAAAACCCAGAGGTGATCTGACTCCTCGCCATCTCTGCACCTGTTGCAGTGCTGCTACGCTATGCCCGCCCAAGCTATGATGAGCTTGCTTTCACCTCCTCATGACTAAACCTGCTTTCACTCTCCTTACCCCTGTAACCCTATCTTCGCCCCTCTCCCTTTGTTTCCCAATCGAAGCAATCAAGCTCTCCTTCCCCCTCTGTTTCACCCTCACCCTGCATCATCCTTCTCCATCCTCGCCTCACCCACCTCCGGAACCGGACTAGAGCACCGCCGACGTCACCGGAGAGGACCCCAAGGTTCTCCTGTGCAGCCCCGCACCACTAGTCTAGCGCAGAAGCCGTTGCTTCCCCTTCCTCCATCCCATTCCAGTTGTGTCGCCGCCGATCGAAGGCCAGGGAAGCAAGCCGCAGTCCTCGCCTAGCCGCCGGAGAAGGAGCCGCCTTCGCCTCACCCTGCCGGAGGCCATCGAAGGCCGACTGCTTTGTTCTTTCTTCCCTTCGCCCCTTTTCTGTAGCCACCGAGTTGGAGCAACCCTGGGTTGCCGCCTTGTTTTCCTGCCGCCCGGAGCCTGGTGCCGCTGCGAGGGGACGATGCTTGCGACGCCGGGAGAAGGACCTCACCTCTACAGAACTGCCGTCGTTGCCCTATTTTTCCCCATTCCCTTGCTGCGTTTTGTGAGGTTGAAGATAACCCTTGGTTATATTTAAATCAGGCCCCTTAAATTATGGTTAATTACATAATGTACCCAGCTTTATATATTTACTTTTATGGCTCTAATTTTGGATTGTTTCTTTTATGCCCTGCTGAAATTATTTACAGATTTTTGCCCAAAGTTTTATTTGCGGAATATACCCCAAGTTTATGGAACTTCATGAGTTGCCCGAAAAATGTTTTACGGACCTTCAACCAAAGCTTTATAATGGATTTTATTCTTATAGTTTATAATTGTCATATATTATGACCCATTTATATATAATTGTATAATTAGTCCCGGGAAATATTTAAGCGGTTTTAACCTTGATTTTGAAAACGAGTTTTACCTTAAATTTTATATAAGTTATATATTCCGTTCAAATTTAGCGTATAAGCTAAATTTGTTTAGCTTTGATGTTAGGACCGGAAGCGCCCCGACAAAGGCCAACGATTCCAAACTCGACATCTGTAGATCGACTTCCGTCTTTTGACGTTGTGTGAGTATCCTTTCCCTCGATCTAGTTATGTTAAGTTTTAGCATCATGCTAGGTTGGATCTAGCATAACTTAGTGAGAATACCAAGTAGTGGTTTGGATCTTAGGTGAGTTTTGAGGATTGTCGATTGTTGTAAGACATTGAGTGTTGGGTTTGATCTTGTGAGCGTTATGAGGCTCGAGGTTGGGGGTGGTGTGATCTTGTGGATTTTGGAGCTTAGGATTGACTTATTCTAGAATGGTGTTGTTACCGTTGAGTTTGTTTGGACTAGGCATATTTATCCTAGTATGTGCTATGGGTTATGATCCTGGGAGATCATAGGGTCTAGAAGTCTAAGAACTTCTAGCTTCTATTGAGTGTGGTGTGAGCATGAGGGATTCTAGGATGGGTCCTAGAATTGAGAGTCAAATGGTCTTGCTTTGACCATTTGTATAGAAGTCTTAGCTCCTATTGTGAGAGTGTTGTTTTGATATAGTTATCTTCTTGTGAGCAGGTTATGGTCTTCCTCCCCTAAGGAAGCGAGAGTGTTGTGAGATGAGTGTGATGACGAGGTAAGTCTCCGGACTTACTTAGCTCGTATTCCTTGTATTAGCATTGATGTGTGTTTGGTGGTGTATGATAACGGGCGGTGACATCATCTGCCTAGCTCTTACGAGAGTCTAGGAGGTTCTTGGCGACTAGCCCGTGCTGGTTAGACGGTCGGAAGCATCCGCACCGTTCCATGCCGGTAAGTAGGGACCGAGGCGGGACCACGGTGGTCTCGTGTCACAAAACTAAGTTGAATTAGAACGGGATATGACTCAATAATATAAAGATAATAAACCGGAATTGTGTGCTTAGAGAATGTTGTGTGTTTCTGATGATTTACTTGTGTGTGTGCCTTTCCCATTGATTTTAATGCTTCGAATATGAGCTAACGGTTTTATACCGACTGTTGTAGATTGCATTGCATGTTAGGATTGCGGCCGAGAGATCCGGAAGAGTGGGCAGCCGGGGTTCCGTACATTTTAGGATTGGGTTTTGGGTGGAGTCGAGTTTGAGTATTGTAATTATTGTATGTTTATGGCACTAGCCTTTGGGGTTGTATTTTCGGCTGAAGTCCTTTGTTGTATTCTTTCGGGTTTTTCTTTTCATTGCATAAAAATGTATTTCGGTTTTGGCCTTTATTTGTGCCTTGTTGCAAGATCCGGTGAAATTGTTGTCAAGCTAAGGGTCGGGACCCATTGTGAGGTCCCAACCCGTAGCATCCCGAGTCCCGTGGATTTGGGGTGTTACATCATTCACCGGCAAAAAGGTACAATATCATGATCAATAACAACGCCGAGTGTGTTAACGCATTGATGAAAGAAGAGATGGAATATCCAGTTTTAGCGTTGCTTGATGAGATTAAACAATTCATGTCACGATGGTTTGCCGAGCGTCGGCAAAGGTCACAATCTTGTGTAGAAGTTTTCACACCGAAAATCGAAGCGATCATCCAGAAAAGGTTCAACGAATCTGGTTGTTACTTTGTGTATGTCCTTGATGCGGATAGAATGGAGTTTGAAGTGAAAAGGGGTGATGAACATGTAATCTTTTGTTTGCAAACCAAGACTTGTGAATGCAAGGAGTTTGATGTTGAAGAAATACCGTGCATACATGTTGTAGCTGCGTCAAAACATCTTGGTATGAGTCCTTCGTATCTCATTAGTATGTATTATTCCACTGAAAATCAGAGGGCTGCATATTTGAAGATAGTTTATCCTGTATAGAACAAGTCGGAGTGAAATATTCTGACATGCATATTGGAAATTACATGTGATCCTCCAATAAGGCGTAAATGGTGTGGAAGGTTGCCAAAAGAAAGAATACGAGCCTCATGGGAACCAAAGAGTAAGAGAAGATGTGGTTGTTGTGGATTTAGTGGACACACGAACAAGATTTGTCTAAATCAACCAAAGCAGACAATGTGAAACGGTTTTCAATGAATTTTATGATTTATGTACGAAGAAAACTTGTCTAAATCAACCAATGCATTTTATGCTTTATGTACGAACATCATATTCTGCTTGACTGTTTGAGGGAATATATGTACTTTGATATATTGTGTGTACTACACAAGCCGTATTATCAATATGCCTAAACAGCCCTATCTCATGCCCTATTATGTACAGAATATGTACGGTAGTTCCTTTCAATATCTTGTATACACGCATTCTATGTTGTAAAAATATGTTTAATTATTAAGTTTTAGAGTCATATTGTGTTTGTGTAACGCATGTAAAAAATGTACAGTAAATAGGTTTATGTACGGTATTTCCTTTCAAATGTAGTCCTACTATACGCTATTGTGTAAAGATATGTAAAAATTATGTACATCATGTTCTTCTTTGTGTACATAATTAAATTTGTGTATAGCATGTTTTTTGTGGTATTAATTATGTACTACTTGGGTATGCTTAATATGTGTTTGCGTATTAAGTCTTTGTTTTTTACATTTGTGTTTGCTTTATTTTGGTGTACCTTGAGTTTGTGTTTCGAGTGGCTTGTATACTTGTGTACTAGTGTAACCAAGCAATATGGCACGTAGTTAGACATTGATACCCTTTTAAGTTTGTTTCTAGTGACGACATAACATGAAAAACTGTATGTTTCTAGTCACGACATAATATGAAAAAATTGTCTACCATATTGAATATGTTACACAAGCAACATACTAAAGTATCTTGTGTTCAAATCTCATCAACTCAATCTGTTCATCCCCATGAGAATATAACATGTTCAAGCTTCTCTCTCACCACTTGCAAATCATCATCACTGATGCCGGATAAATCAGTTCGCCTCGATGTTAGGTATTGAATGTACTTAATAGCAAATATTTCGTAGATACCCTTGAAGTATGCAAACCATATGTACATATAAGTATTTGTGTAGCCCTGGTAATTGATGACATGAATTATGTATCATCATATTCATGCATAATACAGCACATTATCTCTATTTACCTTGCATTTAGAGAGATTTTCGTATGCCTTTTATGTTCTATTCAATTAATTGTCGGAAATAGAGGTCTACACGAGTTTTGGATGAATTGCAGGTAAATTGAGTTGAATTGGAAGCAAAAATGGAGCAAGGAGCACCTAGGGATGTTAAGGAAGCTAAAGGAGTCTTAAAAGGATCACAAAGAGCTGAGGAATTGCAAAGGAGAAGCATAGAAGACGAACCAAAAGGAAGAGCACTTTCTGTTGAAGAAAATCGTGCCAATACATATAAAAATCGGACGATTTTGATACCTTGAAATCGAACGGTTTTGCACCAAAATCGACTGGGTCGATTTTCTTCACGATTCGGCCAAATGGATAGACGACACAAAGCCCAATTATTTTGGGCTAGAGGAGAGTTTTGCCAAACGGCCCATCGGCAAGAAAGTATAGAAGAGAACCCTAGGAACGAAAACGAGGAGGTCGCACTGGATAATTTTTACACGTTTTGGAGAAATCAACGATTCTTGGAGAGAGATTGAAGAGCTTTTGCCGGAAAGTCATTCTTGATCTTTGATTGTGAGATTTCTTTATTCCATTGTATTGCTTGTAGTTTGTGAACACGACATTGAGTTGTTTGAGAGATACATTGAACAGATTTGACGATTGTTTTACAGATTTGAAAGTTATTGAATTTTCCGTTCAAGATTTGGTTTCTTTGCGATATCTTCTTCAATAATTAATTTGATTCGAATTTGAAAATGGTTGGCTAAAACCCTTGTGATTCTGGGGAGAAGAGTTGATGATTAAGGCTTAGATGATGATAGACTGAACTCATTCAAACATTAGGACCTTGAGAATTTAGATTTTAGTTTTGCGACAAACAGGAAAATCGGACTGTTCTTGAGGAAAATCGGCCGATTTTTCGTATGAACAGCACGATTTATTCTTCTGACGAACTTTAATTGAATTAATCTTTAATCAAAACTAATCCTTGTCTAAACCCCAATCTTGATTAACATTCCTACCCTCTAATTGAATGTATGAAGGCACTTCAAACCTGTTTCTATATTTAATAAATTAAGATCGCAAGATTTGGGTAATAAAGAGACTCAACATCCTTTATTAAGATTTTAAGTGTGCTTTCTATTCTTACTTTGGAGAGTCATATCCTGGAGTTTTAGATAGTTAGTTAGAACATAATTCTTGTCTTTAGATCTTTCTATATTGCAGCCTCAACAACCCTTATAGAGAGAACCTATAGATTAGTCATATAGGTTTCGGAATTTCATCGTACGAATCCTACCTTTGAACATTTAATCTTGGCAATATAAATTCTGTCCTATATCTATAGAAGTGTCTTGAATCGAAAGCCTAAATCGGATACTTGAATCCTTGGAATCATTTCTCTCTTTATCATATCACAAAAGCTTTTATACTTTCGCTAGATAATTGAAATCGGAATTTTTCTCACCAAATCCCTGAGTTCGACTCTGGAATTCTTACCTTTCTACAGCTGATCCGTACACTGCGGGTTCGCTTTGCTTTTGAGTTCTAGATATAAATTTAAGACTTTGACGCACACACCTTTTGAGCGAACAGTAATATTATGTAATGCTGTAAATTACAGTTATCAAAGTTACCCGTCAACATTGGACTTCAGACCAGTTTTTTTGATAACTTTGAATGGCATCTTCAGTTTGTCCCCTATCTTTGTGTGCTTGCCATGTAGTTCAATTACCTGAGGGAACATAACTACCAACGGTTTGAGTAACTGCTGAATTCTTTCTTCCTTTATTTACATAACTTGTGGGTTGTATACATAAATGGTCCAATCTAGTAGGTTGATCTCCAGCATGACCCAGATTCAATCCAGAAGGTTAAAGGGGGGAATATATCACATCAACATCGTACAGTGGCTTCCTGAATATAGTTGAGACATCTCCAGTTAGCACCTGGAACATTTTTTCGTTGAAGTTGGGTTTCTCATTCTTCACATCTACATACTTAGCAAATGTAGTCCTATTGTACGCCCTTGTCCATTCAATTGAAAGCACATCTATCCTTCCAAATCTTTTTGAATCCGGAATAATACTTTTGCGAATATGCACCAAGATCTCATTAATTGCCTTAAATGTGCAATGCTTAATTTCTAGTGTACACAATATTATGTACATAATCGATTAATGTACACAATGAAAACTCCACCTTGATTGAAATGGTTTACAGGTGTTGATGATGGAAGACTTCACACAAATATAGCAGTTGGATCTCTAACAATGTACTTGATTATATTTCTAGATGTGTGGTTTGAATTCAGTGCAGGTTGTATATCTACATGTCAAGGGCCTTGAAGTTGGATTCAAGAACAAGTTCAAAAAGACGAAGATCAAGGGCCTTGGAATCTAAAGTGCACGGAACAAGGATTCAAATAAATTGAAGATCTTCGTTGAAGATTCTGTAACAAGAAGATCTTATCAACCAAAGACTTTGTCAATCGAAGAAAGATCTCAACCGAAGGATAGAAAATCATTTCGAGAAGATTTTTCTAAACAACAAAAAAGGAAAAATTATCCAACAAAAGACAAAAGATCAAGGAGTAAAAGACTCAACGTGTTCGTAGGGATCAAAGACGTGCAACGTCTACCTTACGATCTTCATGGAAAAGAAGGTTGATCTTCAAACGGTCATCTCTACAACGGCTAGAAGATCTTTCCATAGAAGATATAAATGAAGATGATGGTCGAAGAAGAAAACACACAAGCTTACACCGGAAAACATATTTTCATCCTCAAGCAACCTAATCATCTTCATTCGTTGTTTTTCTTTCTCACATTCACGTAAAAGTTTTATCCCCTTAGAGAGAAAGAAAACACAAGAGCTCCATTGGTAGATCTAAAAAGTGTTATACTAGAGTGTGTTACTCTGCGAAGTAACTAGGCTATTATAGCTAGGTTAAGAGTTGGAGCTAGATCGTAGCATTGGCTACAAGTGAGAGAAGAAGGGGATTTCTTCTAGTTTGTATCTAGGACTCTTTGAAGCTGATAATAGATAGTTAGATCCTACTGATATACCTTGGGACGGAGAGTAGGCTATTTAGAGCCAAACTTCGTAAACATATCCTCGTGTCAATCTTTTCGATTCCGCACTATATAAACTTTACTACTGTGACTAACTTTGTTTTGCAGAAGCAAGAAGTCAAGGCCCTTGAAATTGAGTTTCAAAGCCCTTGAAATTGAAGTTTCACTAGTAACACAGATTGACATCAAGGCCCTTGAAAGGAGTTTCAAGGCCTTGAGTTTTGGTTTGCAAAAAGTTCATATACTCTATTCAACCCCCCCC
>BSUD01000004.1:57032881-57055331 GCA_033239045.1 Fagopyrum esculentum
CCCCCCCCTTCTAGAGTATTATCTATATTATTTATATCACCTAATTGTTCTTCACACAATATTATTGATTGCTTACCTCGTCTTTAATCCAACCACCGCGCTTCATTATATCCTGAATTGCTGCTCTTGTAATGTTCTTGATATATCCCCTGTTCGTACATTTACCGTCCTTGTTCTTCACCCAATTATGTAGACTTTGACTCTCATTCAAATCCATAATGCTATTGGTAGGCTCCTTCGGTAAGCTCGCATTTTTTATGTATATTTATTGTCCTTCTTAAGCCTTAAACCAATCCTATGTGCTGGTTGCGCTTCCTCGATGCCCTGTTTAACAATTTCAATGTGTTATATTTTCATACATTTTTTCACACATAACATTGATACATAATATTGTTTTTATATTATAATTAGTTGACTTACATTACATATTGTTAAATGTCTCCTAAAATCAACAGTACATATTACATAATATAAATTTATGGTGGTCATACCTCACTGGATCTATCCCTAATTCTTCAATCTTTGGATCATTTATAATGCCTTCTTTGGCAATATCAGCACCTGTAGAAGTCTGTTCAGGAGCATTTAATTGTTTCACTGTTTTTCTGATAAGATTCTTGATTTTGTTCTCTGTACGCTTGCAAGATAAGTAAATTGTTGTGTCAATCTTGTCATACAGGATGCCCAAATCCCTGGAATATGTTGCGAGTTCATCAATCAGTATCCTTTGATGCTCGACCTTCTCAGCCAGGTCTTTCTTATCTTGTTGAATGATGTACAACTTATCCATGAGTTCAAAAATCCACGCTGGTTTAGGTGTGTCCATTTTATTATGTATATAAAAGAAATTTAATGATATCACGTAGTGGTTCTGTATCTATTATGTCTTGTGTATGAAAATGTACACATACCTTGTAGGTTCATTGCTTTTAGCTTCATCAATCCTCATTTCTGTAACATTAACCTCTTCTAGTGCCTTTTTTGGTGAAAGTGTGGGGCAAGCTTCCACATTTGGATGAGCATTTTTTTTCCTTGCCTTTTGTTTTACTCCTCGATGATCTGTATACATATGTATACCATTATGAGTGTGTACATAACCATAATATTATTTCAGTGATTGTGAATCAGTGTAAATGAACTAAACTTGTGTGGGCATGGATTTTGTCTTCGCTAGACGTGTCAATTTCAACACTAATATTTCCTGTTGCAATCTTAGTTGGAGGTGCAAGGGTATCTTTCATGCTTGACTGTTGAATATGCTCATTTCCCTTTGTTGTCCTCCTTGAGGATCTACACAAAATGTGTATTCTTACGAGTATGTACATATTTATTAATATATTTTTTTAATTGTGTACACATAACAATGATACACACATTGTTTGTTCATGGTTTTTGGCTTCAACCGACTTGCCAACTTTAAGATTAATATTTTCCTTATGTTTTTTAAGTGATGGTGCTTGGGTAACTATCACAGAAGATGGATTAATGAGATCCTTTCCCTTTGTTATCCTCTTTGAAGATCTACACAAAGTACATAACTCAGAAACATAATGTATTTTTCGTAATTGTGTACACATGTAACTAACCTTGTTTGTTCATAGTCCTTGGCTTCACCAGACATGTCAACTTCAACTTTCACCTTTTCTTTTGCTTTTTAGGGGAGAGTTCTTTGGTATGTTCCACAAATGAGGGAGGAATGGGATCCTTTCCCTTTTTTGTCCTATTTGAAGGCCTACACAAATTATAATAGTTAGACACATAATCTATTTGTCATAATTCTGTACACATAACATATACTGAATGCAAACCTTGTCTGAAAGGTTGGAATGCTTGTATCTGGTTTTCTTTTTCTGCTTTGCTTGTCCTCCTCTGTTACATTTTAAGATACAAAAAAATAAAAATTCATACACATTAAAACTTATGTACATGCATTCCATTGTGGTGAATATTACCCTTCTTCTTTGGTGGATCAACAAATGCATCGTCATCTGAATAAACATCACCAATATTTCTGATGACAATATTGGGGCTATCAGACCTACATTTTAAAAATTGACCTAGAAAATGTATCAATCTAGGACAGGTTTGAATAATTTGTAAATAAAATGTGTTAAAACCATACTTGAAAGTTTCCTCTTTATCGTTCACTTCACTGCGCCTTGTTATGATCACCTCTGCATTTTCAAATCCATTATGAAATAGGAAATCAAGCCTCACATCTTCTCCCTCAATTGGCCACCAGTTAGTGTCATTGTTCTTAATGAGTCCTTCAACTGTATTGATGTCCTCTTTCTTTAGGGTATCCACAATACCCTTTATCTTAGCATATCTGGGAAAAGACTTTCCGGACATCCCAAATCTTGAGATGTACCGCAAACACATTGGTTCCGCCTCTTCATCATTAATGCTTCCATAGTATTATGCAAGCTTTGGTACAGAATGAAACAGCCAAATATGTGGGATTTGGTAAACAGACAATATACTTATATAAATATGTACACATATTATATTTATGTAAAATTATGTATAAATGTTTTAGTTTGTGTAAATCTTATATGTTTGATATTCACGGTTTTGTACATTTTGGTAGCACCTTGGTTAAGTAATTTTGAAATTTGAAATCTAAACAACATAAGTAAATGCAAACCTGTAGTGCAAGGGGAAACCCTCCAATGTACCCTCCACTAGGTTGTTCTTTACCGGCCTCACAAGATTGAAAGTACCTTATTGTCTGGTTAAACGTCAAACGACCCCAGGGGATAGAATTAAACATACCCATATCATTCACGATGTTGATGGTCTGTTGGTAAACCTGTGTTTTTCTGTCCTTTGTAATAACCACTGTTTCGATAAGCAACACTAGAGTCATTTTTAATTTGTAAGGTGACTCTTTATGTGCTTTTGCATAAATCTCCTCCTGCTCTTTGGTTGTGCATCTTTCAATCCCAACCACTTTCCTCATATCAACATCTGGTAAATCCTAAATAGAATTGTCACAGTCGTCAGAGCAATTCAGTCAAGTTATGTCAGAAAACTCTGTTGTCCAAATCTAATGAGAGCATTGTTGATGCCGAACCACATGGAATGCTTTCTCCTTATCTTCACCTCCCTCATGAGCATGAAGTGTATCACTTGATTGCTCATCTTGAGCCTTGTGCTCATATGAATTAATGGAGCAAAGAGGTCATTCCTTACTTTGGCATTGTCTTCCTCACTCAAACCGTCCATTATAGTGGGTATCATTATTGGCCTACAAAAGCAGTTGATCCTAGTCATCTCATTATTATCATTTTCATCTCATTTGTATGTAAACTGTAATAATATAAGTCAGTTTTGCATGATTGATTTTATGTACATATGAGATGCGTAATATTATGTTTATATTAAAATGCACAATCTTGTGTTTAAGTGTCAGCCATCCTCTGTTACAAATACAGAGCAAACAATTAATGAGTTTATTTATGCATAATATATAGTACATAAAATGTACATGTGTATGTTGTACATAATAAAAATTTATGTAATAATTGATGAGTGTTAACTGTGTAAACATAAATATGATTTACATACTAAAAAATGTGAATACATTGAGTTAGGTATATTATGTTAACATACATATGATGTGCACAATATGAGTGTCTCACATTAAGCGTTATACATAAAGATGATGTACATACATGTTTTCAATATACATATTTAAACATGAAATATGCCATACACAAACTGCACATTGCATAAAGTATGTCTCATATTAAGTGTTATTTATTTATAATGTTCTATCATAATATGTTTTCCTGTGTATACATAAAGCATGAAGAAAGTTCTACCACATTATGCTTTACTACATATGGTTTTTTAAATCAATCATTACAAATACTTGTGAGGAAGACCATACACCTGATTTATCTGGTTGCTTCCTCATGTGAGGCTTAATACCCATCATTTTTTCTTGCCATTTTTTTTCTTGTAATCAGACAATTGCAATGTATCAGATAGAGTTGTCAATGTCAATTGAATGATATAAATAATATGTGGTAAATTATATCATGTTTTGATCTAATTTACATATTTAAATCAACATCAATATGTACATAATTTACTTTTTTGGTCAAATAGAGTCAGTCATAACAAATCTCCATCAATATATGTACACATCTAAAGCATCATTAATTTGTCTGTGCATATAATATCTGCTTGTGTATCATGAAACCTATGTCTATGTGTGTATAACTTAAGTGGTTTGCTACACACAAAATCAACTAAACAAACAACACCAAAATTTAACTTTTTCCGATTTCAAATGTAGACAATCAACATTTTTGTTCAAAAAGATTCATACATAACAAATCTCCAACAATATATGTACACAATCACTATCAAAGACTGTAAACAGGTGTACATGCAAACTAAAAATGTACGAGATTCTTAAACAGAACAAACAACAATGCATTGCAACATTTTCCAATTTTCAAATGTAGACAGATTCATACATAACAAAATCTCAATCAATCTATGTACACAATCACTATCAAAAATTGTAAACATGTGTACATGGAAACTAAAAATGTACGGGATTCTTCAAACTCAAACTTCAATAACGATTCATAGCTTCCGAATCTAGAAAAAAATGTCAACTTTACCAACAAATCACAAAAAGTGGAATGACCGTTTTTCTTTGTTAGGAATCCAGTTCATTCTTGCAAAATCAAGGCTGCAACATGCATTCCAGTTGGCTAATTGGGTTATATAGTAGTTCCGAATAATTATGTGAACGAAAGAACTGATTCTTTCAAATAAACCATAGGAAAAATGGTGAGGAAATCATACATGTGTTTGATGACGGGAGTAATCGATTCGGGGTTTCGAATATCATTCAAATCAATTGGTAACTATTACATGTGGAACACAAACCAATACAAGAAGATTGAATGATAGTATTGTGAGAAGCTTTCGCCGCCGGCAACTAGAACTCGAACACTCTGTATGTTCTGCTATGGCAAGAGAAGGTTTCTTTTGAGAGCGTTTTTGTGATTTTGGTAGCAGTTGAAAAGGCGAGAATTTGGGGTATTAACTAAGGGGATCTTTGCCGTTACCATCTTTAACGGGCCCCGATTTTTTAGCTTAATTTTGGGCTTAATTAATATATTTACCATACTAATAACTTCCCTTCGACCTAATAAATAACCCATTTTATTTTTTTCTGGATAATGGTAAATATTATGGGCCTTATTTGTATCCTAGAAAATTAAGTTACCCTACTAGCTTATTATGACCTTTATGATATTAAACTATATGTATTATATTGTAGGAATTTATTTTATCACTATTATAAGAATTGTATATATGAAAATATATTAAATTGTATCGTATAAAGATTTTTTTTGTAAGAGATTAAATGTTGATGTTTAAATCATTTATTGTTCACTTTTATGAATATAATAATTTACTTTGATTTTTTTTTAAAATTTTTAAAGAAATTAAAATGATCAATAGAACAAAAAAAATAATGACTAATGTTTAATTCATTTATTATCTCAAATCCCTATTTTACATGTAGAAAGAGATTTTTCAACAAAATTATAAAATTTTCAAAATCCCTAATTTACTCTCTTTTTACCGGTTAATCAACTTTATTATTTTGTTACTGTATCAAATAAATAATACGACCTATATGATTTTGAACTATATGTGTTCTATATATTATAGGAATATATTTTATCACTATTATAAGAATTGTATATCTGAAAAAAATATTAAATTGATTCATATAAATTTTTTTTTGGGAATAGATTAAATGTTGATGTTTAAATCATTTAGTGTTTACTTTTATAAATATAATAATTTACTTTGTATTTTTTTTATATTTTTACAGAAATTAAAATGACCAATAGAACAAATAAAATAATGACTAATGTTTAATTCATTTATTACCTCAAATCCCTATTTTACATTTAGATAATTATTGTTTACTTTTATGAATATAATAATTTACTTATATATTTTTAAAGAAATTAAAATGATAAATTTAACAAACAAAATAATGACTAATGTTTAATTCATTTATTACCTCAAATGACTATTTTACAATTAGATAGAGATAGGTTAGTGACCATTCATTATAATTTATTAACTTATAAGTTCATTTAATAGTCCATTTACTAGCTAAACTTTCATCCCGAAGTAGTTCGAATTTTCATGTTTTATACTTATAACTTATAAGTTCATTTACTTGTCATTTATTGGTCAATGCTTACTTGTTAAATGATTAATAACCCGTTTAGGATTTTGATCTCTTTAATAGCAATTTATTTAGGAACGAATGATTTGGATCTCTCTTGTATCTCTCACACAAATTTTCACTTTTATTTTTGTTGTGACGTAGTGTTGTATCAATACTTGCAATGGTTACGGTGAATTCTCAATAAAATGAAAGGGGTAAAATGATGTAATTGAATTGCACTCATCATCTCCTTTACTTGTTAAACATTTCTCAGATTTTGTTAAGTTTGATCTATTAATTTGTGTACTAATCATAACAAATGCTTGTAGATCATTAAGGATATTTTTTGGTCCGTTTATCTCGGGTCGGGTTGTCGGGTCTTTTCGGTCGGGTTACTTCGAGCTGGTGGGTCATTTCGGGTCAGTTTACTTCGGGATATCAAGTCATTTTGAGTCGGGTTATTTCAGGCTATCAGGATAT
Source organism: Fagopyrum esculentum (assembly GCA_033239045.1). Lineage (NCBI taxonomy): Eukaryota > Viridiplantae > Streptophyta > Magnoliopsida > Caryophyllales > Polygonaceae > Fagopyrum > Fagopyrum esculentum. The sequence continues at coordinate 57,039,582 of BSUD01000004.1, forward strand.
TTTGGGTCGGGTTACTTCAGACTATGAGGTCATTTTGGGTCAAGTTACTGCAGGCTATCGGGTCGTTATTGGGTTATTCTACTTGGGTTTTATCGGGTCCGGGTCATTTTCGAGTTATTTATTATTTTGGGTGAACTCAATTTCAATCAAGTTGGGTCCAGGTATTCTATTTTTTAAAAATTTTCGAGACCAGGTTGGATTCGATTTCTGGTCGGTATGTCGGTTTTACGGGCCAGGTCATGTTTTTCCAAGCTCTAGTTGTGTGTGGACTTGTGGAGCGCCACCGAACTGTTGCGATTCTCTCCCAATATTGTGTTGCATGTCATGAAGGTGCTACGTCCTCTATGTTTTATTTAGTAAAAAAGTTGTGATCATATTTTGGCAAATTGCGAGTATTTCCCCTTGAGTTCCTAAGTCATTTGGCGCTTTTGCACATGACTTTCAACATTGTTTAGTACGTAGCAAGTTTTTTCGTTAAATTGTTCGTTCGGTAACAGTTCATAGGTTGCTAAATTGACTAGTTTATGAGTGCAGGAGATCTCGAGTTGCAGTTGTTTACGCACAACTATTCTTACTGATAAATCATCAATTAATGATATGCATATGATTTCTCGGGTCAAATTACCTGTACACACCAAACATGAAAGGTAGGAAGCGAAGAAAATATTCTGTAAGGTCGATGCGGTGAACTTGATAAAAACCCGATAATTTTATCTCATACAACCAAAATATAGCATTACATTATCGCTTTTAGAAGGTTTTGCTTTAAGTAAAACTAGTTTAGTGCCCGCACCTTGTGCGGGATTGTCTAAATAAATATTATATTTTCACTTTCATGCATTATATATTTGATATCAATTTATAGTAAAAATTATTTTTATTAATTAATATAACTAAAATATGAGGATTATTTTTTTTTAAATAAATAAAAGAACATAATTAAAATTCTATTACAAAGATTATTATTCGAGTATTATATTTATACCTTAATATATTATCACTTTTACTTAGATTTAGATAGAGGAGCAAAATTTGATTTAGTTTTTAAATTATACAAATGTGTCAAATCTTGTTAGAAGATTTGCGTTAGATTTTTTCAACAAATTGAGTTGCAATAAATCAGTTTGTTAATTTTGAATGGTAGATAGGTAGATTTATTTTATTATTATTATTTATTTTAATAAAATTGACGTGGCATGATGACTGTTTACAAATTCTAATAAAAAAAATTCTTATAAAATAATTAATGGCAAATCTGTAAATATGTTGTGGTAAATCTGTAAATAAATTGGAAAAAAGCTGACGTGGACGGCCTTAGAGGTTGACACGTGTACAAAATGGGTGTTGCTTTAGTAGTATATATAGATCTTTTTTTTTCACTTCAAAAAGAAAGAAGAAGATTTTATTAAGCACTAAACTTGATAAAGAACGAGTGTGAGTGTGTACATCTATGAATGGTTCATTATGTGTTCGTGATTATAACTTGTCAATCTTTCTCTTTGGTGATAACTAAAGTATTAGTATTGACATGGGTGAATCAAATTGTGGAGGTTCATTAGTTATATGGAGAGTAAATGGATTATTTTAAACGGATAAATTGTGGAGGTTCATTAGTTATATGAAGAGTAAATACATCAAGTCTAATATATGAGGTCAATAGTTACTCTTGTCATATGAGATCGTTGCATATCCTAAAGACGATGTACCCACTAGTATTTTGACGAGGTTTGTCGTGCATTTAAGTTTCTCGCCTTCTATCCCCAACAGTTGGAGGATCCCCCTAAGACACCCTTTTGAAGATGACGAATAGTGGATGATTCTAGCACACTATGTAGAATGAATGATTGTAGTAAACTTATTAATGAATGTGTATAAACTTTTGTATGGCAATAGTAAACATATGAATGATTGATACGTTAATTCTAATGTACTCTTTCAATGTTACAAAAATAATAATCCAACGTATCCGTTCAAAAAAATTGTTAACTCCAACATCGTCTAACTTCTCAACACATTTTTAACAAAGACTCATGATTAATACTCAAAAACAAAATTAATACACAATCTATCAACATTAAGGTCGTGATTCCAACGCTACTCGGACATTAATTTTAATAGTAGTTTTGTTGGTTTCAACTTGACTTGCATTGTGAACAAATCATTAACTTAAAATTCAAACCTTGAACTACTTCAATCGAGGAACGACAATTAATTACTCACCGATAAAAAATGTAGTTGTGATGTTAAATAAGCAATCGAAATAACTCCAATCTGATGGTGTTATGGTAAGTGAACCCACCGATAACTACAAGAACTGTCTGAAAACATATTACAATGTTGTGTCCCCAACCGCGGGAATGTGTCCCCAACCGCGGAAATGTGAACCACCATGCCAAAAAGGTGATAGACCGATTAACCACTTTAGCCTCCTATATTGTTGTTCAACATCACCTTCATGAACCACCTGCTTATACACAAATGACGATTCCTCGATCACTTTCCCTTGATATTTGTCTTGATAAATGTCAATGCATTATGCCCTAAACCTTTACCCTATGCTACTAATCGTGGATATTTTAAACAAATAGTTAACAACAACCTCAACCTCCCCTGCAAAGATACGAGATCGGATGTAGTATATTTTGGGTATCAAGTTCACATGGACCGTGTCCATTTTGAATGTAATTAATAGACAATTATGCCAACTAAAAGAAGGAAGAGAGAAAACAATGTCTTTTGGTGAAACAGTGATAAAAGAGAATAAGGAAAATCAATGATTGCTGTAGAAAAATAATGGAGGGAGGTGATCTATGGAAATAAGAATCCCCACTATAATCAATTAAAGTAATATTGCATATATGAGACACATGAACATTGATATATGAATATCGTAGGCAACTATCTAAACAAGTCTTTGGCATAGACAAACAAATAACGTGCTTTCCAACTCGCACAACCCTCAATTTGGTGGTTCGGCAAGTATAGGAAAACCCTTAAGAACTTAGAAATCCGGAAAAGACCAAGAGAAACCTTCATTTGTGACTCTTTAGTTAGAAAAGGAAAAAGACCGAAACTTTCTACGATAGTTAGAAATCTTCAATGTAAAAGGTGGGATCTAATCCCTTAAACCAGAGCTAGAATTGGCTATCGATACTTCATTACATTTAATGGCGATTTTAGTAGATATGGGTATATCTACTTAATGAAGCATGAATCAGAAACATTTGAAAAGTTCAAAGAATTCCAAAATAAAGTTGAGACACAAACATGCAAGAAGATAAATGCACTTTGATCAGATCAAGGAGGCAAATATTTAAGTCATAAATTTGATCGTCACTTGAGAGGTTGTGGAATTCTAACACAACTCAATCACTCCACTAGGTACGCCACAAATGAATGGTGTATCTGAAAGGAGAAACATGACTCCTTGAGACATAGTCTTGATGCGGGGTTGAAGCCGCAGTTTCCCGATCTAGATTGAAGTTCACGAACACGACTCAGAAGCAAATATCGGTCTAGAATCTCGGACGAGATTTTGATTACGGGCCTCATTTTATGAAACTCGAACACGAAGATTGTGAGTTGATGGATTGATAATGAATATATATGAAGATGATAATATGGAATGAAATTGTTGGAAAAATAGGAAGATAAGACTAGATGTTAGACTTGCAAAGAACCTTGATCTAAATTGGATCAAAACCCTTAACAAAAAATTAACTTAACCCTTCCTTCTTCAACCTTATACAAGTCTTCTATCTAAGACAATCACAAGGAGGGACTAGTTTGACAAGTAGCATCAATCTTCAAGAAGATTAACACACACAAGAACAACCTAACAAGGACTCACAATGATTCAATCAAAGGCTCTCTCTTTTGATTGAATAGGAATGAATAAAATACAAATCTTGTGAGCGAAGTCACAAGTAGCGAACAATAATGTGGGAATTAATAATCAAAACTAAGCTACCTATGAATCTAATCCTCTAAGGCTATTTATAGGAGATATTCTTTTAAAAGATAAATACTAAAATAATCCTAAGAGATAGAATCAAAACCAAAAGATATCTTCAGAATGCTTGAGAGTTTAAAAGGTAATAAAAATAATAGAAGATAACTCTATCTAATAAGATCGTCAACGGATCTAATAAGTCTCGACAAACATGTAATCTCGGTCTATATCTCGGCCGAGATTCTGTATCAGGGCCGAGATGTTGCATATGCTTTGAGCATTTGTAGCAGATACTAGTATGAACCTGGTGAAGAACATTGGTCCTCGGCAAAGAGCATCTTTAAGTACTTAAGAAGAACTAAGGATGATTTCTTGGTTTATGGAGGTGATGATGACCTAGTCGTCAAAGGCTATACTGATGCGAGTTTTCAGACAAACAGAGATGATTTTGAATCACAGTGTGGATATATCTTCATTCTAAATGGAGAAGTAGTCAGTTGGAAGAGCCAAAAGCAAGGTACCATAATAGATTTTACAACGGAGGTAGAGTATATAGATGTCGGAGGAGCAACTAAGGAAGTTGTTTGGATTAGATAGTTCATAAGTGAGATCGGTGTCCTTCCTAGAACTTTTAGAGAAATTGGCGTCTATTGTGAAAACAATGTCACAACTGCTCAAGCCAAGATACATAACTCTAGCTTCAAGTCCACACATGTTATGTGGAAATACCACATTATCCGACACTATGTTGATAGAGGTGGCGTTCGGATGTGCAAAGTGTACACGGATGATAACATTACATGCCCATTGATAAAACCCACCAGTAGGCCCAAACATGATAGTCATACTAGAGCCAAATGGCTCAAACACATTAGAGAGTTCTTTTGAGATTTGTTTTTTATTTTAAGGATAAACTTGTTCATCGGTTTTGTGATATTATGTTTTGATTTATATATGATTTATTCATATTCTTATTTAATTATTTATTGAATATTAAATAAAGTATCTAATCAATTTTATAGTTAATAAATGGGCTCATCGAAACAGGTTTGATGAATCGAACCCCAATAATGAACTGAAATTATAAAATTGTTTAAAGTTCATAGTCCGAGTCATTAACCTGGATACAAATGACTATATATAAAAGACTATATTGTGAGATTGATTGATACACACAAGTTTCATGTGTTATAAGGATATAAAGATGTCTAATCGATTACATAGATGTGTAGGACAATGCATATTGGACAGACCGATCTTATGACTTCATACGATCCAATTACAAAATCATAAAGATATTCATAATTAGTAAATTCCTTAGACATGAGATGTATATAGTTATCATCTACGTGATGGTATATCTTTGACACTATCAAACAATGACTATAAAAAGCAAGTTATAAGACAGTGATTGAGATTGCCAAAATTGAGTGGGAGCTATAGTCTTTCCAAATTGGATATATCCTCCTGTTTCATACACGACATGATATATTTGAAATAATTGGTGTCTCAACCACTTGAAGAGTGAGAATTGTGAAAATATGTGCGCACACTCAGATGGATTAGTAGTGTCATCAAGATTAACAGTTTGATCTCAAGAATTCAAGAAACATACTTGATGGAAAAGGTGGTTTTCATCATATAGTCAAGTAAAGACATTAAGTAACAAAAGAGTTTAACATTGCACACTTGTTGTTAAGTACAAGTGGGAGATTGAAGGAATTATGTTATTTACTCTAAGGTGTAATTACTAATTATGTGATATGACAATACATAAAGATATATAATGTGATAACTTATATAGTCATATCGTTTTGTTAGAAGTCAACTACAACTTATGTATTTTATATGATAAAATATGCTACCGATACTATCGGATCCTACGAGGTCACACATGGGCTTTCTAAGAGAAACCCGAATCAAATATGTATACACTCCCATATTATATCGAATATATATATATATAGGGTGCGGTTTCCATGAGAACAAGCCTTATTGTGTATCATGAGAACAATCTTAGACAGTCTGATGGTGAGTATTAAGGGTCGAAATTTAGGGTAGATATCATAACTAATAATAACTACGAATAATCCATTCAACCAACAATAACTATGAATAATACATTAAACGATATGACACCTTCGTAACAAAACTAATAATAACTACGAATAATATATTAAACAATAAGGCATGTTCTCGTGATTACACGATAAAGCTTGTTCTCATATGATCTATATATATATATATATATATATATATATATATATATATATATATATATATATATATATATATATATATATATATATATATATATATATATATATATCCTTACTATAGTAAAAGAGGGACTTCCCCCAATGAATAGGGGATTTCTCTTTTTGCCCTTTTATCTCTTTCTTTCCTAATTTACCCTCCACTAATATGGTATATTACGTTTCATTATCATCCTCCATTCTTTGACAGCTTGCTTCCATCTTTACATGCGTCGTGCATTTTCGACTGAAGAAGTCTTACTCCTTACGGTTCATTCACCGCCTCACTTCTTCTCTTATGGCCTTTCATTTTTAGGTTTAGAGGCATCTTCTTCTTTGAAGATCTTCGACGGCGCCTTCTTCAGTCTTCAGTGTCGAGATTATGGAACTTCGGTTCAGAATTAGGGTTTGAAAGACGGTTTGCTTGATTTCGTGGTGATCGCGCCTCAATCTCCTCACGGCTCGTGCCTCCGCTGAATTTGGGTGCCCTCTCTTCATCCTGTTGGCATTGCTATTTTGATTTCTAGAGTTTCAATTGGTTTATAGTTGGATAAATTTATTCAGTGTTGGTTTATTTATGTACTCTTTACGCCAAAAAGTTCTTCCCCAATTTGATTTGATACTCGATCCTCTCGTACTCTTTGTGATGTGCTGCCGCTGCAAGTGCAAATTTCTCTTCTCTTCGTCATCGTTCGATTCTCTCAGCCTCTCAGGTTTGTTCTCCTTCTCTTCTTCATTGTTCTTGCTTGTTGTTATCCACTTCTCATACTCTTCTTTTAGTTTAGGGTTTTTCGGTTGGAGTCTTGAGTCTTTTGCCACTTCTTCAGTTTCATTCCGCTTTTGTTTTTATTGAAGCTTTCTTCGATCGGCGAAGTTTGAAGCTGCTCCAATTGTTGAAGACGTGAAGCTGCCTTCGACCTTCATCCTTGCTGCCTCAGTGCCTTCGACTCTCCATGTTAACCTGCTTCTTCTTCTTTGATGCAGTGATAATGCTCCTTCCTTCACGACTTCAGTGCTTTACTCATTCAATCCGATTGTGATTCGTGAGCCCTCGTTCTTTGATGCAATGTTTTGTTTATAATTTTTTTGTTGCATGTTGCTGTTTGTTTCTAGGAGAGAAAGTTGAATGTTGCATTGTCAAATGTATGTTTCTTTCAGAATTTATTCAATTCGTTGGTGTACTCAAGGTGTTCGACGAAATGCCTCTAAGAAGCCATTTTTTATATCCTTAATTATAAGTCTCGACTTGATGTAACCGGTAAGTCTCTAAGTCATGTTGGATTTCATTATCTTGCATTTAATCATAACTCTTGTAGCTTTGTGTGGTTAATTGTTCTAATATGCAGTGAAGACCATATGGGCTTTCATAGGCTTCACCATCGAATTTGTTTAGTGTTGATTTTGAAATGTGTTTTCTTATGTAGGTCAAAACATGAAGTCAAGCGTGAGTATGGAGTTCATATCCATAGGATGTGATACTCCTCCCATCTTACAGGGTCGATCACCAATACAGGCATATTCCGAATTTATGAGGAATTTCAAAGACACTTTCAAATCTTTCCTTGGTGTTGTGATAACAGTAAGATAGCTAACAATTTTTTTTATCATGCTATATCAAATGAATATAGTAGATAGAATATTTATTATATGCTAGACAGTGAAATGCATCGCTAGACCTGAAAACCGGGTTTTAGTTTAGTTGACAGTAGCCATTTGTAGGGGGTTCAAGTTGGCATGGGTCCTGCAGGAGAGCTAAGATATCCATCATATATTTGAAGTTGCAAAATTCCATTTACAATTTAATAGATGACTTCACAGGCAAGTCCTTTGATTTTGCAGATTCTCCCCTCTTTCTGTCCCATTCTTTGTCTACAAATCTTGCAAACGAGTTGATCCGATTTTTCCTTCCGAAGATCTATCGATCTATGCTTCAATCCAATTTGATGATCTAATTTGCTATCTTATAACCCAAAATAATTACAAGCCTCCTAGAAGGCCCTTAACAAAGAAGGTTTGTTTTCTAATTTTTGGTTTGAAGACTGGGTAAAGTAAGAAAGTATTTGTATGTGTAGCTTTTCTGACTTATTTTTCTCACATCTTTTGACGATTTTTTGGTTAAATTGTAATGCATTTCAATAGTTCTTTTTAGAAATAGCTCGTATTTGCTGTGCTAGCAGAAAGAACATAAAATAAGGATTTGGATACCTTTGTAAACAGCTCAAGAACACCCGCAGTCATGTTCTCACCCCTAAATGGAACATGTTGGTTACTCAACTTTAAGATTAACCCCTTCTTTTCACTACTCTCATGGTTATAGATCCATTAAAGTACTTAATTTTCTGATAAATTAGAAAATTCTATTTTCTTTCTCTTAGTTGTTGCGAATAAGATGTATTGATTTGTATACATCATATCTTTTCCATGATCCATCTTATGTTTGAATATGGCCCTTTCATATATACTTATTTCATTTCGCTTGTGATTCACGCATATATAGATCATACTAACACTTTGAATTTTAGACATCTGTCATAGGAAGTGATTTGGAAGGACAAAAAAAAAAGAAGAGATTTTATGTAGTATAATCATCTTATAGCTATCTATTTTCTGATTTGTGATTGACTTAGCAAAATGTCCTGTTGGGCCAAGTAGCATAATTCTGATTTCCTTTTTCCGTTCCTTATGCTACTACTTATTTTGACGTACCCATATGCTTCAAACAGTTATTGACTGGATTATATTTGAATTGTAGTTGAAATCTTTTCTTCCTGATTCAGAAAGGGAAAGCTTGTGAAGCAATTGAGTGAGGTTAATCACCAGAACCGTTTCCTCAAACATCAAATTGAGAATCATATATATAATCTTTTTTTACTTTTAAACATGAGATTTATTGTTTCATGAATAATGAATCTTCGCAAGCCATCAATGTCCATATTAATTTGTTTTTGAAAAAATAATAATATAACAAAGCATGTTGATTCACCTTTGTTACTAATGTATGCAGCAGAAGTTGAGAATTGCAGTTTTGGTCTCACAAGTTGCTCCTGAATGTATTCATGGTACAAAAACTTTCTTCTACATGGATAACTACATAGTGGACACCTTCATTTTTCTCATTTTATCTGAATTCCTGCGCGTATAACGTATGTCCTCCAAAGGAAGTCAAGGCTGCTGAATTTGAGATTTGTGTTGATGAGTTGGGATCTAATGTAGGACACAAGAAGAAGCTTAAAGATCATTCGATTGTTGAGGGAACAGCTAAGAAGCTCAAAACATCCGCTGTAATTGGATTATCAACCTCTGAGCAATTGATAAATAAGAGAATATATGTTTTTGGGATTAATAAATTCATTGAAAGTCCACCAAAGGGTTTATGTATTATTATAGTGAATCTTTTTGTGTTTTAGTTGAATATGTTAGCATATGATGTTGCGTTATCTGTGCTATGGTCATTATTTCTTTTGTACCCTAGCTTTGTTGATGGAATGTCAGTTTGGTTGTTATGTATCAAGCACAACTTTAGAAATTGCTCCATCTTATGTAACTCGCAAGCTCGGGAACTGTATCAGAATGCTTTATATGTAATTTATTTTTCCATTTTTCTTAAACTGTATCATACAACATCTGCTATACACGTACACAAGCAACATCGGCGAACCCGACGCGCGCGCATGTAGTAGACAGTGGCGGGAGAATAGGAATTAAGTCAATACCTCTTTTTTCTTTTTCATATATCAATGATGACATTTGAATAAACTACATAGCTATATGATGAGTTATTAGTTAACTATAGATATGCATGCAAGTGGAGAAAATTTCATAATCTTTGTAATCTCCATCTTTCCAATTTATGATGCACTATTAGTTTATGAACTCTACATTTATAGGTTAGTTATCGAATACCTTTGGACTAATTGGTTTGCCATTATCATGTTACAGGTCTCCTTGGTTCAGTCCTGGCAAAAGAAGGGCAACTGGCCAACGCCTCTGACATTCTTAAAGGAGCTTTCAAAGTACGTACATTAAGCCAAAGTTGTCATCCGGTTGTTTATAAAATTGTATCTGGTAGCTCTAACTTGTCACTATAGTTCTGAAACAATACTTTCTAACCTCAGGAGGAGCTCAAATTTTTCACATCTATTAGGTTGCAGAATTTGTACAGTCAAATGTATTTTGCATACAACAGTTATTTCTCTAATGTAAAATATTTCTAGGATATTGATAATTATCACAGCTTGATGAGCGTGTATTATTGTAATTCCCTTTTTTGTACTATTGTTCATAATTTAGCCGTGGAGTTAACACTTTATTTATGTGTAATACCGACCTTTTATATATTTAACCAATTTAATAATGCTTTTTTTGTACTATTTTTTTTATCGACGTAATTAACGATCGCAATTCACGGCGCGCGTGCGTAGCACGCGCGTCCACACTAGTATATAGAAAGAGAGAGAGGTTGGCTCCCATGTAAACAACTCTTACCATGTAAAATGAGAACGAATTGTATTCGTTAGATCTTTAAATAGATGGTTGAGATTAGGCGAGATTAAAGGGGGGAAAAACCGTGTGATTAGTGGAAGAAATATTCGGCGGTATAGTCACATATATTCGATGGTATAGTATATATTATGTAATTTGTTCTCATGTTTACATGGTAAGAGTTGTTTACATATGAGTTAGGATCTATATATATATATATATATATATATATATATATATATTATAAATGTTATATTTGATATAATATGGGAGTGTATACATATTAGATAATAAAGCATTTTTTTAATAAAAAATATTATTATTTATGAAATAATTATATCCGCAAATAATATAAAAGATGGGCTTTCTAAGAGGAACCCTAATCAAAATTAGTAATCCTAAGACCTATTTGGTATGAGATACATTGATTCATTTAGATTCTTTTCAAGGGATTGTTAGAGATAAAAATTATGGATATGTTTGGTATGAGTTTAAAAATGTTGATTGTATTCTTATAATCCCTACAAAAACAATCTTCCAAAGTCAAGATTCTATCAAAACCTTTCGATTGCATTCAATCGGATTCAGTTGGATGGACTATTGAATTGCACGCTTCTAATGTATAGGCGGAATGCATTGTCTTAAAAAAAGTAACGTTGAATTTGAAATTTCAAATTGACTTGCAAATTTAATTGCCAATTCAACTGCATTGAAACATGACGGACAATTATGGTTTGCATGTATAATAGTGAGCAATTGTATACTACAGACCTAAGAGTACTTTCTGGAAAAAAAACCCTTACGTTCCATAAATTGTTTGCTCTCTTATTAGATCCTCTTTTATTCGTCTTCGGTTTTTGTACTAGCATCCAACCATTAAAGCCGGTCTAAATCTATATCCGGGTGGACCAAATATAGGAGTCATATTTAAGACTCTTAGGGCCCGTTTGGTTAGGAGGGTGGAATGAAAACTGAGTGAAAATGGATAAGAAGAAGAAAAGGAATGGGAAAGGGTTATCGCTTGTTTATGTTTGGTTTGTTTTCGGAATGGAATCATTCACTTAATATTAACATTTGTGTTGTTTGGTTTGTTTCCGGAATGGAATCATTCACCTAATAATATCACTATTTAACGCTACTATTTCATAGCAATTTTCATGTCAATTTTTTCATTAAAGAAGTACAATACAACTATTTTTAAAAACAAAAGCATAGTTCACTATTTAAAAACAAATACACGAGAAGAAAGAAAATGCAAAATTTAAGCTACAAATAGAAAACATAAGCAAACCATGCATTATTTTTTGTCAATGCTACAAATCTCTCCAACCTAAAAATATTCCAAATCCAAAGCAACAACATTGCAAAACAAGATGAAGCGAGCAATTGGATCTCATGCTCTTCTACTACTTGATCATGTATCACAGTTTAAAACAGAAGCATAAAATCTCCACAAAACCATAAACCAATGTCTAAAACAAAACCATGAAAATACCAAAATTCAAAATAGCATAAGTCTTCTTCAAATTCAAACACTTCCTCAACCGCTCTTATCACTTATTCCTCAAGAGATCCCGGACAAACTGTTTCTTCAAAGATGTACATGCTTGAAAGTATAAGCGAAGCTTAGGTTCTTCAGCCATAAAAATTGAACACACCTATCATATATCAAAACACATTTCATTTTACAATATTAATTAAGGATTAAATTTTATTGTCAAATTATTATCATAAATATTACCTCTAAAGCTTCCGACGAGGAGAGTTCTAGCTTCAAGACTTCCTCCAAAACATTGTTGGTGTCATTGTCGAGTTTCTTCCTCCTTTCTTCTTCACTAGTCCATGCTTGAGCCATGGTAGACAAATTCACATTCATATCTTGAAAAAACTTTCCAAACTCCATAGTTGCGGATTGAAGAGAAGCAGCTAAGTCCCCGGGTTGTCCATTCTTTTCGTTGAAGTCTTGGATTTTTTTTACGCTCTTCTCGGATGATGCACTCTTCCTTTTCCTTGAACCACTTCCGGATTGCATGGATTCGATTTCCAACTCCTCTTCGAGACCAATGTCATCATCGTTATCTATTGTTGTGGATCCTTGTTGTGTCAAATCAAGCTCTATATTCTGAGCATCTTGCATAAATGACTCACTTGCTTGTCCCGTCGCTTTGTCCTTCCCGTAGATTTCAACAAGCATTTCATAATAAGGAAAAGGTACTCCATAGAGCCCTTTTGCCTTCTTGTGAGTCTAACAAAGACAAAGTATGATTAGCTGATGTAGATTTTGAGCGATTTGAAGTAGATCAATAATTATATACAATAGTATTTGAGAGTAAGTTATTGTTATGAAGTATGGACATATAAAATCAACAAAAAAAAAAAAAAGAGTTACCTTAATCCATTCATCATAGACACTTCTTTCCACTTGCAACAACTTCTTCTCATCATCCCAACTAAATCCAGAAATGCCAAGCATCTCAACCATTGCACATACTTCTCGGACCAATGTTTTAACCTTGACCCAATGTGTGGCTCGGCCTTCAACTCGGAATTAGGGTACTTTGTTGATATCATATCTTCTAATATGTTCATGTATCCAGACTTAAATCCATTCTCACCTTTTCACTTTGGATCACGAGACAACTCCAATAGAATTATAGGATAGTTGTACAACTACAATCAATTGAAAGACCGCAAATCATAATAGATCCTTGTCGTTTATTAGAATTTCAGTGATCATCTTTAATCTCACTATTTGAATGCTACTCAATAACCAATTGAATTGAACTTCTAAAACATGAAATTTGGGTCCTACACATTATTTTATTCAGTGATTAAATGATCCAAAGACCAAAACATCATTGCTAGCTACTGAGATTTGAAGTTGGGGACTATTTACTCTAGCACGATAAAACCTTATCAAGCCTACTAAAGTATGCTCAACAATTTTTGAAAAAACTAAAGTATAATCAATCTTGAACATCATTTTTTTCCATGCCATGATATAACCTTATCAAGCCTACAAACTAAAGTATACTCAACCAGTGCATTTCATATACTGAAGCCAAATCTATTTTCCTTTTGTACATCTAACTTCCTCACCCATCAAGGGGACTATTTACTCTGGCCAAATTGTGCTTGCACTTACCTTTGTTTCGAGCTAGTACTTCCTCACATCATATTCACCTATCGGTCATCATTCTTATCCCGTCCATGTTTCTTCACCTACTTCATCTTCCTCTCCTTCTTTTGCTTCACCTATTCTTATGCCTTTTACTGAACCTACTCATGATTCTTCTACTGCACATATTCTTACTATACATGTTCCTTCTCATAGACCTTCTCGTGCCATTACCAATCCTGCCATATTACACGACTATGTATGTGCTTCTACACAATCTTTACCCAACTCTTTGTGAATTTCAAAGTGTTGTCATTCGTTGGTTATTAGGGGAATCCCGAAAACGTCCGGATCGAAATATGGCTTTCAAATTAAGTTCCGAATTAGTGGATGTTGCCAAAGGGAGTGGCGGTGCCATACAATTCAACCCTCTCCTAATGCAACCAAATAGTTTCAGGTGGAGCAACACATTGTCATCAAGTACATCAATAGTCAAAATAACGTATGGAATGTATATGAACTAACCAAACGGAAGAGCAATGATAAAAACAGCCTTTGGAGATAAAAAAAAAAAAAAAAACGGAAGATGCTATTGATGGCATTCAGAACAAACCTGAAGGCGGAGATAAGTCCAATCAAAGAGTAGAATATGTCGAGGATGGAGAGAGGACTCAGAGAACGGAAGAGCCTTTCATGGAGGTCAGATCTGAAGGCGGAGGTGAGAAGCTTGAAGGCGGAGGTGAGAATCGCAGCCGACGGGAAGAGAGAAAGGTTGGGGGAGAAAATATAGAGTTTTCTGTTTTGTTTTCCTCTGACAAAATGGGCTCGGTTGAGAGCGGAAATGAAATGGGTGAAGTGTTATGGGCCCGGAATGGTTTTATTCCATTCACCCCTCCAAACAAACACTCTAAACGGGCCCAAACTGAATGAATCCATTCCAGATGCTGTTTTTACCCAAACCAAACGGGCCCTTAATCTCTAATTCAATGTAAAAGTAGCGGGTCACGCATCAAGAAATATTTCTTTCTCTATAGTATATCTAATCAATTATGCATGCAGTCTTAGTTTAGATGTATAGAAAAACTCATTTTTTAAAATTCCATTTTTTACGTAGGTAAAATCACTCCAAGGATAAGCATTAATGTCTGTTGATTGGAGTAAATGAAGTAATACAAGTCAAACATGGTTGTCTCTAATTCAAGCTGCAGCAAACAACAAACAATGTGTTGGTCCTTTGTCTTTCAAATTGTTCGAGTAATATATTATTAATTGTGACTTTGTTTAGGCTTGATGTGGAATATGATAAGGCATATTATGTATAAGACTAGATTAAAGATTAATTTAATGTAGTCAACTTTTTCTTTGGGATGAACTACCTTTGAAACCGTGAGATGCTTTTGAATAGCTTTTATTGCGGACCATTTTATACCACTTGAAAAAGGTATACCAGTTGAAAAAGGATGCAAAAAAAGAACCCACGTGAGGCAAAAAAAGAACCCACGTGAGCCAAAGTGAAATTTATATTCTCATGTGGTAGCAACCAACGTAGAAGCTAATGCACCCAAGGAATCAATTAAGCATCCCCTCAAAAAAAAAAAACTTATTATTTAAGTGAGATTCAAATTAAGGGTCCGTTTGATTTTAATTTTGGATACGAAAATAGAATGGAACAAATTTAGTACATACGTATATCATTTTTTATAAATAATTTGATATAATATATTAAAAAATAATAGTTCATGAATTATATGGGAATACTTCAAAGTTTATAAGAGAATAGTGCAGAAATTATAACATGGTAGTTCAAAAAAAATTTCATTCGTTTCTGGAAAAAAAATAAAAAAAAAAAAATTGACACGTGTCAGCTCTACGTCCAGCTGCACGCCCCTACCCAAAATTATGAACCTTACCTGAACATTATATTTTATATATATATATATATA
>BSUD01000004.1:57065198-57100324 GCA_033239045.1 Fagopyrum esculentum
TATTATATATATATATATATATATATATATATATATATATATATATATATATATATATGACATTTATATAGCCTTTATACGGTTAGATACGTGTATCGTACATATGGCTCAAACTAGAGTGACATCTGCAGTAGGACGAGTTAGGGGTAGAATCCCTCTTACTCCAATAGTGATTGGTCAAGGACAAGTTCCCATCGTTGGTCCGCCTACAACGGAGGATGTGCACGAGGAGGTTGTTGAGAGTGTCGTTCTTGAGACTGGGAACGGTATGACAGCGAGACAAAGATCTCATCGAGTCTAGTCACATGACTCAAATCATGTCTCGATGAGGAGATTAGAGTTTCGCGCTTACATCCGCAGAGTGGAGGAAGCCGTAATAGCAGGTAAAGTACTCCGGATTTACTTACACCTGTAGGATCATTTGAGGCCTCCGGATCAGAGAAGAGACAACGGATCGAACCTGTTAGTACTGGAGCAAGGTCTTTGGGTATTGGACCGAGTCAGACACAATGACACATGAGTGGCCCCTTGGTCATACGGACTTCTAGGCAAGAGCAACAGTGTTTCAACTGTGGGAAAATTGGACATCGGCGAAACGAGTGTCCAAGGTCTTTAGTGGCATGCTTTACGTGCGGTAAAGTAGGGCACCGATCGATATTTTTCCGACAAGGCAAGACACTACTTCAGCAGGATTCCTCCCCTGTTACGGAGGAAGAAAGCGGACGAAGAAGATCGAGTTACCCCTTGGCTACACAAGTTGCAAAGACGGGGCGATTATGTTTTAACTGCGGTGAACCCGGACATTTACGATCCAAGTGCCCATTGACACCGATGACTTGCTTCACATGTGGAAAGCCATGTCATTTGGCTCCCTTTTGCCGATGAGGCAATGTTTCTTCTCAGCAGGATTCTTCTCCTGTCAATACAGTTGGAGTAGAGGCAGAGATTGTGGTGGTGACACCAGTGACACTCGAAGAGCGTAGGCTTGAGTTTTGAGTTGTGGAGTGTTGTGGAGCCGCCAACATCAGCTGCTACAGGTACCATTCTGATTAATGGTTTACCTATTAAAATTTTGTTTGATACGGGTGCTACGCACTCTTTCATTTCTAATGCATATGTAGCTTGTACGGTCTTCTTGAGTTTTTTTGCCGCTACGAATAACACCACTTGAGTTTTTTTGCCACTACGAATAACACCCCTCTTTAAATATATGATTATTAGTACAAGTCATTGCATGAAATGATGTTATAATAGACCTATTTAAGTAGTTACAAAATCATTGAAAAAGTATAAAAATAATTACATGATAAAAGTAACGTATAATTGTCATTTATGAATAATTTTGAATAAACTTAACGTTATGTTAGAATTTGCGGGCAATCAGTGAGAGAATACAAAAACCAAAACTAGAATTCAGTTTGCGATGAAACTATAACTACATATAAGGCATTGTCAAGTTAAGGAACTCCACAATGCTTGCTAGCATAATTAGAATGCTAAAAAGTTATCTGATTAAAATTTTATCGCAAATTTCTTAGAAAATATAAAATAGTGCAACTACACCAAACTTAATCTTCAAACATTATAATTGCATGTATAAATAAATATAGTACATTTAAACGATCTCCTAATTTTCCTTTAACCATCTCCTTAATTCCGCACCCAAAGTGCGAAATTATTGTTCAATTAATGTTGCACTTAGGGTGCGAAACCAAATTGGGTTCGATTAATTCCGCACTTTGGATGTTGAACTGAAATTATGTTTAATCAATTATCACTTGGGGTGTGGAACCGAAATTGAATTTAATTAATTCCGCACTTAGGGTGCGGAACCGAAACTAGGTTTAATTCCGCACTTGAGGTGTCAAACCGAGATTCAGTCTAATTAATTCTATACTTGTGGTGCGAAACCGAAATGAGTAAAATGGGGGAGTAGGTAGGTTTTGTAACCATGAACATAACTAAGGGCCCCAAGTTAAAAATTAGTACAAACTAGGCCCTCGTATTTTTATAAAAAAGATATATTAAAAAATGAAAGAGAAGATTATGGAAATTAGAAAAAAAATTTCTCTCCGTTTGATTATTAATTAATGTTGTTAAATCGAGTAATTAAATATCTCTACAATCCGTTAATCATGAGAATGAATATGTTACTTTCTTCGTCATACGTGGTTGTTCATCCTCTCCGATCTATTCAGAACAAACGCTCAGCAAACACAAGATAAATTGTTCTAATATGCTACTCGTAAACAGGACATATGTATACAAGATAAATTGTTCTAAATATCATTTGAATGAGATAGAGAATATGTGGTAAATTACAAGATAAATTGTTTAAATGTACATATGCTACTCGTAAACAAGACAAATACACACACGTAGATGTTTGTGTTACATCACACCCCATTTACCAAATGTACACATCCTACAGATTTGATATATATGTACAAATAGAAGTTTGTATTTTATCACATCCCAAATATCCAATGTATACAAACCACATATTTGATCCCAAATGCCAAATGTACACAAACTACGGTTTAGATACATATAGAGTAAATTTGTTACATTTTTCTAGTAACATATACACATAATCAGCACAACTACCTACGAATGTACACTATGTAAATCAGTTACATTTTTTGTCGTCTTCTTCAAAGATCTGTATGAAATCGATAAAAGAGAGCATACCTGGATCTGGGGATTGATGAGAGACGAACTGAAATTTTGAAGAAGTCGATAGTTGCAAGTAATTGAATGTACCTGCTGAAAACGAATTTTGAAGGCTCGTTTGAAGTCGGATGTTGAAGATGAAGAATAAGTTACAGAAGATACTTCCAAAAGAATGGCGATGAAGATGATTTCTTCTACTTTCAAATGGCGTCTTTGGTTTGACTGTGATGTTTTGTTTTCGAAAAAAGAGGGATAATGATACATTAAATAGATTCTCAAATTTCAAACCTACAGTTACCAAAAGCAAGGTAACCAATTTTCTTTTTTTTTAGCATAAGTAATATATTCAAAATATTTAATGAAACAATTTGGTTTACTAGGCTTTTTCTAGTTTTGTGTTTAGTAAATGTATCCCTTGAAAGAAGAGTGTGTAGAGTTTGAGAATAAATACAAAAGGTTGATGTATATTTACTTAATTGAAACATTAAAAAGCCTAGTTACTACTTTAGTTTTTCAAAAAGGCCTAGTTATTAAAATTGCCCAATATTAATTAGCTTTAACTATTATGGTAACTGCTTAATTAAGATCCTCTTAACACCTAATTTATCTTTTTTTAATTGTTGAATCTTAGGGGCCTACTTAGTTTTATTAGAAAAAACATGTCTTACTAGGTTAATATTCTCAACCGAAATTAGGTTTAATTAATTATGCATTGGGGGTGTGAAATTAAAATTGAGCTTAATTAATTCCGCACTTGAGGTGTGGAAACAAACTATGTTTAGTTAATTCTACACTGGGGGTGCAAAACCGAAATTGAATTTAATTAGTTCCGTAGTTGGGCCCAAAACAAAAAATTTTTGAAGAGTTAATTGATTCCACACCCGAAGTGCAGAATAATGTAGTTTTATAAATAATCATATCAATTCATCTAACATTGAGTTTTAAGTAACATGATATACTTTAGCTAATAGTTCTCTTGTTATTATTTTAGATCATTGTTCAAGTATTGAATTCACCTTGGAGGCTACCTTTTGGGATTTGATGTAGAATCGGACTCATTTGTGCCTTAGGTTGGAAGAGGTTGTTGTGTCTTGTTCTTGAGTTTTTTGGTTGTTGAGTTTGGCCATGGGGTTGTTTCGCCCATGTAGTTCTAGTGGCATGTTTTAAGTTAACATTATATAAATTGAATTGTAGCTAAAGGTCGATGTGTTGTTTTATATTTTGTCGTGCTCTTGTTGGTCCAATAGTGGATTTGTTGTCAAACTAAATGTGGTGGACCCATTGTGTGATCCACATCCTAGTGACACATGAATCCGGGATGTTACAAATATAAGATGATCAAAATGTAGTGAGGGCAAGCACTCATTTCATTGTCATTCTTATTCATGTATATAAGATGAGCACGACAAGTTCATTAACTACAATGAACTAATACAAACTAAAACATGAACTATTTTACTGATTGACATTTTCACAAACAGTTTGTGTGCGAACAAAATTAACCAACAATAATGTCTAAAAATCCAGATATGATTGTTGATCGTTAAAGATCAAATAAAAACATCAGAAGCTCAACAATGGTAAAAATGTTCAACATCAATGAAATGAGTTTATTGAAAGGTTTTGTAAACTTACCTAGCCTTCTTCTTCATTATTACGCTTATTTTATTTCATGTTTGAGCAATAACATGAAAACCATTACTCCTTGGTCGATTTAGGTTAGATCAAACGAAACCTCCAAAGAATCTAGTGTTTTATAAAGAAAAATGAAAGAAGCCAACACCATCTTACAATAGGAAATAAACATTTTGCAACATGTAAAATATAAAATTTATTATGTAACATAGAATATATATAAAAGCATGTATAAAAAACCGAAATTCTCGCAAAAGTGATCTTTCTTGCAGTCTGGATATATAAATCAATAGATAAGAGATAATTATTTAAACATAACATTATGTCACTCAAAGTGAGAAATAGTCCATATTAATAAACAAAAAATTAAAGTCTAAAAATTATGATTATTCCAAAACGGAACTAAATTGATTTTATTTATGATAATAACGATTTAAATAACTCTTCAAAAATAACGATTTAAATAAACTAAATAATTGAAACATACCTAGCCTTTATGATAATAAATTTATTGCTTGTCGGCCAAAGCAATAAATAATTGATTTTATTTATAATTTTAGGAGATAAGGAAATACAAGGATGAGTAATTGATTGCGGTTGCGGCTTGCAGTGTGTGAAAGCATTGACAGTGAGGGTCTCTCAATTCAATATGTCACTCTCAACCATCTTCCCCAACTATCAACGCCCAGGAACCCAGCCAAAACAATCTCATCAAAATAGCCTTATTTTTATCACTATATTTACTTGCTATAAATATACATTGTCTAGATTCGAGTTTGACACATAAATCCGCTGAAATTTCATCCTTATAAACCAATTAAAAATGGAAGGTGTTGTAATAAACCAACCTTATACAATAGGCTACAACATAAAAATCTATGATGATACTATACAATAAAACTAGTAGTATGCTCAAACCAATCATGTTCAATCAATGAAGGGAAATATGAAGATAGAATGATATTTAGGTGAGCTTTGTCCGAACATATGACTTTATGTCAACTAATATGCATATAATGACGTTTGACACTTGCATACTATTTGATTAATCTCGGTAATATTTATGATTATACTATATAACATAAACATCACATGTCGTTTTCTACTTGTTTACATTATCCAATATCAGCGTAATTTGGACAATATATCATATGTAGATCAATAATCCTTTCGGCCCGAATTTCCCTACTCTATGATGATAAGCATCTCAATATCGTACAATCATCCTCATATTACTTATAGGTCTCAACTTAAATGATTAATCTAAACACAATCCATTCATGTATGAAAGAATACAACCTTTTAAGGATAGAGCCGATCAATGAATTATAAAGGCCCCGTGTAATTATCAAAGTAACTTTTTATTATAATATTATTTTTTAGATAAATTTTATAAGTTATACAATGTATAATTAGAACATATATGAAAATACTAAATTGAATGTAATCTTTGATTAAACCCTAATTAAAAATAAAGATGATGTATATTATAATCATTATAAATTATACTTTTATTAACTAATTGAAAATTTTAATATTTTAAATTTATTAATAATCATTTTGTCTTATATATTCTTAAATAAAAAGTATCTATAATACATTTTGTTTGATTTATTTTTTATATATTTTATGTCTAATTAACAAATAATAAAAAGTTCTAATATTTTAACAAAACCTTTTGTCTTATTTATAAATAAACAAGGTTTCTATAACATGTTTACATCTAATTTCATTAACGAACAATATAAAATATATAATATTTTAGTAAATTTGAAAGATTTAAATCTAGATTTTAAGAACAATAAAAACAAAAATAGTGACATTCGGCACTTGTTTACATCTAATTTCATTAACAAACAATAAAAAAAAATTTATAATATTTTAGTAAATTTGAAAGATTTGACTATAACTTAGATTTTCAGGAAAAATAAAACAAAAATAATGACATTCGGTAACTTGCAAAGTTGCAGGAATTGAACACTAGATGTGCTTTTTGAAAATGAGAAGTATCCGGGAGACCCTTCTACCAACTGAGCTATTACACTTCAACATACTTTTTCTAAGAAAAATAATAATATATTAATTTTTTTACTCAGCAGAGGCCCTTATAAATTCGAGTCTCTGAGCGAGTGCTCACATCGCACATGCTCAAGGTCGACCTTGTCTAAGGGAACACTTTATACTAGTGATAATCTTACATCCGACATTTATATAGATCCAACTTGAATGAATAATAAGTAGATTCGAGTGATATAACACTCACACTAGCACCTAAATCGCATAAACACGTGTGTTTCCTTTAACCGAATGTCAATGGGCTGCAAAAGCTTCTAGAATCTCCCTTCTTGTGGAATCTTTGTTTGAAGCATAGCGTTGTACTCCTTGGTGATTTTAATCGAGCCTTCATAATTATGAAATTTCTTGTTTGATAACAGCTCCTTCATAAACTTTCAGTATTTGAAATTTTGTGTTAATGCCTCAATAAATGGAATCTCTAGGTAAAGCTTGTTCATTCTCTCCAAAAGATTTCCAAAATCTACATCCATTTTATTCTTGTTATGAGCCTAAGGAAAAGGAAGAGGAGGTCTATATAGCTTATGAGGTATAAAAACAGTTACCTATTCGGGAACAACTTTGTCCTCAATGTTTTCTTCATAGTCGTTTCAGTGGCTACATAATCAATATTCTCTTTTCCGCTTCTCAATGTGATGACGTAAACTCCTCTAAGATTTGTTTATGTGGTTGTAGGGAGTTTTCCTTAAGCTTTCTCTATTTGTTGCCTGATTTGGACAACTTGAGTTTTCCAACATCTTCTGGATTTTTCCAATCACATCAATAGTGGTTTCCATCCTGCTAAATATTTCCTCGAGACTCATGATCGAGTTTCTAATTTACAAGATCTTGTTGTCCGTTTGCGAGCTTCTCTAGAATTTTGTCATGCATTGTTTGTGCGGGAGCTTGTGCAAGAGCTTGTTCTTGATCAAGGATAAGATCTCTGTGCATGATATTTCTCCTAGTGGATTGTGGGAAATTCATTTGTTGGAAGGGAGGTCTTGCAAAAACATTCCCGCTTTGATGCTCTCTTTGATTTCCTAGCTAGTTGGCTTCTTTTATTGCCTCATGATATATCATGTATACAATGAAGGCTGGATAATCTTCTATCTCATGACTTGTTCCCTTGTAAAGTTGATAGTTTATATTAATATTTAATTAGCAATTGAGGAAGTGTGGTTACCACCAACAAGCTTGATCAAGACTTGCAAATTCTACGCTAACTTGTTAATCATGTCGCCATCATTGATCGTATAAACACCTCATGTCTTGTTGCGCTTATTGGCATACTTCCATGCGTGTTCAACAATAGTCACAAGGTGGTCCCAAGCTTCATCCTTATTCATTTTTGCAAAACTATGGGAATTATCAATGTCAACCACATTCCTAATAGTATCATTTAGACTACTATAAAAATATTCAAGAAGTGCTCTCTTCTTGAATCCATGGTGAGGTCATGAGTGCAACAACTCAATAAATATCTCCTATGTTGAATGGATATTTTCTCCATCTTTCATGTCAAAGTGAGACATCTTCTTCCTAATCTCATTAGCCTTATAGGGAGGAAAATACTTTCTCAAGATAGTTGTTGTTAATACCTCACAAGTAGAAAAGTACACGGAGGGTGATTTTGTAGCCTTTTTCTGTCAAAGAAAAAAAATAAATGCATGCATTCTCAAGTCATGAGGAACAATGTTCTCATAATTTAAAGTGTTCATGATATTCTCGAAATTCCGCAAATGCTTATGCCGATTCTCATCAAGCAGTCTTTAAAATTGATCATTCTAGATGAGCTTGATGGTGTCTGTCATGAGGTTGAAGTCTCGACCTTCAAGTGCAGGTAGCACAAAAGTATGGTTTGGAACCCTTTGTCTAGGATACATCCTAGCGTCCAGCGTTTGAGGGTGACGAGCCCTTTCAGCAAAAAGTGCGGCATTTGTAACACCCCGAATCCGCATGATTAGGGACGCTACGAGCGAAGACCTCACAATGGGTCCCAACCCTTATCCTAGCAACAATTTCACCGGACCTTTCCAACAAGACATAAATAAAGGCAAAAACTCAAAGCTTTATAATGTATGCGAGAGAAACTGAAAGTAAAGGTACAACGTGGAAACTCAGCCGAGTCCTCAAAATGACACAACTCCAATATAAAATCCAAAACATATATCGTAAAACCATAATCCAACAACATAATGAAATAACAAAAAACGTCCCCGTCCTCTAATGTACGGAGACCCCGGCTATCCACTCCCCCACCTCATTGGGCGGCGTCCCTAACCTGCAGGGTATCTACACAAACGGTTTAAAATTGTTAGTTAATATTCGAAGCATTGGAAATAAGGTGAAGACACAAACACACATACATCATCATAACACATAACATGCTCCAAAACACTCAATCCGGTTTATTATATTTTTATTATTAATTCATATCCCGTTCTAATTCAACTTCTTTTGTGACACGAGAATCTCCCAAAACTCGCCTCGGTCCCTACTTACCGGCATGAAATGGTACTGTTGCATCCGACTGTCTACCATCACGGGCTAGTCGTCAAGAACCTCCTAGCTCTCGCGAGAGCTAGACAAGTTGTCACCGCCCGTTATCATACACTTGGGCCATAATATATAAGGTCGGTGGTCCTATTACCGTTGTTATAACATAAACAATAAACACACACCACCAAACACGCATCGTAACTAATACAAAGAATACGAGCTAAGTAAGTCCGGAGACTTACCTTGTCTCCACACTCAACTCACACACACTCTCGCTATCCTTGGGAAGAAGAAGTCTTAGACTTCTACACAAATGATCTACGCAAGATCATTTGACTCTCATTCTAGGACCGCATCCTAGACTCCAAGATACTCACAACAATCTCAACATAAGGAAGAACATCACAACAGCCTATAACCTCACATGAACATAAACCACAACCAAGAAGGAACAACCTAGCTTAGGAGGTCCAACATGCTCAACAACCACAAATCCATCAACTCCAACAAGCCATAAGGGCTCCTAGGTTCACAACTATTAGATGGCATTCTCAATCTACCCTAGGTCCATCATAGGCATGCTACTATCATAATATAACTTCAAAGCCAAGGAAGGAACGAAGAGAAAGGGAGAAGAGAAGCCTACTATTGAAGAAACGCAGCCGCAGAGTCAAGCTGGCGCCCCTGCGAAGCACCGTCACCACCCCCGCGGCCCCCTGGCGCCGCCCCTGCGGTGGTCCGGCGTCCTGGCGCCGCCCCTTCGGCGGTCTGGTGCCGCCCCTGCGGTGGCCTGGTCCCCCATGCGGCTCTGAAGATCCGCCTCCGCGGTCGAACAACAGAAGGTCGTCTTCTTCGTCTTCAATTGTGGATCTTGAGCTCCAATGTCCTCTTCTTGTTGGGTCTTCTCCAAACACCAACCACTGATCTTAGACTCTTCTCCCCGATCTTAACATCCTAGGAACACATGCATGCAAGGATTCAAGGAGAAGGAGTAGCTTACCAAAACAGAGTTAAGTCTCCTCCACTACTGTCCACAAATCAGGAGCTCCAAAGAGAAGGAAGGTGAAGAAGGAGCACAAGAGGAAGAGTGAAGAGAGTAGAGTAATGTGAAGTTAAAAGGTTAGGAGAGAGGAGATGGCCACATGGCTACACAAAGGGAGAAGAAAACAAGGGGTCAACTGACCTCTTGTCCCTTGTGCTAGAACCGAGAGGTCCAAAAGCTAAAGGCAGAAAACGGAAGGTCGGAAGGGGATTTCGAAAGAATCTCGTTACTCAGCACCTCGTGCCTGTGGGAAAATTGAGCCGCTAACGCGAGGAGGTCGATATACCGCTCAAAGATCGGAATAAAAATTTCAGATGTTACAACATTAAGCCTAACAATCTCAGCTTATGGATCACCATCAAATAATTGATAGTTTTGGTTGTCCATTGCTTGATTTGCAGTAGCGTTCTTGGTAGATTTTTGTCTACGGAGGGTACGCTCAATCTCGTTGTCAAGAGGTGCATTCACCAATCTAGCATGGTGAATCAAAAACAAAAATAAAATAAAAATTCAACAATATAAGAAAATTAGGATAACCAAGAATTAAGTAACAACCAATTCTATTAGTGATCACCGACAACGGCGCCAAAAAACTTCATCATGAAAGTTTTAACCAAATAGTTTACGACAATTTTTTCCTCAAGAATATGGGATTGGGTGTAGTATATTCGGGTATTGAATTCATAGGGATCACTTATGATTTAATAAGTATTAATAACTAATTATTCTAAGTAAAAGGAAAGCAATAATGTAAATGATAGTAGGCGAAAACAATAATAACTGTAGACAAATAAGTATTAATAACTAATTATTCTTGAGGAAAAATTGTCGTAAACTATGATTTAATAAGTATTAATAACTAATTATGATTTAATAAGTATTAATAACTATTAATAGTTTATGACAATTTTTTCCGACAACGGCGCCAACTCGCTTATTAAATCATAAGCGAGTTGGAAAGTACGGTTATTGTTTGTCTATGTCAAAGGTTATTTTAGATGGTTACCTACAATATTCTAAGTAAAAGGAAAGCAATTTTTTTGACATAGACAAACAATAACCGTACTTTCCAACTCGCGTAACTCTCAATCCAGCGGGAATTATAGAAAAACCCCTAAAAATCTTAGAACTCCGGAAAAGATCAAGAAAAACCTTCACTTGTGGCCCTTCAATTTAATAAGGTACAAAGACCGGAACTTTCTACTATAGTTAGAAATCCTCAACTAGGACTCACAAAACCATGTGCTTTTCAATTAATCCAATAAAACGCCCTTCACATTTGGCCATTCGGTTATTTTATCTAAATCAGTTAAACACCACTTCTTTCGAAGGTAAATAAAAGGTAAGAATGACGTGCTTTGAAAACAAGAAATATCACAATCTCAATTCACAAACATATATGCAATAATAAATTAAAATATTATAGGAATCATTCAATCCATATATCAGGAAGAGGATTATCCAGACAAGATAAGATAAAAAGCAAACAGAATATATAAAATCAGGAAAGACATAAACTCACAAGTGTTTGGTTTTACTAAGGCAAACCTTATTCTAACAACTACTTTACGGCTATGAAATCAAGGCAAGGGAGACTCCATGGTGGATCCAATATTAGATATGTCTAACTCTACGACTGATACATGCTTATATATGGAAAAATATAGGAGTTTAGGGTTACACAAAATATCTTAATTCGAAAGATAAAGCGGAAGATTTGTATTTCCTTTACTGCGTAGCTGAGCCAGCTTTGAACCGACATAAAGACGGTATGCAAAACGTCTTCATCCTGTTTGCCAAGTTGTTTCGCTATGTTTGGGTTGGGCTCTGACATGGGCTTCAATAGAGTCCTCTATAGTGATGATGTGGTCCAAATGGCCACCAGACGACTTCTAGGCTGTTTCACAAGTCATTTGGCTTTCGTTCTTGCTCTAAATTGTGGATCTTGTCTTCATGATATAATTCGGGGACCTTGTGTTGCAGTTCCTCAATCATGTAAGGTCTTCTTGTCAACTCTGAGTTTAGGGATAATGCATTTCTAGCACAATTGATGCTGCAAATGACTAAAACACAAAAAGGCCAAGGTAGATACCAAAATATGAAAAGTGAACGCTTTATATACAAATAATGATGTATGACAGAGCAACATAGGTATGAAATGCCTTATTCTAAGGCTTAAAATATGTTACATTTAACACTCATCAAAGCTCCTCCCATGAAGTCACACTCCCGGATGGAATGCTCTAGTACCATTGCTTGATATTTCCTCTCAACAAAAACGAGAATGCTCTAAGCTTTAGCTCAGATGAATCAACTCAACTCATCTTGACGGTTTCAAAAAGCTTATTATAAGTACATAACAAGGTGTAGATGAGGGTTCTCGGATTGGCATTTTCCAAATTGTTTTTTCATCACCATTTGTATGAGGGCACTCTTCAACTCGAAATTTTTTGGCATATTATTTCCAAAGATAACTCTGGGTGGTGGAATATGTTTAGCTAGGTCCATTCTTACTCCAAGTGTCCTTGGACTGTAGACTCTACCATTGTTGCCTCTCTTAGGCATTCCTCTATGCATTTTCTCTTGGTGCATGACCTCTCTAGCAAGATCTTCTTGTGTTATCAACCTAGCCTCAAGATCAATTATCTTTTTCCTTTGAAGCTCTTCTCTTTGTCTAGCTTGGGCCATGTGTGTCTCAATATCATATTCTTGGTCATCCATAGCTAGTATTTGCTTCTTAGCTTCCTTCACCTTTTCAAAGTCTTTTCCAGATCCGGATCAAATGGTTCTAGATCCTTATTGGCACTTCTTGGCATACGCTTTACACGAACACCTATGAGTCACAAACACACACCAAAGTGCATCAAAAGTAACAAAACACTTATACTCATAATGATATTTCTTAACGTACAATCAAAAAACCAAAATTCCCCGGAAACGGCACCAAAAACTTGATGTGAAGTGAGAGACACCTCAAAAATAACATATTCCCGCAAGTATACGGTCATTGTCAATGTAAGTATATGATGTTAGCATCAAGTTCGAATCCCAATATAACTTTATATAGTTTGAAGGTATCAAGTTCAAGAGTAAAGTCTAAGTGTCTAAAAGAAAGGAAAAAAGGTGATCAATGGATCAAATCTTTGGGGGTTTTGACTAACAAGTAGCAAGTATCAAAATCAAGTATAAAATATGAAAAAAAAAAAACTAGGTTTGGGGCTATTACTCTGAAACAATAGCTAGAATCATGTTCAAGCAAGTTATGTTCAATCAATGAAGGGCAATATGAAGACAACATGTGTATTTCGATGAGATTTGTCAGAACATATGGCTTTATGTCACCTAATATGCATCACATGGTGTTTTCTATTTGCATACAGGTGATTAAGCTTGGCAATAATTATAATGATACTAGACAACATAAATATTACATGGTATTTGATATTTGTTTATATTATCCAGTATCACCTTAATTTGAAAATAACATCTCAAGTAGGTCAATAATCCTTTCGGCCCGAATCTCCCTATTCTAGCATGATAAACATCTCAACATTGGACAATCATCCTCATATTACTTATAGGTATAAACTTTGGATAATTAAATCTAAACATCATTCATTCATGTACGGAAGAATACAATGCTCTAAAGGAAAATTTAAACTAGTGATAGTCTAACATCCGACATTTATATAGATCCAACATGAATGAATAACAAGTAGATTTGATCCCTCCTATATGCTACTAACATGCTTATTATCCCTTCAAATCATAAACACAACACAAAAACAATATTAATCTATCATAAAATCTAGCAAGAGAACTACTCACTAAAAAAAAATGTGGACATGGTAACAATAAAACAAATGCCAAGTTGCAAAGTAGACAAAAATAAGGAATGTAGGAAGAATGATAAATTTGGACTAACAAGTCCAAAGTTATGAACAAAACAAGTTGGGAGTAAGATTTAACAAGAACAAGAATGAAGAACATCAATGCTTCTCTTTAGATTGATTCAAATTTCCGCCAATTCCACTTCTAAATGTTGTTTCCACAACCAAACTACTAACTAAGAGAGTATAAGATAGAGGCGTATGTGAATTGGTACATTTCCATTCAACCAATGTCTCTTGTATAGGTCTCGAAATCGGGGCCCCTTTGGAGGCAAGTGGAGCAAGTTGCTAGAGTTAGTTACAACAAGTTGCACAAACTTGATAACGAGATATCTCGAGTGCTTTGTCTTCCTTGGTCGAGTGGGTATCTCCTAAGCATTGAGTTGTTCTACTGACTTAGTCTTGTACTCTTTGCTAGAGTGTGTTGTCTTCTTCTCTTGAGTTTTTGTGTCTTCTTCGCTCGAGTTATGAGGTAAACTTGAGAGACGTTGACAAATGTGAACTTTGGCTTTTTTGCTCGAGTGGAAGTGTACTCCTTTATTGAGTGAAATGTCACTCGAGGTATCACTCAAGCAACGTTCTATATTTTTGCAACTTTGTCTTCTTTGGTCGAGTGAAGTGTCTTCCTTTCTCGAGTTTTTTGTTTTCTTTGCTCAAGTTATTAGGGAAACTCGAGCTTAGTTGACAACTCAACTCCCAATGCTTCTTTGCTCAAGTGAAACTCTTCCTCTTTGCTCGATTTTGGCTTCACTCAATGCTTTAACATTGGGGTTTTCTTAGCCTTTATTGGCTTCATGTAAGTATCCTAGTTTGTCTTTCTTCCTTCACGAGGTTTATGATTTATCCTTGGAATGGCTGGTAGATTTAGTGCCCGTTTGGTTGAAGCGGTGGAATGGAAACGGAATGGAATCGGATAAGTGTAAGGAAAGAAAACGGAAATGATGGGATTACTTTCATGTGTTAAAAGACATTTAACCAAACGTAGTTTTTTAGTAATTCGGAATCATTCCGTTACGAGGAATGATTCATTGTGTTACCAAACGAGCCCTTAGTGTCTTCATTTAAGCTTCATTTGAGGCCAAAGTACCTATAAAGACATAAAACAAGTGGATTATACACTCTTTTCAAAATAATGTATAATTCCTTAAGGAGTGATCCATGCATTCATCTAATGGTTGGTAGATTTAATGTTTTTAGATGTGTTTTTGTGTAACAACATAAAAAAAAAAAGGTAAAATCACACGAAAATACATCTAACAACATAACATGAAAACATGCTATCAATTTACCCGCAAATATTCTATAGATTGGACCACCTTAAGGAGTGATCCATCCTGACAATTTTCCCTCATTATAAAATATCAATAACTATAGAGACACCCACAAGTATTGTTGTTTCCTTTCATCGTTATAGGGCTATATAATTGGAACTTTTTTTTTATCATAAGTGTCACTGGTGATTTCTCCGCGAACATTTCCGGCGGGCTTATACCATTATCAACACCCGCCGTGGAAATGTTGACTTAGTCTACTCCATTAGATCTTCATACACATAATATGAATTCCGATTGATATCTAGGTGAAGTTGGGACATGAAATTACGATCACACACTTTATAATGAGGATTATAGTGGAATATGTACTGCATTAATGTGATTCTAGTTTTGTGGTAGCGAGAAGGATTGTATAAGTATATTTTGGTTTGAGGTTGTACAAAAGTAGAAGAGTGAATGAATAATATACATAAATAATAAAAGTGAAATATTATCGAACCAGTCAGCTTGAATGTGAATAAGATGTTATGTATATGTAAACAGTTTTCTGATGAGTATAGAGATGCGAGTATACTAATATGAACGAATCTGGATCTCCTGTTTTGCAGACTATACTGGAGGCTTAGTCAATTAATGGCTACATCTTCTGATATCAATCAATCACTTTATTTATTGGCATTTAATGTTGAGTCATTTTCAGCTATTTATATTTCAGCCTTTGACAAACCTAATACACATTCATATTGAATGAAGCTTGTTTACATTCCACCTTTTATGTTGTCGTTGCTTTCACTGTAACATCACTCAGTATAACTGTGTTGTATACAGAAGAAGAATACCAATCTCTATACGTCTACCTAGTCTACACTTAAACATGTTTAACCCAAAAATATCATCAAGGCTAGCCTAAATTCAACTACTCTTAAAACCTGAATTAATTCTTTAATAGACGAGGATCTCTTTAATAAACTTATTTACAAACCAACCCTTTGTTTTCTAACTATTAAAGGTTTCAAATTTTATAATCACTCACATATATATCACCTAGTTTTAGAAATATAATTATTTGTCATATTCTTTTAAACTTGTAAGAGTATTATATTTAATCTAAATATTTATTATTATTATTATTATTGTGTAATAAACAATACATTTTTCCATCTTCTACAAAGAAATAACACCAATGTTAAAAATTTGAGGTTTTAATATTAATCAATTAATGAGCTCTCAAAAGTTAGAGGCTCAAACAGATGATAGTTGATTAGTTTTTTGGCTCAACTAATATTGCGACTTATGAGGTGAGGCTCGCACAGATGAAGGAGAGCTGGAGGGACAAGTATCATCTGATGGTGTACCTCGAGAAGACATGGTTGGACAGGTACAAGGAAGCTATTATTCGTTGTTGGACTGATCACTATCTCCATCTTGGGTCAAGAACGACGGGAAGGTTATACAATTATCCATTACATGTTTAATCGTTACAGTTACAATTAATGATCTATACTATTATCTTAAATGATGTTATTAGCTTAGGGTCGAGTGTGCTTATTCGGTGTTGAAGAGAAGTGTTAAGTCGATCCGTTGTGGATTTGATACTCTCATCAAGGGCATCCATAGAATGATCGGAGACCAGATTGACGAGATCCAAGGTAGCATAGAGAAGTTGCGTATGCATACTATCATGAGCGTCCAAGAAGACCCGATGTTTACATTCTTTATTTGAGAGGTGTCCAACAACTACATGAAGTACTTGATTGATAATTGCAGATTGGCGCGCCAAGGGGCTTACGAATCAACATGTAATGACTAGTATTGGAGGCAATTGTACGGGATCCTTTGCGCGCACGAGTTTGCAGCATCCATCCACGAGAACAAGCCTATGTTTTTGACAACTATACATCACTTTTGGAGGCATGTAGAATGACACGAAGTCACCGATGAAGGGCAAGAGCCCGAGCCTATACCTTTGTCAATGGGAGATATTAGTCTGACAGCCTTTATAGCCATGCATTGGGAGGGTAAGCTGAGCCAAGAAATGATGGACAAGTTTGGGGCTTATGTTGCAACCATGTTGAACCCGGTGGTATTAGTTGCTAGGGAGCCGAGGGTTTCACATCCGGTTGAAAAGGAAAGAAAGTAGACTCGTCTACCATATGAATTTGAGCATGCTCGAGCTAATAAGGAATTACAAATGAGGAAGTCGTCATAGGGTTCTAGAGGACGTGGTCGAGATACCACGATCACCACAGGCAAGGCTAGTATCACAAAGTTCGTTGCACAAATGTCTCAAACGACTATTCCAGCTCAGCTGTCCGAGGATTCAGCTGGGGTTATCGGAATACCCCAACCTTTATGGTATCTTACATCGATCATGTGATAGATGTTACGGGCGATGGACATTGTGGATATCGATCACTTGTTGCACTATTGGGTTACGAGCAACATGAATACATTCGTGTCCGGAGAGAGCTTGCTTGGGAGTTGAGTAGGCACATAAATGTATATTCCGGAATACATGGCAAGGATGATATTGAATAAATGATTGAAAACGTCAACTACCTTAACCCCTCACTTTGCTCATCGTAGTTTTGGATGAAGGTTTCTACCGCTGCTCTCGCGTACGCCACTTTACATCGAGTTGCGCTTGCGATCCTCTCTCAGTTAGACTCATGCACTTTCTTGCCCTTGGTAGCAGATTCTGAAGAAGAACAACGGCCTCCAGCGGAAGTTCACACAATCGTCGTACTCATTGGTAAACCAATATGTTCTGGTAACTCCACATGATTAGTAAACAAGTTTGTTATATATATTTTAAAACGCAAAAGTTATTTTTCTAACCCCACGTGATTATGAAACAGGTTTGGTTGCATCAAAACACTCTTATGCCCCCGATTTCTCATGATTCACGATGCTTTATTGGATGGATTCGCCCAATTATTTGACCGAAGAATAGCACAATACAAAAGGATGCTTGAGAGAGAAGACCCGTGATTAGTTTTATGTCTATCATGTTAGGAAATGCAATCATTTTTTTTTTAAATCTTAAGAAGGAATTGTAGTGTTTGATATTAGCTCCGTCAACTGCTCCTATCTTTAAAACTCGTTTTACTATACTTAACACTATTGTATAGTACTGTAATTATGTTTTAATCTACTTAACACTATTGAAAATATAAGAAACACAACGAGAATGCTATAATAGCAGTGAGAATATAGATAACAACATCCCATATAAAAATCAAGAACACGTTGTTCATACAAAAAAAGGTAAACAATGTTCATACATAACCGTAAATCCCTACAAACTATATACTCTTGGCGCTGAGATGCCCTAATAGGAGGTGGTGCCTCGTCGCCTCCTAGGAAATCAACTAGTCGAGGAAGATCATCAATCGACATCTGAAACCACAAGCCACAACCTCTCGTGCGATGCTTAGTGCTATATGTACGTACTATAGAACAAAAACGTATTAATTAGTGTACTAATTCTTAAATAACAACTTAAAAGTAACGTGGTAAGAACTAGTCGAGATAGTACTCATCCATCATCCATGAGTCGACGACCGTTGGGTGACTCCGTATGTCGTACATATGCTGGTCCCGCGTCGCCAATAAATGTCAAACTTTGGATCAAACAAGAACTCATACTTCCCTATCCTTGTCGGCCTCTTCATCACGAAGGGACGGATGATCCAACCTGAAGGAACCATATGGAGCTGTGGAGGGAAGACCTAGACACGGCCAAACTGGCACATGTGAAACTAGGGGTAATATGGCTACTCTCACCAATAGAAGCGTATCACCCCCAAGTAGTAGGATACACGCTGCTCTCTTGATAGAAAGCCGTCTAAAAAACCCCAGGCATCCACGTCACCTACGACAAACTTAAATTGTCATTTTACATCCGACACGAGAAAAGAATTAACTTAAATTGTATCATAAGACGTTAATAGTACTCCATCCATCCTGCACAAGAAAATCCCAAGAAGACCAATCTCTCCTACTGCCTTGTCGCACAACTCTGTCTGAGATAACAGGATGCCCTCTAGGTCTAAAGTGGGGGAAATATGCGTGAACCCACGACTGCACAAGAAAATAACGAACCGTTTTGAAATGTAATTAAAAGTTTAAACACAAAGAAAGTATGCGTGAATCCGTACCTCCAAAACCAACGAACAACCAACTAAGGTATGAACATCCTTCCTGGACGACTCACCAAACTGACGGTACAGAAATGCCAACGTCGTTGTACCCCAAGCATGAGACGCCATCGTGGAGTGGTCTCGACAAACGCTCAGCAGATGAGACTTTACCATGTTTGTGGTCTTGTCTATGAACATGGTGGAGTCAATTAGAATCGTCAAGAAGCCGGTGGCAATGTCCTCCTACTTGACATCAACAAAATCGGCCATAGTTTTCAAAGTGCCGAAGAGATGCGCAGTCGGCCACCCACTCGCCTCCACGGTAGCCTTCACCTCCAACGGCAGGTAACCGAACATGGAAGTGAAGAGCGTGTCATACCACACACCCACGACTTCGTCGTTGTCCATGTAGAGTCCTAGGATGTGAGAGACATCGTGGAGGGTGATCGAGATCTATCCCAATGGGAAGTGAAATCCGGAGGTCATGGGGTACCACCGCTCGTCAAAGGCAGATGCGAGAGCATGGTCTACACTGCCCCACTCCATCTCCAAGAGGCCGTGCAGTCCACTCTCTCGGACAAGGCCCATCCATTGCGAGTCGGCAAACCGATCTACAAGGCTCCGCAATCTAGTTACCGTCGCCGGAGACACTGCCGGAGGAGTCGCCGCCGACGCTGCCAAAGCGGCTCCCCGGCTGGAGAATACCCTCGTCCCTCCCTCGGATCATAACATTGCAAGAGAATGGTGGTGGTGTTCTTGTGGTCGTGTGGTGTGGTGTGGTGGTGCGGTTTAGTGTCGGTGAATATTGGAGAAAGCTTTGGAAATCGTCACCGGCAAAGCTTGAGGTGTTTTGGTTGAGATGGGAAGAACATTTGCTCTTACGCGTTTAGTACATAGATTCTTCTACGGCTACGCGTTCCGGATGCGTACTTGTTTTTTTCTCGTACGGAAACAAGGTTACACCTCCGAAACACGTGGGCATAGTTGCTTTCTACATAAACGTTAAGCGAAGTTTATCTTTTAATATTGCGGCTACTCGTCTGTTCGCTCCAAACGGTGTGTGCAAGCTTTAAATTTATAACCCTAGACGTAAGCTTAAAACAAGGATGCGAACCCGCAGTGTACGGGTCAATCGTAGTAAAAAGCAAGGAATTCCAGGGGTCGATCACATGGACTTAGTGAAACAAAGTCCAATTACGGTATGCTTAAGCAATCACTAACCACAAAGCAATTAAAACAATCAAAGATGATAGAAGTCAATAAAGAAAACATACAATTCTAGGGATTAAAGCATCTAGTTGTGGTTCCAACTCAAGATCTAAAGATTAGCGGACAAAGCTGAGGTTTTTGCATGGGGAAGGTGTTACTAAAGTGGAATAGATCACCGGGTAAGTCTCACTACTCACTAATCCTAAACCATAACTCCTATTACCGGGTAAGTCTCAAGGAATCAAGATAAAGAACTATAACCTCAAACTAACAAACCATCTAAGGGAATAGAATCAACCTTTACCGGGTAAGTCTCAGGCTAACTCACAAAGATGGGATGAAAGCACACTCAAACCCCAATAAAGGATAAACCTTTATTACCTACACTTATGATCTTAGGTACACAAACAAAGGAATTACCGGGTAAGTCTCATCCTAAGCTTGCATTGAACCAGGAAAGGTGTAATAAGAATAGGATTTGGCAAACTCTAACACTTAACTCTCAGTTTTGGATCAGATAAGTCACCTCGGTCAGAAGAATTCCACCCCGGCCGAGATGTTCATTGACTGAGCGAGATGCTTAGGGTTAAGGTTAAAGACTCGAACTTTCAGGGTCCTACTGGAATCTAAGATTATTCTATCATTGTTTTTCCCACAACCTTATGCCAATCACCCTAGAATCACACAAAGAGATTAGCCACTCATCATCATGAAAGTATTAATCAAGTATATGGGAAGAGGGTGAATATTTGAACAAGAAGAATTTAATGAAAAGACTTCAATAACTGAATCAAATATCACAACAAAAGCGTTCCTTGGATAGAAATCCAACAAGGTAAGACAACAAGGAAGGGAATCTAAGATAATCTTACAAAAACCCTTCAAAAGCTATAAAAGCTAAAATCTTCCTTCTTCAACCTTCAAAAAGGTTCTTCAAATCTCCCAACTGGAGTATGCCGCAGCGATGTAGTAGGTGTAAAGCAAGGTGATAGCGGATGTTCAGCCGTTAGCGGCTTGTGGATTTGTGGGAAATCCGACCTTTTTTATAGGAAAATTACTCTCCAAAGATAAGATATCTTAGAAAGATCTCTTCCCATAAAAATAGGTAAAATATATGATCTAGCATATCTTCTTCCTTCCAAGAGCCAAGCCCAAAAATATAAGATCTCTTTCCAAAGATAAAAGATCTCAGCCAAGAATAAAATATTCTCGCCGCGTCCCAGGTGTTCGCCTCGGTCGAGTCGACTCCTCTGGATCACCTCGGTCTAGGTATTCACCTCGGTCTAGGTGACACTGTAGCTGACCTAGGTGAATTTCAGCTGCGTGTAAATCTCTTAAATCTGGTCCAAAGTGAATCTCTAATCCATGGCTATGCTTCCTGGATGTTTCCTTATGTTCCTGAATGTAGCTCCAATGACTCATTAGCTCTTTTTGCTCCTTTTTGATGCAAAACGTGCCATTTTACCTACGATTACAACAAAACTAGGTGTAGACCTCGATTCCCGCAAAGGTAGATGAGATGGTAATATAATCACATAATATACATACAAAGATGCAGTTTATTGAAGATAAAACGTCTAAACAAACCTCAAAATATAGACTATAATTCATGCTATCAAAATACCCCATACTTAGGCCTTCCTTGTCCCCAAGCAAGTTAAGACAAGATAGAATGGATTATAAGTCAATGAAATCAATGAAAAGTCTTTCAAAAACATTTTAATGGTGTGCTACAATCATAGATCACTCTAAGAGAATACTTCATGGAATTCAAAATCAATATATGATCAAAACATTTTATAAATATAAGAAAGTCGTTCATCTTTGCATAAAATCATAGAATGCATAATAAGTCATAATTATCGAAATTAATCATGCATAATCTAGTTTAAACCACTAAGTCAATCAACAAGCTCGAGGTCTCAAGGGCTTCCCAAAAGAAAGGTCAAGAAACGTGTAGGGTAGGGATGTATGTAAGGTAATGTGGTGCTAGAATCCGGGAAAAGGATGTACTTCACTTTCACTTTGACTTTCAACATCTTCCACCAATAATCTTTGCTTATTTCACACTTTTTCTTTTTACTTTACTTTTTGGGATGCATGGACAGAGGTGCACAATAACCGAAGCCTAGGAAATCAGCAATCATCAATTTCTTGAGATGCATCAAACCCTTGATGCACATACCATGACCCGTTAGGAATATCGCTCAATCCGACTTTGGCAAGACACAAACACATGGCTACGTGAATGGTGCCGAGTTACTCATCTTCATGATTGACTTCCCCAAACCTATTATTACTTTCTAACACTCTCACTTCCAGCCAACTTCTCAACTTTAACTTCACTTGCTTTCACCACTTCGCTTGCTTCCAAATTCCCGGATAGGTAAAGGGAGGCAAAATGTATATGAGGGGCTACGCATGATCAAGA
This sequence comes from Fagopyrum esculentum, assembly GCA_033239045.1. Classification (NCBI taxonomy): domain Eukaryota; kingdom Viridiplantae; phylum Streptophyta; class Magnoliopsida; order Caryophyllales; family Polygonaceae; genus Fagopyrum; species Fagopyrum esculentum. The sequence continues at coordinate 57,088,046 of BSUD01000004.1, forward strand.
AGAAGAAGAAGAGAATGAATTGCCTTGGTCTTTCCAGGAAGAAAGTGAGAGAACTCATAATGTGGTGTCAACCTTCAAATTCAACATAATTTAGACAAAAACAAAGTATTAAACATGCCAATAATTTCAAACAAAGCATTTAGCAACTTAAACATATTATAAAACCTTTCAAACACATAAAGAATTTAAAACCAGTCAGTAAACAAGATCTTCACTGAGATCATATCCAGATAAGAAGCACAAAAAAAATCGTTTCCGAAAACTCTCAGTTAGCCCACCTCGGTCGAGGTGGTCTTAGGTCAACCGAGGTGAAATACCTCGTTCGGCCAGAACTGCCCCGGTCGAGGTCAAAATTTTTTTTTAAGACCATTTTTCTTTCAGCTTCGACATTTTTCTCAATCAAATAACCTGTATGTATGCATGCAATCTCAGATAAACACATAGATGTAAACTGAAGCATAAATATGAATAAATATCCGGTCAAATAGAGTCGTACATCACATAAGTCAAATAATACATCGATAAACACCCCATACTTAGGACACACTGTCCCAGTGGGTCAAAATAAGTCTGAGGAATAAAATACTCACCGGATAATAAGCTGAACTGCATAAAAATAAGAAGGAAGATCCTGCAGCTCTCAGTAGTCACGATCCGGTGGTGGCTGTGGTGGTGGCACATATGGATACTGGGATGGGTCAAATGGATAACCCATAGTCTGCTGGATTTGGATCTCCATCATCCTGCGCTGATAGTGTTGTCCCTCTAGCATCTCGTTCGGCCGAATCGGTTCGATTTCTTCGCAGATCGACGATGCACTGGGATCCTCTATGCCTTAATCGCAGTTTGGAAGGGAAAATCTTTGAAAATGAGAGAGATTCGAAGAAGCGAGGTGAGGTATAGCGCCGCGGTCGAGGGAGGGTAGGTAAAGTGAATAAAAAGAAAATTTTCCCCTTTTATACCCTATCTGGAACTACTGTCACCTCGGTCGAGGTGGTCTCGACTGGACCGAGGTGGTACGGACCGAGGTGGTTCTTCAAAAACCCTAGTCTCCTCGGTTGCTCAAGAATCATCTTGGTTGAGGTGCTCTGACAGCAACCGAGATGTCTCAATCAAACTTCGTCTTCTCAAATTCTCGATCTTCTGTCCTTCCAGTTATGCTCCTTCCTTAGATGTCACCTGTTATCTGTCTAGAACGCCAAAAACAAAACAAAGCAAAGCAAAAGCAAAAATATCTAAGCTAGACTAGAAAAAAAAAGGAAAAGAAAGCAATACCTTGGGTTGCCTCCCAAGAAGCGCTTGGTTTAAGGTCACTAGTTGGACCATAATGCGTCTCAAACGAGGTATATTGGTGCAACCTCCTCAACCGGAGTTTCCGGTTTGTATTTCTTGAGTCTATGACCATTGACCTTGAAGCTTCCGCTCGTTTCGCCCCATATCTCAACTGCACCATGCGGAAAAATATGTTTCACAACATAAGGTCCGGTCTATCTAGATTTTAACTTACCTAGAAAGTGGCGGAGGCGGGAGTTGAAGAGTAGAACTAAGTCTCCTTCGTTAAGCTCCTTTGGAATGATACGCTTGTCATGCCTTTTCTTCGTCCTTTCCTTGTAGATTTTGGCATTCTCATAAGCGTTCAAACACAGCTCCTCCAGCTCGTTGATATCCAATAGCCACTTCTCGCTGGCCTCCTTAATGTCGAAGTTCAACCATTTGATCGCCCAATATGCTTTGTGTTCTAACTCAACGGGCAAATGGCAAGACTTCCCATATACCAAATTATAAGGGGTGGTACCTATGGGAGTCTTAAATGCGGTTCGGTAGGCCCAAAGAGCGTCATCCAATTTCATGGACCAATCCTTCCTCGTCCTAGAGACGGTCTTCTCCAAAATTGCCTTGATTTCTCTATTCGAGATTTCGACCTGTCCACTAGTTTGAGGGTGATAAGAGGTTGATACCTTGTGGGTTACCCCATACTTCGATAGAAGTGCCTTGAACTTCCGGTTGATGAAATGCGTTCCTCCATCGCTGATGATGATGCGTGGAGTTCCAAAACGTGGAAAGATAGTCCTGTTTAAGAACTTCACAACCACCTTGGCGTCATTAGTGGGAGAAGCAATGGCTTCAACCCATCTAGAGACGTAATCAACTACAAGAAGAATATAGAGGTTTCCACCGGAGGATGGGAAAGGTCCCATGAAGTCAATCCCCCACACATCAAAGATTTCCACCTCTTGAATGTTATTAAGCGGCATTTCGTTCCTCCTTGATAAATTTCCTGTTCTTTGGCATGCATCACAAGAGACAACAAACGATTGCACATCCTTAAATAATGTAGGCCAAAAGAAACCGGAACGTAATACCTTAGCACATGTTTTATCGGTGCTAGCATGTCCTCCACATGGAAGCGAATGACAATGCCGTATGATGCTATTAACTTCATCTTCCGGAATGCATCTTCTAAGCATCCCATCCGGCCCGCGCTTGAATAGCAGCGGTTCATCCCAATAGTAATAGCGTACTTCCCTGAAGAATCTCTTCTTTTGAGAGTACGTCAATCCGGGCGGTACTTCCTGGCAAACAAGATAATTCACAATATCAGCATACCAAGGTCCTTTATTATCAGAAAGTTGGTGGATGGAATGTTCCACCAACTGAGGATAATTGTCAGAGAAAGGAGTAAGAAGTTTGTTATTTTCTGCAGTCTCAGTTGACATCATCTCGCCATCGACCTCGGTCGAGGCGCAGAGGCGTTGACCGAGATGTTCTTCAATCGTCTCGCTCAGTCCAGAAAGTGCCTCGGTCGAGGTACTGCAACTGGAACCGAAACTGGAGATCTTCGTCTCCTGGATTAGCTTCTCAGTTTTAGCTCCTAGATCTTCTTCCAGTGCTTTTAAGCTCCATATATCTGCATCACAAGAAGCATCTATACCTTCCTCCATTAAACTGAAACTAATAACTCTTTCGAGTGGATCGTTAATAAGGATAGAGCTCACCAATTCTCTTGATTCTTCTTCATCGTAGATGTTGAAGATATCATCGCTCAACTGCTCCCCTTTCATGGCTGCAAGTAATGCGAACTCCACCTCATCGCCGCCAATGTTGGATTACAACTTGGCGTTCTTGCAATCCACGTTGCAACCCGAAGTTGCTAGAAATGGCCTCGCGAGAATAATAGAAACAGGATAATCTACGAGAATGTCAAGTACAACAAAATCTATTGGTAGATAGAAGTTACCTAACTTGACCGGAACGTCCTCCAAGATGCCCACGGGATGGGTGATGGAGCGATCCGCCATATAAAGTCGAATCTTGACCGGCTTGGGCTCTCCAAGTCCGATGTTCACACATAGCTCCAGCGGGATGATGCTCACGCTGGCCCCTAGATCACAAAGGGCTTCACAAGTGACATCCCCAACTTGAATGGGGATGCAAAATGAGCCGGGATCTCTCAATTTAGGTGGCATCTTCTCCTTCATGATTTGAATAAGCTCCGAGGATTTAGATGTCATCCTAACTTCACCAAAATCTTCCAGTTTCCTCTTCCTTGATAGGATCTCCTTCAAGAACTTCCCATAGGCGGGCATTCCTAGAATAGCATCAAGGAAAGGAATGTTAATATGCAGCTTATTCATCAAGTCAAGGAACTTACCAAAGTGCTTGTCTAGATGTGCTTTGACCCTTGACTGGGGGAATGGAAGTGGTGGTTTGTATGCAGGAGGTGGAACATAAACTTCAGTTTTCCCCTCCGCTTTCTGTGGCTCCACCTCGGTTGGCATCTCGGTCGAAGTGTTATTCGGCTGCACCTGGACCGAGGTGGTCTTCGTCGGTACTGGCACCGACCGAGGCACTGGATCTGCAGTTTTCAATCCACTCCTCGTAGTTATGGCCATGATCTGGCCCTTAGGGTTGCTTTCCGTCCTTGCTGGAAGCTTCCCTGGATCTCTTGGCGCTTCATTCGCCCTACTTGCAAGTTGTTGATCAAAGGCTTTTTGGGCCTTCGAAAATGAAGTCATAGAAGTCTCCATAGCACTAAGCTTGATCAAGATAGCCTCCAGAACTGCGTCTTTCTTTTCTGGCTGAGACAAACTTAATCCTTGCCCCTGCCTCTTTAATGGAGTAGAAGAAGAAGAAGAAGGGGAAGAAAGGAAGGGATTAGAGGAATCGTTAGAATTGGAGTTAGAATGATTGTTACCAGAATTTTGGTTGTTCGCCCTCCAATTGTTGCTATTGGATCCTCTATTGTTGTTGTTGTTGTTGTAATTGTTGTTCCGGGAACCGTTGTTGTTGTTACGGTATCCATTGTTGTTGTTCCTTTGTCCTTGCTCTTCCTTCTTGGTTTGAGCAACCAAGAGTTCCTTCAATTGCTTCACGTCATTCTTCAAAGACGTGAGTTGGTTGTTGTTGGACTGAGTTTCTTGGAAGTTAACTCTTTTAACTCCACCTTCAGCTCCTTGGTGGGTGTACTTCTCCATATGCAAAGCTTGCTTCTCGATGAAGTCCCAAGCTTCGTCAATTTCCATGTCCATAAAGGTACCGGCGGATAGTAGTTGGAGGTTGAACTGGGTGCTTCCGTCCAGTCCCTTGAAGTATATCTCCAATAACTCTAACTTTGGAATCCCATGATGTGGGCAATCCAAAAGAATGTCCTTGAACCGCTCCCATGACTTGGACAAGCTCTTCATGTCCTTCATAATGAAAGCATTGATCTTCCCTCTCATTTCAGCGGTCTTTGAGGGGGGAAAGAATTTGGTCAAGAATTCCGTAGTCATCTCTTCCCATGTGCTAATTTTTCCTGGAGGAAGAGATTGATACCAAGTAAGAGCTCTATCTTTTAAAGAAAAGTAAAAAGGTCTTAGCTTGTAGTTGTTATTCTCAATCCTTGAGGGTCTCAAGGTCTCCATCAAGATCTCATAGTTTTGAAGATGTTGATGTGGTGATTCCTTCTCTAGCCCTCCGAATTGGCATTGGCGAATCATGGATAGAACTTGCGGTCGAAGTTCATAGTCATGGTCCGCTGGATCTCCTAGGTTAACTCCTGGACGCCTCAGTTGTTGATTGGGGTCCATCCTTTGACCTAGGGTTTGTGGGATTTCTACAAGAAGAACACCTCGGACTGGCATCCGAGGTGGAAGTATCTCGGCCGGGGCGTCAGGTACTGGGACCTGCCTCGGTCGAGGGTCAGCGACTGGGACCTGGATCGGTCGAGGATCTGGAACAGGATCTTCCCTCGGTCGAGGTAGAAACTGGTCTCGTAAACCTGCCATATCAGCTTTGATCGCTTCAGTCCTGGTGCGAGTTTCTTCTCTTTCCTGCCTCAGTTCTTCCTGGCTGAGGCGTAGCTGTTCTAGCGCCTCTTTCAACTCGGCCTCAAAATCGCGATTGTCTTGGTGGGCCATCTTCGCTTCTCTTAAGCGTCGCTTGTATGTCTTTTCTGGTTCGGGATCGTAAGGAACGATTTCCTTCCTAGTGCGGGTTCTTCGCATATACCTAAGAAAGAACCTACAAAAGTCACTCAAGTAGAGTGGTTAGTAGACACGGGGGCAAGTGCCCCAAGAGCAAACCGTAACCGGCTTGGTCTAGACCAAGTCCCCGACAACGGCGCCAAAAACTTGTTCGCTCCAAACGGTGTGTGCAAGCTTTAAATTTATAACCCTAGACGTAAGCTTAAAACAAGGATGCGAACCCGCAGTGTACGGGTCAATCGTAGTAAAAAGCAAGGAATTCCAAGGGTCGATCACAGGGACTTAGTGAAACAAAATCCAATTACGGTATGCTTAAGCAATCACTAACCACAAAGCAATTAAAACAATCAAAGATGATAGAAGTCAATAAAGGAAACATGCAATTCTAGGGATTAAAGCATCTAGTTGTGGTTCCAACTCAAGATCTAAAGATAAGCGGACAAAGCTGAGGTTTTTGCATGGGGAAGGTGTTACTAAAGTGGAATAGATCACCGGGTAAGTCTCACTACTCACTAATCCTAAACCATAACTCCTATTACCGGGTAAGTCTCAAGGAATCAAGATAAAGAACTATAACCTCAAACTAACAAACCATCTAAGGGAATAGAATCAACCTTTACCGGGTAAGTCTCAGGCTAACTCACAAAGATGGGATGAAAGCACACTCAAACCCCAATAAAGGATAAACCTTTATTACCTACACTTATGATCTTAGGTACACAAACAAAGGAATTATCGGGTAAGTCTCATCCTAAGCTTGCATTGAACCAGGAAAGGTGTAATAAGAATAGGATTTGGCAAACTCTAACACTTAACTCTCAGTTTTGGATCAGATAAGTCACCTCGGTCAGAAGAATTCCACCCCGGCCGAGATGTTCATCGACTGAGCGAGATGCTTAGGGTTAAGGTTAAAGACTCGAACTTTCAGGGTCCTACTGGAATCTAAGATTATTCTATCATTGTTTTTCCCACAACCTTCAGCCAATCACCCTAGAATCACACAAAGAGATTAGCCACTCATCATCATGAAAGTATTAATCAAGTATATGGGAAGAGGGTGAATATTTGAACAAGAAGAATTTAATGAAAAGACTTCAATAACTGAATCAAATATCACAACAAAAGCGTTCCTTGGATAGAAATCCAACAAGGTAAGACAACAAGGAAGGGAATCTAGGATAATCTTACAAAAACCCTTCAAAAGCTATAAAAGCTAAAATCTTCCTTCTTCAACCTTCAAAAAGGTTCTTCAAATCTCCCAACTGGAGTATGCCGCAGCGATGTAGTAGGTGTAAAGCAAGGTGATAGCGGATGTTCAGCCGTTAGCGGCTTGTGGATTTGTGGGAAATCCGACCCTTTTTATAGGAAAATTACTCTCCAAAGATAAGATATCTTAGAAAGATCTCTTCCCATAAAAATAGGTAAAATATATGATCTAGCATATCTTCTTCCTTCCAGGAGCCAAGCCCAAAAATATAAGATCTCTTTCCAAAGATAAAAGATCTTAGCCAAGAATAAAATATTCTCGCCGCGTCCCAGGTGTTCGCCTCGGTCGAGTCGACTCCTCTGGATCACCTCGGTCTAGGTATTCACCTCGGTCTAGGTATTCACCTCGGTCTAGGTATTCACCTCGGTCTAGGTATTCACCTCGGTCTAGGTATTCACCTCGGTCTAGGTGACACTGTAGCTGACCTAGGTGAATTTCAGCTGCGTGTAAATCTCTTAAATCTGGTCCAAAGTGAATCTCTAATCCATGGCTATGCTTCCTGGATGTTTCCTTATGTTCCTGAATGTAGCTCCAATGACTCATTAGCTCTTTTTGCTCCTTTTTGATGCAAAACGTGCCATTTTACCTACGATTACAACAAAACTAGGTGTAGACCTTGATTCCCGCAAAGGTAGATGAAATGGTAATATAATCACATATTATACATACAAACATGCCGTTTATTGAAGATAAAACGTCTAAACAAACCTCAAAATATAGACTATAATTCATGCTATCATCGTCTCGAAAGCGTAGTTGCTTTTTGCTTATTGACAACTTTAAACTATTATGACTACGCGTTTCGGAAGCATAGTTGTTTTTTCTCGTACGGAAACAAGGTTACACATCCGGAACCTAGGAATTAGTTGCTTTTTGCGTAAATGTTAAGCGAAGTTCATCTTTAAACTATTACGGCTACGCGTCTCGGAATTGTGGTTGCTTTTTGCTTAATGACGACTTTAAACTATTACGACTACGCTTCTCGGCAGCGTAGTTTCTTTTCAAAATAATTTCTTGTTTTTTAAGAAGAATTTTCATTAACACTACGCCTTCGAGATTCGCTGTCATAGATGTGGTATGAATAAAATGAAACATGTGGTACGAATAGCAATCTCGCTCTCTTGCCTTGATTCCCATAGACTTCAAGTAGATTTTAGAATAAGGTTCACCTTATTGGAACCAAACACTTGTGAGTTTATGTTCTTTCTGTTTTATACATAGACTTTGTTTTACATTGATAATTGGTTTAGTTGTTCCTCATGTTATAGAAACAAAATATTGATGTTCCATCAATTTCAACCAAAACTTTAATCAATTCATCAAATAAAGACGATGATTCAACTGGGACTTACCTCAAGAGAAGTAAATTTTTTCAAACTGATATAAGTATAGTCCAGCTTGTTTTTGAGACAAATTATGCATTACATGAAGAAAAGAGAAATGGAACTAATCAATCACTGATCATGAATAGACTAAATGAAAAAAATTAATTTCTTCTTCCATTAGAAATAAGATCTCATCAGAAACGGAACTGCTTAAAATTTGAAATATCTCAGGCAAAAATAATTGAGCTTTGCATTTGCTAAATTAGAATTGAACACTACTTCATAATAATCAGTGTGCTCCATACAAGTTTTATAAGCAGGGTTACCGAGCTATACTTTATCTCTAGATTATATAGTAATCGTCTTCCCTCTTACATGACCATTTAAAAACAACGCCTAAAGAAGGGAAAAATAGTAATATAAAAAGATAAAGTGTGAGTGTTTTTAATAAGATTGCTCATAATACTTCATTAAATATGTTAAGATATGGACACCCTCCTCGGATTTCATACTGAAAAACAAATTAAGAGTGTGATCTAAAGACCAAATTAACCCGAAAAGGGCATAAGAAATATTCAAATGGAAAATAAACATGAAATAGGACGGATTCACATATTGGAAAAAAAACTTATAATGAATGTGTTACCTGAAGTAATTATCACAATCCCATCAGCTTAGGTTGCCCATTAAGAATATTGTCAATGCATAGAAGGTAAGAAAATCACCATTTTGTAGAAATTATATACACATGCATTAAATTTAAACAACACGGAGTAGTGAAGTGGATAAAATTATGCTATTTTATTTTATTTTTTAAATCCATAAGTACAGATTTCATACAATTGTTTTTGGCCAAATCCCAAAGCAGATGGGCAATATTACTTTGGTGTAGGGATTATGCTATTTATTTTATTAATCAAATATTGTTTACATCGACAAATATAAATCGATAAAATGGTAAAATAATAAATAAGGAATAAACTCAATATACAACCCAATATGTTAGACTCATACTCTAACATTTTCCCTCAAGCTGGAGTTATAATTCAACAACTTCAAGCTTGAACGGTACAAACTTGAAGGTTTTTGGTTTGTTTGAAAGAATTTGGTGAAGTAAGCTCTTTTCTATGAGCTTTTGTTTTGTAGGCCCCTCTAATTTTTATCACTTTAATTGACTACCACTATTACACTATTAAGGGGTATATTTATTAAATATGTTTATGCTATGGGTACTCTTAATAGAGTAAATATGGTAAAAGACCTAGTTAGCAAAATTGGATGTTTGGTTTTTGATGCTCCTCTTTACCTGCACTTGAGTCTTGAGTGCAAAAATTGTTGTTCGAACGAATAGATGTTGGAAGGACTTGAAGGACCTCCCTTCATTGGCCTGTTTTTGTTAGCGTCGATATGACGCTAGTAGGTTGGCTCTAAGACACGGGTGCGTCTAGGTTGGACCCTAGGACGTAAGTAGATTAACATCCTAGGGTAGATTTTGGGTCATAGGACGAAGGTAGATTTGCATCCTAGGGTAGGTTTTGGGCCCTAGAATGAAGGAAAATAAACGTCCTAGGGTAGTTTTTGGGCCTTAGGACGCATGTAGATTAGCGTTAGGGTAGGTTTTGGGTCCTATGACGCATGTAAATTCGCATCATAGGGTAGTTTTTGGATCCTAGGACGTAGGTAGAATAGTGTTCTAGGGTAGGTTGTAGGTCCTAGACGCAGATAGATTAGCGTCATAGGGTATTTTTTTGGGTCAAATGACGCAGGTTGATTAGCGTCCTAAGGTAGATTTTAGGTCCTATGATGTAGGTTGATTAGCTTCTTTGGGTAGGTTTTGGATCCTAGGACGTAGATTGATTAGCGTCCTAGGGTAGGTTTTGAGCCTAAGGAAGCAGGTAGATTAGCATCTTAGGGTAGGTTTTGGGCTCCAAGACGCAGGTAGATTGAGGACTTGATGTACACCCCTCCCTTCTTTGGTCTTCGTTTTGTTAGGTTGGCGATAACAACACGCCGGTAGCATCGTCTTTAGGGCGTGTTGGCATCAAAGTGTGTGCAAAATAATTCTTAAATTTATAACCAAGAATAAAGCAAAAGAGAACCCGCAGTGTACAGATCAATCGCAATATTAGCAAATATTTCAGGGTCAATCACATGGACTATGATGAAATCAAACACGGTATATAACTTCAAGTTGTAAATGAAAACTTGAGCAACAAAGAAAAATGAATGATACAAATCAGATAAGGGGATGCAAATTCTAGGGATCAAAGTATCAAGTTGTGGTTTCGACTCAAGATTTCTCAAGGATAAACACGGACAAAGTTGAGGTATGCAAAGGGAAGGTATTTCTACAATGGGATAGATCACCGGGTAAGTCTCACCATCCTCTATCTCAAACCAAAGATCCTATTACCGGGTAAGTCTCAAGAAACTAAGGAAAGTTACTATCTCTCAAGCCAATAACTCTTAACCTAAGAGAACAGAACTAACCATCACCGGGTAAGTCTCAAGTTTACTCTCAAAGGTAGGATGAAGGCACACTGAAACCCTAACAAAGGATACACCTTTGTTACCTAACACTCATCATCATAGGTAAACAAGCAAAGGAATCACCGGGTAAGTCTCTTCCTAGGCTTGAATATAAACCAGGAAAGGTGCAACAAGGATAATATTTTGCAAACTATAACCTAAACTCAAGATCGGGCAATGCAACAAGCAATCTCCTGCAGTTCTCATCGATCTCGGTCGAGATGACTCCAAGAACAACCCGAGATGCATTTCGGTTTAGGGTTAACTCAACTTTTAGGGTCCACTCGCGATAAAGGTTTATTCTTTCATTGTCTATACCACAACCTTCAACTAATCACCCTAGAATCGTAGGGGTTTTAGACAATAATCATCATGTTCAAAGATAATCATATATTAAATCAAGATATCAAAAAAAGGGAATAAAACACTCAACAAAGGTTTCCAATAATCAATAGTGCAAAACAATCAAACAATAGTTAATAATGTGTTCCAAAAGATGATAACAATCACTAACAACTTCCCAAGAAAAACCTTACAACTTATGTTAATTCGTGGATTTGAGCTAGCAAAACTTGCTCCATGGTAAGTTTGATGTGTAACTGTTTTATCATGCAAGTTAATTTGTTTCAAATCCGAGTTAGGTCACCGGTAATGTTTCAAGGAGAAGCACCATTGTTTTGTCTCGATAATTTGCAAAAAAAACTTTTGTAAATGGGTTTGCCTTGCTATCTAGAGGCTCCCAAATTACTATTTGTTCCTGTTACAAACTTGATTATCTTTGCTTGATTGTTTCATGTTCGATTTTTGTGGCACCGAGTTCCTTCGATTTAGTGGCTGGCAATGTTGTTTGTGAATATCAATATTCAAAGTTTCCATTTGTTAATTGTACGTTCGCTATATTTTTTTATTTTGTTTATCTCATTTCTAATTTTTCCTATATCTAGCTAGAGAAGGAATTGAGTCTCTGTCTATTTGTCTTCTTCATTAGATTAAGTACTTTGCTAAGATGTTGTCTAATGTATGAGCTTCACACTTCTAGACTCTCAACTCACAAATACTATGAACTATGTAAAATTTTCCTGTTTATTATTTCCACCTTGATCTCTCTTTCTCTTCCTCTTTTGTTAATTGCGTCTTTTTGTTAATTTTCATATTCAACAGTGTTTGTATTTAGGTGTTCGTTGATTTCATTGATCAAATGATGAACTCATGTGATTACTATGCCTATAAAGCTTGTTGTTATCTGTTCGCTCAAAAGGGTGTGCGTCAAAGTCTTAATATTTATATCTAGAACTCAAAAGCAAAGCGAACCCGCAGTGTACGGATCGGCTGTAGAAAGGTAAGAATTCCAGAGTCGAACTCAGGGATTTGGTGAGAAAATTTCCAATTTCAATTATCTAGCGAAAGTATAAAAGCTTTTGTGATATGATAAAGAGAGAAATGATTCCAAGGATTCAAGTATCCGATTTAGGCTTTCGATTCAAGACACTTCTATAGATATAGGACATAATTATTATTGCCAAGATTAAATGTTCAAAAGTAGGATTCGTACGATGAAGTTCCGAAACCTATATAACTAATCTAAAGGTCCTCTCTATAAGGGTTGTTGAGGCTACAATATAGAAAGATCTAAAGACAAGAATTATGTTCAAACTAACTATCCAAAACTCCAGGATATGACTCTCCAAAGTAT